>CM035841.1:410690815-411290815 GCA_020510985.1 Pholidichthys leucotaenia | reverse complement strand
TTTGATGAAATGCGGTTTATTTTTCAACATAATCTCCCCTTTGGTCCACACACTGCTTCCATCACTGTTGCAGCACTTGGATCCCTGTGGTTGAAAAATAAACCACATTTGGTCAAATTTGACCACTATGAACTTTCCAGGCCCCCCCCCCCCCCCACCCGTAAAGTGGTTCAGGAAATTTGAGTCCAAACTGAATCTGGCTAGAGCAGAAAATAGACTTAAACACATACTATAGAACGACAAGTACAAACATATTTTTTCTAGGTAAAAATAAATTGAATCTTTTTATTGGGGGGGGCAGAGCTGTTCAAATAAATACAGCAATAATGACAATGATGAGGATAATTACCATCATTATGGTCAATGTGATCTGAAAACACACCCACACCACTGTGATCCGGTACGGTTCTGTCGGGTAAATACACTCCGGGTACGGGGGCAAGAAGCCGGGTCTTTAAAGTTTAATCAGAAACATGTTGTCATGGTAACACACATGTATGATCGTGAGCGGCAGCTGTCATTAGAGAGCAGACGGAGATAAAAGGTGCAGGGAACACAAAGGAAACTGGAGTTGTACTCGACAGAGATGCAGGCCCTTGTCCTCTAACAGCTCTGAGTAGTTTTTTCAAAAGATTTTTCAAAAAAATACGGGCAGACGTACATAAAACAAGCACGTGCATCAGTGGTATACTGTAGTTGTTGGTGACCCTAGCAACTGCGGACGTCAAGATTCTGACAGACGGACAGACAGATTGCTATACCCCGGTCTGACTTCCTGGGTAACTAAAATGATGTTTTTAAATGGAAAAAAGAACAGAAGCTGGCTCAGATTGATGCTGGACACATTTCAGTCCACTTCCTACGTCCTCTCAGTCTGCGCTTTCGTGTGGAGGGTCCACCATGTCAAATACCGCTCCAGACCCACCAGCTTTAAGTGGGAGCGGGTTACAAAATCCTTCATGTATTTCACACACCTTCAAAATATGAATTCAATGTGATTATCTCAGGACTGCCTCTCCAATTAATAGAATGCACATGAAAACAAAAGCAGTTCAACGCCAGTTAATTATAGGAGAGCATTTCTGTTGCGAGGATACTCGTGGAGGTCTCCTTCGGTTTTCAAGTGTACAGCACAGACAGAAAAAAGTTATTAGCATATAATTATTTGAATGTCAATTCTTTCTCTGTTCTAACTCTGTCTCTGTGTTTTTCAACTGGGGGTCACTGGAACGTTGAGGTTGCCATGGGAAATTTTCTCATTTCACTTCTTCATTGGTCCAAAAAAAAAAAAAGAAAATAATTTGCTGTTGTTGTGCATAATATCCCATCTAAACCTGAACATTCCAGGTGAGAACCAGTGTTCTGATGATTTGTGCTGCTCGATCAAATAATGGTACCTAAGGGTGTGTCATATCATATCATTCACAATAATACCGGTATAAATTTTGATACCAGTGTAAAAATGAATATTACAATATTTGGGCTTCTGCTGCGTGACAACATCACACGTTACACTGCCAATGGAAGTTACGTGTAAAAACGGCAAACCAACCATGGCGCGGGAAGCTGCAGCTCTGAAGTCAGACCATCTACATCCAATTGAGTGGAGATATTTTAAGTTTCATCTTCTGTTTCAGACTGCTGTCATGTTAAAAAGAAAAAAACAAAACAAAACAGTGCAGCAATATGGATAATCTGGCTGCATTTTTTCTGCACATCAACAACATCACTGGCTGTAGTTGTATTTAACTTCCGTTTCGGCTGTTTCATCTTGATTTTACTCAACTACCAGAAGAGGGAAAAAAATCTGTTCAGTGCAACAAGGGCCAAAAAGCCCCAGGGCAGGTCCACGCCATGAGAATAATGCAGGTAAAGTGATTCAGCATAAAACCTAACATCTGTGTGCAGTGTAACGGATTATATTATTTTCTTGTGATATTTGATACAAAAATTTAAAAAAAAAGAAGTTTTAAATTAAATCTGCCGCTGTTTGTAAACTGGAGAAATAAAAGTTTTTGTTTTGTTTTTCCTGAATATGTTGAAGGTAAATAATGCTGGCCTGTGAAACTGTTCTGTTTGCATAAATTTAAAAGAAAAAAAAAATGGATTCTGCCGTATCATGAGAAAAATATCGTTATTGGGAAAATTCACAGAAATATTGTGATATAATTTTTAGGCCATGTTGCCCCTAATGTTAGTGTGGCACCAATTATCGACAGCAGAGTCCATCGATTTATGTGACTTTGTCAAAAACTACTACAATTGCTTATCAATAAGAAGCTGACAACAAGCGACGTTACATATTACCAACGAAATTGCACACTATCAGAGTTTGAGCAGCATGTTTTGATTGTGTCATTTTTAAGGTGGAGTGGTGCCCTAGCTGATAGAACATCTGCCCCACAACTGGGAGGTTGGGTGTTCAAGTCCCGACCGCGTCATACCAAAAGACCATATAAAAATGGTAGTTCCTGCCTTCTAGCTTGGTGCTCAGCATAATAGAATGGGGGAAGGAGAAATTGTTTGTGGAGGTGCCTTGGATGGCAGCAACCTCTCTGATTCTACATGTGATTAATATTGTAGATAGGAGAAGCTTAACTTTGCTCTACTGTACATGATTAGATGTATGGACTGAATGGCAATAAAGATGGCTTCTTCCTGATATAGTAGTATTTTCCATCCAGTAATGCTCCCAGCAGATACATAAACTGTTTTACTCCTCCAGACATGTCAAGGGCACCATCAGAGCATGGGAAGCATGTTTGGATAATCTGCTTACATATTGTGAAAATGGCTATGGATCATGAATCAAAGAGTAATTTCATAATTCCAACTACAGTACAGAAACTTTCTGAAGTTTGACAAAATATAGCTTACCTTAAAATGACAATTTTCTGAAAGGGTGCTTAATATTAACTGTGCCACAGACATTGCATTACTGAAATTTTCTCCAGCAGGTATAGCATGAAATGATAGATGTGGAAATGAAGCGCAGAAAACGGGTCTGCACATGCGCACATGCAGGGTAGCGATCATATTCTTCTTCTTCTTTTCATTTTACAGCGGTTGGCAGCCAGTAAACTGGTGCACTACCACCCCCTACTGCTCCGGAGTGTGGGCCATAGGCAGGTTGACAGACATCTATCCGGAAAAAAAAATGCATCCACCTTTCACCCCGTCTCAACCAACCATTCCTCTACCTTTACCTACTCCTTATATCCTATTATAAACCCCCATGTCCCTTAAAAATTCCACCAAAACTCTAACTTGTGCCCACTCAACCATGCTCAGTAGTCCACTCAGTGTAAGTTCCTGCACCCCCAGCTCCCTCAACTTAGTCTGTAGTACTGCCGTCTGTGCGTCCTACCCTTTGCACCTTAAAAGAACGTGTTCCACTGGCTCTTCTTCAAAACACCTTTCACACAAACCGGTCTGATTTCTCTAGTAGTCTCAGTGTTTTGTTTAACCCAGAGTGCGCCAACCTCAACCTTGTCAACACAATTTCATTTCTCCCTTCACCACATCCCATGCTCACCCCTTTAACACTTTTCCGAATTTGAAATAGGTGGCTACCTCTCCTCTTACTATCCCACCTCTCTTGCCAAAGCTGTGTGACTTTTATCCCAAATTATAGCTTTCACCTCTGCCTTGTGAACACTAACATGCATTTCTGTTGTGTCTTTTTGTAATGTCCGCTTTGCCAACTTGTCGGCCTCCTTGTTTCCCTGGATGCTTATATGAGCTGGGACCCACACAGATTTTACCTGGTTTCCCGCATTTATTTTTCTGCAGAGTGACTGAAGATCTTCACAGAGAATATCCTGTCGGCTACTTGAATGGAATGACTCAATGCTTGTAAGAACGGATGAGGAGTCTGAGCAAATTAACGCCTTGCTCTGCTTACTTGTTTCTACCCACCGTAATGCTAACAAAATTGCCACCACCTCCACCATGTGAATCCCCAATTTATCAGTTGTTTGTCTGTTTATTCCCATACCTTTACCCGGTACTACCAGCCCAAATCCTGTCACCCCATTTTCAGGTTGTTTAGCACCACTTTTAGTGGTGATATACACAGTATACACAGCTGATTTTCTACATTTTCTACTTTTTCTAAAAAAAAAAATAGCATTTGTTTATTCATAAATTTGTAACTTTTTTGCAAAAATTAGCATTTTTCCAATAAAATATTTTTTTATCATTAATTTGCAACTTTTTTCTCATAAAATTGCCCCACTTATCTGGATGTATATTTCATTGTGTTTTTCCTTTAATTTTAAACTTTTTTTCTCATAAATTTAGAACTTTAAAAAAAAGGAATTTTTCCTCTAAATTTTCAACTTTTTTTTCTCAAATGTTCAACTTTTTCTCACAATTTAGCAGTTTTTCTCATAAATTTGTGACTTCTTTGCAAAAATAAGCATTTTTTCCTGTAAATTTCAAACTTTTTTCTCCTTAATTTGCAGCTTTTTTCTCATAAAATTGCACCATTTATCTGGATGTGTAATTTTTCATCTTGTTTTTACTATAAATTTTATAAATTTTGTATAAATTTTATAAATTTTCTATAAAGTTTTTACTATAAATTTTATAAATTTTATAAATTTTATTCCACAGCTGTGGAAAACATCTTGTGTGGTACCTGTACCAAAAACTTCCCACCCCAAAGACCTGAACAGCTTCAGACCGGTGGCCTTGACGTCCCACTTGATGAAGACCCTCGAGAGACTGCTCCTTGCTCACCTCCGCCCCCTGGTGGAACCAGCGATGGATCCACTCCAGTTCGCCTACCAGCATGGCATTGGAGTGGAGGATGCGGTGATCTTCCTCCTTCACCGTTCTCTGTCCCACCTGGAGAAGCCCGGGAATATGGTGAGGATCATGTTCTTTGACTTCTCCAGTGCTTTCAACACCATCCAACCGATGATCCTGAAGGACAAGCTGCTGCGCGCAGGGGTGGACCAGCACCTGTCATCATGGATCCTGGACTACCTCACGAACCGGCCTCAGTTTGTGAGAACCCGGGACTGTGTTTCCGACACGATCATCAGTAGCACGGGGGCCCCCCAGGGAACGGTGCTGGCTCCCTTCCTGTTCACTCTTTATACTGCGGACTTCTCACACAACACAACACATTGCCATCTACAGAAGTTCTCTGATGACTCTGCGATCGTTGGTCTCATCTCCAGCGGAGATGAAGCTGAGTACAGAGGGCTTATCCAGGACTTTGTGGACTGGTGCCATCGGAACTGCCTCCAGATCAACGCGAGGAAAACTAAGGAGCTGGTGGTGGACTGCCGCAGGCATGGGCAGCCCCTCACAGTACCAGTAAATATACAGGGAACAGACATCGAGATGGTGACATCCTACAAGTACCTGGGTATTCATCTGAACAATAAACTAGACTGGTCACACAATACTGACGCACTCTACAAGAAGGGACAGCGCAGGCTGTTCCTGCTGAGGAGACTCAGGTCTTTTGGTGTACAAGGGGCGCTGCTGAAGTCATTCTATGACACGGTGGTGGCATCAGCCATCACTTTTGGAGTGGTCTGCTGGGGCAGTGGCATTACTGCAGCCGATAGGAAGAGACTGAACAAACTGATTAAGAAAGCTAGCTCTGTCCTGGGGCAACGCCTTGATCCGATGGAGGAGATAGGAGAGAGAAGGACGGTGGCTAAACTGTCATCTCTGCTGGAGTCCGAGTTCCACCCTATGCAGGACATACTGGATGCACTGAGGAGCTCATTTAGCAGCAGACTACATCATCCCAGGTGCACAACCGAGAGGTTTCGTAGGTCCTTCCTACCAACGGCTGTCAGACTGTACAACCTAAGCAGGGCTGCTCGCAGAGATAGCAAAAAGACGTAACAAACTAATAGTTTTTTTTTAATGCAAAAGATGCAATAGACTTACACAATGGTCCTCTCCGGCATACAACTAGGAACATACCGGTCGCTATGGAGGGTGAGAATATGTATGGGCACATAATCATACCATGTAGGATAACTAAATAGACGGTTATGCTGTTTCATCCCACCTAGCAACAATGCTCTGCACTGTGTGTGTTTATATTTATATATCTATATATTTATTCCATCTAGCTACAATGCTCAGCACTGGGTGTGTTTATATTTATATATCTATATATTTATTCCATCTAGCTACAATGCTCCGCACTGTGTTTTTATATATCTACATATTATTCCATCTAGCTACATTGCTCCGCACTGTGTGTGTTTATATACTTGCATATTTATTCCACCTAGCTGCAATGCTCTGTACTGTGGGTGTTTATATATTTACATATTTATTCCATCTAGCTACAATGCTCTGCACTGTGTGTTCATATATTCATATATTTATTCCATCCAGCTACAATGCTCTGCACTGTGTGTCTGTGTGTGTGTGTGTATATATATATATTTTATAGTAATATGTACATATGTATATTAGCTGCTCTTGCTTGCTTGTTTTTTTTTCTTGCCTTCTGATTGTTGCTCTGAGTGTTGCTATCCCTGTGCTGTTGCAATCCTGGAATTTCCCCATTGTGGGACTAATAAAGGCTTATCTTATCTTATCTTTATCTTATATTTTTTTCTCATAAATTTACAACTTTTCTTCCAAAATATAGCAATTTTTTCCTCTAAATTTTCAACTTTTTTCTCAAATTTTTGACTTTTGCTCAAAATTTAGCAATTTTTTTTCTCAAAAAATTGCAACTTCTTTGCAAAAATAAGCACCTTTTCCTCTAAATTTAAACCTTTTTTTCTCATTGATTTGTATTTTCTTTCTCATTAATTTGCAAGACTCATCTGGATGCTGGTTAAAGTTTTATTCTGTCTATTTGTAATTTGTGACATTTTAATTTTTTTATTGGCATGTTTAATCATATCTTTGCGCCATCAGTCTTTCAAATTTGCAAGTTATTTACATTTAGACATTTGTGCCTCATGCTAAATTAGTGAATATCTCCCATCCCCCTTGTTAAAAAATAATAAATTGCCTGCTGATTAAAACACTTTCTTTTATAATAATAAAATTGCCTTTGACAAATGATAATTTTTGATTTTCTTACTCAGGCCAACACAGGGTCAGGGGACCAAATGTTGTACATTTATTTCTTCGTTTTTTGTTTTTTGTTTGTTTGTTTTGTTTGTTGTTTTTTTTTTTTTTACATTCAGTGACCCAATACTCACTCTTTCTTGCAGTAGAAACGATAAAGATGAATTCTTCAATAAATACTGGAAATGAACAAAGTCAGTTTTTCTAATGGAGAATGGCAGCAGTTTTGATAAACCTCGCCAAGTGCATCTTTTCACTACCCCTTAAATATAAGATGTCATACACTTCACCACTGAGTGGGATGTTACAGGGGTGGGTAAAAAAAAAAACAGGCCATAGCAGGAGCGGGAGTGGGGACTGGCAGAAAAGGAGGTGTGAAAACAGAACGTTCAGGGAAAAACACGCTCCAAATCACACCTTAAGGTCTGCAAAGCTCACACTTCCACACACACCGAGGAGTGGGCGACAGATGGACAAACAGACGGATGGACAGACAAACAGGCTGATGACCGCAGTTATCTGTCAGGCAGATAAACACGGGGCTGCATCGCGCGTGCGGTGACAGACTGAAAATATGGGTGGAAAAATAAAACATTGAAGACTCGCAATTATTAACACATCTGGAGTATTTACAGGGCTGGATCAGTTGAAACGGCTACAAAAATTCAGCAATGTGGCAGGAACCTGTCAGCGATAACGGCATAAATAATGTAAAGTTAAGAAAAAAGTATAATTGATATGTGTGTATGAAATTAAAAACAGAAAAAGTTATTAGTGCAGCTCGGGTGGTTGCTGAAGCAAAAACCCGGGTATGGGAGGAGTTTGGTGAGGCCATGGAACAAGACTTTCGGTCGGCTTCAAAGAGATTCTGGCAAACTGTTCGGCAGCTCAGGAGGGGAAAGCAGCTCCCCGTCCACACTGTGTATGGTGCGGATGGGACACTGTTGACTTCAACTGGGGATATCGTCGGGCGGTGGAAGGAATACTTTGAGGATCTCCTCAATCCCACTGATACGCCTTCCACAGAGGAAGCAGGGTTTGGGGACGAGGGGGATGACTCGCCTATCACAGGGGCTGAGGTCGCCAAGGTGGTTAAAAATCTCCTTGGTGGCCGGGCCCCAGGGGTGGACGAGATTCGCCCTGAGTACCTCAAGGCCCTGGATGTTGTTGGGTTGTCATGGTTGACACGCCTCTGCAACATTGCGTGGAGGTCGGAGGCAGTGCCTTTGGCATGGCAAACCGGGGTGGTGGTTCCTCTCTTCAAAAAAGGGGACCGGAGGGTGTGCTCCAACTTTAGAGGGATCACACTCCTCAGCCTCCCTGGGAAGGTCTATGCCAAGGTACTGGAGAGGAGAGTCCGGCCGTTGGTTGAACCTCGGATTCAGGAGGAGCAATGTGGTTTTCGTCCTGGCCGTGGCACATCGGACCAGCTCTTTACCCTCTCGAGAATTCTTGAGGGTTCGTGGGAGTTTGCCCAACCAGTTTACATGTGTTTTGTGGACTTGGAGAAGGCATTTGACCGCGTCCCTCGTGGATTTTTGTGGGGGGTGCTTCGGGAGTATGGGGTATCGGGCTTGTTGTTACGAGCTATTCGGTCTCTGTACAACCGTTGTGAGAGTTTGGTTCGTATTGCCAACACTCGGTCGGAGTCATTCCCAGTGAGAGTTGGACTCCGCCAGGGCTGCCCTTTGTCACCGATCCTGTTCATAATTTTTATGGACAGGATTTCTAGGCGCAGCCAGGGAATGGAGGGTGTCATGCTTGGTGACCACAGGATCTCATCTCTGTTGTTTGCAGATGATGTTGTCCTGTTGGCTTCATCCAGCAATGACCTACAGCTCTTGCTGGGACGGTTTGCCGCTGAGTGTGAAGCGGCTGGGATGAGAATCAGCACCTCCAAGTCCGAGTCCATGGTCCTCAGCCGGAAAAAGGTTGATTGTCCTCTCCGGGTTGGGGACAGGCTCCTGCCCCAAGTGGAGGAGTTCAAGTATCTTGGGGTTTTGTTCACGAGTGAGGGGAAAATGGAGCGAGAGATCGACAGACGGATTGGAGCAGCATCTGCAGTGATGCGGACGTTGTACCGGTCTGTTGTGGTGAAGAGGGAGCTTAGTTCTAAGGCAAAGCTGTCGATTTACCAGTCAATCTACGTTCCTACTCTCACCTATGGTCACGAGCTTTGGGTAATGACCGAAAGAACGAGATCGCGGATACAAGCGGCTGAAATGAGCTTTCTCCGTAGGATTGCTGGACTCACCCTCAGAGATAGGGTGAGGAGCTCAGTCATCCGGGAGAGGCTCAGAGTAGAACCGCTGCTCCTCCACATTGAAAGGAGTCAGTTGAGGTGGTATGGGCATCTGATTAGGATGCCTCCTGGACGCCTTCCACTTGAGGTGTTTCAGGCACGTCCCACTGGGAGGAGACCCCGGGGCAGACCCAGGACTCGGTGGAGAGACTATGTCTCCCAGCTGGTCTGGGAACGCCTTGGTATCCCCTCTGAAGAGCTGGAGCAGGTGGCTGGGGAGAGGGAAGTCTGGGCTTCTCTGCTTGAACTGCTGCCTCCGCGACCCGGACCTCCGGAAAAGCGGTAGAAGATGGATGGATGGATGGATGGAAAAAGTTATTAATGCAAACAATCGTGGATTGAAAGTGAAAATGCAACGTGAATGCTGTAACCTGCAAATGCTATCTTGAAATGCTAAAAAAAAAAACCAAAACAGAAAGTTATAGCTTAAAAGCAAAGTAGCTTAATTAGCTTAAAATCTTAAATAGCTTAGATGATCTAAGTTGTAGCTTAAAAGATGAAAAAGCTGAAAATTGAGCAAAGTTAGCTTAATAGCTAAAGTAGTTCCACACTGATGTTTGCTGAAATTTTAAACAGCTTAAAAATTAAAAAAAAAGTTAATTTAAAGATTGTAAGCTAACAGTGATAAATGCTTTTTAACAAGCTAAAGGAGTCTAATGTTGTGTATTATTAACATAATGGATTGCATTAAAGAAAGCTAGCTTCAAAATTATAGCTCAAAAGCGAAAATGGCTTAAAGTTGCAGAGTTTTAGCATAAAGCTTGACATAGCTTTAATATGAACAAAGTTAGCTTCACATGCTAAATTAAATATTCAACCTCAAAAAAATGCTATTTTACAAGCTAAAATGTCCTACTTTAAATGTTAGAGTAAAAGCAAAATAGTTTAAAATTGATAAAAATTTAATTAAAATAGTGATAGATTAAAATGCTATCTTAAAAGCTAAAATAGCTCAATCGAAGTGCCTACGCTTACATCGTCAATTGCGTGAACTTAGCCCCAATGGCAGAGCGAGGAATAAACAAACAACGTTCTCAATGTACTTCAGTAGAAATGTTAGCTAAATTTAAACAAAGAAAATGCCAAAATGGTGCACAGTTGGCTCACATAGCCATCACCGTCTGATAAAAGATGGTGATGGCAATCAGAAATACAAGTTTTTTAGATTCGCATCAGCCAGCAAAGATTTCCAAAGGAGGATATTGTGGGCTACTGTCTGTCGAAGGAGAATTCCTTTTCGTAACGGGATGGAGAGGCTGAGGGATGTGACCCATGTCTCTGTCTGCTCTCACCACCCTATACCAGGTATGACTGTTTACCAAACTATGACTCTTATTTATCAGTATAAGTAACTTGCCTACATGTAAAGTTAAAGCGAACATACAAAAAACACACAAATTTGCATCCAACAGAGTTAATGGAAGCATTAGCATAGAAACGTGTTGGCTCAGTAGGAATATTCATTCCAATTTGAGCCGCTAATCAGCCTCAGAGTAAACATGTCAACACTGCAGTCAAACTAGTTTAAAAATAAGACTGACACTCACCTGCAGACAAATGGACCAACGCTCTGTAAAGCTGAAACGAAGTGTCAGGAGTAAGGCTAATGAGTGTAAAAAAACAGCGTCTCCCATATGGGAGACAGGAGATTGTGTGAGCTCCAGTAAATAAATTGTGCAAACCTAAACATGAAGGCTTTTTGGGGATTTCCAATGCAGATACAATATATTTTCTATTATTAGAGTGTTCCGCCAATTCACAGTGAAGCTGGTGCATGTATCCAGTACTTACAAATATCAGTAAATATTGTTTCTGGCCACTCCGTTGGATCATTCTTCCACATACTGGCGGGTAGACAGTAGGGACACGTTTTGAGATCATAAAAAAATCAAGTTTTTTTTTTTTTTTTCTTTTCTGCTGTTAACTCGTCTCTAGCATTTTTCTTGTGATTTACAAGACAAATCAAGAGCAAAATCCTTCCAAACTCCAAAGTTTGTGTTTTTTTCTGGTGTGAATGTCTGCTTAAGCTCCACCCCTCCAAAAAAAAGGCAGAATTGGACAGAGTGTTTCTAGTTATGTCAGTTTTCCTGCTAAACCTGATTGATTATAACATTAGATCAGGCTAAGCACTGAGACCCCTACTTGACTCTCGGGAGAAGAGGGAGGAGTCGAGGAGCAAGCAGAGGCTCAGCTTTTTACAAGTTGGAAAAAACAGCAGATTATACACGGATGGGGGGGGGGGGGGCAGCTGAAAAGTTCATAGAGTGAAAAGTTCAGTGGTCAAATTTGACCAGATGTGGTTTATTTTTCAACAGCAGGGATCCAAGCACTGCTGTGTGTGTGGGCCAATGGGGAGACTATGTTGAAAAATAAACCCCATTTTGTCAAATCTGACCACTATTAACTTTTCAGCCTATGAACTTTTCAGCCATAGGCTGAACCTTAAAAAAGTGCTACTTTACAACTAAAATATCCTACTTTACACAATGTTAGCATAAAAGCAAAATAGCTTAAATTGAGGAGAATTTGCTTTAAAATGCTAAATAAAAGCTTAAAGATTAACCTCTTGCACTCCGGTGTACCGCGGGCGGACACGTCTCTGCGTCCTAGAGCGCACAAGGGCGCATGAGGGCGCACAAGGGCGCTGTGTCCTAGAGCGCACTGAAAAAAAAAGCTGCATTTCCGTTCTTCCACTACAGACACAGCCGCGAACAGAAAGCCAAAGGAGTGCTTTGATTGCTTTAGATGTGATTGACCTCTCATTCGACTAATAAGAGCCTTGAATTGGGTTTCTGAAACCTTGAAGAACCAATGACTGAAAACCTAGCAAGAAGGACCCGCCTACCAACGGCTGCGAATACAGCCAGCCGATTGAAGCACAGAAGTTCGAAAGCTGTTTTGTGTAAGGCTGGGTGACACACAGGCGTTCACCAGTCTTTTTTTCTTACTACTGTTCTTATTTGTTTTGAAAAATCATTCGCCAAAACCGCAATCATGGAAGCACAAAACCGCAATAATGGAATTATGGTTTGACCGGGTCGCGTGACCAGAACCACGAGTCTATAACAAGCGGACCAGCGTCATGTTCGTCTGACAATGAGGAAGAGAAGTTCGCCAGCAACTTTGCTGTTGTGGACAGATAAGTGTTATAAGCTAAATTATTCTTTATCCCTGAAAATTGTAATCCAAATGACTTTTGACCGATCGGTAAATTACAACTGTGCGTTATCGCAACATGACGGACCCGAACCGCAGCGGTCCGGGTCCGTCATGTTGCGAACGCCCCCCCCCCCCCCGCTACTCTTCTGTAGCGGATTGCAGATATATAAGATAAGATAAGATAAGATAAGATAAGCCTTTATTAGTCCCACAACGGGGAAATTCCAGGATTGCAACATTGCAGATATTTTAGTCCAACTGTGCGTAGTAGACCGCGGCGCACCGTCACCACTTTCCGTCATGTAGCGATGGGCGATATCCGTCCTCTGTAGCGGGGGTGGGTGGGAGTTGTTATCTTCTACATTACAAATATTTTAGTATAATTTTTAGTGCACTGTAGGTTATTTTTTCTTGTAAAAAAAAAAGACACATTTTTTACGTGCCATGCTTCTTTGTGTGTGGGGGCTTGTTTGTTCATTCATTCATTCATGAATGAATAAACAACCCCCCCCCCCACACACACACACACACACACACAGCCCTTCACCTTTCATTAGAGCCCAACATCAAGCTTCTATATTGAATCATTCAAAAGTTACAGACGTTTTTCCAAACTGTGCCATTTGGCACAATTTGGCACAGTTTAAAAACGCCTGGGAACAACCTAAAAAAAAGCTGTGTAATATATTCATTTTTTGTGGTATTGTTACAAAATTTTGACCTCAGCTGGATAACACTTGGTTCTACATTTCTGTTGCATTTTCCAGCCAGTATCTGACGCTGTGTGTTATTTGCAAGCATTTGTATCCAAAAAAAACACCCAGGCAAAATTTATTTTCTTCAAGTTCAGTATGTTTAGATGACTGTTACTCAGTGGCAGGAGCACTTAGAGGAGGTGAAAACCAGAAAACGCTATTGAGGAACAGAAATGGTTGACTCAAAAGAAAAAAAAGACAAAACCTAATGTTGTAAATGCTGCAATAGACAGTAGAAGTAGACATAAAATAATAAAGAAAATGCTGGTCAAATATGAATCACAAGATGTGATCAAAGTACAAACAAATTTGTGGCTTTTTTCTTGTAAATTCTCAACTTTTTTCTCATAGATGTACTATTTTCTTGTAAATCTGCTATTTCATTCATTTACTAATTTTTTCTTGTGACTTTGTAATTTTTTTCAAGAAAGTTTGTGACTTTTTTCTCATAAATTTGGATTTTTTTCTAATAAATTTACTATTGTGTGGTAAATGTGCAATTTTTTCTCATTAATTACCTACTATTTTCTCATAAATTTGCTACTTTTTCCTCATTAATTTACAAAAAAAAAATAAAAAATTTTAAAAAAAATTAAAAAACAATATTTTTCTATCCCCTCACCCCCCAGCCAGTTGCAGCAGATGACTGCCCCTCCCTGAGCCTGGTTCTGCTGGAGGTTTCTTCCTGTTAAAAGGGAGTTTTTCCTCTCCACCGTCGCCAAGTGCTTGCTCACAGGGGATCACCTGATTGCTGGGGTCTTTCTGCAACTGTGGGGGTTCCCCCTACAGTTGATAGTGCTATGAGATGACTGTTGTTGTGAAATGGCGCTATATAAATAAAGTTGAATTGAATTGAATTGAAAAGTGTTCTTTTTAAATTTGATTTATTCCATATAAATTTGTTACATTTTTTCATGTGAATTTGCAGGTTTTCCAAGTAAGTTTATGAATGTTCTTCTTGTAAATTTGCATTTTTTTCTCTTGAATTCAATACTATTTTCTAATAAATTTGAAACCTTTTTCTTCATAAATTATTTTCTTACTTTTTTTTTGTAAAAATGTGCTGCATTCTTCCCACTAAATTTGTCTTATTTTCATCATACATTTGCAAATCTTTTCTCATTAATGTTCAGTTTGTGACTTTTTTCTTGATAATTTGCAACTCCATTAAAGACACCTTCTAAAAGCCAAAGAGAACAGATGCATATCTGACTACTCAGATATTCAGTCAACAGAAGAGCAAAAGGTATCCGACGACAATCTTGTATGTCAGAATGAGCAACAAGTAGGTTCTGAGCAGCTCCAAGACTGCCCACATAAAAGTGTAAATAACGCCAACAGCCTCTGACTTCCTGTGCCAGTCATCGGATCCTTGGTCAGGGTTGAAGGCTAAAAGGTCATATTTGCTTTAGAAGGCGACTCGTCCTCTGGGAGCCATGGTATGATGGGTATTCTGGTGGTGTCTACTTCTCATGGCCCAAAGTTCACCTCGAGCATAAAGATGTTTCCTTTTAATGTTTAAACAAAAAGACCAGGTTTCAGTATTGTGTTACACGTAATTTATCTTAATGGGTATCTTCAGGTCAATAGGTATCATACAACATGAGGCAAACATAACCTCAATTATGTTTATAGGTTTGGAATTATTGAGTTAAGGAGTGCACCCGATATGGTTGTGGTCAGAAAAGAGAGGAGACAGTTCAACTTCCTTAATCAGCGTCTTAATCCACATTAAATGTCTCTTCTTTGGTTCTACTCTACGACTAAGAGTCTCAACACTTCAAAAGGTTATTGTACTTTGAAATAGAGTCCAGAAATGTTAAAGACTTTCTAGCGTTTACACAAAAAACATAATTCATGATTCTTTATGGTAACCCAGATACAGCGTGTTTTTGTAATAGTCACCCTAGCCTAACGCAGGATTTCCACTGACTCCAGATGCAGTCCATTGCGGATGCAGTGCAGATGGAGCTTTGCCTCCATCCCTAACAGCTTTGTTTGTGTTTTGAAGTGGCATGGATGAGAACAATGTTTGAAATACAGGATTGTGCAATAATTATATAAAATAATGCAAGATCTTGAGAAAGACCCGAGAGAGACCTAGGAGGATCAACTGCAGTCATGTGATAACAACAAGAAAGCATAATGAACCAGTTCTCCACCTGGATTTTTGTGCTCTACTAATATCTAAGTAGCTTATTAATTTTAATTCTATGAAGTATTTGTATGTTAGTATGTACCGGAGTGGTGGTAGTTGATAGAGCATTCGCCCCAAAACTGGGAGGTTGGGGGTTCAAATCCCGGCTGGGTCATACTAAAGACCATATAAAAAAGGTACTTCCTGCCTTCTAGCTTGGTACTCAGCATAATAGAATGGGGGAAGGAAAAGTTGTTGGTTGTTTGTGGCAGCACCTTGCATGGCAGCAACCCCTCTGATTCTAGATGTGAAACGTAATTTCATTCTACTGTACATGATTGGCTGTATGGACTGAATGACAATAAAAGTTGGCTTCTTATTCTTCTGTCAATATTTTTATCTTCTCTGACCCAGTGGTGGAGGAGTAGACCTCAGAAAATAACAAACAATCCTTAAATAGTTTTAAATGAACAAATAATTATTACATACAGTACATACCGGTGCTTTTCCTTGTGGACTGGATCCAGTATCCATCAAAAATATACTTCTTGTGTAGCAATCCAAATCCAATGAAATGGATAAGAAAATCAGAAAACTAATTACTGAAAAGGAAGACAAAATTAACCTACTTGAGCTCCAACGAGCTGGATTAATTCCACAGTAATCTGGTCCAGGTGGGGAGCAGAACATTAATATCATGGGGGGACATGTGTGCAAACATGTCCCACTCTTTAAGTTATCCTTTCTCTCAGATGTCATTATTGTGACTCTGCCCTCACCTTTGGTTACGGTTTTCCGTGTATTATAATCACCTTTAGCCTGTCCATGCTTTGTTTTCCGTTTCCGGCTCATTATTATTATTGTTATCATTATTATCATCTTTGTTCCTGTTTCAGTCATCATTTGCTCTTCATAACCTCGCCCCCTCATACCTAACGGACCTTCTGTCTCGTCATTCTCCCACTCGTCTCCTCCGCTCTGCTGACGCTCACCTTCTTACCCCCATCACCAAGACAAAATTCCGCACCCTGGGTGATAGATCATTCGCCATCGCCGCACCAACCCTCTGGAATTCCTTGCCCCTTCACATCCGGTCTGCCAACACACTTGCTTCTTTTAAAAGTCAACTCAAAACCCATCTTTTCAAATCTACCTATAAAAACTGACTGCCTCTTCTACCTATGTGTACCTACCTTGTCTGTTTACCCGTTCTCTGTATGTTTGTCCCTATGCTGCTTTGTAAAGTGTCTTTGAGTATTTAGAAAAGCGCTATATAAGACTGATGTATTATTATTATTATTATTATTATTATTATTGTTATTTTGCTGTTTACTTGTGTGACAAAATTCTCAGTTCATTCTCTGTTCCTCAGTCATTGGTCTTTCTGTTGTTAATTGTTCACAGCTGTGCTTCATCTGCTGATCAGTGCCAGCCCTATATGTACATCTCATGCTCTGCCTTCAGCAGGGCATCTTCGTTAATTCATGCCACGCATCTGGGATGTATTATTTTTTGATCACGTCATCCGTGTTCTTTCTCTGCTGTTACGGCTGTATCTTCTGTTCTGCCCATGTGCAGTGTTCTTTTCTGTTTGAATAAATATGCTTAAAGGTAGCCTCGCAGTTGAGTCCATCCTTAAGCCCCAGAAGGGCACACATGACAGTAAGACGCTGTCAAAGAAGGACTCAACAGGTGAAACTGGCAAGGAAAAGAGCAGGTTGCGAACAAAACAGTTCTGCGTTGTTATCCAGGTGCTGGACTGTGTGGCCGCTGCGCAATGTTTCTTTTATCCGGAGGATACTGTGGTTCACTGGGGGGAAACCGCAGCATTGATGGACGCTAAATCCGTTTCCACCCTTGGGTGTGGAAACTTCCTATTCCCATCACACCACCTTAACCAGCTATCTCCCCCTTGCCGGAGCTGACCGTCCCGTCTCCGCCTGTTTATTCTGTGGAGCTGACCGGTTTCAGCAGCGGTTGGTCAGCATTCAGGAAGCCTGAGCACAAGGGAGGATTGAGAAGACGGTGCTCTCGAGCTGTTAAGACTGGTTTTCTGGCATGCTCCGCAGCTGATCCTTCGGTGTGTCCTGTGGCATAATCTTCAGTGGTCCCCACGTCTGCTTCCCCAGCCGTGGATCCATGGATGTACCTAGCCAAATCACCATGGGTGTCCCCAGCTGCGTCTCCCAGTTCGTCCCCAGTCGAGCTTCCAAGGGACTTCACTGTTGACTCTTCCCTTCCAGCGCCAGCTTCAGCTCTTCTCCAGGCCAGCTCCACCATCATCCAAAGGGCTTCAGTGTCAGTGGAATTTGGCGCAAGGCAAGTTCACACTCTTTTTTTTTTTCCACTTTGGGTGATGTATTTTGCCTTGCTCCAGACGAGGCATCTCAGCGGTAGCCATCAGCTGTCACTGTGCCCTCACCATTTGTTTCTGCTGCTTTCTCCATATGTATTCCTCCACTCACCTC
Source organism: Pholidichthys leucotaenia (assembly GCA_020510985.1). Taxonomy (NCBI): domain Eukaryota; kingdom Metazoa; phylum Chordata; class Actinopteri; order Cichliformes; family Pholidichthyidae; genus Pholidichthys; species Pholidichthys leucotaenia. The sequence continues at coordinate 411,272,929 of CM035841.1, read as the reverse complement.
TTCTCCTTGTGTCCCCGAGGTCATCTCCACCTCAGCTGGTTCCACAATGGGGGAGGTGAGCTCAAGTGCTCCAGCAGTGACTGTTCCTCTCCACGTGCACACTCCAGCAGAGACTGCTCTGCCTCATGTGCATGCTCCAGCAGTGACTGTTTCTCATCACGTGCACACCCCTGCAGAGACTGTTTCTCTTCATGTGCACACCCTTACAAGGACTGCTCTTCCTCACTTGCACACCCCTGCAGAGACTGCGCTCCTGAAGAGACTGTTCCGCCTCACTTGCATGCTCCTGCAGAGACTGCATCACCTCATGTACATGCCCCTGCAGGGACTGCCTCATCTGCTGTTTCTTCAGCATCTCCTGTGATGGTCATCGCCTCTCCAGTGGCACTGGGGTCCTCACCAGCGGAAGAGCGGGAGTTAAGGCAGGTCCTCTTATTTGTTCTGTTAATATCTGTGTTAAAGAGGTCTTGTCTTGCTCCCAGTGGGGAGACCCAGTTGCAGCCTCCATCTGCTTCTGAGCTCTCCCCATCGAGCTCTTCTGCTGACTGTTTTGGTGTGGTCTCAACTCCACCCTGAACCTCTTTTTCCTTGTCCGAGTTGGCTGCATCGGAGAGGGATTCCTGGGCATCTGAACCAGGTGCACTTCAGCTCTCAGTTCAGTCTCATTCCTGAGATCAGTGCGGCCTGGCCATCTCATTTGGGAATCACCGCGCTCAAGCCATCAGCACCTGAGGTTGGCGTGCTTCAGTCATCTGCTCCAGAATTTAGGGCACCCCGGCAGTCTTATCCGGAAGTCATTGCTTCCCAGCCATCTCCTCTGCAGTTCAGCGCACCCCAGCCATCTCATCTCGAGGTCGGCGCTACCTAGCCGTCCCATCCAGAGGTCAACACACCCCAGCCATCTCATCCAGAGGTCAGTGCACCCCAGCCATGTCATCCTGAGGTCAGAACACCTCAGTCTTCAGTTTTAGAACAAAAAACTCTCATGTTACTATCCCCAGAGCTGAAGGTCGCCATGTTGTATCCTTGGTTCGGTGCCTTTATGTCATTATCTCCTGAGTTTAAGGTTTTTGTCTTATTTTCAAAGCTTTAAGGTTTTTTTGTTATCTTCTTCAGAGAATGAAGTTTCTGAGGGTAAAGTTTTCATTTCATTTTCACCAGAGTATGATGCCTCTGTGTTGTTGTCCCATGTTCAATGGGCTTTCATGTTGTTACCTTCTGAGCAAAGGGCTCGTGTGTCATTTTCAGAGCAAAGGGCTTGTGTGTCACTTTCAGAGCAAAAGTCCCGTGTGTTTTCTCCCATCTGATGGCCCATTGACTTTGGTACGCCACCCGACATGCCATGTTCATTCGTCTGATGGTCCTTGGACTTTGGGAGACCACCCAACATGCCTTGTTTTGTTTTGAGGCCTTGGACTTTGGGTTGCCCCCACAAACTGGGTTTTGTGTTTGGACTGTGTGGGGGGAAGGCGTTTGTTTCAGCACGCCTGGCCTTTTTCCCCACCACCCACCCTGGGAGGGTCTTTTTGTGTTTATTTGGAGTCGTCTGGATTCTGCCCTTGGGGAGGGGGGCACTATCATGGGGGATATGTGTGTAAACATGTCCCACTCTTTTAAGTTATGCTTTCTGTCAGTAGTCATTATTGTCACTCTGCCTTCTCCTTTGGTTACAGTTTTCCATGTATTATTATCACCCTTATCCTGTCCATGCTTTGTGTTCTGTTTCAGGCACATTATTATTATCGTCATCTTTATTATCATCTTTGTTCCTGTCTCACTCATCATTTTGTTGTTTACTTGTGTGACAGCATTCTCAGTTCGTTCTCTGCTCCTCAGTCATTGGTCTTTCTGTTGTTAATTGCTCATGGCTGGGCCTCGTCTGCTGATCAGCGTCAGCCCTATATGTATGTCTTATGCTCTGCCTTCAGCAGGGCATCTTCGTCAATTCACGCCACAAGTCTGGAACTTATTATTTTTCAACCATGTCATCCGTGTTCTTTCTCTGCCATTACGACCGTATTTTCTGCTCTGCCCACGTGCAGTGTTTTTTTCTGTTTGAATAAATATGCTTAAAGGTCACCTCACAGTTGAGTCCATTCTTAAGCCCCAGAGGGGCACACATGAAATTGATTAGAATAGGAACTTTTTGCTGCGGAGACCAGATCACAACCATAACAGACCACACCCAGAGTCAGTGGAAATCCTGCGTAATAAATACGCCCACATCTGGAGGGATGTATTTCTTGTTTCTGCTTTTAATTGTCTCTGAAGCACTTTTTTTTTTTTTTTTTTGTTTTTGCCAGTAACCAATCACTGTCAGCCCAATCTGAGCTCAGGTTGACCAGACCAGTACCACCAGTTTGTTAGGACCAACGAAAACACATCTGAAGATTCCACTGTCCTGTAAGGGTAATATGTCAATGTCCCAAACTTTGATAACAGATACTGTGTTTCTATCCAATTCGTCATCATTGTCTTAGGTGCCTTCATGGAGTTGTCCACATTTGGCGAAACCACCCTCCACTTTGGTCTTTTTCTTGCATCATTACAAATGTGCCTTGCAGGACCAAGATTGAAGTTACTCATGAAAGTCTTTCTCTTCCTGCCTTGGGCGAGCTTTCCATTGAATTGTGTATCTGACACCCCTGCACCCATCACAGCTATTTTACCTGTTGTAAATATTTCCACTGCCTTTTCCCTTCACACAGAATTCCACAAACTTCACTCTCTATGAAGCCATTTAAAAGGTTGAAGATCCAGCCAGCATGCTCATGTGGGCCCCACCAAAGGTTAGATGCGGGCTGTCTTATGGGTCCCATGTGGGTTTGTCCAGTTTCCACATTGGCCCCATTGTGTTTGACAACATGGACTTTACGTACCTATTTACCTATTTTCAACTTATTTTCTCATAAATTTGCAATTATTTTTTTTTAAATGTGACTTTTTTCCCATAAATATGACACATTTTCTTGAAAAATGGAAAGGGCCTCATAAAATTGCAACTTTTTTCTTTTTTTTTTTTTTTACTGTAAACGTACAGCTTTTTCTCGTAAATTTGTGATTTTTTTTCTGGTAAATTTGCAGTTTTTTCCCCCTCATACATTTGTGTTTTTTTGTAAAATTGTGACTTTTTTCTTGCAAATTTGCTAACTTTTTCTGATAATTTTGGAACTTTCTCATAAATTTGCTGATTTTTTTTACAGTAATCCTGCAACTTTTTCTCATAAATTTGTTACTTTTTTCCTTGTAAATTTGTGACTTTTCCCTATAAATTTGCAACACTTTTCTTGTAAGTTTGGAACTTTTCAAAAAATGTTCAACTTTTTTTAATGTAAATTTACAATTTTTTCTCGTAAATTTGTAACGGTTTTCGTGTACATTTTCATTTACTCATATGCTTGCTACCTTTTTTGTTAATTTGCAACTTTTTCTATTTTTTTCCTCATAAATTTACTTTTTTGTTTAAATTTAAGTTTATCTAGTTAGTTTGTAACTTTTTTAAGTAATGTTACTATTTTTTTCTTATAAATTTGAGCCTTTATTGTCCTAAATTTTTTACATTTTTTTCTCATAAATTTGTGACTTTTTTCCAGTAAATTTGCTGCTTTTTTTTTTGTAAATTTGTGACATTTTTCTCATAAATTTCCACATTTTTTTCTCATCAATTTGCAACCTTTTTCTCATAAATTTGTGACTTTTTTTTTTGTAATTTTACCTATGGCGCTAGTGCTACTGAAACATGCTCCGCCACATCAAATCCATGTGGGGCCCAAATGGGTTTAACGCTGGTGAGCAGATTACCCACTCACTTGTACCACAGGTAAAGTCCATGTGGGCAAACTCCAACGAGGCTGACGTGGACCTGGCAGACAAACCACATGGGACCCATAAGTCAGCCCTGATTTAACCAACAGTGAGGCCCAACATGGACATGCTGGCTGGGGAGTTGCAGCTGTGTTTTTATTTGATGCTTCTGGCAACCAGGGAGCTGCTTTATGATCTTTTTATTTATTTATTTGTCATGCACACATGCTGCAGGCAACCTCCCGAGGAGGCCTCTCACTGAACACATCTGCTGGTAGATGTCGGATAAAAGCCCAGATACTCAGGAGGGCATGTTGGAGAACTGCTGTGGATACTCCGCCATCTCGGCAGTACACTTTACCTCCGTAAATCACTGTCATACCCGTAATCACGGTAAACACTGCCCTCTCAGGTATTATTACTCTAATAACCCACAACAGGAGGTGCTGTATGGAAATCATATTTCATTTAAAGTGCGCCGACTTCTCGACAGAAGACAAGCCCTAAACCACTCCGGCGTGTTATCTCAACTTTACTAAACAAAGAAAAGATGTTCTCCCACCGCGTCATCTCCCAAAACCTTGCGAGTTACGATGCCCGCACCTTAGGCTCTGATAGATTTTCTTCGCAGTGCGGCCTTGAGTGGGTTATTGGTTTTATAAAATGAGCGTACACATCCCTCCGCCATCCGTCATCCCGCAGTGGTTAACACGACAGAAATCCCCCGTTTTTACGAGACACACACACACACACACACTCTGCGTACATCTGTCTGACTTGGAGAAGATTAGACTAAGACGCCGCAGGTAGAAAATTGCTGTACGTGCACATGTGTGTGTGTGTATGCATGTGAGCGAGGACTATCTGGGGAACTCGATTGATTTAATCTCTGCTCTCCTCCTTTCTTTTTCATGAAGACCGGGAGATGCGGTGCACCCATCATCCCACACGCCGTTAAGGGCTTCATTTGAATCCACTCAACTATTGGGGGCTGGGGGGGGGGGTTGTATGAGATTTTAAATGTTAAAAGAGGTTTAACAAAAAGCAGCGCACACATGCGAGACACACAAACAGACATGCAGGAATCCAGGACCTCGGTGAGGTTGGTGCCTTCGGGCTTAGGTGTCTCAACAGAAGACATTTCACTCTGCCACACCGGTGCCTTCCTTTCTCTATTCCTCTCAGTAAAAAAAACAAAACAACAAACTGATGCAGTTTTTTCTCCCTGGGGTAGGATTCTTCCTGTCGTTCTCTCTCTTTCCTGCACTAATATAACAATTTCCTCTCTAGCTTACACCTGCTGTCTGTGGCAGTCGCGCACAGTCACAGGATGCCTACGCCCTCCTTCCTCATGAGCCTTGAACGTCATGGTGGCATCGTGCTTTCTGAAGGTCGTTGGTGTGAATGAGAACCTTCACGCGTGTCGGATGTGGCGATGTGTTGTTCGAGTGTGCCGTCCCGGCCAGCAGGCCCATGTGGGCCCCATCAAAGGTTGAATCTTATGGGTCCCATGTGGGTTTGTTCGTGGGTTCCACATTGGCCCCATCTGTGTTTGCCCACATGGACTTTATCTGTAGTATTGGTGAGCAGGTGATCTGGTTACCAGCTTTAAACCCATTTGGGCCCAAAATGGGTTTAATGTGGACGAGCAGGTTTCAGTAGCACTAGCGCCATAGGCAAAATTACCAGAAAAAAGTCACACATTTATGAGAGAAAATAAAAACTTCAAGTTTACAGAGAAAAAAGTTGAACTTTTTTTAAAAAGTTCCAAATTTAAAAGTAAAATCTCACTAATTTATTGGGAAAAGTCACAAATTTATAACAAAATTGCAAATTTACAAGGGAAAACTAACAAATTTATGAGAACAAGTTACAGGATTACTGTAAAAAAGGGGCAAATTTATGAGAAACTTCCAAAACTGCAGGAAAAATTTAGCAAATTTGCAAGAAAAAAGTCACAATTTTACAAGAAGAGCTAAGAATTTTAAGAGGAAAAAAATTACAAGAAAAAAAATCACAAATTTATGAGAATGTTTCAATTTTTCAAGAAAATATGTCAAATTTATTGGAAAAAAGTCACATATTTAAGTTAAAGTCAAAGTGCCTTTATTGTCATTCCATTGCTAATAAACAATGCAACGAAATTGAGATTTACAAGAAAATAGCAAATTCATGAGAAAATAAGTTGAACATAGGTAAATAGGTAAAGTCCATGTGGGTAAAGACAGATGAGGCCGACATGGAACCCACAGACGATCCCACATGGGTCCCATAAGACAGCCCTGATTTAACCTTTGGTGGGGCCCACATGGGCATGCTGGCTGGGTACGTATTTCTTTGTGGAGTGAGCTTCTTATTAATTAATTAATTAAATCACTCTTATTGTCATTCAACCGTACAACCAATCATGTACAGTAGAACGAGATTGTGCTTTACCTATCTACAGTGTCAAATCACACACACCCCAGTGCAGAATCAGAGGGCCGCTGCCATTCAAGGCGCCGCCACAGATGTCCCTCCTCCATTCCATTATTGCTGAGCACCAAGCTGGACGGCAGGAAGTTCCACTTTTATATGGTCTTCGGCATGACCCGGCCGGGATTTGAACCCCTGCCTCCCGGGTGTGGGGCGGATGCTCTACCAACCGAGCCACCACTCCGGTGGCTCAGTTGGTTGGCTCAGTTATGCCCCCTTTTACACAGAGGTGCAGCTCATTAGGAGATCTTTGAGAGATTGTTGAGCAATAAAAAATTGCCAGATCTCTTAATGACCTTTCAGTGAGAGCCCAGCGATCGCCAGGATTGCTCAGTGATCTCCCAGTAATCTTCCAGTGATCTCTGCGGTCTCCTTGAAGTTTTGACTCACTCCAAAACACAAGGCTCTCCCCAGTTACACAGAAAGGGCTTTTGAGGAGATTGTTGAGAGATCGAGCCAAAGTTTGAATTTTCAATGGTCACCCAACCATATCCGTGCTGCATAAAGGAGCCCTTGGTGGTGTAGTTAAGACCAGACAGACTGGGACTGGAACATAGAAAGACCAAGTATTTCAGAGTCCAGACAAAGACCCTGGTCTTTATAGTCTTGGTCTTGCCTTGGTCTTCGGAGAATCTGGTCTCTTTCTGATCTTGACTACAACACTCGAGCTACTTGATACTATAAACGTGACCCTTTGATACTTTTTATAATATTAAAGACCACAAAAAAAACAGCTTGTACACTATAGAAAATTTAATGATGTATGTTCTATTCAATTTTACTTAGATATAAAGTTTCAAAGAAAATATTACATATCTCCCTACACTTTTCTTCCTAAGGTAATAACCCTGGGTGCGTGTAGAGAAGTTTTCCATTTGTATTAAAGATGGCTAACGCCTGTCCCCCTGCCATGATTGGATTATTTCTGCAGGACAAAGTAACAGTGTTATACGGCTTATCTGTATAGCTCCATTTGGACAGGATTAATGTCTCTTGAGGGCGAGCGGGGAAAAGGTCTGTTTCTCCTCAGCAACAGTAGCCAATGCCAGAGTTTATCACCCACAACCCCTTTAAAGTGCCCACTCCATGTGAATGAGGCTTTTGATTTTCAGTGGAGCCTCTCAGCACTGTATGGTTGTGTAAATTACTAGGCCAGTCTTTACCATTTCCATTTTTTATGTGTGAGCTATTTCAAATTTATAAATGAGTCTGTATGTTAGATGACAGATGGTACAGGAGCTCAGGAGTTTTGCTTTCTCTTTACTACCTCGATAGCAAGGATATTGTTATGCTCATTTCCAGCTTTCACCATTTCTATTACTGGACTTGACTTGTTTTATGTTGCACTCATAGTAATCCTTACCTAGTTTCTGTACTGCCCACATATTTAGCCATTACTGGAAACAGGCTGATATACATTAGCTGCTTTTCCTTAAAGGCTTTGGAGTCATTCTTCCAATTAGTTTACACTCATATGACTCCCATTTATAAACTCATAAAGATCCAGGAGTAGAAAAGCTGTTAGGAATTTGAAGCATTTGGAGCCATCTGTAGCACACGGATGTTGGCTAAAAGTTGACAAATATTGTAGCTGTTGAGGTTCCAGCGCAATTAAAACTAGAATGCACCCAGCTGAAATACATATCCATGCCATTTGCAGCCTTATAGATTTAAAACATTGAGTTTTTGATCCTAAACCCATAGTCAGAGCTCACGGTGTCAAGGTCAACTTGTGTACCAAGATTGGTGACCCTAGCTTTGGTCTTTCCTTAGGTATAGTTTATATGTCATTTTGACCTTGTCCGTTTGTCTTACAATCCACAACCCATAGTTACAGTTCAGGATCCCAAGGTGAACCCATTTACCGAGTTTGATGAACCTACCTTTACTTGTTCTATAGTAATAGGGCATAAGAAATGCAAACATTGACCTTTGACCTTTTGATCCCAAACTGATAGTTTGAGATAAAGTTCCCAAGGTGAACCTGTGTACCAAGTTTGGTGAGTCTAACTTTACTCATTCTATGGTAAGAGGGCATAGTGAATACAAACATTGACCTTTGACCGCTTGACCCCAGACCCATAGGTCTGGTTCAGGATCTCAAGATGAACCTATGCAAAACCTTAACTGAACCATGGTCCAGACCAAATAGCTGAAATTTGGTCAAGCAAAATGAGATGGTCTTGGTCTGGATCAAATTGACCCTTGGACCAGTTTGTTTGGAGTGTAAAAGCAATTTTCAGAAACATTTGAAATTTCTGACCATTTTTGTCAGAAAGTTCAAACCTCAGACCATTTTTGTTTTCAATTATACAATTGCCTCAGTAGCTCCTGCTTCCTGTCAACACATAATGTAACAAGCTAGTCATGCTGGACAGAGAGCCCTTGGAAGCGGTGGAACCCTTCACCGGTCTTGGAAATACAGTGGAAAGTTATGGAGCAACATACAGTATACAGATATCAGGACCAGAATAAGCAAGGTGAGAGTAGCATCCATCAAGCTCAGGAACATCTGCAACTCCACCAAGATCCATCTGTTTGACTCCAGCGTCAAGTCAGCTGTATGGAGCAGAAATATGGAGAATTACCAAGAACACCTTGAAAACTATCTATGTTTTTGTTAACTGGTGCCTGTGCAGAATCCTCAAAATCTGCTTGCCGGAGATGATCTAAAACCTGTGGGAGAGAACACGAAAGAAGGTATTCTTAGGAGATGGTGATGCACTCGACGTGACCAGACAGAAACCGATGTGGAACCCCTATAGGGTAAGAAAAGAGGGGAAGGCCAGGGAGTTTGTGGAGACGGGACACTGATGCCGAACTAGAGCCATCAGGATTGGGCTAGTGGCAGTGGCACAGGGCTTTAGCAGTAGTACCAGATGAGATGAGCTCTACATATTTGATGCTTTTTTTAAAATATTTTTTTTAATAGATTTGCTGTATATGTGGATGAGTCTGGATTTAGAACACGTTGTATGAGCAACCACAGCATTGAGGAAGCATTCCACAGTATTGATAGATAGATGGAAAGATAGCACATTTCGACATGTAATACTTAATATTTTTTATCTATTGTTGCAATTTTAGCCATTTCTTTAGATAGACATTGGCCACCTCTGCATTCGTGGGTATAAAACTTTTACTTCTCCTTATTCAGAGTTGCTGTCTGATGGTGCAGCGGTGCGTAGCCTCCAGCAGCACCAAGTGACACAGCACTAGCTTTTGTTAAGAGAAACAAATGTTCTGCTCACTTGTGTATATCGCCAATTCTACCTTAACTTTCAGGTTCTGGCTGCACTTTGAAATACTTTTAATGGCTCAAGGGCACAAATATTCAAATGACCATGAGTCGGTGCAAAATAGAACCCCCCCCCCCATCTGCAGTGACGCTGTGAAACTTTGTTTTAAGCAGAAGGCAGTCTTGTTCCCCTCTTTTTTCCATGCACGAACTGTTTGTCATTCACGACACATCATCGAGGAGGTGAGAACATCCCTTAGCTCTTAGCACCTTCCTACCAATAGCTGTGAGCATGGGGTGTTGTGTGATTGGATCATAACACTCTGGGCTGTTATTAGCAATAAAGTGTCAATGTAACCATTTATATGCATCTCTGAATCCGCTACATACTGAGCAGACACCTATTTATCAGCCAATCTAGATATACGTTCATATATCAGAAACTGCCTACACTAACACCTCTATAAATACAAAACTTTATAAGAGATGATGCATGTGTCTGTAGAATTTCTTTGTGGGTAATCAATAGAATAGAATAGAATAGAATAGAATAGCATTATTGTCTGTCACACTGTGAGTTTCAGAAATTCATCTTTTACACGGCTCTGTAAAAAGGACAATGAATAATAAAAGGCAGCCACAGACAAGGACAGAAATTTAGAAATTTTTTATGTACATGTAATTCACAGTCTGCAATGTAAAAATGGTAGCTTTAAAAAAGGTTAAAAGGTTAGAGCAGTCATTGATGGAAAAAATATGTTTTTGTCTTCAAAGATTTTTTTTTTGCTGTAAATTTTTAACTTTTTGTTCCTGTAAAATTGCAACTTTTTTTAAATTTGCAATTTAAAAAAAAAAACAAAACCCTGCAATTTCTTTCATGTAAATTTGTTGAATATTTCTTGTAGATTTGCAACTTTTTCGCATGAAACTGCAACCGTTTTTTAAAAAAATGTGCAACTTTTTTCCTATAAATTTGCAACTTTTTTTCATTACTTGGAACATTTTTTTTCCTGTAAATTTAAAGCTTTGTACTTCTAAATTTGAAACATTTTCTTCCAAATTTGCAACTATCTTTCTCAGAAATTTGCAACTTTTTTCCCTATAAATGTGTAACTTTTTATTTCAAAATCTGCCACATTTTTCCTGGAAACTGAAACTTTTTTCTTGCAAATTTGAAACTTTTTTCTTAGAAATTTGCAGATTTTCTCTCAGAAATTTGCAACTTCTTTCAAGCAAATTTGTTTAATTTTTCTCATAGATTTGCAACTTTTATTGACATAAAGTTGCAACTTTTTTCTCAAAAGTGTGCAACTTTTTTCAATTTGTAATTTTTCCTGATAATTTGCAACTTTTTTCCTGTAAATTTGACACTTTTCACTTGTAAATTTGAAACTTTTTTCTTGCAAATGTATCAACTTTTTTCTCAGAAATTTTTAACTTTTCTCCGAAATTTGAAACTTCTTTCATATGAATTTGAAACTTTTGACTTGTAAATCTGAAACTTTTTTCTACAAACTTTGCAACTTTTTCTACAAAATTTTCAACTTTTTTTTAAATTTACAATTTTTTTTTCTTAAAAATTTGCAACTTCTTTCATATAAATTTGCTAAATCATTCTCACAGATTTGCAACTTTTTTCTCATAAAAGTTGCAACTTTTTTTTTTCCACAATATCTTATTGAACCTTTTTTATTTAACAAACATGATACAAACAATCAAACACTAACACTAAAGTACTACAAAAAAAAAAAAATGCACTAAAAACACCAACAACCACCAACAAAATCAAGTCTTCAACAATGCTCCTCTGTTTAGTCTAGACAATCCAATACATAAGTATACATTTATGTTCACCAGTTTGGAATTTACAAGGTCCACACACATCATTCACCTTCTTCTTCAAGAGTTATGTTTAAATTTTTTACATAATCAATAAAAGGTCTCCATATATTCTCAAACACAATTTCCTTTGATTTTAGTATATATGTTATTCTTTCTAATGGAAGGTTTGTTAACATCTGTCTTAACCACTGAGTCACATCTGGTCTATGAGTCTTTTTCCATAATAGTGCAATACATTTTTTGGCATTAAGCAAACTGAGGTCTATGAATGTTCTTTCACTTTTATTAAAATTATGCTTTTCTGGGTACAGACCCAACAAAAACAGTTTAGGATTCAATATGATTTGTTTTGAGATTATTTTTTCAATTGTTACCCTCACCTCTTCCCAAAACATTCTTATTAATCTACATTCCCATAAACAATGAAATAGGGTTCCTTTACTTTCCATGCATTTTGTGCATGTATCTGGTATATTTTTGTTATATCTATTTAACTCCTCCGGTGTAACATACATCCGCATTAACCATTTGAAATGTAATCAATTTAAGGGGCGTGCATTTATTGATTTGGTTTGATGCTTCTGTACCAAGCCAATTCCCATTGTTCCTCTGAAATTTCAATTTGCAGATCTTCTTCCAGATGTTTAATCTTTTCAGTGAATTTTCACTTGAAGATAGTGTCAATGAGTTATAAAACTCTGAAATAATACCCTTTCTTTTACTATCTTTCATCAACATTTTTCCAAGGATGAATAAATAGTCGAGTGAGAGCTTATTTTGATTTGATCGAATAAAGTTTCTAAGTTGAAGATATTTAAAAAAAATGTGTTCTATCGAGATTAAATTTGATCCTCAGCTCTTCAAAAGACATTATGTGGTCTGCACATGCAAAATATAAATCCAGAATCTTTTGTATCCCTTTTTAAATTCCATACATTTAAATACAGCGTCCGCTCGACCTGGTTTAAAATATTGATTACCCCATATTGGACTAAATTGTGACAATAACTGTGGTTCTTTTAAATAGTTTTTAGCTTCACACCATATTTTGGATAATATGGCTTTACAAATGGATTTTTAACTTGTTATTGTAATTTTTGCCGAATCTGAGTATATGTAATATGGGAAGAGAGTAAAGGGAAAATTGTAGATTCCCATTTCAGTCCAGTGAGGGAGATCATTTGATGATAAATAATATGTCATAGACCTCAGTTGTAGCCGTACCAAATAATACACACAATAAAATTTGGACATTTCAGACCTCCACGATCAAAATGGTAATATAATAAAGACAAACGTAATCTAGCCCTCCTGGTTGTTCCATATAATTTCCACTAACTTTTTTTTTATTCTTGAGATAGATCTAAAGGTGGTGATAAGGGAATGTATTGAAATAAATAAAGTATATTAGGTAAAATATTACTGTTAAGTATATTGATTCTCCCGATCATCGACATTGTAGTGACATCCCATCTCTGAGTTAACTACACTGATATCTGACATAAGGCTTCATATTTGACACTGGCGACTGATTCTAGCTTAGGCATAATTTGGATTCCTAAATATTTAAACTGATTTACAACATTGAATTGATTTACCCTCAGGGGGCTGGGTAATTTCTCTGGGTCTCATTTAGCAGTTAATATTGAAGAATTTAGTTTTATTTATCTTATATCCTGATATTTCCCCAAAATTCTTTATTTTAAATTCAACAAGGTTGAATTGATTTTTTTTAGATTCGACATAAACAAAATTATATCATCGGCGTACAGGGAGATTTTATGTTCATGTTGGTCCAACTTTAATTCCTATATTTGTGAATGTAAACGTATCGCTATCGCTAAAGGTTCAATTGCCATAGTAAACAGTATAGGTGAAAGGGGGACAGCCTTGTCGACATCCTCTAGTGATTTTTATTGGTTTTTGAAATATTGTTATTTGTTAGGATTTCTGCTGTAGCATTATTGTATATTTATGGAAACCCATTTTATGAAATTATTTCCAAGTCCAAACCTTTGTAGGAACTTCAAAAAGAAAGGGCCATTCATCTCTATCAAAGGCCTTTGCGGCGTTTCCAATGATAGGAGAGCTGTATCCGTGATTCCTTTATTTAAATAATTACTATTAAATAGTCCTTCTACATTAATCGAAGCCTTGTCCTACCCTTTATAAAGCCAGTTCTGATCTCGATAATAATATTGGTGTAAAATTTCTTGTATTCGTCTTGCTAAAATTTTACAGATTATCTTAAGGTCGGCGTTTAATAGGCTTATTGGTCTCATATTTTCACATTTATTAGAGGGCTTACCTGGTTTGGCAGCAGTATAATTAAGGCATTATTTATGTATGATGGTAAAATTATTATTTTGAAATGCTTCTAAAACCATTTCCAAAAAAGGTTTTATTAATTTATTCTTAAATTTTTTATAAAGGTCAACTGGAAGACCATCTGGTCCTGCACTTTTTCCTGATTTCTATTAATCAATGGCTAGCCCAACTTCTTCTTGTACTAATTTTAGGACTCCAATATCCCCTGTTTTCATTTGGAATACACGGTATAGATAGTTCGTTCAAAAACCCATTTAGTTTTGTTAAATCAGGTTCATTTTTGGTATCATATAATTTTTCATAGTAATCTCTAAAGGCTCTATTAATTTCTAAAGGATCTATAACTACCTGTCCATTACTTATAATACTGGTAATTGGTGTTTTAATTCCAATTGTTTAATCTGCCATGCTAATAATTTTCCTGATTTTCACCTTGTTCATAAAAAGATTGTTTCAATCTTAGAAGACTCGAGGCAGCTCTATTCGCTGATTTTTTGTCGTATTCAGCTCTCAAAATCAGTAATTCATTCTCCAACCTTGGGTCACTTCCTGCATACACTTTTTCCTGAAGATTTTTTATTTTATGTTCCAATTTAGCTCTCTCCTCTCGAGTCTTCTTAGATTTTGATCCTGTATAACTAATAATATGTCCCCTAATAAAAGCTTTGAAAGCCTCCCACTTTACACATGCTGATGTTTGTGTAGTATTGATGTCAAAGAACTTGTCTATCTGTTTTTCTATATACTTGACAAATTCCTCATCCTGAAGCCATTTATGCTGAAATTGCCATCTACCTGATTCCTTTGTCAATTTTTTATCTACATATATTAGACAACAGGGTGCATGATCAGAGATCACGATGTTATCATAAAAGCAGTTTTGAATCTTGGACCTTAATTCTGTGGAAATCAAAAAATAATCAATACGTGAGAATGTCTTGTAGGTACTGGAATAACAAGAATAGGCTTTAACTTGTGGTTTCATTTCTCTCCATATATCTAACAATCTCAATTCTTTCATAAAATGATTAATAGTCATCCTACATCCAATGTGCGTACAATCCAGTCCTGTTGATCTATCCACACCTGGATTCAATGTACAATTAAAATCCCCTGCTATTATATGTTGCCCTGTAAATGATGATAAGATGAGAAATAAATTAGCAAAGAACTTCTGATCATCTATATTGGGACCATATAAGTTCACAAGATTTATATTTTCTAATAGCAAAGAACCTTGAATGATTACATATCTTCCAAATTTGTCTCCAATCACATTTTTCACTTGAAAAGGAACTGATTTTATGTATGAGAGTCATAACTCCCCTGGCTCGGGATGAAAATGAAGAGGTGAATACACTTCCCTGCATCTACTCCTAATTCTTTTAACATCCTCCTCTATCAGATGAGTTTCTTGTAAAAACACAATTCTTGAACCCATGTCCTTTATTTTATTCATAACTTGTGTTAAGTTTTTTAAATTTTGTAGACCTCTGCAATTCCATGAAGTTAAATTAAGATTAACACTTTGGGTCCATGATCAATAGAGAGTTTGGGATTACCTTGCAGTGTAAACATGCTCATACAGAGAAGCAAAAACATGAGTGGTTGAACATTCATCCTACAAACTACACACAAACAAATTTCCCCCTTCCCACACTTGTGGCAAACCCCCCAAAATCAAAAGAAAAATTCTGTCTCCCCGATATAGCCATCGACCGTTCCACACCCACGGGGAACAGCCTAAGCCAACTCCTTCTTCATCCTCCCAATCACCCTAACTCTACTGCTTTTTAATGACGTAACATTAACTCTCCTCTGTAGTTTTCCAACTTAACTCCAAAATTTTTAACAACTTTGTACATCATAGTTTTTTGTTTTTTTTTTTGTTTTGTTTTGTTTTTGTTTTGTTTTTTAATATATAATACAATCTATATTTTTGTAAACTTACTATTTACTTCAAGTCAGTCAGATGCCTGTGCAAATGCTTAATTATTCTACCTTATATTTTGTTCATGCTTAGCTCCCACCAGTCTCTTCTTCTTCTTTGATCTTCTTGATGAACTCCTGCGCCTCCTCTGGGGTCTTGAAGATGTGGTGGTTCTGCCCTCATACGTGGTCAGCAGTCTCGCAGGATAGATTACACCATGACGAATCCCAAGGTTGCGCAGCTCCTTACGTATGGGATCAAACTGCTTCCTCAATTGCTGGATTCCTGTGGCCAAATCTGGGTAGAACCGCACCTGCTGGTCCTGGTGTTTAATCTCTCCTTTAGCACGTGCAGCGTTGAAGATCTTCATCCTGTCTCTGTTGCTAAGAAACTTCATAATTAAGGTCCTCGGCGGTCCCTTATCTCTCCGTGGGCCAATACGATGTGCTTTTTCCAGAACCACTGCTGATTGCAACTCCTCGCTGCCCAGCACCTCCGGAATCCACTTTTCCAGAAAGGAAAACATACGTCCCGACCTTCTGATTCCTCTGGAAGACCACCAGCCTAAAATTATTCTGTCTCGACCGAGATTCAAATCCAAATATATATCTTCCAGAGATTTATTTTTTTTTTCCAAATGCGCACCTTAATGAAGACGGTGACGTCATCTTCAGCACTAGCGAGACGGAGCTCCATCTGCGCCGTTCGTTCTACACAGTCACCCAATTCCTTTCTTATTTCCTTCCAACGCTGTCATAATCCCATCAAATCTAGAGGAAAAGTCCGCTCTCATTGAACTCATGGCAGCCATCAGCGCATCTGCGCCATTCCCGCAGAAATCGCGCCGTTGCCAGCCTCCTCCGCCATATATGGAGTTTTGTTTGCTGCGTCACAGACCTGAAAGTCCATTAATTTGGACTGTTTCGGCGGCTCGCTTTTTCCTTTTTCCTGGTTTTCCAGCCTTAGGCTTCGCCGACATATCCTCGCCCAAATGCTGGGATACGTTCTGTCCCAAATGAGAGAGTTATTTGCCGATTTTTTTCTCCAGGAGCGGAGCAGAGCGAGACACGTCCGTCCTACGTGGCAGCCATAACCGGAAGTCCAAGTGCAACTTTTTTAAATTTGACTCTTTCTCATAAGTTGCAACAGTTTTCCCCTAAATCTGAAACTTTTGACCTGTAAACTTTAATCTTTTTTCTTGCAAATTTGCAGCTTTTTTTTTAATTTGCAATTTTTTTTCTTAAAAACAATTATATTCTTTTATTGTTTTTGCCCAATTTTTCTTGTAGATTTACAACTTTTTTTCTCAAAAATGGGCAATGTTTTTCATATTAATTTGAAACTTTTTTAAAAGAGTAATTTACGACTTTTTGAATTTTAGAGCATTTTGTCGTATTGTTCCACCTATATTCTAGCAAATTTGCACCTAATTTACATTAATCCATTTGTACCTCATGCTAAATTTGTGAATACCCACCACCCCCCTTATTAAAAAAATAACAAATCACCCACTGGATACCAGTATTATGGTGAGCACCCATAGTCGAGAGACACTGGAAAAGTCGAGCAAGAACACACTCCCAGCTCAATAGTACATTGTTTCAGCACTCATATGGCATAATAGTTCTGGAACAAAACACATGATCCTTATCAAAAACTGGCAGAGCTTAAGAAGACTTCTAAATATATATATATATTTTTTTAGTTTAACTAATAACAACTTCAAAGTCTGACAGAGTTTAATATCTGATATCAGTCACACCCACAAGATTCCCCAATAATTATCAGTCCCCTTCTTCTTTATTTTCTTTGTTCCTCTCAAACAAGGTGGGAAATTAAGAGGAATGAATGTGTTTATTAATGAACACCTCTCAAAACAGAATACAGATTTAGCAAGAAAAGCACGCTATCTAAAGAAACAGAAGAAAATACAAAACACCTGGACTAAAAATTGCAGAGTATTTATAAAATTAAATGGCTCACCAGAGGAGGCCAAGTTACTGCTCGTCTAAAGTATGCAAGACCTGGACAAATATCATTGATATGACATGGAACTGTGAGGTAACAGACACACCAACACATCACATGAAAACGTTTCATGATGAGACAAGAAACACACCATACTTATGACCAATGTTCATGATAAATTGGAATTAAAAACATTTCAATATAACAATCACAGTTTCCAGAATTTGTAATATGATATACTGTAGACTTGGACAATCATTTTCTATCCACTGTCAGTAATGTTGGTAGGTACTACACTGAGGATTAGTTCAGAAGAGACATTGAAATAAATGCAAATTTGTGAATTATACATCTCAACAGGAGTCTTTATGCTAACTATACCAGTATCAAGGAATATTTGTGACAGTTTCATCAACCATTCAGTGTAATTTGTATCTCAGAAACTTGCATTAAGAAGGACAAGGGGATGGACATTGGACTTGATGGATATGATTTTAATAATGCTAATAGGAAAAACAAGGGTGGTGGAGGCGTGGGAATATATATGTGGATAAAACATTGGATTACAAGGTTGTTGATATGCCTGGTGTCACTGATGATGTTCTTGAATATAAAACAATTGAGATTTCTTTGAACAAAAATAAAGATGTCATAAGTTATGTTTTTAGAGCACCTGGCTCTAGAATTGAGATTTTAAACAATTGGGTTGAAAATGCATTTACAAAAAAAAAAATAAATAAATAAATTAAAAAAAAATATCGTACAGCTGTATTCATCTGTGGAGACTTTATTTTTTTTTATTTATTTATTTATTTTTTTTTATTACTTATTTTGTACCCGTAGGTAGATTTGTTTTGCAGTCTGGTGACAAGCCACCAGCTGCCGGTCGCTGCGTGCGCAAGCGCCCCTTAACTCCCTAACCTGCATGTTTTTGGCATGTGGGAGGAAACCGGAGAAATCCCGGAGTAAACCCACGCAAACACGGGGAGAACATGCAGAACTTTAATACTGACTTCATAAATTCTCATGATCATAAAATGACTGATGAATTTATCAATACAATGTATAGCTGCCTTTTTTCCAAAACTCCCAAGGCCAAATAGGATTGCAACCCAAATTGCTGCATTAATTGACAATATATTAACTAATGACATCAACAACACTATAAGTAATGTAGTAGATTATTAGTAAGTGATATTAGTGATCACTTTACAGTTTTTTTTTTGTTTTTTTTTTGTTACTTATTCGTACCCATAGGTAGATTTGGTTTGCAGTCTGGTGACAAGCCACCGGCTGCCGGTCACTGTGTGTGCGAGCGCCCTAAACCTACATGTTTTTGGTATGCGGGAGGAAACCGGAGAAATCCCGGAGTAAACCCACGCAACACGGGGAGAACATGCAAACTCCACACAGCTCACTGTTGGTCGGGGGCTGGGATCGAACCCACAATCTCATGATCCCCGCGATCCCCCGGCCGAGGGTAAAACTGTGCTGCCACAGTGCTAAACCACTGCGCCACCGTGCAGCGTGCAGTTTTCGTAATTTATGAACGTAAAGGTATTATCAGGTCAAATGCTACTACAAAATAGAAAGGCATGAGTTCAGAAGACTCAATAAATGATTTAAAATATGATTTGCTTATTGTTAAGTGGTATGATGTTTCTCAAGAAAGTGGTGTTGATAGAATAGAATAGAATAGACTTTATTTGTCATTATAACAAGTACAACAAAATTAAAAAATATCTGATATCAGATATCTGATATCAGATAGAGCCTATGATGTGTTTATGGGAATGTTCAAACCATTAAATGATAAAAATTGTTCAATTGAAAAATATACATATGTGTCATGTTTGGGGTTGTGTTCAACCCCGTCCATGACCCGTGGCTGTAGGTTTTGATCATTGCTTATTAATTCCAGCTGTCAGATTGAGCCTTGCTCTCTGCCAGCCCGACGGCCACACCTCTTCCTCTTGCCAGACATTCACCAGCTGTATTCCAGCACCACACACACACACACACACACACACACACACACACACACACACACACACACACACACACACACACTCCTACATACTGATTCATCTACTCTTTTTGCCACGCACCTGTTTCCACTTGCCACTCGTTAGTATCTGGGGGTACTTCTGGCCGGCAGTGGAAACATTCAGTGTGTTGGCATCAGTCAGTCTCTCTGGGTTGACGTGGCTCGCTCTTCCACGGACTACTATGTTGTTCTTCCAAGCCTTTCCGCTCCAACATTAATGTAAGTCTTCTCTGCTATTATTTTCTGCCCTTTTTCTCCACTGCCAGTTCCGTCCTGGAGCGTGTGGGGCTTACCTATAGAGCTAGTAGCCTGTCACCTTCACCATACCATCATTGCTACTTATCGGACAGTGTTATAGACATTTTGTACATCATTTTCCTTTGTTAATAAACATGTTAAACTTCACCAGCATTTGGGCTCATATTAATTGATTTGTGTGTGTGCATGCACACACATGACAGTATGCCAATGCCACAAATAGCCCAACGGTGAAGAAACGTGTTGGTCACCTTTTTGTGTTTTTTTCTTACCTGCTTTGGAGCATGATGTCCCCGATGAGCCGTTCCCACGCTGGCAGAAGTGGACGGGCTGTGGGAGGTCCCAGCGCGGTGGAGGAGTGGGAAGCCGAGTCTATCCGGGAGTTCCTGTGTGACGCCAAGGACGCATACGGCCCCGGTGAACGACTGGACTGCCGAAACGGGGCCTTAAGGATTCTGGGGGCTCACCACGGTCTCTGGAACTACCCTCAATACACCAAGTTGCTATCCTCCATCTGCACGCTCGAGTGGGTGTTTCCTGACCTGGTGAGAAGGGCGAACCGCACCAAGCCAAAACAAAGATGTTCTTCCCGGTCGGTGGCCACCTTTCCCTCCACGTCATCTCCAACTCCTATGTGGCCGCCCCCAGTTCAGCGGCGTAGACGTCATCCAGCCCCGAATTCCTGGAGAAATAATCCTGCCCCGCCAACTGCTTCCTTTGTTACACCAAGCCCGGTGACCCCCTCAGTGAATCTTCACTCACACGTCCCGTCCACAAGATTCTCCTCTACGTCTGCAGCGAGGTCTTCTTTTTCGGTGCATTGGCAGACGGCTGAGGGGCATTTATTTTCCTCACTGGCAGCTCCTGAGCGGTCTACAGAGGGGCCAAGCACCGCCTTTCCCAGACGGATGGGTGACGATGCCCAAATGACAGCAGCAGCCAACATCTTAATCCAGGAAGACGGGCAAATTTATTTTCATTCTATTCTTATTAATGATGAAATGTCTTGCCTGATTCCTGGTAGGGAGGCTCAGGGAAAGCAGTCCCCTCAGTTCTTCCAACCTGCTGCTGTTGAAAATGGTTCACCAGCCCTCTCCACACTCTCTCCCTTCTCCCCTGAATGCACACCGGAGCTGGACTGCCAGGAGGAGCCAGAGGTCCGGAAGGATTCTTCCCCTGTAGCAATGGCGAGCCAGACATCAGCCGCCACGCCGGAGGAATCGCCAGTGTGGGTCATTGTGCCAGTGTGTGTAATCGCTCTTGTCTTGTTTTCTCTTTTTTCTCTTTTGAATTCTTGGATGGAATATGGGTGGGCAATATAAGCTGCGGCTTCAGCCATCACCCATTTCGGATAACTCACGTGGAATTGTATAGTAGAAGGAGTCTTTGTCTAATTTGACCTTGTTGTTATATTATACAGTTTCTTTTAACCTGTAATGTACTATCCGAAATAAATAAATAAATAAATAAAAATAAATAAATTCATGACGGCTGACACTATGACTGCAGAGACCATCATACCTGCTACAGAGGCTGTCGCAGCAGAGACAGCACCCAAGCTGCGCCTCCAGGAGGCCGAGATCGTGGAAACATCGCCCGACTTGTCGGAGTCCTGGACAGCGGTGGAGCTTGAGCTAAGGCAAGTGCTCTCTTTTGTTTTCCTTCTTTCCATAATAGAGCATTTTGCCTAGCTCTAGGTGAGGAGCTCCAGCTGCAGCCATATGCTGCACCTGACCCTGACTCTTCTTCCTCTCTGTCCGAGTCCTCTTTTAGGGTCACTGGAGAGAGGTCCATGTCACCGGACAAATCCGAGGATCTAGATTGCCGCTGGAGGTAACTGTGGCTGCTACTGTTTCCAGTGAGGTCAACTGGAATTGAGCTCCCCATCTGTCAGAGGCCGTAGTTTGGGTTCCGCCTCAGCCTGAGTCTCCATGCGTGCTGTGTCCCAGCCGGAGACCAACGTGGGTGCCGCGTCCCGGCATCAGTCCCACATGGGTGCTGCGCTCCAGCCTTGGTCCGCCATGGGCACCGTGCCTCAACCTTAGGCCCATTGCTGGTGCAGCAGGGGTCCAGCTGGGCTCCACCGTGGGTGCAACCAGGGCTCGGTCGGGGTCCACCGTGGGTGCAGCCGAGCTCCAGTCCCAAGGCGGGACCAATAAGGGTGCAGCAGGCCAGCTTGGGGACACAGAGGTCCCTTCCTCCCTTCCAGAGGTCCTCAGGGTGTCCCTTCCTCTTCCGCCAGGCTCCGCCATGGTCCGCCTGGTCCTGCCACCAGGAACCGCAGGGGTTCCCCTTCTCCAGTCCGGCCACCCACCTGTCAGCCTTCCAGGGGGTAGGCCGCCACCTCGTCTATCCCTCTAGGCCTTGTGGCTCAACTATGCGGGCCGCCCGCCCAAAGGAATGGGTTCCTAGGTCAAGTGGCCCTTTTCCCCTGGCAGGCCGCCTGATACCGTTATGCAGGCCACCTGCTGGCCCTGGGACTTTGGCCTGCCACCTGAACTTACGGCCACCTGCTTGGCCTTGGACTCCGGCCGGCCTCCGAACCCTGGGACTCTTGGGGGTGGGGTGGGTTAGTTTAGTTTGGGGGTTGGGAAGTGTTCATTGTGTTGTATTGTGGTGTTTTTCTTTTCTTGATTAATCCCTCCTAACCTGTTTTCCCCCACCTCCCGCCCTGGTTTGGTGTGTTGGCCTTCTGGGTGGGGGGGGGCAGGCTTTGTTCTCTGTTTTTAATGCTATTGTGAGTGTCTGGAATCCACCCCTTGGGTGGGGGGGCTCTGTCATGTTCGGGGTTGTCATAACCTCTGGATATGATGCTGAGCATGTGCACTCAACTTCTTTAGTCGACCATGGCGAAGCCTGTTCTGAGTGGAAACTATCCTATTAAACCACTGTATAGTCTTGGCCAAAGTGCTGCAGCTCAGTTTCAGGGTGCTGAAACTTCTTATAGCCTACGCCATCTTTGTGTGGATTAACATTTTTTTTTTCCAGATCCTCAGAGAGTTCTTTGCCATGTTGAGCTTCCAGTGACCAGTATGAGAGAGTGTGAGAGCAATAACACCAAATTTAACACACAAGCTCCCCATTCACACCTGAGACCTTGTACCACTAATACTAGTAGTCACTTTTGTGAGATTCTTTATGTTTCTTTATTTTCAGGAAGAATTGATTCTGCGTGCCTAGTATAAAGAAATTATCACATTTACTACATATATATATATATACATTGTTCCTTTTTTAAGTAGAATATCTTAGTCACTAAAGTTGTAAAGAATTTATGCTCTCATAGTCAATGTCACAAGCTGAGTTCTGGATCTTCTGCCAGACTCAGTGTCATGGCTCCTTCTTTGTATTTATTTACTGTAATATATATATATATATATATATATATATATATATATAATATTTTGTGCCTTTGAGTTTCATTATTGCATTTTATTTATTCTGTTAAGGCTCCAGTTCTGTTTCTTGTCTATTTTGTAATGAATTATCAGTTTGCATTGATTATGTTTGTTGTTTGTATTCGTTCTATGGTGTGTTTCTCTGGGTTGAGAGCTGTCAGGCGATGTTTCTGAATTTGTGCTCTGCTGGGGGCGTTGCCTGTCAAGTTGTCAGTCCAGCCGCTCCTCCCTCACCTCTCCCAACTGATCTCATCACCAATCGTTATTTCCTTTTGCTCGCTCAGGTGTACCCATACCTGTCACTTGTTATTTAATGGGTTTCAATCCCTATTTAAGGGAAGATGTTGTTAATTCTCATTGCTGCTGCCTTGACTCACCAGGCTAAATTCAGACCTGTCTTTATCCCCGTCAGAGCCCTGTTTTTGATCTGCCGTTCAACTCCTGTAAGTTCATTGTTATTTTGTCATTTTCAGTATCTTGTTGGAGTTTATGTTTGTTGTTTTTGTTATTAAATCTCATAAGCTTGCAGTTCAGTGCCTGGGTTCGTTCTCTCTGCCCTGAAGGGGCAAACATGACAGTCAACATATGTTTTAGGAGGATTTCACTTCTCATATCAAATCCTTTCTCCTTCTCTGTGGGAAGCTCACATTTCAAAACTGTGAACTGACCAATCAGCTTCCAAGTCTCCATATCTCTCCCTTTCTAGTTAGTTTTACGACCTCTGCGGAAACAAAGAAACTCAGTGCAATTGATCAAAAGTTTACGCTAATGGATCCAATCCTTATCTTTGAATGTAACTGGTCAAGCTCAGTTGTCATAAAATTTATTTTGCTATCATGCCACACCTTACCAGTTGGGAAACTTTCCCTTTGTTTCCCCAGTTGTAGTTTGGGTGCTGACTCTTGAAGAAGCAATTTCTGTGTCTCCCTTTTTTTCCTAAGCAGGCCCAGAACGTATGCTCTGTGTATTTTTTTTCCTTTTTTTATCTTTAAAATTCACCTTTTCCTATTTTAACTCTTTTTTTTTCTTAAATTACGGTGTGAGTAAGATTTTGTGTGATTTTCACCAAGCTTAAGTCAGTTTTGTTCTGACCGCAACAGTTCAGAAGAAACTGATTTGTGTTTTGTTTTTGTTTTTTTAAGCAAGTTTGATTTTCTGATCGGACTTTGAACAATAAACAATTATCTGGAATTTGACAACCTGGCCAAATTCCTTTTTCTGTGCATGAACAGACATTGCCCAGCGTGCCGAGCATCCATCTTCTACGGTTGTGATCCCAAGGAGTAGGCCCGTACCATGCTGAGGCAGAACCTACCTGTCCGTTCCTCTCAGTAGCATCCACAGACATCCATCCTGGACCAAAGTTGTTGTTAGAAGGCCGGCTACCGCCACGGGACACAATCTGGCTCTGCTGTGCTGAAGGTCTGTTGTCCAAATTAAACTTAATTCTTCAGAATATTTCCGGTATAATTTCTATAAACCTAACATCTTTGAACTCCTTTCAGAACTTCAAATGCATTTATCTTTTCAATAATCTCCATTTCTTTTCAGAGTAACACAAATTTTCCTTTTTATAAAACAGCTTAATCATCATTTTCTTCATAAAATTGCATCTATTTTTCTGAGCTAATGTCATTTTATAGTTTTTTCATTTTCCATTATAGTGCCAATTTAAGCTATGCTTTTCCTTGGTTCCACAAATGTTTGATAATACACTTTTTTTTTTGTTTTTTTTTTTTTTTTGTTACTTATTTGTACCCGTAGGTAGACTTGGTTTGCAGTCTGGTGACAAGCCACCGGCTGCTGGTCGCTGCGTGCGCGAGCACCCTAAACCTACATGTTTTTGGTATGCGGGAGGAAACCGGAGAAATCCCGGAGTAAACCCACGCAACACGGGGAGAACATGCAAACTCCACACAGCTCACTGTTGGTCGGGGGCTGGAATCGAACCCACGATCTCATGATCCCCGCGATCCCCCGGCCAAGGGTAAAACTGTGCTGCCACAGTGCTAAACCACTGCGCCACCGTGCAGCCAACTTTATGATCAGTAACCTGTTAACAGTCTGATGTGCTCATGATACGTGTCTAAAAGTCACCTGAATGTGATCATCTATCCTGAAAATTCTTATTAAACTACTAAAAATACATGTGGGAGTTATCATTTGATTTCATGTCCATCTTCTTGATTAAAAGTGTCATGAGCGGGGCTATGTTCAGCCCCGCCCATGACCCATGGCTGTGGTTTCCTGAAGTGTTGTTTATTGTGTTCAGCTGGCAGGTTGTTAGTGCCCCGGGCTGGGGCCCCTGGCCAGCCTACAGCCGCACCCCTTCTCTCTCTCTCTGCTAGACACTCACCAGCTGTCTGCCATCATCCCTTAGGGTTCACTCATGCACACACACATTCACACACATTCACACACATTCATTCCCTCTCACTCATGCACGCACACACACTGCCATTCTTACTCACATGTGCACTCACTCATTATTCATCAATTGCTGCCACACCTGCTTCCACTTGCCACTCAGTAGTCTATGAGGGTATTTAATGTGTGGCAGTGTGATGGCTCAGTGCGGCGGCATCAGTCTACTGGGTCCAAGAGCTTTCTCCGGTCCATATTGGTGATGTGCAGCATTTGATGCTCAGGCTCTTTCTCCCATCAGGGTGTTCTGTGGACTGTTTTAGGTGTTGTCCAGAGCCCAGCTGTGCTCTAGCACTTGATGGTAAGTTGTCCTTATTTTTGGGTTATGTTGTCTTTTTATCTTTTTTTATGTTGTCTTATTGTTATTCACGCCGGCATTAATGACATCTGTCTCCGGCAGTCGGAAGTCACAAAACTTAATGTAGAATCGGTGTGTGACTTTGCCAAAACAATGTCTGCCTTTGAAGTATTCTCTGGGCCCCTCACCAATCTGACCAGTGATGACATGTTTAGCCGCTTGTCATCCTTCAACCGCTGGCTGTCTGTGTGGTGTCCTGCAAACAACGTGGGCTACATTGACAATTGGAACTCATTTTGGGGAAAACCTGGTCTTATGAGACGAGACAGCGTCCATCCCGCTTTGGATGGTGCGTCTCATTTATCTAACAATCTGGCATAATTTTTATCCAAATTTCCAAAACATTGACAACTCAGAGTTGGGACCAGGAAGCAGAGTCACAGTCTTACATGCCTCTCTGCAGCTCCTCTTCATCCACCACCCCTCAACTTAGCCCCTGTCTTCCCCATCAGAGAATCATTGTCTGCTCCCTCCAAAGCAAATAAAAACATAATGTATAAGCATCCCAAAGTGATTAAACAAAAATTTGGTAAAACTCAAATTAAACATGAAGCCTCTAAATTTAATGATTTGGCCTCTGTTCCTCCTCATAATTTAAAAATTAAACGTGGTTTATTAAATATTAGGTCTCTAACTCCCAAGTCTCTGCTAGTCCATGATCTGTTAATTGATCACCAGATTGATTTAATATCCCTTACAGAGACCTGGTTAGGGCAAGAGAATTATGTTGGTTTAAATGAATCAACTCCCTCTGGTTATTTAAACTGTCAAAATCCCAGAAATTCTGGTCATGGAGGAGGAATAGCAACAATTTACCATTCCAAATTACTAGTTAATGTAAAGCAAAAAACATGTTATAATTCCTTTGAGGGCCTGGTCCTCAGTATTGGGCACTTTAGCAATTTTAGGCTAAACCCAATTTTATTTGCCATAGTTTATCGTCCTCCATCAACCTACTCAGAATTTTTATTCGAATTTGCTGAATTCTTAGCTGATTTAGTGCTGAAATCAGGGGACTTTAATATACATGTACTGTAGATGTAGATAGTGATTGCCTTAATGTGGCATTTAATTCAATATTAGACTTGATGGGGTTTTCTCAGAAAATAGAAAATTCTACTCATTATCTCCATCATACGTTGGACCTTGTTCTGACATATGGCATAGAAATAGAAAATCTGGTTGTGTCTCCTCACAACCCTGTACTGTCAGACCATTGTCTGTTAACCTTTGATTTTACTATTTCTGACTATTTGGCTCCTAAAGAAAAATATTACTACAGTAGATGCCTCTCAGATGATATTGTTACCAAATTTATGCAGATTGTTTCCTCTATGCCATGTGTCAACACAACGGAAATAAGCTATAGACAGCTTGCTCCTTCTGTAATTGATAGCATGGTAGATAGTGTTACAGCTTCTCTGCATCAGACTCTAGACTTGGTGGCCCCCTTAAAAAAGAAAAAGTTTAATCAGAGATTTCTAACTCCTTGGTTCAACACAGAAACTCGTAGCTTAAAACAGAAGACTCGTCAATTAGAAAGGAAAAGGCACTCCACTAATTTAGATTAAATCTATTTAGCTTGGAGAAATCATCTTTTAATTTATAAAAAAAAAAAATCTCTTAGAAAAGCTCTAATGAGTTGTTATTCTGCATTAATAGAAGAGAACAAGAATAATCCCAGGTTTCTTTTCAGTACTGTAGCCAGGTTGACAAAGAGTCAGGACTCTGTCAATCCTAGCATTCCCTTAGAGCTTACTAGTCAGGACTTTATGAACTTTTTCAATAATAAAATTTCATCCATCAGAGATAAAATCAATCAGATTCTTCCCACCGTTAACTTAAATACAGTAACTACTACAACTCCTTCAACTGATTTCTGTCTTGATGAGTTTACTCCAATTGACCTTTTAGAGTTAGACAAAATAATTTCCTCATCCAAGCCTTCAACTTGTCTTTTAGACCCTATTCCTACCAGGTTATTTAAAGAAGTCTTCCATCTTACTGGTAGCTTTATTCTTTATATAAGCAATTCTTCATTAACTTTAGGCAATGTACCGCAGGCTTTTAAAACGGTTGTAATTAAACCCTTACTCAAAAAGCCAACGATGGATCCAGGAGCTTTAGCTAACTATAGAGCAATCTCTAATCTCCCTTTCATTTCAAAAATCTTAGAAAGAGTTGTTGCTATGCAATTATTTGACCACCTGCAGGGAAATGGTTTACTTGAAGAGTTTCAATCTGGGTTTAAAATCCATCATAGTACTGAAACAGCCTTAGCGAAGGTCACTAACGACCTCCTCATCGCATCTGATAATGGACTTGTTTCTGTACTTGTCGTTTTAGACCTTAGTGCAGCTTTTGATACTATTGATCATAATATTCTACTTGATAGATTAGAACACTATGTTGGACTTAATGGAACTTCGTTGCAGTGGTTAAGATCTTATTTATCTGATAGGTTCCAGTTTGCTCATGTCAGTAATGAGTTTTCTTTTAACTCAAAGCTCAGTCATGGAGTTTCACAGGGATCTGTGCTAGCCCCTACTCTTTTTAGTTTATATATGCTTCAGTTAGGCAACATTATTAGAAAGCACTGTATACATTTTCATTGTTATGCAGATGAAACACAATTATACCTGTCAATGAAGCCAGATGATAGTAATCAATTAGCCAAGTTGGAAGCCTGTCTTAAGGAAATCAAAGCTTGGATTTCCTGCTATTAAATTCAGATAAGACTGAAGTCATTCTTGTTGGTCAAAAAAACCTTAGAAATACCTTTCCAAATCAAACTTTCAGTTTGGATGCGGTTACTCTTTCTCTTAATATCTCTGTGAGGAACCTTGGAATTATTTTTGATCAAGATCTGTCCTTCAATTCACATATTAAATTTGTTTCTAAGACTGCCTTCTATCATTTGCATAATATTGCCAAGATTAGGAGCATCTTGTCTCAGAGTGATGCTGATAAACTGATCCACGCTTTTGTTAGCTCTCGATTAGATTATTGTAATTCTTTATTATCAGGCTGTCCTAAAACATTTTTAAAAAGTCTTCAGCTGATCCAAAATGCTGCAGCAAGAGTTTTAACAGGTACTAGAAAGAGAGATCATATCTCTCCGGTTCTGGCCTCCCTTCATTTGCTTCCCATAGAGTTTAGAATTAAGTTTAAAATCCTTCTTCATACTTACAAAGCTCTAAACAATCAGGCCCCTTTTTATTTAAAAGATCTGATACTACCCTATTATCCTAACAGAGCACTACGCTCCCAAAATGCAGGATTACTTGTAATACCTAGAATCTCCAAAAGTACAATGGGAGGCAGAGCCTTCAGTTATCAAGCTCCTCTCCTGTGGAACCAGCTGCCAATCTGGATTCGGGAGTCAGACTCAATCTCTGTGTTTTTAAGAATAGGGTTAAAACCTTCCTTTTTGATATAGCCTACAATTAGGGAAGGATCATGTGTTTCTGAACTCTCCCTTAGTTATGCTGCTAATAGGTTTAGTCAGCCAGGGGACCTCCAATAATGCACTGGGCCTCACTCCTTTCTTCACTCTCAATGAAATATATTTTTTTTTGCTGGTCATTAACATCTGTTTGTTCTCTCCCATAGATTGAGTCCCCATTGTGCTGTTTGCTCTCTACATGTCTGTTCTTTTCATCTTCTCTATCCGCTAACCCCCCCAGCCAGTCGCAGCAGATGACTGCCCCTCCCTGAGCCTGGTTCTGCTGGAGGTTTCTTCCTGTTAATAGGGAGTTTTTCCTCTCCACCATCGCCAAACGCTTGCTCACAGGGGATCGCCTGATTGCTGTGGTCTTTCTGCACCTGTGGAGGTCCTGCTTTCATGGACACTGGTTAACTACTCCTCTGCCTGAATGTTTTTCATGGACATGTGTATCTCATACTCTGTTTAATAAACCTCACGCTACACTTGCACGTAGGCTTGTGTAATTTCTTCGGTCTGCTGCATGATTATTGTAGCCGGCCTTGACCAAAAAGCAGAAAAGAACTAACAGTTTTGTTTTTTTTGTTGTTGTTGTTTTAAAGACTGATTCATTATTGGAACAATTACAGAAATATTAATTAAATTGTCAGTTCTTTTTGACTGGTGCCCCACAAACTATGTGTGTTGGTAATGAAAAGAATCTCATTTCCTAACTCACAAGCATATTTACAATTAATAATTGTACCAACAATAAAGTACTTTATTATAAAACCCTACATGGATCATACTAATGCATTATTTTTCAAGCTCTAAACATTGAAATTTTTATGGACATTGTTGAAGTCAAACAGCACAAATAACGTTTAAAGTTATAAAACAACAATCTACCACCAAATATTCTAAGATGTTTTTTGTTTCCATGATGTTAATTACAGTTTAAGGGGAGGTTTTAAGTTGAAAACTTACAAGATATGAACCATGATGAGAAGTTTTTGTTTTCCTGTATGAGGTACAAAATTATGGAATGGTTTGTTAAAGTGAGTTAAAGTAATGCTCAAGTATGATCTTGTTCAAAAAATTTAGAAGCAGATGATTTTCTGGAGGTACAGCAATATGAGGAATGGTTGACTGATACAAGTTTTTCTAGCGTGTTATGCTTTTTAGTGTGTTAATGTTATAATACACTACTCACAAAAAGTTAGAGATATTAAGCTTTCTGGTGAAATTTCAGGTTGAACCTAAAATGCACTATTAACCTTTACAGATGAACTTAATTTGACCTTCTTTAACCTTTAAAATGCACATTTCCAGCTGTTCCGGTACTTTTTGCATAACTTGCTGTTCTATAACAAGGCGCTTAATGGCAAAATTCACAACAGGTGTTTGATCCATGAATAGACCAATACATTTTCTGGTTCAGTTAGAATTGGTATGAATATTGTCCTCTTCATCATGCTGTTCACATTTTGATATCATGAGAACAAGATGATATAGAGTGAAGTACGTGGCAGTAATGCACCTGTAAGCTGGTTGCCAACAGCCAATCAAATCTAAAAGAAGAAGAAGACCAAGACAACACCTAACAAGTGATCAACAGTACCGCACCATTGGGAGGCTTCAAACAGGATGTTCTCAAAGGGCAATGGCCATTGAAATTAGAGTCTCACAGAGTGTCATCAGCAGGTTGCAACAGAGAGACTGCATAGGTTTTCTATGGAAAACCTATGGGATCAGCAGAGTCACCGTGTAGAGGCTCGTAACCCTGCACCCCACAACCTCAATGACCTGAGGGCCGCCATTCAAGAAGAGTGGAATGCCATTCCTCAGCAGACAATAATACAACTTGTGAACAGCATGAGACACCGTTGTCAAGCTGTAATTGATGCTCAAGGGCACATGGCAAGTTTTTGAGACGTTAACATTTGTTGTTGAGGCATACCCACCACTGTTGTTGGCTTTTGTTTCAATAAATTGTTTAAAATGAAGAAATCATCTGTCATGAATGCCCCTATGGGGCAGAAAGACAGACAGACACGCTGAACTGTAGCTGTGACATTTATTAACCAAAAGAACAAAAATCCAAAAATTGTGCAGAGGATGCAAAAATGCAAAAAAAGGAAAAACTTACAGACAGTGCCGCTCCAGAGCTGGGGTAGCTCTGGAGGAGACAAGAAGTAACTTGGGAAAAAAGTCCACTCAAGTCCAATCATCAATCAATACTGTTGCAGTGAGAGGATGAGCAGGCAGTGAATAAATAGGTGAAAGCGAATGAGCAGCAGGTGCCATGCAACTGAGCTGGCAGGTGACCAAAATACCTAACTGCTCAATGCTGGGGTGACAGGAGAGCAGACTGTGAGTAGCTAGAGGAGGTGTCTGGAGAAGAGAGGGCACAAGTGTCAACAAACCAAAATTATATACAAAACTGACAAGATAATAATAACAAACATATCCATCTATCTTCTACCACTTTTCCGGAGGTCCGGGTCGTGGAGGCAACAGTTCAAGCAAGGGAGCCCAGACTTCCCTCTCTCCAGCCACCTGCCTCCAGCTCTTCAGAGAAGGATACCAAGGCGTTTCCCAGACCAGATGGGGAGACATTGTCCTTTCCACCGAGTCCTGGGGTCTGTCCCCGGGTTTCTCTCGCCAGTGGGACGTGGCCTGAAACACCTCAAGTGGGAGGCTTCTTGCCTCTGATAGGGTCACCCAAGCAAACTGGTCCTGAGTGAAGGGCCCAGGACTAGAACCGATCCAACAACAGCTCATGATAAATTCTATATCAAGGATTCAGTGTACCCCGCCCTGTATGGGGTTACCGGGGCCCCACCCTGGAGCCAGGCCTGGGGGAGGGGCTCGAAGGCTAGCATCTGGTGGCCAGGTTTCCACCCATGGGACCCGGCCGGGCTCAGCCCGAAGGAATACATGGGTCCGCCTCCCAGTGGGCTCACCACCTGCAGGAAGGGATCATGGGAAGTCCGGTGCTATGTGGATTAGGTGGCGGTCAAAGGTGGAGACCTTGGTGGACTGATCCCAAGCTTTCTAAATAACAGACATACATGCAGAAAATAAATTGAGAGTCTGGGCTCTGTGGCAACACTTTGCCCAGACTCATGACAGAGCACCCCCTTCAAGGGGTGGAATCCAGACACCCCCCGGTAACATACAAAAAAAAGACCCCCCCCCCCCCCCAAGAGAAAAAGGTACAGCAACAACACCCAGGGTGGGAGGTGGGAGAAAACAGGTTGGGGGGAACAAAAAGTGAAGCCCACTCAGGGCCCGCACCCACGCTACACCAGTCCCCTGGGCCCCCTAGGCCAAAGAACTCAGCTGTCAAGTGGCCGGCTGAAGTCCCAGGCCAGACAGGAACGGCAAGGTGGGAATGAGTCGGGTGGACCTGCCGGAGAATATGGCCACCCACCGCAGCGGCTCAGTCTGTCAGGGCAGCCGGCCTGAGTTCTTTAGCCACCAAGACTGGAGGGGTAACCCAGGAGGTGGCTCCCCATGGGGATGCCCAGTAAAGGGATGAAGGACCGATGGGGGGAAACCACGACGGTGTCTGGTGGCAGGGGAGGACCCACAATAGCATCTGGCAGTGGCGGGAGAACTCTGATGGTGTCAGGAAAAGGAGGAGATGCCTAAATGCCCTAAGTGGTCCTGGGCTGGAAGAGAGTTTGCACCTGCAGAGGCTCCAAGCTGGAGCATTGCAACACCCGTGGTGCCTCCAGGCTTGAGCATTGCAGCACCCACAGTGGCTCCGTGCTGGAGCTCTGCAGCACCTGCGGTAGCTCTGGACTGGAGCATTGCAGCACCCGCAGTGGCTTCGGGCTGGAGCATTGCAGCATCCGCAGTGGCTCCGGGCTGGAGCTTTGCAGCACTCGCGGTGGCTCCAGGCTGGGCAAATGCTGCACCCCTTGGTGAACCCGGGCTGGGCCAATGCTTTACCATGGTGGACCCGGACTGACCGTTGCTGCACCCTCAGTGGTCCTGAACTGGGGCAATGCTGCACCCTTGGTGGGGCCCTGGGCTGGGGTGTAGTGCCCATGGCAGGCCCAGACTGGAGCCAGCACCCATGTTGGATTTATACTGGGGTGCAGCACCCACGAGGGGTCACCGGACGGGACGCGATGACCTCAGCAGGGGGAGCTTGACCCATGACGTCCTCCAGTGGTGAGCCTGGACCCATGGAGACATCTGGCAAAGATGGATCTTCCCTGGCAACCCTGGAAGAAGGCGCAGAACACACAAGCAGAGGTACAGGGTCAGGGTCGCTGGCAGTGGCGGAGCCCGGCGAGGTGAGCTCAGGTGCCGCTTGTCGCTGCACCCAACTCTCCTCACCAAGACCAAGGCAAGATTTCTCCGGGGCAGAAAAGAAAAAAAAAAAAAAAAGAGAACACTTGCCTGAGCTTGAGCTCCACTGCCGTCCAGGACTTCGTCGATCCAGACAATGAGGATGTCTCGGGCCCGGTCCATTAGAGGTCCAACTCTGGTTGCAACTCTGCTGTGGTGGCCTCCGCAGCAGGCATGATGGTCGTTGCAGTCCTTGTCTCCACAGACAAAGGGGCCCACGCTGGTGGCTCGTCCGGCATGGCAGCTGGGGGTCGGCTCACCGCTGGCACTGGAATTGAGTCCTCCAGGGCCACAGGCTCCTTCATTGTCTGGTGGCTCAGTTCTGGGGCTGACAAACCCTCAGGGATAACCAACGGAGACACAGAGAGGGCAGGTGAGGATTTATTTACTGCAGCAGTGTGTTATACTGTGCACTTGTGTTATTTATTTATTTATACTTGTGTTATTCATTTCTTGATGTATTTTCTTTTTCTTCGTGCTCAATGCTCAAATAAATTTGAATGATTGATTGATTGATTCTTTGCTTAAGTGGCACGTCCTTTTTCCACATTACCAATTCCCAGAGGTGTTTATGAGATGTTTGTGACACTGGTCAAAACACTGCAAGATTTACCTCAGTACCATTGTACATTTGGCACATGGCATTGTCAGCATTTCTACTTGTGTGCTAATTTGAATGTGTCATTGTGTTGCCAAAACGTGTTTTGTGCCAAAGGTGTAGAGGGATTTGCTTGTTGTGTGGTTTTGTTTATTAAATAGTGATGGACAACAACAAATTGTTGTGGAGTTGGGGTTAAAAAATATTAAAAGAGCAACTTTTCATCTGATTGCTGCAACAGAGAAAAGAAATGTTCTAGTAACGATATGTCCGACCATCGCTTCTGCCATCATCTAGTAGTCTGTGTAATTAATGTAGTTGTGGGACGAGTCATACAAATGTTCTGTATCTGCTAAGTTGCTCAAATTATTTTTGAATTTGGACCATTGTTTATCTGACTCGCTTTGGAAGTGGTGCCACGATGAATGAGCAGGGACGAAAACAAAGAAATGTGAAGTAGAAGAGAAAGAGAACCAATCACAAAAGGTTTCAAACTTTTGAGAAAAAAGTTTCAAATTTTTGAGAAAAAAAGTTGTACAGACTTCCCTTCCATAGACTTTCCAGACTTGCCCAGAAAGGGAAGTCTGGGCTTCACTGCTTGAACTGCTGCCTCCATGAACTGGACCCCCGGAAAAGTGGTAGAAGATGGATGAATGGATGGATGGATGAAGATTGTACATTTTTTGAGGAAAAATAAAAAGTTTAAAATATTTCATTAAAAAGTTACAAATCTATGACCAAAAATATACAAATTTACAGGGAAAAAATTGCAAATTTATGAGGAAAAGTTACAAATTTAAGAGATAAAAGTTGTCATTTTTTGAGAAGTTGCAAATTTATAGCAAAAAAGTTGACCATTTAAAAGAGAAAAATTACAAATTTGCATTAAAAAAAATCTACCAAGAAAAATGTTTAAAATTTACCAGAAAAATGTTGCAAATTTACAGGAAAAAATATGTTTTTTTCTTAGAGAAAAGTTGCAAATTTTTTTAGAAAAAAATATAAATATTTGAGAAAAAAGTTGCAAATTTTTTTTAAAAAGTTGTAAACTTTTGACAAAAATGTTGCAAATTTATGAGGAAAAAAATTACTATTGTATAGGAAAAAATACTCATGAGAAAAAATTTATTATTTATTATTGCAAATTGACGAGAAAAAAATTGCAAATTAATGAGAAAAACGTTGCAAATTTATGAAAAAAAGTTCCAAATTTTTAGAAAAAAGTTGTAAATTTATAGCAAAACATTTGAAAATTTATGAGAAAAATGACAAATTTGAAAGAAAACAATATACCAGAAAAAAAAATTATAGGTAAAAAGTTGTACATATACAGATATATAGACTAAAAATGCAAATTTAGAGAAAAATAAAATTACAAACATTTGAGAAAAAAAGTTGGAAATTTCTAAGACTAAAGGATACAATTTTTGTGAAAAAAACTGCAAATTTTTGAGAAAAAAATGCAAATGTTTTGATGAAAAAGTTAAAAATTTTTGAGAAAAAAGTTGGAAATCTACAAGAAAAAAATTACAAGTTTACAGGAAAAAAATGCCAACTTCTCAGAAAAAAAAAATCCATATTTATGAGAAAAAAAGTTGCTATTTTATTTTTTTTTTGAGAAAAAAAGTTAACAAAATGTCAACAAGAAGGATGATTTTTGGTGATTTTGCTAACCTTCTCCTTCAAATCACCTACGGGTAATGCCATAGATGAATCAGAAAACCTGGGACAGCATGTCATGGGCACCATTAAGTCAGTCATCTGGATGGAAAGGCAGAGCTGTTAGAATGAAATCAACCTCATTTTTTCAGGGTGTGTTTATGAGCGAGCAAAGCTGCCAAAGTAAGATTGATCCATTGGGTTCAGTGGGGGTTTTGGGAAAGGGGGGTAATCTTAGTTTCACTCCTGCTATTTCGCCCACTGAATGCAGACACAGCCTGGCCGCGACAGACCACTCGCCGCCCTCTCTGAGGACAGTTTGGCCAGGTTTCAGTCCTAATAGTTTGTTCCTCTTTTATTGGGCAAACTTTGGCCGCGTTTCAAACCTCGGCAGAAGGGCAGACTGGCTGGCTCGTTTTCAAATGGCCGCTCTTTTTTTATGGCAGAAGGGCACTGGAGGTTGCGGGAATTTCTTTCCTGCTCACTGGTGTCCTCAAACTCCTGAATGTCCTCCTTTATCTGAACTTGACTCCACCATTGGAGTCAACCCTCATTTAATCAATCACCAAAGTAGTGTTTTTTTCCCCCCTCCCCTCGCCTGAAACTGATCTCATTTAAATTGACAGCAGCATTTCTGCTGTCTGACTTAAACATGGAGTAGCTTTGTAATTAATTTTTACCAAGCAATTGCATGAAGGTCACTTCAGAACTTTTACTCATTAAATAACTCTGGAGCTGTCACACTTAAATTGTGGCGAGATCTATCACGGTCATGACGCTGTGACAGCTGAGAAGAATCAGAGTAAAGAGAGCAAATGAGAAAGCAGGAAAAAGCAAATGCTATCATTGCTTAGTCTGACAATTTGGCGCTTTAATAGCTGAGTTTGTGAGACCGTACATTGTCTGTGTGATGTCTGCTTGAAATAGTTCACTCATCTCATGACAAACAGACAAAAAAAAAACAAAAAAAAACATTTTCTTGTTCATTTACGGCATTTGTCTCATAAATTTGTGTCTTTATCTTATTGATAGAAAAATTCTTCTTAACCTTCAGTCAAAAACCAGGCGGGATCAGAGTTTCAGTAAATTTAATTACACTGGGCAGTGGAGAACAATACAAAAATAATCTCAGAGCCTTTTCGCACATCATTCTGACCCAAACACACATCACTCAGTCCTTTAAGCCCTTTGTTATCCAAGAGATAATAAGAGATAATGTCCATAGTCATTGGTCCAGTACATCTGGTCAAATCTTGGTGTACAGATTATCTCTTTCTCAGGAACCATGACACTCACTCATCACCAGTCACAAAGGAACCATACAAAATTAACTAAAACAAAAAGATAACAAAGTCCAGCTGCATCCTTGACACTTTCACACAAACACTGAAACAAAGCAAATCACAAATATAAAACAAATATGAAACTTTTCGATCATTCTCTCCCCTTTGATGCTATGCAAGGAATCAAAAAAGAACAATTTATGGCATCTAAAACCCCATGAGGCAGCTATTCTAAGCTCCAATGCATTTGTGTGCGACAGATCATAACTAGCTATTGACGGGGAAAGCCCGCCATCGGCCCTGCCGCCCCATGCACCGGCTAACATTTTAGTCCTTTAGGAGGAGAAATGAAACAATAAACTCATTAATTAATGATGAAAATAATCAATGGTAAAAACAGTGAAAACGAAATGATGATAAATTAATTATAAAGATATAATAAGGATATACGTATGTGTGTCATAGCTTTGTGTTTTTGCAGCTTATTTAAAAAAAACCCATAAAGGATAACACAAAACAACAATAACAATTATAAAATGTAATAATAAAATGTAAAAACAAAACCAAGTAACATGAAAACAAAATAAAATAAAAATAATGTTTCAAACTTCACATCATGATCATGCAACTCCTTTCGGTTTTCTGCATATCAATCATACTTTTACTCTGTACTTGGGTCATGGAGAGACACCTTGAGCTCACGCTGTTTGTTCATCATCCCCACCATCCCCGGCAACTACTCCATGGTACATCACTAAGTTAACATGCACAAGTCTCATCATCATACTACGGATGCAGGGAATGACGCAAGAAAAGACCAAAAATAATACCACAAAAATCATTAACAAGTTCATAATGAGACCTCTCCATGAAGAGAATAACCAATTTAACCAGGTATGCTCATCAGTGACATTGTCCCTGGCCATAGCTGTCATAATTCCCCATGCGCCATTACAAGGCGCACGAAGGAAGAAGTGAAAA
This sequence comes from Pholidichthys leucotaenia, assembly GCA_020510985.1. Classification (NCBI taxonomy): domain Eukaryota; kingdom Metazoa; phylum Chordata; class Actinopteri; order Cichliformes; family Pholidichthyidae; genus Pholidichthys; species Pholidichthys leucotaenia. Next base: position 411,234,549 of record CM035841.1, on the reverse strand, counting down.
ACCCAAATGCAAGAGTAGAAAGTGCCATTTATTAACATAAAGTATAACAAAATAACAAGTTCAGTCGACCACAAACATACAGAGAGTTGTATTGATGAAATAATGGCCACCAGACATGCAGGGCACCTGCCGGATGCTCCACAGCCCGGCGAGGGGAATGCCTAGTGCCGCAGAGCTGCTGTCGACACAGGGAGAAAGGCAAACATGAAACTTACGGCACTGGAACAATCCGGGCTGTCCATGCAGTCTGGAGGATAAGGAAGAAAAGCACAGTCAGCCGGAATGCCAAGGGATTAACCAAACTTAAAGTGACTGGCTGAATAACATGTCGGTTGTGAGAACCCAAACGTGGAGAACTAGCTCCCACGTATGGAGGTGAATGCTTCGACAATCTCTTTCCACAAACACAGCAAATAAATAATCCTGATGCTAACGAGGAAAGAGATTGCCGGTGTGAGGAAGAGTGAGCTGAACATAATGAGTGAGAGAGCGTGTATGAGCGTGTGAATGGGAATGAATGGAGTGTGTGTGTGTGTGTGTGTGTGTGTGTGAGAACAACTGTAATGAAGCACAGGTGATGGCACTTCGCAGGAGGAGGGGCGTGCCCGAGCTGTCAGGGAGCAAAGGAACCAAGCAGCTCGCTGATGCACCTGATGGGAAATAGGGCAAGAAATAACGATAAGTCAGAACTGGGTTTGGAACAACCAAACCCAGATTCATGACAATAGCAGCCTGCAAAGCAGTCAAATGCTGTATGGCTGAGGCAATCACCATCTGCATCATTTTTAGGGATAAAAGTACAGCAATAATCACCTACAATTGCACACACGCCCCCTCAGACGGCATTTATTTGATCAGGAACAATTCTATTTTGGGTCATCATAAGTCTAAGAGCTGTTAATTCCTCATTTATATCAGAAAAAGCAGATTAAGAAAAAAATCACAAATGACTGTAGTCTTTTATTAGTTGTTTCAATCCACAAGGTGTTCTTAGCCACTCCTACCCAAGGAAACAAGGAATAAAGTACTTTCTGCCCTGTAGTTTTTAACTTGAATTCTTTCGGCACATCTGTGCCCCAGATGGGATCATGTGGTGCAAAGGAGACATCTCTCTTCACCCTGCCCACCTGTCCTGTCGACAATATGATGGTATGGTCAGTCACAACTATGGGGGCACACACCCCTCCCCAATTCATGGGCAGGTGTGAGTAGACATGAGGGCCACACAGCCACCAACCCCCTGTCACCATATGCATGCCATGTTTGTGAGAATCACAAATTGCAGCGCTACAGAGCTCCTGCAAGATGACATTGCCTTCCAGACTTCTAGACTGACAAAAAGGATCTTCAGGACAGCTTTTGCCTACTACACCAGTCCGGCAAGTAGCAGTACAGGGGCGAGACGTACTATGCACCGTTGCACACCTAGAAAGTGATAAACTGCCCATAGAGATGTTTCCACACCCTTTTAGACAAAATGAAAAATTCCCCTGCGAGGTTAACCTTGTCTTCACCGAGTAAGGAGTGTCATCGTGTCACTGGTCATTAGAGTCACAGGCAATGTGACAGGTGTGATTCAAATTAATGGTTGCTGTACTCTTCCATTGGTTTAGCAGTAACAGATATTGACATAATTATAGACCCAGGGAACAAAGCACAGACTCGAGTGGATACAATTTATCCTTTTTATTGCTAACCGTGAGTATGTGAGTGCGTGTATGTACAGTGTGTGTGTTGTGCGTGTAAAGAAGAAGTGCAGTGCAGGAATTGTGCCAGAGGGAGAGCAGAACACCGTTCAGCCTGGTAACCCTATAATGGCAGAGCAGAGGTGTTAATTCTGTCCACGGAGCAAAGAGCGTGATAGTAATGGTTGCTTACTTTGCAGATGGTCGTGGAGATGCTCAGGTTGGCCTTGAGGGCTGCAGCCAGGGAGACAGCGTCTGACTCCGTGCAGGGAAGTGGGCTAGTAGCCCTGTAGTGGCGATGAAGGCTAGACCGCTACCGGGAGGAGAGGGTTCTGCCTCCGGGGAGATCCACCTGTGCACAGGGGAAGATGACTGACAAAGGTGAGTTTATAATTAGGCTTACGTGAAGCGACGAGGATATCAGGAACTCTGATGATGAGGCCAGGGATTTGGCTGTTGACGCAAGGCGTGTCAAAGGAGAATGACAGACGGCTCCGTGCCGAGTCTCAGGCAGGCCCGGTTATAAAGTCCGCTGGAGATTGGCAGCAGGTGTGCGTGCAGCTGTAGTTGATGACGGCCCTGAGGGAGCCATGACAGATATTTGGCAAACTGAAAGTGGGAGCAAAGAACACACATAGCAATTTGAATGATTAGCTGTTTTGGCTGTGTAATTAGCATACTTCCACCACACATTACCAGCATAAACGTGATCCTCATAGCCTGGTCCTTCTACCCAGCCATGATGTGTGTGAGTAATTTATCTAGCCCTGCGATAGATAGGTAATGGTGTCCCTAAAAATAAGCAAAACAAAAGTGTCACCACAAGGATACTGATGATGAAAAAACAGGTGTACCATTCACATCCTTCTGCTGCCAACCTTCTCTCTCTGGCATTTTGTCTCTCCATGATAGAAAACAGTTGTTTCACTATACAAGCCGTTGCTGGATGCAAGGGCACCATCAGTCAACACTTCTATAGAGAAACAGTTAAACAGTTAATCACTTGTTGAGGATTTTTTTTTTTGTGGGGTATAGTTTGCAGTGGGGATTAAACAGTCCTTTTGCTGAGGGTTTTGAATGGGGTCAAGTTTGCAATGGGGATGAAACAGTCTTTTGCTGAGGGTTTTGAACGGGGTAAAGTTTGCAATGTGTCAAATGCACCCAAGAGTCACTTCCTTCAACTTTCACGGCTGTTGGTGTGGCCAGGATGACCCTGTGTGGTCCTTACCAGGGAATGCCCAGTTTTTCTTTTTGATGACTTTGATAAGGACCAGATCCCCCGGTTTGGCAAAGATGGGTGCTTCACCGTGGTCCCTCCAGGGCAAAGCAGCATGAACAATATATCTGCCAGTCAACATTCCTTGCATATAATCAGCTTAACACCCTTCCTCATCACCTGAATTAAATGGCCTTTATGGTAGGAGTAGATAAGGCTTGCCATCCATTATTTCAAATGGGGATAACCCCCCTTTGTTGGGAACTATTCTAATGTAAAACAGAACTAAGGGTAGGCAATACATCAAACTTTGTCCTGTTTCTACCATTGTTTTTTTAAGCTTTTCTTTCATGGTCCTATTTGTGCATTCCACCAATCCTGCAGATTGTGGATGTAAGCTGAGTGTTTTTTTTGTTTTTTGTTTTTTTTTCAGGTTAATGTTGAGTGCTGTGCCTAAGTGTGATATAATCTGATTTACAAAATGTGTTCCATTATCTGAGTAAATCTTTTCAGGTATTCTGAATCTGGGCACAATTTCTGCAAACAGTTTTTTTTTTTTTTTTTTTTTTTTTGCTACTGTAGCAGGATTTGGGTGAGTACAAGGTAAGGCTCCTTTCCATTTGGTAAACATGTCACAAATAACCAAACAACATATTTTGCCTTCACATTTATCTAGCTCAATGAAGTCCATGAAAATGTTTTGAAATGGATAAGTTGGTGCAGGGACGATGCCTTTTTCAGGCCTTAAGTTCCCTTGAGCATTCTTTTCTGCACAAATTAGGCATTTCTTAAAAACTGAGTAGCAAATTATTTTTAGTAGCAAATTTTAGCTTGAGTAGCAAACTGTCTTTACTAATCATACATTATTTACTAATCATATCCCCTGCTGCTTCATGGGAAAGCCCACATAGCAGAACAGCAGTCTGGTGGAATAATTTACGTAGCAAAATTGGTTTGCTATTGTATCATTTGTAGAGTCTTGAAGTGTTGTCAAATGTTGCTCCCTTTTTTATTTTATTTTATTTTTTATCCACCAGTAATTTTCAGCTTTTGGTAATGTTTCCTGGGTGTTAGTGAGCGTGTCATGTGATAGCTCTTCTGTCAGTGTTAAAAGAAGAGATGCTGTGGTGTGGTTTCCTATATGACCATGTGCAGCTGCTTTTGCAGTATTGTCTTGCAAGTGATTTTCCTTAGAGATTCGGTCTGTGCCATTAGTATGTGTGGCACATTTGTGTATGACTAATTTAGAGGGAAGTTTTACACTGTCTAACAGTTTTAAAATTAGGTCTTTGTTTTGGATTGCTTCCCTGTTGATGTAATCATGCCTCTTTTCTTCCACTGTTGTGCAAAGTGATGGATGGTAGAAAAAGCATACTGACTGTCAGTATAAACTGTGAGTGCTTTCCCTTGGCCTAATCTACAAATTAAATTAATTGTGTTACTACACAACGTTCAATATTTAGATGAGGCTGTGGTAATAACACTGTTATGCATGCAAGGTGTCTGGATTGTGAGAGGACTGATATTTTACTTTTTGACAAGATGACTGATGCTGCATGTGTGACCTTTAGGGTCAAGGGATGAAAAAGAATGAGCCCTGTTTAGGCCTGCACTGCCATAGAGGCAGCTATAACAGCTTGCACACATGACAGCAGTGCCCTCGCAACAGGGTCAAGTCTTGTGTAATAATATGCTACCGGACGAATTTTTATGCCACTTGGCTCACCCAAAGATGCTGGGACAGGCTCCAGCCCCCCTTCGACCCGAAAAGGATTAAGTGGAAGAAGATGGATGGATGGACTTGGCTGAAGGAGGACCGACGTCATGTGCCCCTCTCTACAATCAACCATTTGCACAAAAAAAAAAAAGGTTTCCTGTAATTGGGGAGTGCCAGGACTTCAGTGCTGATCAAAAGTTTTTTTCATTTTAACAAATGCCTCTTCTGCCTCAGGTGTCCATTCATTTTTGTCCACGTGTGCCATGGGTGTTTTGTAGATGAGATCAGATAAGAGATGCACTTAAATAAGTAATTTGCAATCCAAGAGTGATACTGTCGTTGCAATGGCCTATAATGTGATTTAGCATTTATTTTGACCAATTTTGCATTTTTCTTTGTCTGTCAGGAATATATGGCAGGAAAACGCAGAGTTTGACCACAAAATTTCAAATGACTATACCTTCAGAATGGTGAAAGTTACAGGATACCTGTCAATTAGAAAAATGTTGCAGATGAACCAAAGTTTAGGACTGGTGACGTTTCATCCATGCATTTTGCATAATTTGACCTAATTTGCATATTGCGATAATCCAAATTCCATAACACTATAACTTCAGAATTGTTAAAGTTACAGGGTAACTGTCAATTAGCAAAATGTTCCAGATCACAGAAAAGGTTGTGATTTCAGAAATTGTATTCAGCAATGTGCATAACACCAGGCAATGATGTAATTTGCATATTTTGACCATGACATCTCACAGAGCCATTCTTTTTTGGTTTTTGATCATCCTATCCCACAACTATATACAGAAAATCAGTAGAATCAAAACACACATTAGTAAAAAATTGGTAAAAAATTAGAAGAAATGTGACATATAATTTGACCATGACAGTCCACAGAGGCAATTTTTTTTTAATGTTTTTGGTCATTTGGTCAGTAAAAACGCAAAAAAACAAAAACAAAAACAAAACATGGGTACAAAAGTGAACAACAACAGCATAATGGCAGCCATATTTACATTTTTTTCCCAAGTAGCTGTGTACCTGTAATGAACGTGCCCGTGAACGGGTGCAAAATAGGACACCACACACATGCTGTAGGTTTCTGCACGTTTAATAACATAAAGGACAACACAAAAACTCCCAAACTACCTGGTGAGCCAAAATGAAAAAATAAAGACAAAACACTCCCAAACTAACTGGTGAGCATGTGGGGAAAATAAAGAATAAATTTAAAGTGCTCCAGCATGCAAGACTGGGGAGCACATAGAGAAAATACAGAATGTAAGCAATGTGCCCCAACAAGCGAACTGGCGAGCAGTGAGGGTATGTACAATATGAATACATGGAATGGGAAATAACCAATGCTGGAGGAAAGTTGGACTCAACGTCAGTGGTGCCAAAAACAGGGAACACCTGAGCAAGAGAAAAAGCTCAGCCGGAGGACCTGAGAGCAATGGGCTTGACGGCTGAGAAAAAACAGGAAAAAGGCACCAAGATGGAGAACACCAACTTATTTCAACAGTAGAACCTAAACCATGAAAATAGGCCACGGCAAGAAATGGCAGGAAGAGAGTAGTAGGACACGGCAACAACAGAAGTTGTCGTGTTCCTTAAATATTCGCACACATAATCACAGACAGGTGTAGCTCATGAGTAATCAGTGGGCAGCAGCTGTGCTGCCCCGAAGGAAAGAACAGCCGGAAGCTGCACAGTGCTGTCAAAATAAGCAAAACCGGAAACAGAAAATATAGATATAACAAGGCTCAAAAACATCACAACAAACTAAGAGATAACAGAAAATAAACAGTAAAATGTTCACTGGGCAGACAAACTGGGCACGACTCTAACCCGTGCCCCAGGAACATGACGGTAGCCCAAACTGCCCTCATCTATCAAGGTGGCACTGTTTGAAGTTCTTGAGTGTGTGGTATAAAGCAAAGTGCAGCACACAAACCTACCCACACTGAGCGCATCTGAAGCGCATCTGGCGACGACCATGGTGACAGCTGCGATCACAACACACTACACAATCTGGACGTTCATGAGTTTCGGCAAGAAAGTGCCATTCAGTGAGTCACTGTGGTGTCTCTAATGCTTGCTGTGAAGGCCTTCCAGGTCTCTTGCCCTCACTTCTTTTGTGCCCTTCAAGCAAACTTATGATTAGTTCCTGAATGAAGACCTTCAGGGGCTTGTGTGGATCTGCAGTATACCTAGTGTATATGATGTGTGTGTTGACGATGCAGGTGCTCATCAGTGTGTTGAATATGCAGCTGTACCACTTCTTTGCTCTGTGTGGAAAGAGATAGGTTTTCATCCTCTGGTCAGTTAAGTCTACTCCTCCCATATAGCTGTTGTAGCTGTTCACACACACAAGCTTGTTCACCTCATGGAAACCAGTCACACTCCCCTTTGAGCGAATGCGTTACTGGACACAAGTGTTGCCATGAATGGACGATAGCATGGTGAGACACTTCGTGTCATGCCACGCACAGGCCAGCAGTTTGTTTTGGCGCATGGACACTGGGTCATCTCCCCTTCTCAGCGGCAACTGGGCTGGTTGCAGATCCCTTGGTATTCATAAAATAATGGCATAAATAAACTGGCATACAGTGGGGAAAAAAAGTATTTAGTCAGCCACCAATTGTGCAAGTTCTCCCACTTAAAAGATGACAGAGGTCTCCAATTTTCATCATAGGTATACCTCAACTATGAGAGACAAAATGAGAAAAAAAAATCCAGAAAATTACATTGAAGGATTTTTAATGAATTAATTGGTAAATTCCTCGGTAAAATAAGTATTTGGTCACCTACAAACAAGCAAGATTTCTGGCTCTCACAGACCTGTAACTTCTTCTTTAAGAGGCTCATCTGTCCTCCACTCATTACCTGTATTAATGGCACCTGTTTGAACTCTTTATCAGTATAAAAGACACCTGTCCACAACCTCAAACAGTCAGACTCCAAACTCCACTATGGCCAAGACCAAAGAGCTGTCAAAGGATGCCAGAAACAAAATTGTAGACCTGCACCAGGCTGGGAAGATTGAATCTGCAATAGCTAAGCAGATTGGTGTGAAGAAATCAACTGTGGGAGCAATTATTAGAAAATGGAAGACATACAAGACCACTGATAATCTCCCTCGATCTGGGGCTCCACACAAGATCTCACCCCTTGGGGTCAAAATGATCATGAGAACGGTGAGCAAAAATCCCAGAACCACATGGGGGGACCTAGTGAATGACCTGCAGAGAGCTGGGACCAAAGTAACAAAGGCTACCATCAGTAACACACTACGCCGCCAGGGACTCAAATTCTGCAGTGCCAGACGTGTCCCCCTGCTTAAGCCAGTACATGTCCAGGCCCATCTGAAGTTTGCTAGAGACCATTTGAATGATCCAGAAGAGGATTAGGAGAATGTCATATGGTCAGATGAAACCAAAATAGAACTTTATTGTAAAAACTCAACTTGTCGTGTTTGGAGGAGAAAGAACACCATACCTACTGTAAAGCATGGGGGTGGAAACATCATGCTTTGGGGCTGTTTTTCTGCAAAGGGACCAGGATGACTGATCTGTGTAAAGGAAAGAATGAATGGGGCCATGTATCGTGAGATTTTGAGTGAAAACCCCTTTCCATCAGCAAGGGCATTGAAGATGAAACGTGGCTGGGTCTTTCAACATGACAATGATCCCAAACACACCGCCCGGACAACGAAGGAGTGGCTTCGTAAGAAGCATTTCAAGGTCCTTGAGTGGCCTAGCCAGTCTCCAGATCTCAACCCCATAGAAAATCTTTGGAGGGAGTTGAAAGTCCATGTTGCCCTGCAACAGCCCCAAAACATCACTGCTCTAGAGGAGATCTGCATGGAGGAATGGGCCAAAATACCAGCAACAGTGTGTGAAAACCTTGTGAAAAATTACAGAAAATGTTTGACCTCTGTCATTGCCAACAAAGGGTATATAACAAAGTAGTGAGATGAACTTTTGTTATTGACCAAATACTTATTTTACCGAGGAATTTACCAATTAATTCATTAAAAATCCTTCAATTTGATTTTCTGGATTTTTTTTTTCTTTCTCATTTTGTCTCTCATAGTTGAGGTATACCTATGATGAAAATTGGAGACCTCTCTCATCTTTTAAGTGGGAGAACTTGCACAGTTGGTGGCTGACTAAATACTTTTTTGCCCCACTGTACATAACATAAAAACACATAAATAAAAAAAAAAAAAAATACCTCTCCTGCTGTTGCTCATGGTCCCACACAGTCCAGTGACCTTAGCTGTGAGCTCCATAGCGATGGCTGGTGCTGTGTAATCACTGTCAATGTATACCTCATGTCCCTTCCCAGTGTATGGCTCCATCAGGTGACGCACAACAAGATGAGTCGAGCCCAAACCGTCACAGTCATCGCCATTTTGTTCTGTGTACAGTGACCACTGCAACACATATCCTGTGCTGGCTTCCCTCAAGACAAATGCCTTGTAGCTGTATTTTTCTGGTTTGTTGGGGTTGTACAGCTTCAAGCTGGACCTTACCTTGAATGCAATTGTCATTTCATCCAAGGAGAGTTCCTTGCCTGGAGCATAAACTGCAGCAAAATGCGGAACTAAACAGTCAGTGACTGGACGGATCTTGAACAGACTGTCATGCCCTGGCTCACCATATGCAATGCAGGTTTCATTGTTCATAAAGTGGATGCAAGAAAGAATCATTGCAAACCTGCAGTATGTCATCACTATGGCAAATCCAGGTGTAAAAGCTGGCCAAAACTCTGCCCAGTAGTCCCCCAATGTGGGCTTTTATCACAATTCCCATGCACAAATGGAGTGCCATGAATGCTTTCATCTCCTCCACAGTTACAGCAGTCCAATTCTGCAATCTGGACCGGGGTTTCACTGCATCGGTTGCTTTGGCTTGGGCTATGAACTGCTTTGCTTACCTGTTTGGGAAACACAAAGTTTGACCTCAAAATTTGCACTGGAATTGGAAATTGGAAATGGAAAGATATAGCAAATGACCAAAAGTTTATCAATGGGCAAATTTCATCCATGCATTTGGTATACTGTCATCAAATTTGACTATTGTTATCAAATTTGGCTATTGTACCACATCAACTTTGCAACAGCAGTAGCCTGACAATGCTACAACTTACATTCATTGTCAAGCATTTGTTATAGTGTAATCATATTTGAATATTGTGATCAAATTTGGCTATTGTGCCATGCCAACTTTGCAACAGCAGTAACCTGAAAATGTTACATCTTACATTCATTGTCAAAATTAGAAAAATATAGCTGAACCACAGTTAATGCCACACCTGTTTGTTTTGTCAGTAACAATCCTCCAGAACTCAGTCCAAAACAAAGACAAAAAATTGATAGGGCATGCAGATGACATATCCATCTCTCTATGATATTCAACCGGCTCTTCAAATGGTTTGAGCCACGGCTGATAAGCTTCTTCATCTGTACAAAGCTCCCAGGCATCATTGTCCAAACCTCCTGTAGGCTTTCTACTGCTCGTTGTTGTTTTTCGTCCACACCATGCGCAAACCGGGTGCTGTGCACTCCGGCCCATGTAAATGTCACCGACGAACTGTTCTGGGCCTTTTAAACCCACAGCCACGATTCGGCAAAGCAGAAAAATCTGCAGACGATGCTTCTGTACCATTTTGGGCTCGACTGGACACAGAAAATTCACCTCCAGTCTTGCATGCAGGGCTGGTCTTCTCCACTGTCGCCAGAACTACTTGGCACATAATCTGAGCTGGAGTCTTCCTCAGACGATGAACTTGGGCTAATGTCTTTCTCTGACCTGGGAGCGGCCAACAGCAGAGCTAAAACCTCTTCAGTAGTTAGCGTTTTTCTCGCCATCTTGTCTTGTCCACGACAAAAGACAGAATGAGAGGGGTCCTTCTGCAAACGAAAACTTGAACCACTGGTTGCATTGGATCATATCTGGTTTTTGTGGTAAGCGAAAAGCTTTACCTGTCTGCTGTCTTGTGGTGATAAAAGGTTGGTACATCTCTCACTCTATTTAACGGTGCTGGCTTTGTTTTGACTAATGAGCTGACAGGCGCTAACATGCGCCTGTGGCAGTCAAACGCTTAAGCCTTCACCTGCCTTTCCTGTTGACCACAGAGAATTTGGGATTTGTGAGAGTGCGGGTTCCTCTCCTTATGTTAATGTAAAAAGTGATCACATGGGTGAGTTGGGAACATCAGTGTGAACTTCTTTCTGCACTGTGGTCACCCAGTTCAAAGGCAGTGAGTAGGTGTCCAGTTTTAGGGAATATTGAACCCTTGGATCAGAAGTTTGTTTCCAAGATTGACCACATTCCTCTGTTCTTGCTACAAATCATCCTACATCCTTCCAGTGCACATGTTTGGGTTTGATCAGTGGGATGTGGGGAGCCTCCCAGTGTTTAAAATGTCTGTTGTCTTCATCACACAACACAACAGATACCCTCACATAGCCCCTTGGTGACCAATACAGATTTTTAATCACCAGTCTGGAGGATGGATTTGCAAGGAATTTGTTTTTTCATAATTTGGATCTGGGTCACTTAAATGTCTGTCATACATACTACAACAATATTGTTCTGTGGCCTACTGTGTAGTAGGGATATTGGACTCAAAATATTGCATAGCTTTTGTGTGCAGGTCTGGTGTCACTGAGTGTGGTCCGGCTGAAACCAAACGCAGTGAGTAGCTGTACCTAGGCACATTGAAATCCTGCAATACATTCATTCCTGCCACATGTGGAAAATGTAATGCTTTCATACCATTCTCCGTTGGGAAACTTTATTGGAATATCCTGGACCTGCAACATCACTTCAGATAAACACTATTTTCAACATCAGATCAAAGTCAGGTAAATGGATATATGTTATGTCAGTGTTAGCATCAACAGCTATACTTATCTTCAGTGCAGTCAGTCAGGTAGTCGGCCCGTGAGGTCCTCCAACCCCTCTCCGCCGCTTCTGGTGTCCAGGACATTGCCTCCACCAATGGCCCTTTTGTTCACATTGATGACAAACATCAGGCTACCCTTGCCGCGGCCAGCCCACCCCACGCCTCTTTCCATGTCCCCTCCACTGCTGAGGTCCAGCTCCAGAATCACCCTGAAAAATAGAATTGGAGGAAAGCCCGTGTCAGCAATTACACAAACAGGAGTTGGATTTTCTTTCATTTTTTTTTTCTTTTTCTTTCCTTTCCTCCTCCATTGTCTCTGCATGTTTGGCATAAGTAAACACATTGCCAAATGCACAGGTGTGGTATGTGACCAAATGTTTGCAAATGTAGTAAGCTAGGTGTGGGTGTATGTTTTGCAAAAAGACACTTCAAATGCTGCCAATAAGGTTCTACACCTGAAACATTTTCAGCCCTAGTTAAGTAAGAATGCCTATCAAACCTCTTGTAATCTGGTTCTATAAGCTTCAGCACTTTCATCGTTACCTTGTTTGTGGTTTGGATCATTCCATATAAGCTGTATTTAAAAGTTCAATCATAAGGTATTGTTCAGTGACAACATTTTTCATAATCTTCAGTTTTATTCATCGTATTGATGATGAGTGTAGAGTGGGCATGTATGCATATCTACTTAACTCTTGGGCACCCCAGTGTGGCTGCTTCATGTAGAGGGGTGAAGATGAGCGGAGGTGAGGTGACGTCAGCCGCAGCTTCTTCAGCCTGGAGTTCTGTGAGATCAGGGTATATGGACTGAGCAGCGGGGGAGTATGGAGGAGGAGGAGCAGAAGCACGGTCCGTTGCCCCCACGCCAGACTCGTCATGCACCATAGAAGAGACAGAACACATATTAACAAAATCTTTTTTTTTCTTCCTTTTACCATGGTCAGTTTTTCAGATTTATCTTCAGATTTTGATTTTACTGTCATGTCCTAGTGAGCACTCGTCCCCTCCTTCCTTATTCCCCTGCTCCTCAGGCAATTACCACAACTTGGAGATTAGACGCACCTGCTACCTCTGCCTCGCTAGCATTTAATAGATCTGATCTTCAGTGCTTCAACGCTAGCTCATTGGGTATACTGCCTCGCAGTATTAAACAAGCAAGTATATTGTTAATTAACCAAGGATTCCCTACCTGATATCCTCTCTTTTCTCTTCTTCCAGGTTGCTGCCATCAGAGCGGTGCGTCTTCAGGGGTTGCGGTGCGTTCATCTGCCTCATCACCGTCATCCTGTTGCAGCTCCATTCTCCACCCGGTCAGACACAGCCCAGTCATCTCCCTTCCTCATCCTCGCCAGTTTCACCCTGCTGATTCGTCCCCTCATGCTGGGTTCTGTGCCGGATTACCTACTCGGCCCACAAAACTGGCTAATTAGTGTTTCCACTTTCCTCCTCCTTTCTCCAGCTAATCACTCTCTTCTCTCCTCCACAGGCTGTGTTCTCCTCTGGCGAGTGATGTTTTCCTTAGCTGTGCTCCCCTTTGAAATTCAATAAAAGGTCCTTTCTGTGTGGAGCTTGCATGTTCTCCCTGTGCTGCGTGGGTTTACTCCGGGGGCTCTGGTTTCCTCCCACAATCCAAAGACATGCATGTTAGGTTAATTGGCTGCTCTAAATTGTCCCTAGATATTTGTTTCCTATAGGCCCTTAGAATAGAGGGTTAGTACTAGTGAAAGCACTTTGAGTGGTCTTTGAGTGGTGACTAGAAAAGCGCTATATAAGTGCAGGTTAGTTGGTTAACTTTCTCCTGTGTTGAAGTGTTTTTCTCTGGTGTTACACCCTGCACTTGGGCTGTTCATTCAGTTATCATGAAATTTTCCATCCAAGTCCAGTCCAAGTCAGCCTGTCTCACCTTTTTTTTTTTTTCCTTTCCATCTGAAGCCACTGTTGCCCCTCAGCTGGAGAGATAATGCAACTGTGAGCTGGAGAAAGCAAGCACAAATCCAAAAGAAAACTGCACAACAACAGAATTACTGTCAAAACTATCTTGAGCTAAAAACAGACATCTAATACATTTCATCTTACCAGAATCTCCAGTTCGGTGTAACCTTATTACCGCTTCAGCACAACACAAGTTAGTCCTTTCACAAACATACACACACATACAATAGCAAGCCCAAATGAGCACACACATGTTAGTAAAACAATCCCAAAGTCACTAAATAATAAGGAGATCTGGCAACCAAAGGTTCTAACCGTCAACCATCATCTTCTAACCGTCATCTTCTGCCCCTCTGAAAACATTCATTTTTTCCCTATTTTTGCAACTTACCAATCTCCCGTCCACAAATCTGCCATTTTCCATGAAACAACAATCTTATTATTGTCCTTTTGCACTTCACAACAAAAGAAAAACAACCTTGACTTCTGCCTCGCTGCCTAACTTCAAGATTCTCACATTCTTTTTTTCTCTTTTTTCTCACCAAAGTAAACCATAAAACATTAAAAACACACACAAACAAGCACACAAACTGACCAGACAAACAAGCTGCAGTTATTTATTTAATGTATTTATTTTATTTTTTTATAATTAGAAGTTATTGTTCATTCATTCATTCATCTTCTTCAGCTTAATCCTTTTCGGGTTGCAGGGGGACTGGAGCCTATCCCAGCATCTTTGGGTGAGAGACAGGGTACACCCTGGACAGATCGCCAGTCCATCGCAGGGCCAACACAGAGAGACAGATAACCATTCACTCTCACAGTCATACCTAAGGACAATTTAGAATCCCCAGTTTTGATGCCAATTTACCTAACTTGCATGTTTTTGGCATGTGGGAGGAAACCGGAGAAATCCCGGAGTAAACCCACGCAGACACGGGGAGAACATGCAAACTCCACACAGATCACTGTTGGTCGGGGGCTGGGATCGATCCCAGGATCCCCTGGCCAAGGGTGAGTTGCTGTGCTGCCGCAGTGCTAACCACTCCGCCACCACGCTGCCCTAGAAGTTATTGTATCTTATATATATATATATATATATATATATATATTTATATATCCATCCATCCATCTTCTACTGCTTTTCCGGAGGTCCGGGTCGCGGAGGTAGCAGTTCAAGCAGAGAAGCCCAGACTTCCCTCTCCCCAGCCACCTGCTCCAGCTCTTCAGAGGGGATACCAAGGTGTTCCCAGACCAGCTGGGAGACATAGTCTCTCCACCGAGTCCTGGGTCTGCCCCGGGGTCTCCTCCCAGTGGGACGTGCCTGAAACACCTAAAGTGGGAGGCGTCCAGGAGGCATCCTAATCAGATGCCCATACCACCTCAACTGACTCCTTTCAATATGGAGGAGCAGCGGTTCTACTCTGAGCCTCTCCCGGATGACTGAGCTCCTCACCCTATCTCTGAGGGTGAGTCCAGCAATCCTACGGAGAAAGCTCATTTCAGCCGCTTGTATCCGCGATCTCGTTCTTTCGGTCATTACCCAAAGCTCGTGACCATAGGTGAGAGTAGGAACGTAGATTGACTGGTAAATCAACAGCTTTGCCTTAGAACTAAGCTCCCTCTTCACCACAACAGACCGGTACAACGTCCGCATCACTGCAGATGCTGCTCCAATCCGTCTGTCGATCTCTCGCTCCATTTTCCCCTCACTTGTGAACAAGACCCCAAGATACTTAAACTCCTCCACTTGGGGCAGGAGCCTGTCCCCAACCCAGAGAGGACAATCCACCTTTTTCCGGCTGAGGACCATGGACTCGGACTTGGAGGTGCTGATTCTCATCCCAGCCGCTTCACACTCAGCGGCAAACCGTCCCAGCAAGAACTGTAGGTCATTGCTGGATGAAGCCAACAGGACAACATCATTTGCAAACAACAGAGATGAGATCCTGTGGTCACCAAGCATGACATCCTCCATTCCCTGGCTGCGCCTAGAAATCCTGTCCATAAAAATTATGAACAGGATCGGTGACAAAGGGCAGCCCTGGCGGAGTCCAACTCTCACTGGGAATGACTCCGACTGAGTGTTGGCAATACGAACCAAACTCTCACAACGGTCGTACAGAGACCGAATAGCTCGTAACAACAAGCCCGATACCCCATACTCCCGAAGCACCCCCCACAAAAATCCATGAGGGACGCGGTCAAATGCCTTCTCCAAGTCCACAAAACACATGTAAACTGGTTGGGCAAATTCCCACGAACCCTCAAGAATTCTCGAGAGGGTAAAGAGCTGGACCGATGTGCCACAGTCAGGACGAAAACCACATTGCTCCTCCTGAATCCGAGGTTCGACCAACGGCCGGACTCTCCTCTCCAGTACCTTGGCATAGACCTTCCCAGGGAGGCTGAGGAGTGTGATCCCTCTAAAGTTGCAGCACACCCTCCGGTCGCCTTTTTTGAAGAGAGGAACCACCACCCCGGTTTGCCATGCCAAAGGCACTGCCCCCGACCTCCACGCAATGTTGCAGAGGCGTGTCAACCATGACAACCCAACAACATCCAGGGCCTTGAGGTACTCAGGGCGAATCTCGTCCACCCCCGGGGCCCGGCCACCAAGGAGATTTTTAACCACCTTGGTGACCTCAGCCCCTGTGATAGGCGAGTCATCCCCCTCGTCCCCAAACCCTGCTTCCTCTGTGGAAGGCGTATCAGTGGGATTGAGGAGATCCTCGAAGTATTCCTTCCACCGCCCGATGATATCCCCAGTTGAAGTCAACAGTGTCCCATCTGCACCATACACAGTGTGGACGGGGAGCTGCTTTCCCCTCCTGAGCCGCTGAACAGTTTGCCAGAATCTCTTTGAAGCCGACCGAAAGTCTTGTTCCATGGCCTCACTGAACTCCTCCCATACCCGGGTTTTTGCTTCAGCAACCACCCGAGCTGCACTCCGCTTGGCCTGCCGGTACACCTCAGCTGCTTCGGGAGTCCCACAAGCCAACCAAGCTTGATAGGACTCCTTCTTCAGCTTAATGGCCCCCCTCACCACTGGTGTCCACCACTTGGTTCGGGGGTTGCCACCCCGAGATGCACCGACCACCTTGTGGCCGCAGCTCTGGGCCGCCGCTTCAACAACAGAGGTGGAGAACATGGCCCATTCAGACTCCATGTCTCCAGACTCCCTCGGAATGTGGTTGAAGTTCTTCCGGAGGCGGGAGTTGAAGACCTCCCGGATAAGGGCCTCAGCCAGACGCTCCCAGCACACCCTCACTATACGTTTGGGTCTACCAGGTCTGAATGGCTTTCTCCACTGCCATCGGATCCAACTCACCACCAGGTGGTGATCAGTTGACAGCTCTGCACCTCTCTTTACTCGGGTGTCCAAGACATACGGTCGCAGGTCTGATGATACGATAACAAAATCGATCATCGACCTGCGACCTAGGGTGTCCTGGTGCCAGGTGCACATATGGACACCCTTATGCTTGAACATGGTGTTCGTTATGGACAGACTGTGGTTAGCACAGAAGTCCAATAACTGAACACCACTCGGGTTCAGATCGGGCAGGCCGTTCCTCCCAATTACCCCCCTCCAGGTTTCACTGTCGTTGCCCACGTGCGCATTGAAGTCCCCCAGTAGGACAATGGAGTCTCCAGGAGGAGCACCCTCCAGCACCCCAGTCACAGACTCCAAAAAGGGTGGGTACTCTGAAACATCATTTGGTGCACAGGCACAAATGATGGTCAGGACCCGTTTCCCAACCCGAAGGCGCAGGGAAGCAACCCTTTCGTCCACCGGGGAAAACTCCAATATAGAGGCAGCAAGGTGGGGCGATACAAGAATACCCACCCCTGCTCGTCGCCTCTCGCCCGGGGCAACTCCAGAAAAGGCCAAGCTCCAGCCCTTCTCCAGGAGACTGGTTCCGGAACCGGAGCTGTGTGTTGAGGTGAGGCCGACTATATCTAGCCGGTATCGCTCAACCTCGTACACCAGCTCAGGCTCCTTCCCCACCAGAGAGGTGACATTCCACGTACCAAAAGCCAGTTTAGAAAGCTTGGGATCAGTCCGCCAAGGTCTCCGCCTTTGACCGCCACCTAATCCACATAGCACCGGACCCCCATGATCCCTCCTGCAGGTGGTGAACCCACTGGAGAAATGGAGAAATATATATATATCCCTCTGACCTATATATATATATATATATATATATACCGTATATATATATATATTTATTTTATTTTATTTTTTATTTTTTTTTTAGGGGTTATTTTATTTTATTTTAGACCTGTTTTGAAATTTGCCTTAAGGTATTTTGGTTCTTGTTATCAGATCAAAATTAATCTTTATTTTATTAATGCTGTTTATCTTTGTTTTAAGGTTATCTCTCTTTATAACCTTTATTATCTATGTTTTTTTTGTCTGTTATATTTTTTTATCTCCGCAGTCACCAGTCACTGTATTTTCATGGGACATCTTACCGCAATACCCCCTTGCGCTCTTTTGTGGGTCCACTTTACACAGTAGAAATGCACTTCTTTTTACAGACTCGAACCGGGACCCGCCAAGCTTTACTTTAACTTTGTCCTCAACCAATTTGGACCTTACAGTAACAAACCCTTGACTTTAAACTCTTTTAAGCATATTCACAGACCGACCATGGACTCAAACCGAGCATCATAAATAATTAAATTTACTTACTTTGATCCACCTGTGGGCTGGCTCCGTCACTCTCCGGTTCCACTCCCAGTGTATCTGGACCGTGCCTCACTTCCACAAAGCTGGCTCATTGGCACCGGCGGGGGAGGCAGCTGTGCTCGCTCGCTGTAGTCCCAGATCGCCGGAAGAATGGAGGAGAGATATCTGGAGTCCCTGTAGCTTGGGTGCCAAGTATATTCAAAAAATTCTTCTTAACCTTCAGTCAGAAACCAGGAGGGATCAGAGTTTCAGTAAATGTAATTGCAGTGGGCAGTGGAGAACAATACAAAAATAGTCTCATAGCCTATTCGTGCATCATTCTCACCCAAACACACATCGCTTAGTCCTTTAAGCCCTTCGCTATCCGAGAGATAGAGGAGAAAATGTCTGTGGTGATTGGTCCAGTACATCTGGTCAAAACTAGGTGTACAGATTATCTCTTTCTCAGGAACCATGACGCTCACTCAGCACCAGTCACACAGAAACTGTACAAAATGAACTAAAACAAAAAGATAACAAAGTCCAGTTGCATCCTTGACACTTTCACACAGACTGTGAGACAAAAAAATCACAAATATGAAACGTTTATGTCACTCATATATTTGCATTTTTTTCTTGTATATTTGCAGATTTTTTCTTGCAAATGTACATTTTTTTCCTTATAAATCTGGAACTTTTTCTCATAAATTTGTGACTTTTTTCTTGTAAATTTGCATTTTTTCATATAAATTGTCATTTTTTTCTCATAAATTTGAAAATTTTTCTCATAATTTGAAACGTTTTAAAAAAATTGTGAAAGTTTCTCAAATTTTCATATTTTTTTCTGAAAAATATTTTTTCCTTATGAAGGAAAAAATTGCAAATCAAAGAGAAAATAGTTGCAAATTTGCAGGTAAAAAGCTGTACATTTTTGGAAAAAAGCTGCATATTTACAGGAAAAAAGTTACACATTTTTGAGCAAAACAGTTGTACATTTATGAAGGAAAAAGTTTCAAATCAAAGAGAAAAAAGTTGCAAATTTTCAGGCAAAAAGGTGTGGAGTTTGTATGTTCTCCCCGTGTTTGCGTGGGTTTACTCCGGGATTTCTCCGGTTTCCTCCCACATGCTAAAAACATGCAGGTTAGGGAGTTGGGGGGCGCTTGCGCACGCAGCGACTGGCAGCTGGTGGCTTGTCACCAGACTGCAAAACAAATCTACTACGGGTGCAAAATAAGTACAAAAAAAAAAAAAAAAAAAAAAATTACAGGAAAAAAGTTGCAATTTTTTGAGGAAAAAAGTTGCACATTTATAAAGGAAAAAGTTTCAGATCTAAGAGAAAATAATTACATTACAGGAAAAAAGTAGCAATTTATTGAGGAAAATAATTACAGATTTATGAAGCAAAATGTAGCAAATTTAAGGAAAAAAAGCATATTTACTGGCAAAAAGTTGCATATTTTTGAGCAAAAACATTGCAGTTTTATGAAGGAAAAAGCTGCAAATCTAAGAGAAAAAAGTTGCATATTTATAGGTAAAAAATTTGCTCATTTTGAGCAAAAAAATGTTGCAAATTTAATGGTAAAAAGATTCAAATTTCATGGAAAAAAGTGGCTAAATTTAGAGAAAGAAAGTTACAAATAAATGAAGAAAAAAGTAACAAATTTATAGGAAAAGTCACACATTTATGAAATAAGTTGCAATTCTATGAAGAAAAAGATAAAAAAATTTTAGAAAAATGTTACAATTTTATGAAGAAAAATGTAGTGAATTTACAAAAAATAAGTGGCAAATTTATAGGAAATTCCCACTTAGTATAAACAAATCACAAGGCTGTCAGATACACCGTAACAGTCTATGTGCCATTTGATTACATTTCAGATTTGTGGGGTCCCCCCAGACTTTTTTTTCCAAAGTAAAAAGGATTCCGTGGCTCAAAAAAAAGTTGAAAAACACCGATCAAGATCATAAATAGCATAAAGCAGCAGATGCTAACATTGAGCTGGAGGGTTTTCACATGATACGAGCTGACCGAACACCAGAGAGTGGCAAAGCTAGGGGCGGTGGAGTGATAATGTATGTTAACAACAACTGGTGCAGACCGGGACATATCACTGTTAAACAACGACACTGCAGCAAAGACTTTGAGTTGCTAGCTGTTAGCATGAGGCCTACATATCTCCCGAGAGAACACTCACACGTGATCTGCATTGTTGTTTATGCAAATCCGACGGCGAACGCTGGGACAGCGCGTGACGTCATCCATTCAGTAACCAGCAGGCTGCAGACAGAACACCCAGATGCTCTTCTCCTCATCTCAGGCGATTTCAACCACGTTTCACTGTCTCCCATTCTACCCACGTTCACCCAGTATGTCACATGCCACACTAGAGACAATAAAACACTGGATTTATTCTACGCAAACACTAAGGAGGCGTACACCTCATCACAACTCCCCCCACTCGGGAGATCGGATCACAACTTGGTTCATCTCCGGCCGGTGTACAAACCCCTAGTGCACAGACAACCTCCGGCCATGCACACTGTGGAGTTATGGTCTGAGGAGACAATGGACACTCTAAAGGACTGTTTTGAAGCCACCGCCTGGAAGCAGCTCTGCGATCCACATGGTGAGGACATCGATGGCCTCATTCACACCTTCACGGGCTACCTCAGCTTCTGTGTGGACAAATCAGTTCCCACCAAGACCATACGGCGTCACTCAAACAACAAACCCTGGATCAACCCTGAGATAAAAACACTTCTGAGAGAGAAGAAGAGGATCTTCAGGTCGGGGAACAGGGAGATGCTGAAGTCCGTACAGAGGGAGCTGAGGAGAAAGATCAGAGAAGGCAAGGACAGCTTCAGGAAGAAGATGGAGGACAAGCTGCAACAGAGCGACATCAGCGGGGTCTGGAGAAACCTCAAAACCATCTCGGGGCTCCAGAATACCTCCCCCCCAGGCCATGGGGGGCAGGGAGTGGGCGAACAACCTGAATCTGTTTTTCAATAGATTTGACCAACCGCCCTCCCCCCTGTCTGCACAACAACCACTGCTGCCTCTAAGAAATCAAGTCCTGCTGCCCACTCCCCACTCCACCGACACCCCCCCCACTCCCAACACACAGCCCCCCATCCTGACCCTGACCAAGACCCAGGTGAGGACGGAGCTGAGGAAGATCAAGGCGAGGAAGGCGTCGGGACCGGACGGCATCAGTGCAAAGCTCCTCAAGTCCTGTGCAGTCCAGCTGTGTGGGATTGTGACGTATATCTTCAACATGAGCCTGAAACTGGGGAGGGTACCACAGCTGTGGAAAACATCTTGTGTGGTACCTGTACCAAAAACTTCCCACCCCAAAGACCTGAACAGCTACAGACCGGTGGCCTTGACGTCCCACTTGATGAAGACCCTGGAGAGACTGCTCCTTGCTCATTTCCGCCCCCTGGTGGAACCAGCGATGGATCCACTCCAGTTCGCCTACCAGCATGGCATTGGGGTGGAGGATGCGGTGATCTTCCTCCTTCACCGTTCTCTGTCCCACCTGGAGAAGCCCGGGAATATGGTGAGGATCATGTTCTTTGACTTCTCCAGTGCTTTCAACACCATCCAACCGATGATCCTGAAGGACAAGCTGCTGCGCGCAGGGGTGGACCAGCACCTGTCATCATGGATCCTGGACTACCTCACGAACCGGCCTCAGTTTGTGAGAACCCGGGACTGTGTTTCCGACACGATCATCAGTAGCACGGGGGCCCCCCAGGGAACGGTGCTGGCTCCCTTCCTGTTCACTGTTTATACTGCGGACTTCTCACACAACACAACACACTGCCATCTACAGAAGTTCTCTGATGACTCTGCGATCGTTGGTCTCATCTCCAACGGAGATGAAGCTGAGTACAGAGGGCTTATCCAGGACTTTGTGGACTGGTGCCATCGGAACTGCCTCCAGATCAACGCGAGGAAAACTAAGGAGCTGGTGGTGGACTGCCACAGGCATGGGCAGCCCCTCACAGCACCAGTAAATATACAGGGAACAGACATCGAGATGGTGACATCCTATAAGTACCTGGGTGTTCATCTGAACAATAAACTAGACTGGTCACACAATACTGACGCACTCTACAAGAAGGGACAGCGCAGGCTGTTCCTGCTGAGGAGACTCAGGTCTTTTGGTGTACAAGGGGCGCTGCTGAAGTCATTCTATGACACGGTGGTGGCATCAGCCATCACTTTTGGAGTGGTCTGCTGGGGCAGTGGCATTACTGCAGCCGATAGGAAGAGACTGAACAAACTGATTAAGAAAGCTAGCTCTGTCCTGGGGCAGCGCCTTGATCCGATGGAGGAGATAGGAGAGAGAAGGACGGTGGCTAAACTGTCATCTCTGCTGGAGTCCGAGTTCCACCCTATGCAGGACATACTGGATGCACTGAGGAGCTCATTTAGCAGCAGACTACATCATCCCAGGTGCACAACCGAGAGGTTTCGTAGGTCCTTCCTACCAACGGCTGTCAGACTGTACAACCTAAGCAGGGCTGCTCGCAGAGATAGCAAAAAGACGTAACAAACTAATAGTTTTTTGAATGCAAAAGATGCAATAGACTTACACAATGGTCCTCTCCGGCATACAACTAGGAACATACCGGTCGCTATGGAGGGTGAGAATATGTATGGGCACATAATCATACCATGTAGGATAACTAAGTAGTCGGTTATGCTGTTTCATCCCATCTAGCAACAATGCTCTGCACTGTGTGTGTTTATATATTTACATATTTATTCCATCTAGCTACAATGCTCAGCACTGGGTGTGTTTATATTTATATATCTATATATTTATTCCATCTAGCTACAATGCTCCGCACTGTGTTTTTATATATCTACATATTATTCCATCTAGCTACATTGCTCCGCACTGTGTGTGTTTATATATTTGCATATTTATTCCACCTAGCTGCAATGCTCCGTACTGTGGGTGTTTATATATTTACATATTTATTCCATCCAGCTACAATGCTCTGCACTGTGTGTCTGTGTGTGTGTGTGTATATATATATATCTTATAGTAATATGTACATATGTATATTAGCTGCTCTTGCTTGCTTGTTTTTTTTCTTGCCTTCTGATTGTTGCTCTGAGTGTTGCTATCCCTGTGCTGTTGCAATCCTGGAATTTCCCCGTTGTGGGACTAATAAAGGCTTATCTTATCTTATCTTATAACCTGAGTTCATTTTTTTTTTTTTTGCACCTAGACTTTTTATTAATATTTAGTGTACATGGTATGTAAAAAAAAAAAAAAAAAAAAAAAAAAAAAACACAGGGAAAAAAAAAAAAACAGAACATACCCCTCCTCCCCCCACTCAAACAGAGCCCCATCCCTCATCCCCCAATCGTTCAATAACTTGACATTGACTGTGTTGACAGCCATAAATTACCATCCACATAGAAAGAAAAAAGAAACAAGTAAATAAGACACTACAAAAAAGTTAATTATATCAATTAGACAGTGGTAATACAAGGATGGGGAAGAAATAAATAAAATAAATAATAAAGTTCAATACTGGGTTTTATGGGTCTCCAATACTAACATTCAATTTCTCCATATATTTTAAGAAATATTCCCATGTAGTGCAAAATTTTTGAGCACAACCTCTTGTACAGTAATGAATTTTCTCCAGTGTCAAGTGATGCAGAAGGCTATCAACCCACATTTTATAAGTTGGGGGAGGTTCTCCTTCCACTTGAGGAGTATCAGTTGTCTGGCTATAAAAGTACCAAAGGGTATTGCATACTTTGTCTGATGGTTAAAAAGAGCATCTTGTTGGGTTACTCCAAATATTGCAGTAATGGCAGTTGGTTGTAAAGTTGTTTGTAAAACATCTGAAAATGGGAAGATGGGAAATTCGGGAAGAACTAAAACATATGTGAAAGGGTAGCTGGTGTTTGTCTACATCGGTCACACCTGGGGTCAATATTGAGTATGAACTTTGCAAGTCTTACTTTAGACCAGTGGAAGAAATGTACAACCTTAAATTGGATAACCATGTGATGCAGACAGATTGAAGAAGAGTAAATTATTTTTATTGCTTCATCCCAAATTTCCTCAGGTATTTTCAGCTCCAGATCCTCCTCCCACTGATTCTTTAGTGACATCAAGGGTTCCAAGTTGTATATGTTTAGTAACAAATAGACCCTCCAAATAGTCCCTTTGGAGCTCATTTTAAATTTCAAAAGGGAATCTAACAGAGAGCTTTATGGCTGGGATGGGGAGTGATAAGATAAGATAAGATAAGATAAGATAAGATAAGATAAGCCTTTATTAGTCCCACAACGGGGAAATTCCAGGATTGCAACAGCACAGGGATAGCAACACTCAGAGCAACAATCAGAAGGCAAGAAAAAAAACAAGCAAGCAAGAGCAGCTAATAAACATATGTACGTATTACTATAAAATATATATATATACACACACACACAGACACACAGTGCAGAGCATTGTAGCTGGATGGAATAAATATATGAATATATGAACACACAGTGCAGAGCATTGTAGCTAGATGGAATAAATATGTAAATATATAAACACCCACAGTACGGAGCATTGCAGCTAGGTGGAATAAATATGCAAGTATATAAACACACACAGTGCGGAGCAATGTAGCTAGATGGAATAATATGTAGATATATAAATATATAAACACCCACAGTACGGAGCATTGTAGCTAGATGGAATAAATATGCAAATATATAAACACACACAGTGCAGAGCATTGTTGCTAGATGGAATGAAACAGCATAACCGTCTACTTAGTTATCCTACATGGTATGATTATGTGCCCATACATATTCTCACCCTCCATAGCGACCGGTATGTTCCTAGTTGTATGCCGGAGAGGACCATTGTGTAAGTCTATTGCATCTTTTGCATTCAAAAAACTATTAGTTTGTTACGTCTTTTTGCTATCTCTGCGAGCAGCCCTGCTTAGGTTGTACAGTCTGACAGCCGTTGGTAGGAAGGACCTACGAAACCTCTCGGTTGTGCACCTGGGATGATGTAGTCTGCTGCTAAATGAGCTCCTCAGTGCATTCAGTATGTCCTGCATAGGGTGGAACTCGGACTCCAGCAGAGATGACAGTTTAGCCACCGTCCTTCTCTCTCCTATCTCCTCCATCGGATCAAGGCGCTGCCCCAGGACAGAGCTAGCTTTCTTAATCAGTTTGTTCAGTCTCTTCCTATCGGCTGCAGTAATGCCACTGCCCCAGCAGACCACTCCAAAAGTGATGGCTGATGCCACCACCGTGTCATAGAATGACTTCAGCAGCGCCCCTTGTACACCAAAAGACCTGAGTCTCCTCAGTGAGTGAATGATGCTGATATAAAACTATGGAGCTGCAAAAATCTAAAGAAATGGGAGTGAGGGATATTAGATTTAACCATTAATTGGTCAAAGGATATAAATATATTGTCAATAAATAGGTCTTCAATTGTGACAACTCCCCTCCCAGCCCAGTCATAAAAGGCTTTGTCTGTGGTTGAGGGTGTAAACTGATGATTTCTTGCAACAGAGGCACAAATTGGCATATTTCTAAGAGAGAAGGCTCGTCTGAACTGTGCCCAGATCCTAAAAGAGTGTTTCATGATTGGATTTGAGGTCAGTTTAGATACAGAGTCAAGAAGAGGAAGTTTTGAGCAAAGCAGTAAGTGCATGGAGGTATGAGGACAGGAGGACTTTTCCATCCGGAACCATTTAGGAGTAGTATCTTTAGGAGGGGATTCCTTCCAGTGAAACATGGATCTTATATTGACAGCCCAATAGTAATACTGAAATTTAGGGAAAGATAATCCTCCATGTTGACGATGTTGTTGTACGATACTTGATGTTTTTGTAGGATACTTCTCCTTATTCGAGGGTTTTTCTTATTCCATATAAACCTTGAAATCAGTTTGTTTACAGACATAAAGAAGGATTTCGATAAAAAACAAAGGGATGCACTTAAAAAGGTGTAGAAATTTTGGCAGTGCATTCATTTTGATTGTGTTAATTCTTCCTCCTAGTGACGGGGTAGTAACCACCAATGCTCCAGGTCTCATTTGAGATTAGTTGATAGTGGCGCGAAGACAGTTTTGAACATATCTGTGAAGTTTTGTGTTATCCAGATTACTAAGTATTGTATTTAAACTTTTGTGGCCTCATTTTAAAGGGACAAGGTCAGAGTTGTTCTGTTTTTCTGTCATATTTATTGGAATAATTTCAATTTTTTTAGGTTAATTTTATATCCTGATATTTTGCTCAACTCTTCTAGTAGGTTCAGTGTGACTGGTAAACTAATTAGAGGGTGGGATAAGTACAAAACCATGTCCTCAGCATATAGGGATACCTTATTCTCTAAGTCATATCTCTAAATTCCTTTTATACTGGCTTCACCACATATTGCTAATGCAAGCAGTTCAATTGCAAGGGCAAATAAAAATGGTGACAGGGGGCAGCCTTGTCGGGTGCCACAATGAAGAGGAAAATAAGAGGAAAGATTATTATTTGTTCTGACACCTGCTAAAAGTGAAGAATATAAACTTTTATCCAGGAGATGGATCCCTCACCAAAGCCAAACTGTTAAAGGGTATAAAAAAGATAGTCCCACTCTAACCGATCGAAAGCTTTCACAGCATCAAGTGATATTAGTATTCCTAGAGTTTCGGGTGAAGTGGGATCATAAAGGACATTAAAGTAGGCGCCTGATGATAAAGAAGAATCCACGGTGGAGGATGTCAGCACAGTCCTGGTAGTAGTGAACTTTCACTATGATGACTCGGGGTTTGCCGTCTCAGTTTCGTGTCTGTAGACCCCTCCAAGATCTGTCGATTAGGATGTCTTAATCCATTTTTAGCTCTTCTCTTAGGAGTTTGGAGACTACTGCCGGTGTGTTTGAGCCTGGAGATATTGGAGCACCTCATCCTTCTTTCCATATCCAGGCATTTTTCCTGTAAGTTTTTAACTTCTTTTTTGAGGTTTCCCTCTTGGGTTTGCAGCAATGCTTCATTGTCTGAGTATGATGAGAGCGCATGTTCCATGTTTGATATTGTTGTTTTCATCGTCTTTACTTTGGAGCGGATAGCCATGATGTTGCTAGCTAGTTCCGTTTTGACTGCCTTTTTCTTAGACTTGATAGTTTCAAATTCTTCTGTCAGGGCAGTTTTAAGTTCAGATCTGAACAGCGTTGCAATATTCATTTTCAGTGATGCAAGGATTTCAGCTTTCAAGTCCGCAGCGTCCGTTTGGTCATTAGGCGGAGGGGAGCTACTTCCCGATGGTGAGCTCGAGGCTTTGGGCCAAGCTGTAGAAGTGCCACTGGTGTATTTGTATTTTTGCAGATTATTCGCCATTGGCACAACTAACTTGCACTCCACAGAAGAGGTAACAATAACGATAAAGTCTTAACTTTGCTTGGTAGCTTTTTGTTATTGTAAAGTGCCTGAAAAAGATTTTAAACTTAAATTTCAGCAGAGTACATTGTCGAAGTTGCCTACTCCATCGCCTGCTCGCTAGCGCCCCCTTAACTCGAGTTCATTTCTTAATGTTTTTGTCAACCCTGTCTCAGTAAAAAAATGTATCTAATAAACGTTTTCCCACCCCTCTAAAAACGTACATTTGCACGTTAAAAAAAAGTGTCTTGGTACATTTTTACAAGTTCACTGTGCATACAGTCCTCACTGCGCATGCGCAGAACAACACATCGTTTACTTTGGTTTTCCAACGCTCATTCAATACACAGCTCTTTCGGCAAAAACACATAAGTTTGTCACCCACTCTTATCTCTCACTGACCTTTTTCTTTGTTTATTTATTTATTTTTTTTCCCTTATTTTGTTTTTCACTCCACTAATGCAAGGTTCCTGTGAGGTTAGGGTTAGGGATTAAAGTTTGGGTTAGTTGGTTGATTCTGAAAGTGAAAGTCAAAAAGTGAAAGTCAAAAAAGTAAAAAAGAGATGCTGTTACAGACCTTTCTTAAAGCTGTAAACGCCACATATCCACTGTTCGTCAAAAATCTTTTTGATGTGCATCTGTACCTTTTCTCAGTGACAAAACATGCAGTTGAATGTTTTTTTTTGTTGGTTTTTTTTGCTGAGACTGGGCTTGTTTTTGTTGGGAGCAAAGCGATTGTCAGTTCCCAGAAAACGGCCCGACAAGGAGTAGGCTGTGGAGAGCCACGATCGGAGCTCATTAGCCTCAGGGGGTTCAGACACACACACACAAAACCACACAGAGAGTCAGCCTTCTGGGCCACCTTAATATTAGCCACCGCCCAGACTGGGCACACATACATACACACATTCCCCATACAGATGAGCGCCCCATTCCCTTCCACTCTCTCATTTCCTGTATGAGAAGAACTACAATAAATGTTCTGTTCCATTTCGTCCAATAGACTTTTAATGGACTATTTAATTGAGAGATAATTAAACAGAATTTATCAAAGGGAACTCGCATTAGTCGGGCCTTGGGCACAGTCATATTTACGATTATATTGAAGTTTATCACGCACAAGTCACGCATGCATGGATTCTCCTCTGTGCCCCTTCCTGCTTCTATGTCTGATGCAACAAGAAACTCAGTCTGGTCTGTTCCAGACAGAAGGTGGTTTGAAGGGGGATGAGGAGGGATGCCATCCTCCCTTGTTAGCAAACTGACCCCAAATTATCTCCCTTGTTAACCTGCCATCACCTAATCCTCGTAAATGTGCAACTTTTTTTCTCATAATTTTGCTAATTTTTTTCCTCATAAATTTGCAATATTTTTTCCTTTAGCTCTGTATTTTTTTTCTCTTAGATTTGCAACAATTTTCTCAAAACTGCAACTTTTTCAAGAAATGTGCAACTTTATCCTCTAAAATGTGCAACTTTATTATAAAAAAATGTGCATTTTTTTCATATAAATTTGCAACTTTTTTCTTCATGAAATTACGTTTTTCTCAAAAATTTGGAACTTTTTTCTGTAAATTTGCAACTTTTTGCCTGTAATTTTATAGATTTTTTCTTGTAGATTTGAAACTTTTTTTTATAGATTTCAACATTTTTTCCTGAAAATTCACATTTTTCTCATGAATTGTAATTTTTTCTCGTAAAGTTGCAACATTTTTTCTCAAAACAAATTTCATTCTTGTTAAGTAGCTTTTTTTCCGTTTAACTTTGCAACTTTATGAAAAACTTGGAACTTTATTGTAAAAAATGTAAAAAAAAAAATCCTATTTTTTCATCATAAATTAGTAGTTTGTCTTAAAATTTTGTAACTTTTTTCCTCAAAAAATCTGCAATGACTTTTCTCATAGATGTGCAACTTTATTCTCAAAAATGTAGGACTTTTTTCTATAAATCTGCAACTTTTTTCTCATAGATTTGAAACTTTTTCTTCATAAAATTGCTAATTTTTTCCTCTAAATTTGCAGTTTTTTTTCTCAGAAGTTTGCAAATTTTTTTCTCCTAACTTTATAGTTTTTTCCTATAAATTTGTAATTTTTTTCTCTTAGATATGCAACTTTTTCCTACAAATATGCCACTTTTTTCTCGTTAAAATTACAAATGTTCTCAAAAATTTAAACCTTTTTGTCTTATAAATTTTCATTTTTTTCCCAATAAAGTTGCAACTTTTTTTCTTGTAAATTTCCTTGTAAACTTATAAATTTAAATTTGCATCTTTTATCATAGTTGTCATATTCAGTCTGTAATTTTGTGTGTTCTAGTTCAAGCCCACTTTAAGATACACTTCTGTTTTCATCTTAAAAAGAGTGAAATTAATTCTTAGTTTGTTTTAGAAATTTAAAGCTAAGTTATAGCTGCAGTGCAGAAAAAAATCAGTCTATCAGCAGATAATTAAGAGTAATGGGTAACAAATAAATTAGTTTTGAGTAATTGAGAAATTGGTCACATATTTGTTTTCCCAGCCCTGCTTGCATACATTTTCAGCTGTTGTCAAGCATTATTTGCATTCCTTTTTATAGTTCATTGAGAGTTTTTTCTTTTAAATGTAATCAGGCCACAACAAAAAGCCAACTCCCCATGTGGCTAACGTTGGTAATTGCCTCCTGCATCTTGATGAGTGTTTAATAAAAATCAAATCCAGCCGCTTGTGTGTAATCAATGTTGAGCCACAAACATCCTATAATAAAGGAGCTTGTTTGCATTTTGCTGCTTTCATCGGTTTTTGATGTCTAATAGGATGCTCCAGAAATGTCTGTTTTTGTTTACTGCCTACAGTATATCAGCAAGATCGAGGCGTCGCATGCTCGCGCACAAACCCACAGATGAAAGGACACAGCTTCACACATATACATTTGGTCAGGGTGGATTTCATTGTTAACCTGCCATCTCTCCATCCCCATTCATAAGTGGACAGGAGGGACATTGCCTCTCCCAATCAGGAAACAAAAGGAAATTCTCCACCATTATCCTCATAAATCTTTTTATATCATATTACATAACTGAATAGCATGACTTTGTGTGACCATTTCTATGCCAAATGAAAAAAAATGTTTTGAAAAAAGCTGCAAATTTATAAAGCTGCGGAATTAAAAGAAAAAAAAATGCAGCTTTTTGAAAGAAGTTTCAAATTTATATAAAAATTTGCAAAATTAAGAGAAAAAAGGTGCAAATTTATAGAAAAATATTCAACTTTTTTCAAAGTTGCAAATTTATAGAAAAAGTTGCAACTTTAAAAAAGTTTCAAATTTTTATAAAAGGTTGCTAAATTAAAAGAAAAAAGTTACAAATTTACAAAATAAAACTTCCAACTTTATGAAAAAAGTTTCAAATTTATTTAGAAAGTGACATGGTGTATAGACCCAGTGACCAGACACAGACTCAGGTATAGATACAATTAAGTTTAATGACAATAATGTGTGAGTGTATGCGTGTGTGAATGTGTAGTCAGATGCCACTGAGGGAGAGCAGAACACCGTACAACCCAGCAACCCTGGGAAAACACAGAAGCAGGGACAGTTAGGGATTATCACCGATGGAAATGAGCAGTTAAGTTCAAGGCTTACTGTTTGCAGAGATGTTATGCTGCTCAGGTTCAACTCAGCAGCTACGGCCAGGAAGACAGTGTTCCCCGTTCTCGTCATGCAGCTGGAGGTGAAGATGTGTAGAAAGAGGAGTGCAGCGCCAGGAAGGAAGGAAGATGATCCGCCACCACAGAGAGGGAGCGATCCGCCACCACAGAGCTCTGCCTGTGCACAGGGGACTGGTAGAAGGTTAGAGAAATTAGCTGGGCTTACTTGGACTGAGAAGGATCTTCCCGAAGCAGGAGGGCTGGAGGCTAGGAGCGAGGACAAAGGTAGAGTATGGCTGAAACTCAAGAACAAAGACAAAGGCAGGAGAAGGTCATATGGAGTGTAGACAGAGGACTCCGCACTGACGCCTGGGCAGCATTGTTTATGTAGCCCAGGTCGTGATGAGGAAAAGGTATGCACGCAGCTGAAGGGAATGAGCACTGAAGCAGACCATTACAGAAAGCTTCTACATTAAAGAAAAAAGTTGCAATTTTTTGAAAGAGGTTCCAAATTTATATATAATTTGCTAAATTAAAAGAAAAAAGTTGCAAATTTATACAAAAAGTTGCAAAATTAAAAGAAAAAAGTTGCAAATTTATATAAAACTTGCAACTTTTTGAAAAAGTTGTAAATTTATAAAGCTGCAAAATTTAAATAAAAATTGCAACTTTTGAAGAAGTTTCAAATTTATATAACAATTCGCAAAATTAAAAGAAAAAGGGTGAATATTTAAAGAAAAAGTTTCAACTTTTTCCAAAGTTGCAAATTATATAAAAAGTTGCAACTTTAAGAAAAAGTTTCAAATTTTACAAAAAGTTGCTAAATTAAAAGAAAAATGTTGCAAATTTATAAAAAAAACTTACGACTTTATAAAAAAGTTTCAAATTTATTTACAAAGCTGCAAAGTTAAAAGAAAAAAGTTGCAATTTTTTGAAAGAAGTTGCAAATTTTTTTAAAGTTTGTTTAAATAAAAGAAGTTGCAAATTTATACATAAAGATGCACAATTAAAAGAAAAAAATTGCATTTTTTTATAAAACTTGCAACTTGATGAAAAAAGGTTGCATATTTATATAAAACTTGCAACTTTCTGAAAAAGTTGCAAGTTTATAAAGCGGCAAAATTAAAAGTAAAAAAATGCAGCATTTTGAAAGAAGTTTCAAATTTATATAATTTGAAAATAAAAGAAAAAAGTTGCAAATTTATGTAAAAATTGCAAAAATTAATGAAAAAAAGTTCCAACTTTATAGAAAAAGTTTAAACTTTTTCAAAGAAGCAAATTTATATAAAAAGTTTCAACTTTAAGAAAAAGTTTCAATTTTTTATAAAAAAGTTGTTAAATTAAAAATGGCATTCACTTATATAACACTTTCATAAGTCATCATTTTATATCATCATCTCTTGATGTGATGCGCTTACTTGAGCGCGCCAATGTCAAGTCAAATTCCTCGTATGTTTCTAACATGCTTGGCAATAAAGCTTTTCTGATTCTGATGACCAAAGAACTTTACAGATCCTGCTATCCACCCATTCACACACTGGTGGTGGCATGCTACCTAACATGGTGCTTCCAGACCCACCAGAAGCAATTGGGGGTGAAGTGTCTTGCCCAGGGACACAACGGCAGGATATCCGGGGAGAGTGGGATTTGAACCGCCAACCATGTGGTTATTGGACGACCTGCTCTACCTCCTGAACCACTGCCGCCCCCAAAAAATTAGCAATTTTTTGAAAGAAGTTGCAAATTTATACAAAAAGTTGCAAAATTAAAAGGAAAAACTTTCAAATTTATTTAAAGATGCAAAATTAAAAGGAAAAAGTTTGAAATTTAAATGAAAAAGTTTCAACTTCATGACAAATTGCAAATTTATATGAAACATTGCAACTTTATGAAAAAGCTGCAATTTTATATAAAAAGTTGCAGCTTTACAAGAAAAGTTGGAAATTTATATAAAACTTGGAAAATTTACAAGGAAAAAGTTTCAACTTTATACTGAAAGCTCCAAAATTAAAAATAAAAAGTTGCAACTTTTTGAAAGAAGTTGCAAATTTATATGAAATTAGCAAAATTAAAAGAAAAAAGTTGCAAATTTTTACCAAAAGTTGGTAAAAATGGTGAGGATCATGTTCTTTGACTTCTCCAGTGCTTTCAACACCATCCAACCGATGATCCTGAAGGACAAGCTGCTGCGCGCAGGGGTGGACCAGCACCTGTCATCATGGATCCTGGACTACCTCACGAACCGGCCTCAGTTTGTGAGAACCCGGGACTGTGTTTCCGACACGATCATCAGTAGCACGGGGGCCCCCCAGGGAACGGTGCTGGCTCCCTTCCTGTTCACTCTTTATACTGCGGACTTCTCACACAACACAACACATTGCCATCTACAGAAGTTCTCTGATGACTCTGCGATCGTTGGTCTCATCTCCAGCGGAGATGAAGCTGAGTACAGAGGGCTTATCCAGGACTTTGTGGACTGGTGCCATCGGAACTGCCTCCAGATCAACGCGAGGAAAACTAAGGAGCTGGTGGTGGACTGCCGCAGGCATGGGCAGCCCCTCACAGCACCAGTAAATATACAGGGAACAGACATCGAGATGGTGACATCCTACAAGTACCTGGGTATTCATCTGAACAATAAACTAGACTGGTCACACAATACTGACGCACTCTACAAGAAGGGACAGCGCAGGCTGTTCCTGCTGAGGAGACTCAGGTCTTTTGGTGTACAAGGGGCGCTGCTGAAGTCATTCTATGACACGGTGGTGGCATCAGCCATCACTTTTGGAGTGGTCTGCTGGGGCAGTGGCATTACTGCAGCCGATAGGAAGAGACTGAACAAACTGATTAAGAAAGCTAGCTCTGTCCTGGGGCAACGCCTTGATCCGATGGAGGAGATAGGAGAGAGAAGGACGGTGGCTAAACTGTCATCTCTGCTGGAGTCCGAGTTCCACCCTATGCAGGACATACTGGATGCACTGAGGAGCTCATTTAGCAGCAGACTACATCATCCCAGGTGCACAACCGAGAGGTTTCGTAGGTCCTTCCTACCAACGGCTGTCAGACTGTACAACCTAAGCAGGGCTGCTCGCAGAGATAGCAAAAAGACGTAACAAACTAATAGTTTTTTTTTTTGAATGCAAAAGATGCAATAGACTTACACAATGGTCCTCTCCGGCATACAACTAGGAACATACCGGTCGCTATGGAGGGTGAGAATATGTATGGGCACATAATCATACCATGTAGGATAACTAAATAGACGGTTATGCTGTTTCATCCCACCTAGCAACAATGCTCTGCACTGTGTGTGTTTATATATTTACATATTTATTCCATCTAGCTACAATGCTCTGCACTGGGTGTGTTTATATTTATATATCTATATATTTATTCCATCTAGCTACAATGCTCCGCACTGTGTTTTTATATATCTACATATTATTCCATCTAGCTACATTGCTCCGCACTGTGTGTGTTTATATACTTGCATATTTATTCCACCTAGCTGCAATGCTCCGTACTGTGGGTGTTTATATATTTACATATTTATTCCATCTAGCTACAATGCTCTGCACTGTGTATTCATATATTCATATATTTATTCCATCCAGCTACAATGCTCTGCACTGTGTGTCTGTGTGTGTGTGTGTGTGTGTGTGTATATATATATTTTATAGTAATATGTACATATGTATATTAGCTGCTCTTGCTTGCTTGTTTTTTTTTTTTTTTTTTTTTTTTTTTTCTTGCCTTCTGATTGTTGCTCTGAGTGTTGCTATCCCTGTGCTGTTGCAATCCTGGAATTTCCCTGTTGTGGGACTAATAAAGGCTTATCTTATCTTAACTTTATAAAAAAAAATGTAAATTTAAAAAGTTTTATGTAACAGGATACCCTTTAACTGCCCTAGGTGCCATGTGGCGCCTGGGGTAACGCAAGGCAACTCAAGGTACCCCCCAGTGGTCAAGAGTGGTAAAAAATTTTTCTCAATAAAATAGTTCAGCTGCGATGGACTGGCAATCTGTCCAGGGTGTATCCTGCCTCTCGTCCAAAGATGCAGGGATAGGCTCCAGCACCCCCGCAACCCGAAAAGGATTAAACGGAAAAAGATTGATGGATGGATGGATGGATAGATTTCCAATGGTAAAACTTGAAAGTTACAAGAGACAATGGCTTACTGTCAAAATAGAAAGTTGTAGAATATGATCCAAAGTTTCAGATAGGAATAAATTTACCCATCTAATTTGCATAATGTCAAGGCAGCTATATAAATTACATAACTCAGTTAAAAGTGGACTTTAGACACATTTACATAAAGAATAGCCTGGGTATTTTTTAAGCCGATTTGTCTACAGGTGTATGCTTTTATTTAATCTTCAAAGTATATGAACCAGAAAATCAATAAAATGTAAAAAAAACAACAACATATATTTCTCTTACCTGTTGCCGGGTGGGGGGGGCTTACCCTCCCACGTGACTGGTCTGTTTTCGTCCATAGTAGTCGATGTTTGTGTGTTTGCTCAGCCATTTACACCGAGTACCACATCTACAAACTCTTATGATTACCCCACGTGAATTTTGTTTGTATTACACAGCTATTTTTCCTGTAAAATGCAGTTTTCCTGTGAGAATGCATGATGATTGCGGGTGCTGCCATGTTGGTACTGGTAGCTCAGCTTTTCGTCCATCGTGGTCAATGTTTCACGTTTACTTAGTAATTTACACCCACTTCCACATCTACAAACTCTTATGATTATCCCACGTGAATTTTGTTTGTATTACGCAGCTATTTTTCACGTTTCATGCAGTTTCAGTCATCATCGCGGCAGCAATGACCAAACATGGCGGCATCCACATTGGTGTGTGAGCTCAAAGTGGAACAAGGAAGAAGAATAATGAGGATTTCTTCTTTTTTGCTATATTCCATGTCAGCCATGATTCCTTTGGCTCATGTCTGCCACCTTCTAAACTGTCAGATCAATAGAGATTAGTACAAATTCTCAGTATAGCCGGGAGACGTCAATAATCTGACACGTGCAGTTGCTGCACTGTGCCACTGGGGGTGCTCAACCCATCCATTTAATCTGGCCAGTTAAAGGGTTAAAGGTTTCTGAAGCTATTGGGGCAGGCGGGATGATTCTCTGTTTTTTTTCCGGTTCACACCTATGGTAGAAGGTAGGAGGCAGGTAGGCTGAGTGAGCATACAGGAGCTTGCGGGAGCAGGAAACAAATTAACAGGCTGAACAAAGTGTCCAACATGACGACCCCACACAGCTATGAGCTCTGAATGACTCGTAAGCAGCAGTGTGGGACAATTGGAGGTTGCAGCTGATGGCAAATACAGTTCCCACCACTCCCGGAGTTGGAGGGAAACGGACACTTAGAAGGAAGTTAGACAGAATGTACAGCCCTCACCCAGATCTGTGACAAAAAGTTACACATTCACTGGAAAAATGCAGCAAATGTTTGAGAAAAAAGTTTAAAAAATCATTTGTTATTTTACATTTCTGCTTAGCATCCATGCTTAAATGCATTTTCTTCAGATCTGTAACATCATGTAGAAAAGGTTTATGATGATATGGTTTATGACAGAGAAAAATCTGGAGACAGGCTGGAAGAGAGAGAGGAGATGAGTCGCAGAAAGAGGAGAGTCATAAGAGAAGAAAATGTTGAACATTGAGAAAAATGGTTCACAGCTCTTCCAAAGACAAGCACGTCTGCACTGTCAGTTCAAACTATTTCATTACAACTACGCTTACAGGAAAATATTTGCCTTGTTCACAGAAGTTTTGAGCTTTTATTCCTCTGATGTTCTCCATGCGTCTCAATTACACCTTTGAAATAAAGACGGAGGTATCATTCATGCATGGAGGCTTTAAGTATTTCTGTTTTTTAATTTTTTTCCCATTTTCTCTGTCAAGCAAGCGTGATTTGGAAACGAGAACCATTAAACACTTTTATGCTTGTTTCATCAACATCCTAAAAACGTCCCGTGCGTCATTAAGATTAATGCGCCGACACAGGAGCCACTTTAAGGTGCTCATTTCCTCAGCTCTCATGGGATAATGCCGGTCGCCACCGATTTATTATTGTGCGCTGTCACTTGCACAGAAAGCATAATTTGTCCCAAAGTGAGGGAGATGTCTTCATAAATTGCCTGCTATAGGGACACATTCAAATAAGGTATGCAGGACATACATGTGCTGAACTGGCTTTTTTTCCACAGGTGTCAATAACCAGGCCTGGGATCCAAATACGGCCTTCTGGTATGTTTTGTCCAGGCCTAAGTTTGTAACTTCTTTTACACAGTCTCATAAAGCTGAAACTTTTCAGCATGGCCTTGAAAATTTTTGACTTTTTTTTAACCCCTCTCATAAATTTGTGTAAGTTATTTGATCGCAAACTTGTGTCTGTTATGGCCTGAGCGCCGATTCTGTCCGCGCTCGGGTTGTACAGTATTTTCCCCGTTCTTATCTGTTATGGTCGTCCAGGGCCTTTATTGTGACAGTGTCATGGTGGGACTTCCGGCTGTCAGAGCCAGCTGCGCCGTGACAGCTGATTCACATTTCCTTTGAATACTTGCTTATTGTCTGATTACTCCTTAACCCTATTTAAGGGAGCAGCTGAGGTTACTCCTGGCTGCGACCTCACACAACGTTGGTTCCTCACAACGTTCGGCTGGAGTCCTTAACCCCGGCTCCAGTCATCCTCTCGTTCCTTCCTGTTCTCAGTAAGTTTACTCCTTAGCCTAAGTGTATTATTACTGTGCCTAGGCTGTAATTCTTGTATGTGTTTTTGCCCAACGTGGCTTATTATTTTGTCACTTTTATCTTGTGTTAATAAATATGCAAACTCATCGGCTGCCTACAGCGTCTCAATAATGGCTCGCGAGGGCCACCTATGACAGTAGGTCACAGCCAAGCGAGACGCCGGTCACCGTGAGTTTGCATTGTTTGGGCTTGTAGTTTTTTCCCTTTTCGGCGTACCAGTGTGCTGGGAGATGGCGTCACCACGCAAGGTAGCCCTTGCGTGGTGACGCCATCTCCCAGCACACTGGGAGATGTGTCCGCTATGCCTACCGGAGTGGTGGCTCAGTTGGTAGAGCATCCGCCCCACACCCGGGAGGCAGGGATTCAAATCCCGGCCGGGTCATGCCAAAGACCATATAAAAGTGGAACTTCCTGCCGTCCAGCTTGGTGCTCAGCAATAAATGGAATGGAGGAGGGAACTCTGTGGCGGCGCCTTGCATGGCAGCGGCCCTCTGATTCTGCACTTGGGGTGTGTGTGATTAACACTGTAGATTGGTAAAGCACAATCTCGTTCTGCTGTACATGATTGGTTGTACGGTTGAATGACAATAAGGGTAAATAATAATAATAATAATAATAATAATAATAATGAGCTTGGGCTACGAGCTGGTTATGGCGCTCATCAAGATAGATGGAATCTCCTCCAGCATTCGCAGTAGCCCCATCCCCAGCAGCTCACGCTGGGACCTGGACCTCACAGAGACGGTAATTAACCTCCATCCTCGCTACGCTGACCACCCTGAAATCACAACGAGGATGGCAGAGATCTCGGCACTCTGGGAGAAGATCTGCGGACTGAAGGGAAACTTCGGCAGGAAGCCGAAGGTGAGACATCCCTGCTCCTCGCCTCGGAATCCAGTTCCTGTCACCCATCCAGTCCAGGAGTCTACATCACCCAAGTGCCATTCCCAGCAGAGGAGGAAGTCAGCCAGGATTCCCCTGGAGGAGACTCAGTGGACAGCTGTGATCCTCCAGAACCGTGTGGCTGCGGCTCGTTCTGCCTCCCATACTACTGAAGTTATGAAGCATGTGACGGCGGCAGTCTGGCTGGTGGAGATCAGTCCTGAACTCCATGATTACCCTGAGTACGCTGACCTGCTCGCCTCTGTCTCAGCGCAGGAGCGGCGTTTCCCTGGCCTTACCTTTGCTTCACCCTCTGCCGGTAAACATCGTCACCATGATCATAATGGGCCTCAGCGAGATCCCCGTCCAGATCCAGTTCCGAGTAGCCGTAAGAACTCTGCCTCCCAGCCAGCTGTTGCCTCTGCATCACGTCAGAGGGGTAAGACTGCAGCCTCTGTCTCCGGGTCTTCCGTTCCTGCTGTTCCGTCAGCTCCTCGTCCCCGGACTGTCTAAGCTGTTTCTCCCTCCACCTCAGAAATCAGAAATCAGAATCAGAAAAAGCTTTATTGCCAAGCATGTAACACACACGAGGAATTTGACTTGACATTGGCACGCGTGTAAGCGTGCCAATTATACGCCAAACGACACGGCAAACGACACGGCAGCCATAACAAGGCGCCTCATCAAACAGTGAAAGATGGGGGGGGGGGGAAGAGGGAAGGGGAATGACACAATAGGTGGGGAGAAAAAAACTTCGTTATCAAAATACAGCTTATAATTGTGTAAGCAGATTATGATTACAACGAAAAAAACCTCTCTATTGCACAGAGCAGACAATCAACCTCACAAAAACAAAGACAGCAGAGAGAGGCAGTGAGTGTATATGTACATCAGTGTAAGTGAATCAGTCGTGTATGTTGAATGCAGAGTGAGTGTTTATCAGTTACTGGTGGACAGCAAAAATCCTCTTTCAGTAGATGTTATGTCTTAGTGTCTGAAACTTAGAAAAGCACGTCCTTGTGAGATCAGCTCTCAGTGCATGGTAGATGGAAATTTCTGAGCCAGTCACATGGCGCTGTCCTTGAGAGTTCAGATTACTGTACGCCAGATTGTTTATGAAGGAGAGAAATCAACCAAAACATTTCTACTGCTTATCTTCATCCAGGAGGAGTGAGAGCTGAGGGGCACTGAAAACAAGGTCGAATAAGCACAGTCACTCAGAGAAAGAATTTTCATCTCTTATGTGTTCAGTGCTCCATAATTTCCATCATTGCCAGGCTTTAAAATCATTTCCTGGAGAGCTCCCAGCGACATCCCGATGTTGCCAATCTTCCTATTCAGTTCACCATTAGCCGCTATCAGAGTCCTCCCCAGTTGGTCAAACTGGTGAAAGAGCTTCGTTGGGTCAGCATTTTGATAAGCTCTTTCCATCTTCTTCAGTTTTCGATACACCAGGACAATCCCAAAGCCGATCAGTAGAAGTCCTGAGATCGTAAAGCCGAATAGGTAGATGTCTTCCGCATCTTCAATTGAAAGGTTGCACAGACACATAAGTTTCCAATTGTTTGTGTCTCTCACATAACCTGCAGCAGCAGTACCTGCAGGACAGGTGGGCTCCCCCGGGCCCGATTTCCTAGTTGAAAAGACGGTGTCAATTGTGTTCAAGGCCCAGCTTACTAAATCCATAATTTTCCGTTTGGATCAAGAATCAGCCAGTAGAAGAGCGACGCAGACACAAACAGTAGCAAGCTGGGATTCAGTCAGTTAGGGAGGGAGGAGGAGGGAGAAGGAGGAGAGAAGAGAAAAGCGTCTGCTCTCTCTGAAGGCCGGAAGCAAAGATCAACGCTTTCCTCAGCTGCTGTGAGCTCCACGAGTCCGACTCCGGCTGTCCCGTTGTTGATCCTGTGTGAGCGGCTCTTCCTCGTCTTCCCGGGGGGCCCTCTGTCACCATCCAGAGGAAGAAGGAGAAAACCAAGCCCACTGCAGCAGTTTCCATCAACCCTTAGCGGAGCAGGCAAGTGCTATTTCATGCTTTTCCTTCACAGTGTGAATTGCCTCGTCTGACTCCTGGGAGTGGAGTTCGGGGCTCACAGTCCTCCGAGCTCCCTCCACCTGCTGCAATTACTAATTGTGAACCTGCATCCTCTGTGTCTCCTTCCCCTGAGCATCCCCCGGTGCCAGGATTACACCGCCGGACGAAAAAAGAGCCTGCCGCCCTGGAGAACCTGGTGCCAGCCCTGCAGCCATGTCACGGGCAAAGGAGGAGAGCGAACTGCCGTTTGGAGCCTGCGCCGACGATTAAGCGTCCCCGGGTCTCCGTGGAGGGGCAGTTCAACCCAGCAGGCCACGGATCCCTTGCCACCACGCCGTGCGAGCCTTCAGCGTGGACTTCAGTTCTAGGGAATCCCCAGACTGTGAGGACCATCATGCCGGCTGCGGAGCCCGCCGCAGTCAAGTGGGAACCAGGAATGGACCTTCAGATCGTAGAACCTGGATCGTCGGAGTCCTGGACGGCGGTAGAGCCTGAGATCAGGCAAGTGCTCTATTTTGTCTTCCTTTTTTCCATTCTTGAGCATAATTGCCTGTCTCTCGGGGCAACGAGCCGGGTGCAGCTGATCACTGCATCTGAGCTTGTCTCGCTGGGCTCTGCCGCTGCCGGTGATCCTGATCCCAGTGTTCTTTGTCCTTCTGAGCCTTCTCCCAGGGTCACCAGTGACGAGTCGGTTCCGGTCGCTGTCCTAGAGGTTCCAGGTTCATGTTTGGAGGTCATTCCCGGTGCTGCGCCGACCCAATCGGGGTCCATCGTGGGCACTGTTCCGGCCCAGTCGGGGTCCGTCATAGGTGCAGCACTGTCCCAATTGAGGTCCAGCGAGGGCGCAGCGCCGGTTCGAGTAAAGTTCGGGGAAGGAGCTGCAGATCTTCCGCCATTCGACACCGGACTGGCCCCTCATCTTTCCCCCTTTCTTCTTCCACCGGGTGCCGCTGGGATTCCCCGGATTCGGCTTGGCTTCCCCTCGCTATCCATCTCGGTAGGGAGGCCACCTCTGAGTTCTCCCCTCTGGTTCTGGTGGCCTAATTACGCGGGTCGGCCGCCCAGGAAACTGCTTCGCCGATTCAGCGTTCTAAGTCGGCCACCTGATGGACTGCCTTCTCTGTTCGGGGACCGGGTCCAGCCGCCAGAGTTACTGTTTCTCCGGCGTGGGACTGGGGTAGACTGCCCAAACTAATTCTATTTCCCCTTCCAGCGTTCTGGAAGCCGGATGCGGAAAGATCTCCTGAACATTTTTTTCTTTATTCCATTGTACTCTGCCTGCTGACATCCCTGTAAGTGTTTTTTTTTTTTTTTTTTTTTTTTTCCCCCTCTGTAATGTTAGGGATGCTCTTGTGTTTTTGTCTATGGACTATATTGAACTGATTGTATATCGCCGCTCTGTAGCATGTTGAATTATTTTTTCTGGTATTATAGGATACTCTGTATTTTGTTATGTGCCTGTATTTCAGTTTT
Organism: Pholidichthys leucotaenia; assembly: GCA_020510985.1. NCBI lineage: Eukaryota > Metazoa > Chordata > Actinopteri > Cichliformes > Pholidichthyidae > Pholidichthys > Pholidichthys leucotaenia. The sequence continues at coordinate 411,192,211 of CM035841.1, read as the reverse complement.
TCTGGTCCCCTCTATATTTTGAGAGATGTTCTTTTGTTTTTCTTGTTCTCAGGACCTGTTACATTTATTAGACTGTTTACTTGGTGTGCTGTGCTGCTTGTAGCGGGCTAAGTTTTTTTTTCCTCTTGGTATTTTTTGGGTGCAGTGCGGATGTACCTGGATTTACATTTTTGTGCATTCTAGGCTCTGGGTTTGTAGTAGCCTGTCTATGTTTTTTTTCCATGTCTGAGCCTCTTCATTTTTTGTATCGTTCTAGCCCTCCTGGGCTGTTTCCCCCTCCACCCTCCCTGGGGTGGTCCCGGTGGCCTTCTGGGGGGTAGCTTGGATGTTACGTTTGCGCCTGGAATGCGCCTTGTGAACAGGGGGTACTGTTTTGGCCTGAGCGCCAATTCTGTCTGCGCTTGGGTTGTCCAGTATTTTCCCCGTTCTTATCTGTTATGGCCGTCCAGGGCCTTTATTGTGACAGCGTCACGGCAGGACTTCCGGGTGTCAGAGCCAGCTGCGCCGTGACAGCTGATTCACATTCCCTTTGATTACTTGCTCATTGTCTGATTACTCCTAAGCCCTATTTAAGGGAGCAGATGAGGTTACTCCTGGCTGCGACCTCACACAACGTTGGTTCCTCACAACGTTCGGCTGGAGTCCCTAACCCCGGCTCCAGTCATCCTCTCATTCCTTCCTGTTCTCAGTAAGTTTACTCCTTAGCCTAAGTGTATTATTACTGTGCCTAGGCTGTAATTCTTGTATGTGTTTTTGCCCAAGGTGGCTTATTATTTTGTCACTTTTAGCTTGTGTTAATAAATATGCAAACTCATTGGCTGCCTACAGCGTCTCAATAATGGCTCACGAGGGCCACCCATGACAGTGTGTTTTTTCCCCAGTCTCAAAAATTTGCAAGTCCCACCACAATTTTTCTACTTTTTCCCCCAGTCTCATAATATTGCAACTTTTCAATCCAGCAAGAGGACAGCTCCTGATCAGATAGAGTGATGATATACAGGTGCATCTCAATAAATTAGAATGTCATCAAAAAGTTAATTAAATTCAATAATTCAATTCAGAAAATGAAACTCCTATATTATATAGATTCATTACACACAGAGTGATGCAGTTCAAGTGTTTATTTCTTTTAATTTTGATAGTTATGGCTTACAGCCCATGAAAACCCCAAATTCAGTTTCTCAAAAAATTAGAATATTTCTTAAAATTAATTTTTAAAAATGTTTTTTTTAATAGAAATGTTGGCCGACTGAAAAGTATGTCCATCTACACACTCAATACTTGGTCGGGGCTCCTTTTGCATGAATTACTGCATCAATGCAGTGTACCATGGAGGTGATCAGCCTGTGGTACTGCTGAGGTGTTATGAAGGCCCAGGTTGCTTTGATAGTGACCTTCAGCTCATCTGTATTGTTGGGTTTGGTGTCTCCAATCTTCCTCTTGACAATACTCCATAAATTATCTATGGAGTTGAAGTCAGGCTAATTTTCTCGTCAATCAAGCACAGTGATACCATGGTCATTTAACCAGGTTTTGGTACTTTTGGCAGTGTGGACAGGCACCAAGTCCTCCTGGAAAGTGAAACCAGCATCTCCATAAAGCTTGTCAGCAAAGTGAAGCAAAAAGTGCTCTAAAATTTTCTGGTAGATGGCTGCACTGACTTTGGACTTGACACACACACACAGTGGACCAACACCAGCAGATAACATGGCTCCTCAAATCATCACCGACTGTAGAAACTTCACACTGGACCTCAAGTAACTTAGATTCTGTGCCTCTTCACCGTTCCTCCAGACTCTGGGACCTTGATTCCCAAATGAAATGCAAAATTTACTTTCATCTGAAAAGAGGTCATCTGCTGGTGTTGGTCCACTGTGTTTTGTCAAGTCCAAAGTCAGCACATTTGCCTACCAGGAAATTTTAGAGCACTTCATGCTTCCCTCTGCTGACAAGCTTTATGGAGATGCTGGTTTCATTTTCCAGCAGGACTTGGCACCCCCCCCCCCCCCCCCCCACACTGCCAAAAGTGCTAAAACCTGGTTTAATGACCATGGTATCACTGTGCTTTGTTGGCCATAAAACTAGCCTGACTTCAACTATATAGAGAATTTATGGAGTATTGTCAAGAGGAAGATGAGAGACACCAGACCCAACAATGAAGACGAGCTGAAGGCCGCTATCAAAGCAACGTGGGCCTTTTTAACACCTCAGCAGTACCACAGGCTGATCACATAAATTTAATTAACTTTTCGATGACATTCTAATTTATTGAGATGCACCTGTAGAGTGAAGTACTTGGCAGTAATGCACCTGTATGCTGGTTGCCAACCGGCATTCAAATCTAAAAGAAGAAGAAGAAGAAGAAGAAGAAGAAGACTCCAGCAAGAGAGAGAGAGAGAGAGAGAGAGAGAGAGAGAGAGAGGGAGAGAGAGAGAGAGAGAGAGATGCTGTAGTATTGGAGTGAAGTCCCTGCTAGCGTTAATGTGACAAACTATAACTGTTATGTGTGATATAGGCATTTTACTAACTAACTAACTAACTAACCTGCACTTATATAGCGCTTTTCTAGTCACAAAGACCACTCAAAGCGCTTTCATTAATACTAACCCTCTATTCTAAGGGCCTATAGGAAACAGATATCTAGGGACAATTTAGAACAGCCAATTAACCTAACCTGCATGTTTTTGGCATGTGGGAGGAAACCGGAGAAATCCCGGAGTAAACCCACGCAACACGGGGAGAACATGCAAACTCCACACAGATCACTGTTGGTCGGGGGCTGGGATCGAACCCACGATCCCACGATCCCCACAATCCCCCGGCCAAGGGTAAACTGTGCTGCCGCAGTGCTAACCACTGCGCCACCGTGCAGCCCAAATGTACAAATACATCAAATACATTTGTATGTCACCCAGCTCTACCTGTACATATGCAGTTTTTTTCCCCATTTTATAACTTTGCAAAGCTTTCCACCAGTCTCATGAATTTGTAACTTTCCCTTATTCATAATTTTGATTGTCCCCTATTTTTCCATAAATTTGTGATGTTTTTTTTTAAATAGTTTGATAAATTTTCAATTTCAACCCTCTCATAAATTTGTTTTTCCATCTCATAAATTTGCATATTTCCCTTCCTCATAATTTTTTGACTTTTCTCCAGGTTTTGTAATTTGTAATTTTTTCAAGTAATGGCCAGTCTACAAATGTATTTAACTCTTCACAGTCTTAACACTGTGATGTCATTTTTTTAGTCACTTTTTAACAGATTAAGCAATTTATTTTTTTTTTTTTACCATATTTAACTTTGTTCTAAAGTGTTGTAAAAGTTAAAAGAAATGCTGCAGCATGATTACACAGAAAGACACAATATTTTGAAAATGTTATGTGATTATAAGCGCTTGAGTGAATGCAAGTAATTACTGCCCTCTGCGTCGTCTCAGATTTCATCTTCCAGACACATTCCTACCTGTTTTTTTTTCCCCCCCCAGCTTTTCTTCCTTTCTTCTTTTCTTTTCTTTTTTTGATTGCAGTCATGGTGCCTCTGTGAGGATCTGGAGATGGTACCATGTCCATGGTTTATGTTCATGTTGATGCCATTGTGTTTTCCCTGGTCATTATTATTTTGCTTTATTTGCCTTCTGTGTTTCCCCTTTGTCCTCTGTGATTGTTATTTTGCTCCCCGGTCCTTGTGTGTCATGTCATCCCCGTCGGCCTGGTTATTATATTTTCTGTGACCTCCCTTGGTCTTCTGTGTAACTCTCTTGTGTATCCCTTGTATTTGTTTACCTATAGATCAGAGTATCTTGTGTTTTCTTTGCTCATAGCCATGTTCCCTCACGTGTGTTACTGTTTAGCTCATGATTGTCATTCCAGCTGTCCCGTGTTCCCCTGATTATTCTGCTCCCTATATATGTTGCTCTTAGTTCTCAGTTCTTTGTTATGTCATAGTCGGTATTACCCTTTGGTCTCTGTTGTCTGTAAGTTTTCCTAGTGAGATTTTTCTTTTCATTGTGTGTTTATAGATGTGTCGGCCTTGTTTTGTGATCAGACCCTGTGCTGTTAATTATTTTGATTCCTTGTTAATAAATATGATTCGCTTGAGAACAGTCTGCACAACTGAGTCCTCCTTCTCCTACTTACTGGAGGTAGCAGCTGACAGGATGACACAACCAATAATGGACTCGGCAGACAATAATTTTTCTGACATTGGACTAAATTCTGATGAGATGTGGTCGGTTCAATTAACTGAAGAGTTAATAGATGATGCTTGCTCTGCCCCACTCTGGAAGAGGCCCTTGTTTGGGCACCGTGGTGGGGGCAATTAAGTCATGTCCCAGCCTGTGGACCTTTCCCCAGCTGGAGGGACTTTTGATCTCCATGAATCACCTCCAGCGGACGCGTTGCACGTTGGTGAGGCAGCACCGCCGGCTCCCATGAAAGCTTTCCTGCTGGCTCCCACGTTTTCTATGTGGGTGCCCCAGCCCGCTGCTGTGCCTCAAACTGCCTCTTTCCAGTGAAAGCCTCCAGTGTCTCGAGAGATGGTCATGGCCTCTCCAACAGCAGAACAGGCAGTGGAACAGGAGTCAGGCCATCTCTTCTTCCACGGCCGAGGCGTCTGTGTCAGGGATGGTGATGCACGCCACAGCTCCATCTGTCTCTGAAGAACACACCACAGCTCCAGCTGTCTCCAAGGTGCACGCCACAATTCCTGCTGTCTCCGAGGTACACGCCACAGCTCCAGCTGTCTCTTAGGTGCACGCCACAGCTCCACCATCATCCGAGCTGCACGTTCCAACTTCGCCCACGCTGTCCGATCCACCTGGTTCATCCAAGCAGTCTGCTTCACCTGGTTCATCCAAGCAGTCCACTCCACCTGGGTCGTCCAAGCAGTCTGTTTCACCTGGGTCTTCCGAGCAGGCTGCCCCAGTTTTGCTGCCTGGGGTCGCTGCTCCTCAGCTGCTGTTAGCCCCTGCACTGAAGGGCCCTGAGGTACTGTCCCCAGAACAAAGAGCTCCTATGTTGTTTTCACCAGAGGAAAAGGCTCCCATCTTATCTCCTGAGTTTAGAGCCTCTATGTCATTATCTCTTGAGTTTAAAGTTTCTGTGTTATCTCCAGAACAAAACACTCCTATATTGGCTTCTTCGGGGCAAAAAGCTCCCATGTTATCTCCTGTGCCAGAAACCTCTATGTTGTTGTCTCCAGAGCAAAAAGGTCCTATATTGTGGTCTCAGAGCAAGTGGCTCCTATGTTATCTCCTGATGTTAAGACTCCTAAATTATTTCCAGACCAGAAAGCTCCAATGTTGTTCTCTCCAGTGCAAAAAGCTCCTAGGTTATTATCTCGTGAGTTTCAAGCTCCTAGGTTGTTATCTTCCAGGATTAAAGCCCCTATGTTGTTATCTCCTTGTTTTAAAGCTTCTATGTTGTTATCTCCCGTGTTAAATGCTCCTGAACTCAAGGCTCTCTTGCAACTGTTATCTGAGCTCTGCGCTCCTGTGGCACTTTGTTCCTCTGTCTGGTGACCCTTGGAGTTTTGGAGGCCACCCAATAAGCCTTGCTCCTCAATCTGGTGGCTTATGAACATGGGTAGGCCACCGGACTTGCCGTGTTCATTGGTCTGGTGGCCCATGGACTTTGGGAGGCCACCCGGCATGCCGTGCTCATTTGTCTGGTGGTCTATACACTCTGGAATGCCACCAGACTCACAGTGTTCCTCTGTGTGGTGTCCTTTGACTCTTCTCCCCCCCCCCCCACCTGCCCTGCTGTCCAGTCTGGGGATCCCTGGACTCTGGTAGAGCCCCCGACCCGTCATGTTCTTTTGGGTGTATGGACTTGGGGTAGCCCCCCCCCCCCCCCCAGCCTGCTATGCTTTCCTGGATGGTGGCCTTGGGACTTTGGTCTACTACCAGATGAACATTTTTTCTTTTTGTTTTCTTAAGTTTTCCTGTGTTTGGTTTTACCCACCATACCTGTGCCCCTTCCTCCCTCCCGGTTTACCGTAATCCTTTGTGTTGTTTTTGGGGTGTCTGGAATCCGCCCTTAGAGGGGGGCTAATGGCAGGATCTGGACAACACTTTATGCTCATGTTAACTTCATTGTGTTTTCCCTGGTCATTATTATTTTTCTTTTTTTGCCTTCTGTGTTTCCCCTGGGTCCTCTGTGATTGTTATTGTGCTCCCTGGTCCTTGTCTGTTATGTCGTCCCCATTGGCCTGTTTTTTTTTTTTGTTTTTTTTTTGTTCTGTGTCCTCCCTTTGTCTTCTGTGCAAGTCTTGTGTGTATCTCTTGTATTTGTTTACCTATAGTTCCCAGTCCCTCATGTTTCCTGTGCTCATAGCCACATTCCCTCATGTGACTGTTTAGCCCATGATTTTCATCCCAACTATCTCATGTTCCCCTGATTTTTCTGCTCCCTGTATATGTTGCTCTTAGTTCTCTGTTCTTTGTTGTGTCATAGTCAGTATTACCGTCCGGTATCTGTTGTCTGTAGGTTTTCCTCATGACATCATTCTCTTCCCTTGTGTGTTTATAGCTGTGTCGGCTTTGTTATGTGATCAGCCCCTGTGCTCTTAATTATTTTGATTCCTTGTGAACAAATATAATTCTCTTGAGAACTGTCTGCACAACTGAGTCCTCCTTCTCCTGCTTACTGGAGGTACAAGCTGACAGCCTCTAGTCCGATGTTTCCTTCAAATGTTTTAAAATCACTTTTTCATTTTAAAAACTTCTTTTATTTTTGGTTTGTTTAGTTGTCAATATTTTTTATTTATTATTTTTGTGAACAAGGAGAATGGTGGTGGCGAGGGTATTCAGAAATTCAACATAAGGAATAAATGTGTAAATGTAAATTAATTCATCTTCAAATTTCACAAATTTACTAGAAAAAGTTTCAAATTTATGAGAAAAAAGTGAAAATTTAGGAGAAAAATTTACAAATTTACAAGAAAAAAAATTGTGAAATTATTCGAAAAGAGTGACAAACTTACAAAAAAAATTAGCCTTTTTTTTAAGAAAAAAGTCACAAATTTATGAGGAAAAAAATTAGGAAAAGCTGCAAATTAATAAAAAAAAATAGCAAATGTTTAAGTAAATAAACTGAAATTTTATGAGAAAAAAACTCTGAAATTTATGAGGAAATGCTGTAATTTTAGAAAAAAAAACAGTTAATTTTTTTGAGAACTTTAAAAATTTATCAGAAAACTGTTGCAAATGGCATTCACTTATATTCTCATCTCTAGATGTCCAAAGCGCTTTACAGATTGTGCTATCCACCCATTCACACACTGATGACGGCATAGCTGCCCAGACCCACCAGAACCAATTGGGGGTAAAGTGTTTTGCCCATGGACACAACGGCAGGATATCTGGGGAGAGGGGGATTTGCTCTACCTCCTGAGCCACTGCTGCCCCAGTAAATTTTTTACTTTTTTAAGTGAAAAAATTAAAAATTTACCAGAAAATATTAAATTTACAAGGAAAAAAGTAACAAATTTCTGAGAAAAAGCTGCAACATTACAGTAAAAAACGACAAATTTATGAGAAAGTTCAAAAATTACAAGAAAAAGTTAGCAAATTTGCTTTAAAAAGTTACAATTTCATTAGAAAAACTATCAAATATATGAGGAAAAAAGTTTCAGATTTACTAGAAAAAAATCACAGATTCATGAGAAAAAAAATACAAGTTCACAGTAGAGAAAAATTAAAGGAAAATGTGTTTAAATTATGGGGAGAACATGTCAAAATTACAGGAAAATAGCAAATTCTTGAGAAAATAAGTTGGAAATATCTACACAGATAAAGTCCATGTGAGCAAACACAGATTGGGCCAACATGGAATCCATGGACAAACCCACAATGGACTCATAAGACAGCCCAGATTTAATACCTGGTGGGGCCCATATGGACATGCTGGCTGTCTAATTATGACAAAATAAACGTAGAAAATCTGGATGAAGTGCATGCATTATTGCACCCGTTATTGCTGTATGAAATTCTTATAAAAGTCCAACAATTAATGAATATCAGGTGGATAGATACAGTACTGCATATACTTGTATGTATACTGTGTTTAAAGTACACCACATACTGTACATACTTTTGTGCACTCTATCATAGATATAGAGGTTATCAGTCCAGTTGTGTAGAACATTCAGCCCAGTGTGCAGTTTCTGTTTTCATACAGCAAAATGTCACCGTTCTAAAATGTGTTTTTATAAAGACAGATTTTCCTCAGCACCGCATTGCTTCTGTCATCAAGGATATGAAGGTATGACGAATTGAGAGTCAGTCAGCCCACTCAAAACTCTATAAGGCTCATTTTTTTTTCTGAGTTGAGTCTTTTAAGTTTTTTTTACATAAAGAAAGGAGATTTAACTGCTCCACACAGCTGGCCTTTCTACTGGAGTAACAGTGTCAGTTTGAAGCTTTCTCTTTTATGTCTTTGAGATAAAAACAAACAGTTTTACAACATTTTTTTTTTAAATATTTAGGCCTACACTTTTTCTATTTTGTAAGTTATTTAATGCAGTAAACTGTAAGGGCTTTTCACTGTTCTTACAAAATACTCAGAAATTTACAGAATTTGTTTGCATCCTCCAATATCTGTTTACCTTTGATTGGCACAAACACAATTTTGCACCAGAGTTGTTGTACGTCATTTGTCACAGCAGTCAGTGGTAAGGAAGTTTTTTTTTTTCTACCATCAACATGTAAATGTAACATTTGTGATAGAGTACAAAATGATGTCATTTTGTTCTTGCAGCCCTGGTTTGGGAGTTCTTGCAGCTTTTTCTTGACACGCTATCGTGGCAGAACTTTCTTCTTGAGTGGTGTCCGAGAACTATTGGGTGATTGGCCAGAAATTGGAATTTCCCAGGAGTTCTGCACTTTAGTTTCTTGTGAAGTATGAAATGTCCTGGGCAGAAAGAACTTTGCTCTTGCTCTTGCCACCATAAGAGAAAGAAAAAAAATTGTCTGATCTTGTAGAGTATGTACAGGCTATAAAACGGCTGTCCATCCACATCAAAAGGAGTCAGCTGTTGGGGTTTGGGCTTTTTTTTTTTTATCAGAATGCCATGGGAATGTCTAGGTGTTTATATCCCACTTAGGGGTGGGGGACCTAGAGTAGACAAATGACACTTGGAGGTACTGTCATACCAAGACCAGAGTACACCAAGACCAATACCACACCAGACAAGATGAAGGATTTAGAGCTCAACACCAAGTTAAGCTGGATAAACCACAGTCCAGATTCACAAGAATATTGAAGAAGTTAGCAAATACAGAACATCTGTGTGGCTCTTCCACCACACACAGATTGTCAAATGACAGCAGCAGCGATAAGGGGTACATATCATTTCTCTGATGTTTTTTCTCTGTTGCAGCAATCATATGAAAAGTTGCATTTTTAACATTTATTAGTTCCAACGCCATCACAATCTGGTCCTGTCCATCGCAATTTAAAAAAACAGAAACACAAATCACTCTACTCATTGGCAGAAACCTGTTTTGGCTCTGCAACAATGCATTCAAACTAGTGCACAAATAATTGAATATAGAATTTAGAATCAAGTTTAAAATCCTTCTTCTTACTTTCAAAGCTCTTAATAATCAGGCCCCCAAATATATAAAAGATCTGATATTACCTTACCATCCTAATAGAGCATTACGCTCCCAAAATGCTGGCTTACTTGTGGTGCCCAGAATCTCCAAAAGTACAGTGGGATGCAGAGCCTTCTGCTACCAAGTTCCTTCTCTCTGGAACCAGTTACCACTCTGGGTCAGACTCAGTCTCTGTTTTTAAGAACAGGGTAAAATCCTTCCTTTTTAATATAGCTTACATTTAAGGAGGAATTTTGTGTCTCTTAACCCCACTTTTGTTCTGTTATTTGATCCATACTGCTGGTTGACCTCCAATAATGTACTTGGCATCTTACTGTTATGTTCTTTATGTCTGTCCTCTCCATCCTCCCTATCCCCTCACCCCCAGCCAGTCGCAGCAGATGACTGCCCCTCCCTGAGCCTGGTTCTGCTAGAGGTTTCTTCCTGCCAAATGGGAGTTTTTCCTTTCCACTGTCGCTAAGTGCTTGCTCACAGGGGATCGTCTGATTGCTGGGTTTTTCTGAGACTGTGGGTTTTTTTCTGCACTGTGGTGCCATGAGACGGCTTCTGTTGTGATGTGGCGCAGTATAAATAAAGCTGAATTGAACTGAAATTGAATTGAATTGTTGACAACAACGAAGGCAACGCATGAGAGGTACACCGTGAGCTCCACAGAAAAGCATAAATCAGGCTTCAGTGTTCATCTCGACTTAGTCTATGTCCTGGTCTTGATCCCTTAAAATCTTGGCCTCACTCTGGTCTTGGTGTGGTCTTGACACTAACCTGGATGAACATCTCATTGTCCGTAGAATAGCTGGAATGGGGAAGTTTTGTCACCTCTGTCATGACTGCTGCCCCCGATTTCCTAACAATGGAATAGCCCACTCCAGCCGGATGAACACACCATGAAGTCACCAAGAGCCTCTGTTTCTCTCTTTATATACACATGTACTATCTAGCCTATACCTATTGAAAGTTGAAATAACATCTACTCATATCTTGTTGCCTTTGCCCTTGAGAACAGTTTGGATGTAGATCCTCCTGATGACCACTCTGTGAGTTTGGTGAGCTTATAGGCAACTGCCCAGGAGGAAAAGGAATACACCATGACATTAGTTCATTTTTCCTTTGCTGAATGGAGCTTCTTGTGGATTTTCTTTATATTAACTAGTGCATACCCATAGAAAGCATGTATTCCTGTCTGAAACAAGTAGACCAGTTAGGCTTTACAGACCCAAATGTAGGCTGTGTTTAAAAGTGGAAAAAAAAGTGGTGTAGCCTATACAATAATGTGAAAAAAATTAGGACACCCCATTAAACATTCAGTTCTTTATTAAGAAATGTTCACATATGATTTCTAATCATGTTTTTATTTATCTCTGGAAAAGAAGGTGATTTAATTGCAGGTAAAAAAAAAAAAAACAACAACCTTGTTTTACTCATTAAACAAAATATGTCAACAAAAATCTGTATTTTAAATTAGGAAAACGTTAAGACACCCTACCTTCTAATAGTTAGTGTTACCCCTTTTGGCTGAAATAACTTCAGTGAGACACTTCTTGTAGCCATCTACCAGTCTCTGACATCATTCTGAGGAAAGTTTGCCTCACGCCTAAATGTAGAATTCTTTCAGCTGTGAGATGTTCGAGGAGTTTCTTGCATGTACAGACCATTTCATGTCACCCCACAGCATATCAGTGGGATTAAGTACTGGGCTTTGACTCAGCCATTCCAGGACTCTCCATTTCTTAGTTTTTAGCCAGTCCTTGGTGGATTTACTGATATGTTTTGGGTCATTGTCATGTTGCAGGGTCAAGTTCCACTTAAACCTTAATTTATTTATTTATTTATTTTTTTTTTTTACAGATGGTCTCATGTGGTCCTCAAGCACCCTCTGATACAAGGTAGAATTCGTGGCTGATTCTATGATGGTGAGATGGCCACGCTGCTGCTGCAGCAAAGCATCACCAAACCATGACACTTCCACCTCCACGCTTCACACTTGGTATGAGGTTCTTTTCCTGGAATGCTGTATTTGGTCTACAACAAGCATGTCCTCTGTTCTGGTGTCCAAACATACTGATGTTTTCAGTGGCAGAAACTGGGAGACTAGTAAGGCTAGAGGGAAAGATGAATGCAGCAATGTAAAGATACATACATCCTGGATGAAAACCTGCTCTGGAGTGCTCTTGACCTCAGACTGGGGTGATGGTTCATCTTTCAGCAGGACACCAACCATAAGCACACAGCCAAGATATCAAGGAGTGGCTTCAGGACAACTCTGTGAATGTCCTTGAGTGGCCCAGCCAGAACCCAGACTTGAATCCAATTGAACATCTCTTGAGAGATCTGAAAATGGCTGTGCACCAACGCCTCCCATCCAACCTGAAGGAGCTTGAGAGGTGCATCAAAGAGGAATGGGCGAAACTGCCCAAAGATAGGTGTGCCGAGCTTGTGGCATCATATTCAAAAAGACTTGAGGCTGTAATTGCTGCCAAAGGTGTATCAACAAAGTATTGAGCAAAGGCTGTGAATACGTATGTGCATGTGATTTCTTAGTTTTTTTTATTTCTAATAAATTTGCAAAAATCTCAAAAAAAAAAACTTTTTTTACATCGTCATTATGGGGTATTGTGTGTAGAATTTTCAGGAAAAAATTAATTAAATCCCTTTTGGAATAAGGCTGTAACATAAAATGTGGAAAAAGTGAAGTGCTGTGAATACTTTCCAGATGCACTGTATTATCCTTTCACTACAGAGTCAATCCAAAACCCCACCCACACCCCTAGAAGCCAGAGCATGAGGAGAAAGCAGTGACTAAAGTTTTTTTTGATAAAAATTACATATTTTGACAACTCCATACTCGGGGATGCACACCCTTTTAACCTCAGCAAAGCACATAAAATCTGAGGTCATTCTGATGAATGGTTCAAGAGCTATGTGAGGAACAGCAGACAGACAGACAGACAGGCAGACAGACAGACAGACAGACACACACACACACACACACATTCTGTGCATGTATAGATAGATACAGTGGGGAGAATAAGTACTGAATACATCAACATTTTTCTCATTAAACATATTTCCGATGGAGCCACTGACCTGAGATTTTCACCAGATATTAGTAACAACCCAAGTAATCCATACATACAAAGGAATCAAGGCAACTGTGTTCACAAAACAAGTTATATTTAATAAAGTGGAATGACATAGGGAATAAGTATTGAAGACATGAAGAAAAAGAGATGCAAAAAGGCATAGAAAGCCAAGAAACCAGCTGAAATCCATCAGAATTTAGGAATCCATCCCATCCCCCATCAATGCAAATTAATTTCAGCTGGTTGAGTCCTGACTGATAGCCTTTAAAAAGTTATGTGACTATCAGATTAGATGGGTAGAAGCAAAGACCTCTGAGCTTTTCAACTTTATTGTTGCAAAATATAATGATGGCACTTGTTACAGGAAAATTTCTAAACTGCTGAATGTTCCAGTGAGCACTGTTGGAGCCATCATTCGGAAGTGAAAAGAGCATCATTTTACGATAAACCAACCATGACCAGGAGCTCCTTGCAAGATTTCTGATGGAGGAGTCAAAAGAATTATTAGAAGAATTATCCAAGATCCAAAGACCACTTGTGGAGAGCTCCAGAAAGACCTGGGGGCAAATTTACTAACGTGCTGCACCATCGCAAAACCCTGTTTTGGAGTTAAAAAACTACTGTAGAGATGTACTAAAGGGCGGAGGGTAAAATTAGCGGTGGAAAGCCGTGGACTATGTAAATTGAACATCTGGCCTCCTTGCATACGTATTTGTGGGAGTTGTCATGTCAACACGCAAATTTGAGGGAGGGGAGTATTTAAATGACTGGTGCAAGGTGATTTACTAAGGTTTGCGGTTGTCAGTCTCTTGCTAAATGTGCCAGGATTTAATGCCCAAAAAAAGCATGTCTTTATTCATCTGCGCCTGACAGCGATCGTTGGTGCCGAGACACCGGTGAGAACCGAGGGCGCATGGCCAAAGAGACAGAAGCCTTTCTCTGCGCTTGACTTTATTTGGCAGGACAGAAGAACAGATTAAATGAATATCAACTGTCTGACAGAGATCAGTGTTATGCTGAACTGGACATCAGCTGGCAGTTTTTTTTTTTTTTTATTTCATTTGTTATACTGTATATAGTAGGGCTATTCAATTACAAAATCAGTTGGGACACAATTTGAAATCAAGACATAACTGCACCCCACATGGTCAGTGATCCGCTGAACATGACAAATTTTAAACCAACACAGATCAGTATGATGAAAAATATGCACTTTATATTCATTGTACTTGGCATATGACAAAGGCACATAAAATGTGCATAAAACACAATAACAGTACTGGGGTTGAGCGGAACTCGAAGTAGTAGAAATATTTTTTTTTCAAATCAAATCAAATCAAATCAAATCAAATCAAATCAAACTTTATTGTCATATTGCTGTACATACAACTGTAGTGCAGGCAAGATGAAATTGCGTTTCTCTCGGCATCCATATAAGAAGCAGCATGATTAAGACACACTCCCACATAGCTCCACCCCCCACCCCCACCACCCCATCCATTCACACATCCCTGAGACATACTTGGGGAAAAAGAATAACTAACTATAATATACAAAATGTCCGTAGGTGCAGTAGTGTGTATGAGAGATTCCGGGTCAGCTGTTCAGCATCCTGACAGCTTGTGGGAGGAAGCTGTTGATCAGTCTGGTGGTTCTGCCTCTGATGCTCCGGAATCGTTTACCAGATGGAAGAAGTTCAAAGTGTTTATGCAGAGGGTGAGAATGGTCCTTGACAATGTTCAGTGCCCTGCTCCTACAACGGTTCTGAAAAAAGTTCTTGGACAGAGGGGAGGGAGACTCCAATTACCCTCTCCGCCCCCTTGACTATCCTCTGCAGGGCTTTTTTGTCTGACATACTGCAGCTGGAGTACCATGTAGCAATGCAGTACGTCAGAACACTCTCCACCACACCTCTGTAGAAGGTCCTGAGGATGCAGATGGGGAGAGAGGCCTGTTTGAGTTTCCTCAAGAAGTGTAGTCTCTGCTGAGCCCGCTTCCTGATCTCCAAGGAATTCTTGCTCCAGGTCAGGTCCTGCGAGATCTGCACTCCGAGGAACTTGATGTTCTCTACTCTCTCCACTAAACGGCCGCCGATGCTGAGGGGGACGTGCTCAGGCTGTGACCACCGGAAGTCGATAATCATCTCCTTCGTTTTGTCCACGTTGAGCACCAGATTGTTCTCCCTGCACCAGCCCTCCAGGTCTCTTACTTCTTCCCTGTACATTGATTCCTCATCCCTCTGAATAAGTCCCACCACTGTGGTGTCATCTGCAAACTTAATAATCTGATTCCCCTCGTGTTTGGATACACAGTCATGTGTTAGAAGTGTAAACAACAGTGGACTGAGTACACAGCCTTGAGGGGTTCCGGTACTCAGCGTGACAGAGTTGGAGATGTTGTTTCCAACCCGGACAGACTGAGGTCTCTCAGTCGGGAAATCCAGGATCCAGAGACATGTGGCGGTGTTCAGACCGAGAAGGAGTAATTTCTCCATCAGTCTCTGGGGAATAATGGTGTTGAATGCTGAACTGAAATCAATGTACAGGAGTCTGGCGTAGGTGTCTTTCTGGTCCAGGTGGGTGATGACAGAGTGTAGGGTGGTGACTATAGCATCCTCCGTGGAGCGTTTTGAACGATATGCAAACTGGAGCGGGTCGTGTGATGCAGGGAGGAAGGCTGTAATGTGTGGTTTGACAAGCCGTTCAAAACACTTCATCACAATTGGTGTCAGTGCAACAGGACGATAGTCATTCAAACAGGACACCACTGGTTTCTTTGCCACCGGTACAATGATAGAGGTCTTGAAGCATCTGGGAACGATGGCCTGACTCAGGGAGATGTTATAAATGTCAGTCAGGACATCTGCCAACTCGCTCGCGTAGTCTCGGAGCACACGTCCCGGAATGTTGTCTGGACCTGCAGCTTTGCGTGGGTTGACTCTGGATAGGGTCCTCCGTGTGTCCGCTGTGTTGATGGTAAAAGCTGGTCCGACCGATGGTGGGGGTGGGCCGGCCCTCCCTCTGATTGTCGAGTTTGATGCTTTAAAACGTGCAAAGAAGTCGTTAAGCCTGTCTGGAAGCGAAGCGTCGTCATCATCGACCCCCTGCCTAGACTTAAAGCCCGTCAGTGTCCGAACTCCCTGCCACATCTGCTTGGTGTTCCTAGTGTCACGGAGGTGTCCCTGGATTTTCTCCGCATAGGCGCGCTTTGCCACCTTAATTCCCTTTGAAAGCGCAGACCTGGCTGAGAGGAGGGCAATCCTGTCCTTCACTCTGAAGGCTGCATCTCTGGCTGTGAGCAGCGAGCGCACCTCTGCAGTCATCCAGGGCTTATGATTACCCCGCATAGTGATGGTCTTCACTGTAGTGAAATCCTCTGTGCACTTCGCGATGTAGCTGGTGACCGTATCAGCATACTCCTCCACATCTGTCTTGTCTTCCTGGGAGGCTGCTATTTTGAAGATCTTCCAGTCTGTGTGCTGAAAACAGTCTTGCAGTGCAGAGGTTGCACTCTCTGGCAAAATCCTGATTTGTTTCACTGCTGGCCTGCTGCGCTTCAATAAAGGTTTGTAGGCAGGCACCAGCATCACGGACATGTGATCAGAACGGCCGAGATGGGGGCGGGGTATCGCTTTATATGCCTCTGTGTTTGTGTACGCTAAGTCCAACATATTCTCTCCTTTGGTCTTAAAGTCTACACATTGTTTAAACTTGGGGTGCACAGTCTTTAAGCTGGTGTGGTTAAAATCCCCCGCAACCACCACAAAACTGTCTGGATGTGAAGTTTGAATTTCGCTGATCACATTGTGCAGTACCCCGAGTGCCTTCTAACTAACTAACTAACTAACCTGCACTTATATAGCGCTTTTCTAGTCACAAAGACCACTCAAAGCGCTTTCATTAATACTAACCCTCTATTCTAAGGGCCTATGGGAAACAGATATCTAGGGACAATTTAGAACAGCCAATTAACCTAACATGCATGTCTTTGGCATGTGGGAGGAAACCGGAGAAATCCCGGAGTAAACCCACGCAACACGGGGAGAACATGCAAACTCCACACAGATCACTGTTGGTCGGGGGCTGGGATCGAACCCACGATCCCACGATCCCCACAATCCCCCGGCCAAGGGTAAACTGTGCTGCCGCAGTGCTAACCACTGCGCCACCGTGCACCTTGCAGCTTCTTAGCATTAGCGTTAGGATTAGGGCTCGGCGCTATGTAAACACCAGCTACAAACACATTGCTGAATTCCCTCGGCAGATAAAATGGCCGACAATTAACAATAAGGAACTCCGCCAACGGAGAGCAGTGTTTAGACACTAACGTGGCATTAACGCACCAGTTCTTGTTAACATAGATGCATAGCCCACCCCCACGGCTCTTACCGGAGCTCGCCGTTTCCTTGTCGGCACGGAACATCGCCATATCTTCCAGTTGAATGGCCTCGTCAGGAATGTTGTCGTGGAGCCATGTCTCGGTGAAAACAAACACACAGCAGTCCCTCCACTCTCTCCGGGTTTCTCTCAGCAGATGCAGTTCGTCCACCTTGTTTTCGAGGGCGCGGACGTTTGAGAGAAGAAGCGATGGTACCGCTGGTCTGGAGGGGTTAGCCCTTAGCCTAGCAAATTTTCCCTCTTGAACAACAAATAAATAGAATGAAAAAAAAAATAAAGTTCTGTTTTTAGTCACATCTTACTCAGGCATATCTCAAAGTGCATAAAAACTCAATGTACACTGTTAGTAGCATTAACATTTGTTTCCTTTTGAAATAAAATATACTACATCCTGGTAATAACTGACCTTGGCACATCACAAAGTGCATTTAGCTGAATAAAAAATGAACTGTCAAACACTTCAGTGTACAAACCCCCAAGAAAAGATTGATAACATTAACAAACATTGCACATCTACTATTGTGGTTTATTTTGTTGTAAATCACCACGTGTGAGTAGGACCCTCTATTTATACTGTAACTACACATTCCATTACACACACACCCAAAGGCAACCAAAAATTTAGAGGAGTTAAGGATGCAAAAAGCCCCCACTTAAAAACTTGAGTAATGACTTCAGTCTTGAAGGTTTGAGGATTTTCTTCAAAATTTATAACAATTTTCTTATAGTTTTCTATTTTTTTTCTGTAAATTTGTCTAAATTTGAAATCATTTTCCTCAAATTTGTAGTTTTCTCTTTTAAAATTTACTTTTTTTCTACATTTGAGACTTTACATTTGTGGATTATTTTATGGCTAATTGTTGTCAATTTTTTAATAAAATTAATGGGATATTTGTTAAATAAATTTGAAACAGATTGTGTTTCAATCTACAATTCAATCTACAATTTTTATTTTTGACCATAATTTTGCAGGGCAAGAACAGAACAATAATTTAACTCTGCTTTCAAAGAAAACAATTTTATAAAATTACATTTATATATTAACTTAAACTACCAAAGATTCAATTATTTCTGTTAAAATATTTCTATATAGTTACACTTTTTTAGAACTCTCCTCACCACCCAGACAGCAGGAAAAACCTCCCTTATTTTGAAATCCAAATGTTGGCACGTCTAGTTTGTCTGAAGGCTTTGATGGATTAAAGTCATTGACTTCATCAATTTTGGTCATCTAAACTTGCCAGGTACACAACATTCATTCATTCATCTTCTTCCGCTTAATCCTTTTTGGGTCGCGGGGGGGGGGGGGCTGGAGCCTATCCCAGGATCTGTGGGTGAGAGGCAGGGCACACCCTGGACAGATCGCCAGTCCATCGCAGGGCCAACACAGAGAGACAGACAACCATTCACTCTCACAGTCATACCTAAGGACAATTTAGAATCCCCAGTTTTTTGATGCCAATTAAACTAAGTTGCATGTTTTTGGCATGTGGGAGGAAACCGGAGAAATCCCAGAGTAAACCGACGCAGACACGGGGAGAACATGCAAACTCCACACAGATCACTGTTGGTCGGGGGCTGGGATCGATCCCAGGATCCCTCGGCCAAGGGTGAGTTGCTGTGCTGCCTCCGTGCTAACCACTCCGCCACCGTGCTGCCCAGGTACACAACAGTGGACATAAATTATTGTAATGGCTGGTGAAGTAAATTCTCAGCAATTCAGTCACTCCTGCCTCTTTCCCTGCCTATGAAGCCTCACCACACATTTGCTCAGCGACTTATTGTTCCCGTTATCACCAAGTTAAAACCATCATAAATGCCTCCACTGTTTACATACATCTTCTGAGTTTTTCCACGTTTAAAGTATTTTAATAAGCTCATGTTTCTCTTGAACAATGAATGAGATGCTCTGCCTGTGGACTGGAATGCTCACACGGGCGGGGTGCCTCTGAGCTCTGCGTGGATTACGGTCACGCGCATTGTTCATGTGTACACTTGTGGACTGTCATTCCTTCACATTTTTTTCTTAAATTTATACTTCCTTGGCATGGCCTGGGTCTGCGGGCCACTTGGAGATTGGTTCTAGGCCACATGTGGCCCGTGGGCCGCTATTTGAACAGGCCTGGTATTTAGCCTACTACATGAATCTGAATCCATAAAATAGGATATAGGAGCCCTTCCTACCTGCAGTGGACATACAGATGATGTCAGCCAATACTGACTTTTTTTCTCTTTTCTGCGGAGGTTCAGACTCGGGCTCTGGAGTTTTTCCTCCTGTATCAACTCCCCTTTGCTCTTGAAGCAAAATCTTCCACGTCAATTTTCTTCATTTTTTTCTCTATCCATTTCTCTACATTTAGAGCATTTCTTTTTACTGTGCATAAAATTGTAATTCATTTCCCTGTTCTCTCTATTTCTCTCTCCCAGTTCAGGAGACAAAATATAAGAGGAATACATCAATGAGATTGTTAACAAAAACAGCACACAGATCCATAGAAACGTCCCCCAAAATTGCAACACCATAACTCAGTGGCATTTATAAAGAGTTGTGCACTGGGAGACGTGTAGTTTTTGTTAAAACAAAGTTATTCACATAATAAAACCCCGGAGTCTCCATCAGACAATGATGGTTCTAGTACTAATGAAATAAACACCTTGTCATGTCCTGGTAAGCGCTCGTCCCCTCTTTTCTGTTGTTTGCTCCTCAGGTAATCAACGCACCTGGGAAATGATTCGCACTTGCTGCCTCTGCTTAGCCAGTGCTTATTAGGATTGTCTCTTCAGTGCCGCAGCCCTGGCTTGTTTGAGTATACTGCCTATCGCTGAAACGAAGCAAGTATTGTTTATGCTGACGGTGAAGTTCTTGCACTCATCCTCACGTCTCTCCTTTCTCCTCAGGTTGCTGCCATCTGTGTGGGTGTGTCTCTGGGGACTGCATGCGCTCACCTGCTCTGTCATCCACACTCTACTGCAATCGGACTCCACCCGGTGAGGCACAACTAGCTCATTCATCCTTCACTCCTGACCAGCTTCATCCTGCTGGTTCATCTCTTCCCACTGGGTTCCCTGTCTGATCGAATTTCTGTATCAAGTAGAGCTATATCTGGGGCAGTTGGGGGGAGAGTACCTGGGTGATGTCGCTAAAATTCATTTTGTAACCCTACTGCTTCGGGATCGGGTCCTTAGCTAGGCCGGGTCCATTCTCGCTGGCTAGTTATACCTTTGAATGATTTGTGGTCGAACTCACCCGTACTTTTGACCGTTTAGAGAGTCAAGGGAATATCATGAGCAGCCTTTTGTCTCTCCGCCAGGGAATCCGGTCTGTGGCCAAGTTCTCAGTGGAATTTCGGGTCGAAGCGGCGGACTCGGGGTGGAACGAGGTTGCTTTACTCAACGCGTTCCTCCACAGGCTAAACCCTCACCTCCGTGACGACCTGGCGGTCTATGCTGTTCCCGACACCCTGGACGGTCTTATTGATCAGGCTGTCGGTCTTGATAACCATTAACGCAAACGTGCAAAGGAGCGTCAATCCTCCTCTCGCCCGCCCATCGTGCGGGTGCCCACTTTGTCTACTGACACGGGGGGGGGGGGGGGGGGGGGGGGGGTTCTTCCTCAGAGCTGATGGTGCTTGGTCAGTTTCAGCTGACCGATGAAGAGTGCCAGTGGAGAAGAAGGACCGGCGCATGCATGTGTTGTGGTTCTGTGAAGCACAGGTTGGACGAATGCCCCCTGGCGCCAAAAGACGCGGCCCGTCAGTAGCCGTGGGGGGTCTGATGGGCGGGACTAGGTTTCACACCCCTCCCCCCAGTAATTTCTCTATCTCAGCCCTTGTCCAACTACCGGGGGTCGAGATGAGGGTTATGGTGTTATTAGATTTGGGGGCAGAGCAAAATTTTATCTCCTCCAAGCTCAGTCGGGAGATCAGTATTCCCACACTCAAATTGCCCAAACCTTTGAATGTCACCACTCTTTCAGGCCAAAGGGTCGCGTTACTCATGGAACGCATGGCACCGATCACAGTCCTTCTTTCCAGGAACTGTCGGGAGGAATTATCGTTCTTGATTTTCCCAAATTCATCCTAAGCGATGGTCCTTGGTTACCCATGGCTCCGGAGGCACAACCTCATAATCAATTAGGCACAATACTCCATCTCCTCCTGGAGTCCATTTTGTTTGGCTTCCTGTTTGAGTTTGGCCAAGTGTTCGCCATCCCTACCCATCTCCTCACCTCCGGTTGAGCTGCCGGACCTCAGCCTCGTCCCCAGAGTCTATCATGACCTGGGGGAGGTCTTCAGCAAGTCAAGAGCGCTGTCGCGTCCTCCTTACCGCTCTTACGACTGTGCTGTGGAGGCGCAACTGCCATCTAGCTGGCTCAATAGTATTTCAGGCCCGGAGAGAGAGGCAATGGAGAGGTACATTAAAGAGTCCCTGAACGTGGGCCTTATTCGGCCATCATCGGCTCCTCTTGGGGCGGGTTTCTTTTTTGTTGGAAAGAAGGATGGATCTTTGTGTCCGTGCATAGACTATCGAGAGTTAAACGTGATCACAGAGAAAGATAAATATCTTCTGCCTCGATCAACTCCACGTTCGAGCTCCTTCAGCACGCGCGGTGGTTGACTAAATTGGATTTACGTAACGCCTATCATTTGATCCGTATTCACGAAGGAGATGAGTGGAAGACGGCGTTTAAGACTCATCTGGGGCAGTTAGAGTATATGGTTATGCCATTCGGGCTGACTAATGCCCCTGCCATCTTCCAGTGGCTCATTAATGACATCTTTCATGATATGGTTAACTGGTTTGTTTTCGTTTATCTGGATGATATATTGATTTTTTCCCGCTCGCCAGAGGAACATGAAGGCCATGTTAGAGTCGTGTTACAATGGCTCCTCGAGAACCAACTCTACATTAAAGCCAAGAAGTGTGAGTTCTCCACCAACTCCACCTCTTTTCTGGGCTTCATTGTGGCCGAGGAGGAGCTGAGAGCCGACCCGGCCAAGGTGAAGGCTATGCTTGATTGGCCAACACCCCACTCCCGTAAGGAGCTTCAGCGCTTCTTAGGGTTCGCAAATTTCCACTAAAGATGGACTGTAAGAAGCTGTCACTCCGCTTCCCAGGCCACTATCCCATCTGCAAAATCATTAATGACGCTACAGTCCATCTGAAGTTCCCACGGACCCTACAGGTGCACCCGATCTTCCACGTCTCCTGCATAAAGCCCCTCTCCATCAGTCCCCTTCTACACCCCCCTTCCCTCCCAAAGCCCCCCCATTCCCCCAAGACATTTGACGGCCACACCACCTTCACTGTCCAAAGGATCCTGGACGTTCACCGTCGGGGTGGGGCCTGCAGTATCTGGTCCACTGGGAGGGCTACGGCCCGGAAGAACGATCATGGATCCCCAAGTCGCACTTCCACAACAAGGGGATGGTCTTGGCCTACCGTCGAGCCCACCTTGATAAGCCCGGTAGATCGCCAGGAGGTGCTCCCGTCCCACTGAGTGCTCACCCCCTCCTTTCTGTTGTTTGCTCCTCAGGTAATCAACGCACCTGGGACATGAGATCGACCTGCTGCCTCTGCTTAGCCAGCGCTTATTAGGATTGTCTCTTCAGTGCCTCAGCGCTGGCTCATTTGGGTATACTGCCTATCGCTGAAACGAAGCAAGTATTGTTTATGCTGATGGTGAAGTTCTTGCACTCACCCTCTCGTCTCTCCTTTCTCCTCAGGTTGCTGCCATCTGTGTGAGTGCGTCTCTGGGAACTATGTGTGCTCACCTGCCCCGTCATCCACACTCTGCTGCATTCAGACTCCGCCCAATTAAGCACCACTAGCTCATTCATCCTTCATTCCTGACCAGCTTCATCTTGCTGGTTCGTCTCTTCCCACTGGGTTCCCTGTCTGATCGTCTGCTGGACCCACGAAAGTGGTCATTTTTTTGTCCCACTTCCATGTTTCCATTCCTCCATTAACAGCTCTTGTCTGTCTGTCCACAGGCCACTTCTCTCTGGTGAGTGATGTTTTCCGTAGCTGTGCTTCTCTCATCTTGAAATTTTATAAACTTTCAAACATGTTTTTTGTGTCCTGAGTGTTCCTCTGGTGTTACATTCTGCACGTGAGCGGTCTATTGAACCAATCATGACTCACATTGGTCAAATAATCAATTTATTCATAAGTAGTCCTTTTTTTTAAAAAATTAGATACATATGCTTCATTTATACATATTAAGCAAAAAAGTCTGTCATGTTAAATGAAAATCTATTTGAAGTATGACAAACAAAAATAAATTATTTTAGTGGGGTCTGCACTTAAATAGATGCTTAAAAAACCTTTACATATTATGGTCCTCCAAACTGGCTGTAACTGATTACCCACTTCCTCATCAGCTGTGCCTGTGCACAATTTTGTGGTGCTCTTGGTGGATGGGTGGTCATTATTGAAATGAAATGTCTGCATCTGTGTTCATAATTTTGCATGTTGTTAGTAGATCACTGGCAAAAATTGACCACTCCCTTAGGTGCTCTGTCGAAATTGCACTCGCTAATTTCAACTGCCTTAGTAAACCTGCCCCCTGGAGTTAGCAGGTACTGCTGTTTCAAAGAAAACAATAAGTAATGCACTCAACTGACATGGGATCTATGTCCGCTCACCTCGCAAGACTCCATTACTGAAAAAAAAGCATGTTGAAATTCGTTTAAAGTTTGCTGCACATCATTTAGGACAGTAAAATACTGGGAGAATCTAGTCTGGTCAGATGAGACCAAAATTGAACTTTTTGGATGCCACAACAAACAGTATGTTTGGAGGAGAAATGGCACTGCACATCCCATCATGGTGTGGGGGTGTTTTTCAGCACATGTCACAGACA
Organism: Pholidichthys leucotaenia; assembly: GCA_020510985.1. Lineage (NCBI taxonomy): Eukaryota > Metazoa > Chordata > Actinopteri > Cichliformes > Pholidichthyidae > Pholidichthys > Pholidichthys leucotaenia. The sequence goes on along the minus strand of CM035841.1, from coordinate 411,168,250 downwards.
GACTTCATATAATTGATGGAAAGATGAATGGAGAAATGTACAGATACATCCTTGATAAAAAAAAACAAAAACTTTTGCCATCTGCAATGATGCTGAAGATAAAACAAGGGTGGACATTTCAGCAAGACAATGATCTTAAACACACAGCCAACAAAACTCCAGAGAAGGAAAATAAAGCTGCTAAAATGGCCCTGTCAGTCACCTAACCTGAATCCAATTGAAAATCTATGGAACAAACTGAAGATCAGAGTTCATAGAAGACACCAACAGAACCTTCAAGATTTGAAGACTGTTTGTGTGGAAGAATGGCCAAAAATCACTCCTGAGTAATGCCTGTGCCTAGTTTCTCCAGACAGGAGGCGTCTGGAAGCTGTTATTACCAACAAAACTTTTCTGCTAAATATTAAATTAATTTCACCAAACGTGTTCAATACTTGTTCGCTGTGTCATTCCACTTTAAAGGGAATATTGCTTGCACATTTTTACTAAATTTTAACAGCTTACACATGACTGAATGAAATGTTTGGAACATATTTTGTTCAAATTTCTCTAATCATTTAATTATTATTTTCCCAGCCATTCTGACAATGCTTTGTTTCAGTGATGTCACTTTAAGAAATCCCTGACCGGGTTAAACTACCCCCTCCCTCTAATGTCACTAGTGCGAACATTGACTGGCTGGCTCATAGCCTTTCACTCGGATGTATCCTGAGCCGGAGTCATGTTGGCCCCGGGGATCTTTTGTGGTGTGGGTGGAGAATTTCTATAAAAATCTTTACATTTGTTGGTGACTTAGAAGTCTTTTTGAAGAGTTTTTTGGGGCTTCAATTCTTGCCAACTGCATCATGGTCGACTTGATCCATTACCCCTGAACCAACTAACGTTTGGCTTAAAGAATGAATGAAGTAATGCTTCACTAGTTGACAGGAGTGTTGTGGTTTCAGTGGTCAATTTAACCGGTCCCTGGAGTACAATAAGCACAGAAACATTCGTTAATGAGGGGCTGACTGCTAGTTTCAAGGTGGCTAGCTAATGTTAGTGGCTAGCTGGTTTTAGCTAGCTGCTCAAAATGATATCTAGGAGCAATGTACGTATATGGTAAAGTGTTAGTAGATGATCAGGTATTCCAGTATGGGTGAATAGAATTTATAGAAAACATCAATCCAAACCGATCAGATCAACAGTAAAGCTGACATTGGTCGGCCAGTTGGTCATGTGACCAATGCTGACCACCTGGCTAACCAAGTTAATCCTAACACAGGTCAATGTACCATCACAGCAAATATATAACACAATACACCAGAATTCCACAATATATATTATCAACATTGGATTAATGGATTATTGACTGAAATCTGAATAAAATAAAAACATAAATGGCACCAGGTAAGCTAACTTTTGTTTTGGTTAGGAGATCCTAGGGTGTTTAAGACTGAGTCAAATCTTTTTGGAGACCATGGAGATTGCTGGAAGATCACTGAGAAATCTTGGGGATTTCTGGGCACTCACTGAAAGATCGTTGAGAGATCTGTCCATTTCTTCATCGCTCAATGATCTCTCAGTGATTTCCACTCCTGTGTAAGGGGGTACTACAGAGGCATTACTTCATCAGGAGAACTTTAGTTTTTCTTAGTTGGCCACTGAGGTTTTCATGAGGTTGTGATTAGGCAGTCTTCTGCAATAACTTACCCCAAAAAACTAAACATCTGAAGTAATAACTTTTGTTGAGAGAGTACCAGTGTTCATCAAGATGATTCAGACCATATCTGTCTGTTCTGTGCAGAGCTCTATTGGTCATTTTTGTGATTTCCTTTTTGTGTCTCATTCTTGCGGTAATTTCACAACTTCCCTTTTTTGTCTCATGTTCTTTCTTATCATTTTTCAGTTCTCTCATTCTGCCAGACAATCCCCCTCCGAGTTTTTAGTCTATTCATCTGTGCTGTTGGTGGTCGACAATTAAAGTCCCTCTGATGTCACTTTTTTTTTTTCTTTTTCAAGAGACGGCTAGAGAAAGATGAGAGTGAGCCGGAGCAATGAAAGAATAAAGACAGTAGGTGGAATCTGGTGAATTGTTACGGACAAGGAGAGAGATGGACTGATAATAAAGTTGTGGCTATCGAAAATGAAACTCAAAGATAATAAAATAATCTGTCGACCGGGTTCAGTGCAGACACACAAGCACTCATAAAGACAGATGGACAGACGTGCAGATAACTTGCTGCTATCTGAAATGTAATAAAACTCAAGTAAATGAGTCTATTCTCAGCGTCTAGTTGAAGGCCATTGTGGAGGTAATAGCAGCTGCTGCGGTATAAGGCTGAAAGGAGAGATAATGAGTTAGTTGTAATAATCTCTCTCAGCTCCGGCAGATAAGCCCCCCACATTTGTATGCTCCAAGCGAAATCTCATACCTCGTCTTGTTATTCTGCTGAGGGAGGTTGTAGGTTCAAATCCCCAGCTGTGAAGGCCCGACTGTGATCGGTGAATGCGAAATACTCTGTCCTCCCTCATCAGCTATTGTCAAGGTGACCTTGACCAGGACCCATAATCCCTCCAAAAGACTATTTACTAGGCTGTGTGAAAGGAAAATAAATGAAATCCCACAATGACAGGTCATTTTCTTCCAGTAACAGGAGGTGTATGTGGAAAAAAAAAATCCAAGTTTAGTTTGAAAAGGATTTAAGGTTGAGTAACTTTACTGTGCAGACCAATAGCATAGCACATGAGGCCTGGTGGTCTGAACTAGTAAGTATATGGGTTAGTTTGGCTATGTAAAGCATTTCAAGGGCTGCTCATTAAATATTTCCCCTGACCCACTTCCGATTATTGTAAGAGGCTGAAATTACACATGTATAATAATACATAGGTCATGTGCTGTCTACTGGCATCAACAGTTCAAGTGTGGTCGGACATCAGTGGAAATGGCACAGTTCAACATTGATAAAGACACTATCTAACAAGCAGAGGCCACCATTTTGCAGGGTCACCACAAAACCGTTCACTTACTAGCCCAAGATGTCAATATCAGTGTGGGGTCTGCGGAAAAAAATCATCAATGACCATTTGCACACGTGGAAGTGGTCTGAATGATGGATTTCCCAGTTGCTCACACCTTTCCAGAAGCAGCCCCCCCCCCCCCCAGCACAAGCCATAATTTAGACTTTGCATCTAAATCAGGACCGTCATTCCAATCCTTAATTTGCTCACAAATTGACGTTGAAAATTGGGCTGTTTAGTCTGTCTAGTATGGACCATATTTAACCAGAAAACAGTTGTTGAAAATTTGGCTGTTCCTGACCATATTAACCAAAGTACTTTCCAATTATTGGATTGTTTAGTTGACAGGATTTGGTTCAAAGTTATCATCAAAATAGTTTTTGGCGATGGTGGTGGGGGGTCTGTCTGTCAAAAGTCAAAGACACATTTACAACCACTGGGAGTCTTTGTTAAAAATGCTTTATAAAAATGCATACTTTTAACAGGTTTTTCTAAAGTTTGACATTTGGCATAATGCTTGATACATAATAAATGGAACAATCTGAAACAAGTGCTAGTGCTACACACTTTAAAGCACTAGCTGAATACACTTTACACATTTCTCTCTGTGTTGTGTTCTTTTGCTGCTGTTCACACCTTGGCTCCAAGTGTCCCCCAGACACCCCTGATCTTGAAAGCTAAGCTGAGTCAACCTTGGTTAGTACTTGGATGAGAGACTGGTGATCTGTCCAGGATGTACTCTGCTGCTTGCCCAATTGTGTAGGTGTGTCCCACAACCCAAAAAAAAGCATCAAATGATGTTTACTATTTTTTTTTTTTTTACTTTAAAAAGGTGTTTTTTCATCTTAATTTTTCAACCAGATTTAGACCATATAGAGATGTCTATATGAAGACAACATTTCAACAACCTGAATAGATGACTTTTAATCTTTCACTTTTCATACAAATCTGGACAGTTTTTAGACAGTTGGCAAAGCTGTGTTAACATTTTTCCAAACAATTTGTGCTGGGAGGGAGGAAGGAGTTACATGCTCCAAGGCTCTTTTGGCCATGTGCCAAGAAAAACAGGAGGACTTCTTCAATAGACTAATCATGCAGGTGGAATTATGGATCCATGACTATAACTCAGAGACTAAAGGCCAGGTGAAACAATGGAAACATTATGACGCGCCACCTCCAAAGAAGTCACAGGTCCAATCCTCGACTGGCAAGGCCATGCTCATGGTCTTTAGGGACCGGCATGGAGTATTGATGATGCATTTCCCGACAAAGGGGTGCCACAATTACTGGGACTCACTATGCTTCAGTGCTGCAGAAATTGGGGGAAGGCCATCAAGACTAAGAGTTGTGGTGCTGACCAAAGGTGTCCACCACCTGCAAGACAACGCCCCGGTTGCCCAGACAGAAGCACTTCTACTTCACTACTGTGGAGACCTCACTTCTATAGGTGAGGTCTCCACAGCTGCATAAAGAGATGGGAGAAGTGTGTGATCCTTGGTGGTACCGACGTAAATAAAGACTGACAATTCTGCGAAGTGTGGTTCCTCTCAGTCCATGATAAATGAGTCGGGGGAAATCCTTGTAATTCAGTCTCAGCTCCACCTGTTGAATTCAATTCATTTCAATTCAACTTTTTTTTATATAGTGTGAAGGTAATTGATAAGGCGGGATGCAACGAGCTGGAAGGGTACAAGGTTTTATTTCCTCCAACATATTGAAACGCTCTTTGTAGCTCGGTGAGCTACTGCATTGCTCAGGCATGTGTTACAAGCTCTTTTATACACGTTATACAGACAGAGAGAATTCATGGCACATTAGCATAGTGATTGTCATCTAATACAAATCAGTCAATACACATCATTAGCATGACATCAGCTAGCGCACAGCCCGGATGTCCTCTCCAACAATGCATACATCACAGTCCCCTCTGATTGCCCCCTGGGGCTCTCTGTCCGTATGTAAATTGTCCTCCGTTTCCCCCAGCCCTGATGAGTGTGGGATAGTGTCCATCCACAGTGTGCTGGGTCACCACACGGCTCCCCCCAGAACACTCAGAAGGGGCTGTGACCCCCCCCCCAGGTCGTTTGGGCTCCAGCTCTGGTAGAACTGTCCTGCTGTAGAGGAGTGTCGGAGGACATGTCAGTCCGTGGGGGGACGGGGGAAGGGTGGAAAAGACAGTGTGCTCCGCTCTGAGTTCCAGCACGTTGAACGGCCATGGATCGTGGGTGCACGGGGCCGGTGAGCGTTGTGTGTAATGTAACAAACCGGCGATCGGCCAGCTTTAGGGAATGAGGTGCAGGAAGAGCGATGTGGAGGAGGAGGAGGAGGAGGGGGTGGGAATAAGTGAGTGCTGGACCGGGATGTCAAAGGTGTCTGGGCCCCGCAAAAATTGTGTGTGGATCCACCATGGTGAGGGACTTTCCCAGTAAACCTGGCGGTGATCCGCAGCGGCTGTGCAAAAAAAAAAAAAATTAAGTCTTTGACTCCTCGTGCGGCTCAGTCCTGCGAGGATGTGGGGAAGGCGAACGGCCAAATTCCCTGAGGATGCATACCGTAGTGGCTGTGAAAAAAAAAAACAGAAGCTGTGTGAGGGAATTGGCGGTTTGGTTTTAGGTGCGGGAGCAGCCCTAAAGTCATCAGGGAAAGCAATCAGTTAAATTCCCATTGTGCGCCATGGCTGAGAAACCCATACAAAGTCCCGTGTGTGGGCTGCATGTCTGCTTCAGGTGCGTGAGCAGCCCTAAAGGTTCCAAGGATGGCAATTGGCCGTGTTTCTTGGGCATGTGCAGCGGCGGAGGACGATGAATAAGTCTGTGGAGCTGGTTTGTCTCTGGTGTATGGCGCGTGCCTGGCGCAGTGACCACATAGCTGGAAGTTGCGCTGTCCTTGTAATCCTGCTGTGTGCACGCAGGGCTTCTGTGCGCAGAAAGTCCGCTGTTGGGAGGTGAGTCAGGGTCGGGCAGCTTGGTGGAAATCAACGCAGACGGCGCCGGTGATCTTCCCCATTCAGGCTGTTTCCTTCGGTTTGCTCGTGTCGCCGTTCATGGTGCGTGTTGGTCCCCACGCTGCCCACTCCGGAGAACGCGCTCCAGTGTGGATGAAGAGGATGCAGGCATTCTCTGGTCCTCTGGAATCCACAGCGTGGTGAGAGGGAGTAGACGGTCATTCTCTCTCGTCTGGTCACCAGTGTGGAGAAAATGGCATAGTCGAGAGACGCACCATGCATGTCCAGGGTCACCAGTGTCGAGGTAATTGATCAGGCGAGATGCAACGAGCTGGAAGGGTAGACGATTTTATTTCCTCCAACATATTGAAACGCGCTTTGTAGCTCGGTGAGCTACTGCATTGCTCGGGCATGTGTCACAAGCTCTTTTATACACGTTAAACAGACAGAGAGAATGCATGGCACATTAGCATAGTGATTGAGTCATCTAATACACATCAGTCAATACACATCAATAGCATGACATCAGCTAGCGCACAGCCCGGACGTCCTCTCCAAGGACACGTACATAACAGTCCCGTCTGATTGTCCTCCGTTTCCTCCAGCCCTGATGAGTGTAAGATAGTGTCTGTCCGTAGTGTGCTGGGTCACCACAATAGTGCCATTTCACAATAACAGTCATCTCATAGCACTTTCAACTGCAGGGGAAACCCCCAAAATTGCAGAAAGACCCCAGCAATCAGGCAATCCCCTGTGAGCAAGCACTTGGCGACGGTGGAGAGGAAAAACTCCCCTTTAACAGGAAGAAACCGCCAGCAGCACCAGGCTCAGGGAGGGCAGTCATCTGCTGCAACTGGCTGGGGGGTGAGGGGATTGAGAAGATGAAAAGAACAGACAAGTAGAAAGCAAACAGCACAATGGGGACTCAATCTATGGGAGAGAACAAACAGATGTTAATGACCAGCAAAAAAAAAATATTTCATTGAGAGTGAAGAAAGGAATGAAGCCCAGTGCATTACTGGAGGTCCCCCGGCTGTCTAAACCTATTAGCAGCATAACTAAGGGAGGGTTCAGAGACACATGATCCCTTCCTAATTGTAGGCTATATCAAAAAAGAAGGTTTTAACCCTATTCTTAAAAACAGAGGTCGAGTCTGACTCCTGAATCCAGATTGGCAGCTGTTTCCACAGGAGAGGAGCTTGATAACTGAAGGCTCTGCCTCCCATTGTACTTTTGGAGAGTCTAGGATTACAAGTAGTCCAGCATTTTGGGAGCATAGTGCTCTGTTAGGATAATAGGGTAGTGTCAGATCTTTTAAATAAAAAGGGGCCTGATTGTTTAGAGCTTTGAAAGTGAGAAGAAGGATTTTAAACTTAATTCTAAACTCTATGGGAAGCCAATGAAGGGAGGCCAGAACCGGAGAGATATGATCTCTCTTCCTAGTACCTGTTAAAACTCTTGCTGCAGCGTTTCGGACTAGCTGAAGACTTTTTAAAGATATTTTAGGACAACCTGATAATAAAGAGTTACAATAATCTAATCGAGAGCTAACAAAAGCGTGGATCAGTTTCTCAGCATCACTCTGAGACAAGATGCTCCTAATCTTGGCAATATTACGCAAATGATAGAATGATAGAATGTTGAGCGGCTGACACTCCTGTCCCTAGAGCATTGCCGCTAATGCGGCTAAAAATGGCACATGTTCCACACCCATGGATGCTCTCCTCTGCCTTTTTTTTTTTTTTTTTTAAATGCTGATCAGCTTGTCAGGAAGGAACTTTCTCCATGGCAAAAGCCAATTAACTATTTTCAAACTGAGTTGGTGAACTCAAGGGAGCACGTTTCACACCATTTGGATTTTGACACGTGGGAATTACCAGCACAAGCTCCAAAAAACAAATAGCATACCTTGAGAACACGTTTAGCGGTGATTGTTTGAGCCGGCTCCACTGCAGTTTTAGCTTGACTTTACCTTTCACCACTGACGCAAAAAAACCAAGCAGTAATAAGTATCACGTCAAAGCACTGGGCTGGACTGAATCAGTGTGACTAGCTCAACAACACTATAAATAAGCATGGATTGGCTCAGTGTTGTCAGTATTATGTGTCTGAACAGCCCTGCATGTTATGTTGTTTGTATATGTGCTTAACCTCTGATACTGTGGATTTCGTCAGACTGACATACTGTATGCATGCTCCTCATTAAAACTCTCTGAAAATAAAGGCTTGGCCATTTTGCCACTGTGGTCACACTGTCTTCAAACACTCACAAAGAATTTCTTGTGACATATCTTCAGTCCGGGTCATGATGGTCATTGTTTCTTTTGTTTTCACTTTATTTTAATTTTTTTTTTTTTAAAACCTGTCCAGCAGCTCTGTAAGCAGAAGACACATCTGATTGCCTTGTTGTGCCAAACATGTCTGCAAAAGCAGCTCTGCTTGTATTGGATACATACTGTATACAAAGAGTATTTACAGGCTCATCATGGTGTATAATAATTTCGATACTTTATTCAAATTTTCTGACTTATGCTGGACCTGATGGGCAGAATGGAGGAGGGAGTTGAAAGGACATGAAGTGTAATGAAGTTTCTACTTTCTAACTTGTCCAGAGTCTATGACTTCGCAACTTTTTTGACATAAATTTGCAAAAAAAAAAAAAAAAAATATCTCAAAGTAGCCACTTTTTTCTAAAAAATGTATATTTTTTTTCCTCATAAATTAGCCTTTTTTCCACATAAATTTTGAACATTTTTTCTCAGAAATTTGTGGCTTTTTTCCTATAAATTTGTTATTTTTGCTATTAAATTTGCAACTTTTTTGTCATAAATTTCCAACTTTTTCACAAATGTGCAACTTTTTTTAATAAATGTGCAATTTAATAAATGTTCTCTCTTTCTTGTAAATTTGCAACTTTTTTCCTTTAAATTCACAAATTATTTCTCATGGCTTTATGACTTTTTTTTCTGATAAACTAGCATTTTTTTTCTTAAATTACCAATTTTTTTCCTCTGAAATGTGCAGCTTTGTTTTCTTATAAATTTGCAATTTTTTTCCTAAAAAATTTGAACGTTTTATTTTTCAGAAATTCACAACTTTTTTGCTGTAAAGTTGCTTTTCCATTAAATTTGCAACTTTTTATGATAAATTTGCAACCTTTTTCTCAAATTTACAACTTTTTTTCTCAAAAATTTGTCACCGTTTTCCCTATAAATTTTCAAATTTTTTCTCAGACATTTGCAACATTGTTTTTTTTTTATAAATGTGCAACTTTTTCCTATAAATGTTTGATTTTTTTCTTATAAATTTGCATTTTTTTTCTCAGAAATTTGCAGCTTTTTTCCTTTAAATTTGAAAATTGCTTCTCATAGATTTGTAACTATTTTCTCCATAATATGCAACTTTTTTCTTATAAATTTGCAGCTTTCTCAAAAACTTGTAAATTTTAAACTTTTTTCCTGTAGATTTGACTTATTTTTCTTATAAATTTGCAACTTTTTTCCTCATAAATTAGTGATTTTCTTCTTGTAAATGTTCAGCTTTTTTTCTTGTAAACTTGCAATGCTCACCTAGTTTCTGATTAAATTATTATTTATTACAATTAAATTGTAATCTATGACTTTTTGAAATTTTTAATTAGTATCTTTTATCATATTTATGTACCTTTCTTCTTCAAATTTTCACCTGATTTACATTTATGTATTTGTATATTATGCTGAAGTTGTGAATACCAACAACTGCTCTTGTGGGGAAAAAAAAAAAAAAAATTGCCCACATTAGCTAAAAAACATTATGAAGTTTATCGTATTTAGAGGTTTTTGTTTGTTTGTTTGTTTTATTAAATGACTACACCACTTTCTGAAATTGATATGATGTTGCCTTTTTAATGCTTATGGATATATAGACAGTGTCCCAATTTTCTTTTTTTTTTGTTTGTTTGTTTTTTTGAGAGAGGAGAGATTTTTTCCACCATTTTAAAAGCTCTGAACCCCATTACAAAAGCAGGGCCCCCCCCAACAAATCTCCAGTACCTTTTGTGACTGAAATCTGCAGACACATATAAACAGCTCCTCCTCACTGTGATAAAGCTTATGAGGTTGTGCTTGCCCCGCCATAGAGATTTTAGACTGTCAATTTAGTGAAGGCATCTCTCCCCATCTCCGTGTGTAATCTAGTGCCGAGTGCTCAGAAGATGCAATTTCATAACTTCCCCGCTCCGCACATAAGCGTTCACTCTGAAGATGTTTGTATGGGTGTGTTGCATTGGTTCTTTGGTGGTATATTTATTCTCTCTTGTTGGGCCACAATTTGAAATTTGCAGGCAAGCATCGAGTGATACAGACGTCGCTGGAAGGAAATGGATCTACATCTCCCTCCTCTGTGTTGCTTGATTATTTCTTGCACGGGGGAAGCCATCACTCTTACAGCTGCTGAACCCCTGTAAATCTAGCCCCCGGGGCAGACTCTGGTGAAATATCCTGACATTCATCCAAACTATGATGCGCTGTGAAAAATCAGAAATAACGGAGTTGTACTTCTGTTGACGGAAAAGCACAGATGTCAATGTTTATGTGGAAATGTCTGCTAATCAGCACGGTTACATTTACCCATGTGTTTTAATAATAAAATGATGAATTAGTGATACAATGTTAGCAGGGTTTAACACTAACACTGGCCGATAGCGGGTGGATTTCAGTAGTGGCTGGTAAAACAGCCAGTCCCTCTTGCCACTTTGGTGGGTTGTAGTTTTCTCAAATGGCATCTTAAATAATAAACCTGTCGCTATGTGACACTACGAAACTAGAACTCCAATAAGCACTACCTGCGCACAGCGTATACTCACTGATGCACTGTCGCTATGTGGGTCAGTCTCTCGTCCTGCCCCTGTTCAGCCTTGTGGTGGGTGGTGGCTTCTCCTGTACTGAGTACGGAGTGGAGCCAGACTCCTTACACAGCGAGCTCATTTTGCAGCCAGTATGGAGAAATGGTGAAGAACATACAGTAGCCACCAGAACACACCTGTCCCCTCTCTCAGCGATCAGATTACCAGGAGAACTGTCCCTGGCCCCCCGTCATACCAGTGGTGAGTAGCTAATCATTGTGCTCCTCCCCAAATCAGCTCCTACCTCTGTGGTTGAGCATGATTATTTTTAGAGCAAGAAGTTGTCATTTAGCCTCTAAATATGTATTTTTAATGGGTTGGTCCAGGGATGTCAAACGTATGGTCCTGGGGCCAAACTTGGCCACCAAGGGGTCAAAATCTTTCCCTTTGAATTTATAACTTTCTTTCTAATAAATTTCTGACCTTGTCTACTAATTAGAAGTTCATGTAAATTTGAGACAATTTTCTCCTTTAGATGAGACTTTTTTCTTCACAGTTTTCTTTTTCTTTCTCTTTTTTTTTTTTTTTTTCTAGTGAAAAAAGGTTAGGTTAAATTCATCAGCAACTACTAATGACATAGAGCAGCCATGAAGGAATGTCCCAATTTATAGGGGTAGGCACAGGTGTAGGGGAAGGGGTAGGGATTCAAATCAGAATTGGGATGGACCCCAAATCTATACCTGTACTTCACTCTCACATTACAAATATTTTTCTCTTGGATTTTACAATATTTACTGCTGTTAATAAATAATTAAACAGTGTTTCTCTTGCTATTTTTAATGTTATGTGTAAGGGTCATTTACATTTAAAAAGGTTGTAAATTTAGTTCAAGTAAATTTAGCATGCAGTAGTCAAATTTGATAATATTTAACATAATTTTCCAACTACAAAATTGTGGTTGGAAAAAAAAAATCCTCAAAAGCTGTTGTACAAGTGGCACAAGAGGCAGGTTTGGTTTCCCCACCAACTCGTAGATGTTGGTGCTGATGAGGTCTTTGCCAAGCATGGTGCGGCAGCAATGCATGGTGGAACCATTGGTAGCAGGCCAATGCGTCCGGGTCAGGAACAAGCTCCTGCCCCAAGTGGAGGAGGTTAATTATCTCAGGGTCTCATTCATGAGTGAGGGGAGAATGGAGCGAGAGACTGACAGATGGATCGGTGTAGCATCTGTAGTGATGTAAACATTGTACTGGTCTGTTGTGGTGAAGAGGGAGATAGATAGATAGATGCACTTTATTGAACCCAACCTGGAAAATTACAGCGTAACAGCAGCGTGACAGTAGATGACCACAACAGAAAACAAAAACACACACAGCATAATAGACAAAGGGATTACCCATGGAAAGTAAAACTGCCTAAATAGCTTATATACGTACAGTACATCATAGATGAAAAGAGTTGACCCGTCTAGATACATGAACCATACCCACTGTACAATGCAGGACTATCAGGTACAGGGTGAAATGAGAGGCACCAATTAGACGGCAAGGTACAGTATGGCAGTATTGTTATGACCAGAATTAAACATTACAGTGAGTTATTGTACAGTGAAATGGCATGTGGCAGGAAAGATTTCCTGTACCTAACTGCTCATCAGCAAATAGTTACCTTTCGCGCTGAGCTCTAAAGCAAAGTTGTCAATTTACCGGTCAGTCTATGTTCCTACCCTCATCTATGGTCATGAGCTTTGGGTAATGACCGAAAGAATGAGATCACGGATACAAGCGGCTGAAATGAGCTTTTTCCGTAGGATTGCTGGACTCACCCTTAGAGATAGGGTGAGGAGCTCAGCCATCCGGGAGAGGCTTAGAGTAGAATCGCTGCTCCGCCATATCAAAGGGAGCCAATTGAGGTGGTTTGGGCATCTGATCAGGATATCTCTTGGATGCCTCCCACTTCAGGTGTTTTGAGCATGTCCCATTGGGAGGAGATCCTGGGGCAGACCCAGGACTCGGTGGAGAGACTATGTCTTCCAGCTGGTCTGGGAACGTCTTGGTATCCTCTGAAGAGCTTAACTTAATGGTTTTAAGAACACCCTTGATAAAGAATGGACAATGTCTGGATATGGACAATTTAGCTTCTGCTATCTTACACTAGCTTATGATATGTAAGAGCTGGAGCAGGTGGCCGGGAAGAGGGAGGTCTGGGCTTCTCTGCTTTAGCTCCTCCCTCCATGACTCCGATCTCCAGAAACTCGGTGTAAGATGCATGAATAGAAAATTGCTGAGAGTGAAAAGGGTGAGTGGCGAGTAACTTTGGAAAATCACTAGCCACTGTGGCAGGTGAGCAAAAAAGTTAATATCAAGGCCTGAATATTAGCATGATAACCTCCTCTGACAGCATTGTTTGTGGCTAATATGAGAGCTTCGTCATTAAATCAGTTATTAGTTACTTGCATACAACATGAGCTGGGACTCTACAGATTACGCCTATCTCAATCATCAGCTCAGCGGTGCCAAACTTTTTTCATTTAAGGTCTGCTTTTAGATTGTTCAATATCATAAGATCTACCAGCAAAAAAAGTTTCAAGTTTAAGATGCAAAAAGTAGTTATTTATAACAAAATAAATGTAAATTTGCAAATAAACACAGTAAATTAATGAGAAAAACTGCAAATTTTAAAGAAAACATGCATTAATTCTTACCGTTGGTACTTCAAATTCATTTTATTTGGTTGTGTAGCATGATATATTGGGATTTGTGATGATTTGGATGGGGACAGATCTCTCTTTTTTTCCAGGTTTGTACAGGCTTTACATGAAAAATGTTGCAAATTTATGTGAACAAATTGCAGATTAATGAGAAAACCGTTGCAAATTTACATGAAAAGTTTTAGATTAAGGACAACAAAGTATAAATTTACATGAAAAAGTTGCAAATGAATAAGAAAAAAAGTTGAAAATTTGCTTAAAAAAGTTGCAGATTAATGAGAAGTTTCCAATTAAAGAGAAGAAAGTTGCCAATTTACACAAAAAAAGTGTAAATTGATGAAAATGTTGCAGATTAAGCAGAACAAAATTGCAATTCATGTTACATGAAAACAGTTTCAGATTAACATAAAAAGCTGAAAATTTACTTGAAAAACACTGCAAATTTACTTGAAATAAGTTGCAGATTAGAGAAGAAAGCTGCCAATTTACATAAAAAATTTGCTGATCAATGAGAAACAAGTTACAGATTAACTAGAAAAAGTTGCAAATTAAAGAGAAGAAAATTGCCAATTTACATGAAAAAAGTGCAAATTGATGAAAAAAGTTGCAGTTTAATGAGAAAAAAGCTGTAAATAAACATGAAAAAAGTTTCAACCCAGACAGCGTGCTCCCTCATGACGATGACGGCATTACAGAGGAACAGAGTTTCTGCATTGCATTGCATTTCCAGGTGTAGTATGTGAGGATGATAGAAGTCACTGTGTGACTTACACTGAGCTCCATTTCTGTTCATAGCATCTGCAGAGGCCAGACGTTGCAACGTGACTTAAAACAGCTGACTTTTCAAAATTCTGAGGTAAGTGATGTAATTGCTACGTCTTCCCAATAAGGAAACTATGGCCATGGAACGTAACACCTCCATGCCACCCCTTTCCACATTCAGAGCAGCTACGTAGGTGCAACATTGCTATGCTGTCTGGGAAATTAATGAGAAAAATGTCATGAACCAAGCCGGGTTGTACTTCGGGCTCGGTTCTGACTGTTCTGTGTGTCAGGTTCATCTGTGTATTTTGTGCATTGTGTTATGTTTTTAGTGTTCTTGTAGTTTCTATGTTTCTTATTTTTTTTCCCCGTACCTGTAGCCACTGTTTTCTGGCCGGCAGCTGTGAGGCAGCCTTCTTTGGCCTACACTTGTGTGGGCGCTGTCTGCCAGCTTGCCGGTGCGACCACGCCCCCTCTCTCCTGACAGTCAGCTGGTTCCACTCCCGGTAATTGTCATTTCTGGGCATGAATGAGGCACCAAAAGCCAGCAGTGAGTTTGCTTGATTATTGACAAAAAGAAACAAAATAATGTGTCACGAGGGGCAAAACACCAACAACTATAAACACGCCCTCGAGGGGGAATAACGTCAGATGTATAAATGCTCAAAAGAACCATGAAAGGTAACTTACCAATAGCACGATAGTCCACAATCCAAAAGTAGAAAGAAGACAGGAATCAGGGGTAGGGGATTCCAGCCTGAGTAGGGCGAGGTCGCAGCGAGGAATAACCCTTGCTGTCGACCTTAAAAAGTAATTTGAAACACAAATAACAAACAGGTGTGGAGAGAAAGTAATTACTAAAGCACAATCAGCTGTGACAGGCTGGGCACAGACTGACAGGTGGAAGTCCTGCCACGGTGCTGTCAAAATAAAAGCCCAATCATAAATACATAAACATGACTAAATGCATACACAGAAAAAAGGATAATAATCAGGAGACCCGAGCATGGCACAGAACAACCGTGCAGAAAAAGTAATTTTTCCCGCTCCTCGCCCAGGTGCAACCAATATCCTTCTGCCATTAGTGCTGGTACTTAAGCAGCTCTTTGCCAGTCTAGCATTGCTGGATTATTGTCCTTCACTGGGTTTATTCAACTCTGTGTTTTTGCTATGCCGCACATGACTAGATGTCCTGCCTGTTTATCTGTACTGCATCACTGTGTGGTGTTTATCTTTCTCTGCTGCTAGTTTTTGTTCTGCTGGGACTATTGCTTGGACTTACCCAGACTGCTCCAGCCTCGTGAGTACAATCTCCTTCATCCCTGCCAGCCTGTCCCATCTGGCGGTTCCTTTCCTGGGCTCACTCTTCTGTTCCCCCGCTGCAGTTCCGCATGCCTGCGCTTTGGAACAATTCCTCCCAGTTAGTACTCACCTTTGTTCTGTAGAGCATCCTTGAAGTATTCCTTGTGCATCCTGTGCATCTCATCTGTTGTTTTTGGACTGTATTATCATGTTTGTCAATAAATACGCACAATGATCTCCTGCGAGTGGATTTACCTCCTTTCCTCCGTGCGCTCCGTAAAAGCGCATGGGGAAATCACAACATAATAATCCATCCAGTTTAAATCCAGCGGAGACGTTGTGTGTGTGTGTGTGCTTTCACCTTTTTGTACTTTCCTTTTTTCATTCAGTACCTCTCCAGCATGGATTTTTCTGTTTTTGGACAAAACCCCGAGGAGTGTGTGGGGGCCGAGCGAGCGGTGAACTTTGCTTCCTGGGCTCAAGCTACCCACTCTCCAGAGATACATTTTTATTTGCTGGACATTGCTGTCGGGGTGATGCAGACGTACCCCAGCCTTTGGAAGTTTCTGGGGTTGGTGCCGTTGCTCACCCAAATTTGTGAATCCCAACAGCATTTCGAAGAAGCAGTAAGAGGGTCCTCCACAGCACCACCAAGGCAGCCTACAAAGTGCTCCCGGAGACCAAATGCCCAGCACATGCTTCCAAGGCCGGTGTCCTCTTCTCCCTATCAGACTCGTTGTCCTACTCCCAGGGAGAAGGAACAAGATGCCAAGACAGCGGCTGACGTCATCACCAGCCAGGATTGAAGGCAAATGCTATTACAATCACTCACCCTATCACCTGATGTAGTGTGCCAGATTCCTGTGGAGGAGCTCCGGATTTTGCAACCCACTGGGGCTCTTCTGTCAGCTGCTGTAACTGCTCCTCAATCTTTTGTCTCCATTTCCCCTGATTCCTTGCTGGTCCATGTAGGGAGTAGCTTGACACCAGAGGAGCAAAAGGAGTGGGAGGAGCCAATTTTGCAGCAAGAAAATCGCCCGTCATCTAAACGTTGGAGGAAACCCTCCTCTTCGTCGACAGCCATGGATCAGACATCATTCTCAACTCACCGGCAGCGGCGGAGACCGGTGAGGCAAGCTCGGATGCAGCGGGCAGCTGCACCAAGCTCTCCTCACCAAGAGACAGGCAAGATTGGGCTGCATGGTGGCGCAGTGGTTTAGCACTGTGGCAGCACAGTTTACCCTCGGCCGGGGGATCGCAGGGATCGTGAGATCGTGGGTTCGATCCCAGCCCCCGTCCAACAGTGAGCTGTGCGGAGTTTGCATGTTCTCCCTGTGTTGCGCGGGTTTACTCCGGGATTTCTCCGGTTTCCTCCCGCATACCAAAAACATGTAGGTTTAGGGCGCTCGCGCACGCAGCGACCGGCAGCCAGTGGCTTGTCACCAGACTGCAAACCAAATCTACCTACGGGTACAAATAAGTAACAAAAAAAAAAAAAAAAAAAAAAAAAAAGATTGCTCCAAAATAGAAAATAGAAAGACAAAATACAGCACTTGCCTGATCTCGAGCTCCACCGCCATCCAGGACTCCGATGATCCAGGCAGTAACGACAATTCGGGCTCGGTCCTCAGGAGGGCCATCTCTGGCTCCCACTCGGCTGTGGTGGCCTCTGCAGCTGGCATGATGGCCTTTGCAGTCCTCGAATCCTCTGGTGATATAACCCTCACCGATGGCTCGATCAACATCGCAGCAGGGGATCCATTAAACAAATCAGGATTTGGCCAGAGAGTGCAACCTCTGCACTGAAAGACTGTTTTCTGCACACAGAATGGGAGGTTTTCAAAATAGCAGCCTCCCAGGAAGACAAGACAGATGTGGAGGAGTATACTGAAATGGTCACCAGCTACATCGCGAAGTGCACAGAGGATGTCACTACAGTGAAGCCCATCACCATGCGGGGTAACCATAAGTCCTGGATGACTGCAGAGGTGAGCTCGATGCTTACAGCCAGAGATGCAGCCTTCAGAGCGGAGGACAGGATCGCTCTCCGCTCAGCCAGGTCTGCGCTCTCAAAGGGAATTAAGGCGGCGAAGCACGCCTATGCGGAGAAAATCCAGGGACACCTCTGTGACACTAGGAACACCAAGCAGATGTGGCAGGGAGTTCGGACACTGACGGGCTATAAATCTAGGCAGGGGGTCGATGACGATGCTTCGCTTCCAGACAGGCTCAATGACTTCTTTGCACATTTTGAAGCATCTAACCCGACAACCAGAGGGAGGGCTGGCCCACCCCCACCATCAGTCGGACCAGCTTTTACCATCAACACAGCGGACACACGGAGGACCCTAACCAGACTCAACCCATGTAAAGCTGCAGGTCCGGACAACATCCCAGGACGTGTAATCCGAGACTGCATGAGCGAGTTGGCGGATGTCCTGACTGACATTTATAACATCTCCCTGAGTCAGGCCATTGTTCCCAGATGCTTCAAGACCTCTATCATTGTACTGGTGGCAAAGAAACCAGTTGTGTCCTGTTTGAATGACTACCGTCCTGTTGCACTGACACCAATTGTGATGAAGTGTTTTGAACGGCTTGTCAAACCACACATTACAGCCTGCCTCCCTGCATCACACGACCCGCTCCAGTTTGCATATCGTTCAAACCGCTCCACGGAGGATGCTATAGTCACCACCCTACACTCTGTCATCACCCACCTGGACCAGAAAGACACCTATGCCAGACTCCTGTACATTGATTTCAGTTCAGCGTTCAACACCATTATTCCCCAGAGACTGATGGAGAAATTACTCCTTCTTGGTCTGAACGCCGCCACATGTCTCTGGATCCTGGATTTCCTGACTGAGAGATTTCAGTCTGTCCGGGTTGGAAACAACATCTCCAACTCTGTCACACTGAGCACTGGATCCCCTCAAGGCTGTGTACTCAGTCCACTGTTGTTTACACTTCTAACACATGACTGTGTATCCAGACACAAGGGAAACCAGATTATTAAGTTTGCAGACGACACCATGGTGGTGGGACTTATTCAGAGGGATGAGGAATCAATGTACAGGGAAGAAGTGAGACCTGGAGGGCTGGTGGAGGGAGAACAATCTGGTGCTCAACGTGGACAAAATTAAGGAGATGATTATCGACTTCCGGCAGTCACAGCCTGAACACGTCCCCCTCAGCATCGGCGGCCGTTTAGTGGCGAGAGTGGAGAACATCAAGTTCCTCAGAGTGCAGATCTCGTAGGACCTGACCTGGAGCAAGAATTCCTTGGGGCTCAGGAAGTGGGCTCAGTATAGACTGCACTTCTTGAGGAAAATCAAACAGGCCTCTCTCCCCATCTGCATCCTCAGGACCTTCTACAGAGGTGTGGTGGAGAGTGTTCTGACGTACTGCATTGCAACATGGTATTCCAGCTGCAGTATGTCAGACAAAAAAGCCCTGCAGAGGATAGTCAAGGGAGCTGAGAGGGTAATTGGAGTCTCCCTCCCCTCTGTCCAAGAACTTTTTCAGAACCGTTGTAGGAGCAGGGCACTGAACATTGGCAAGGACCGTTTTCACCCTCTGCATAAACACTTTGAACTTCTGCCATCTGGTAAACGATTCCGGAGCATCAGAGGCAGAACCACCAGACTGATCAACAGCTTCCTTCCACAAGCTGTCAGGATGCTGAACAGTTGACCCGGAATCTCTCATACACACTACTGCACCATGGACATTATGTATATTATTTGTATATTATAGTTAGTTAGTTTTTTCCCAAGTATGTCTCAGGGATGTGTGAATGGATGGGGGGTGGGGTGGGGTGAAGATATGTGTGAGTGTGTCTTATATCATGCTGCTTCTATTTATATGGATGCCGAGAGAAACGCAATTTCATCTTGCCTGCACTACAGTTGTATGTACAGCAATATGACAATAAAGTTTGATTTGATTTGATTTGATTAATTGCTAAGGCTGAACTCTGCTCCAGTGACGCCCGGGGATGCTTCGTCATGGGTTCAGGCTCAGGGGTGCAGATAGCCCTCCTCCATTCGTGTCGTGGCTGCGGGGCTGGAACCAGGCTCTTCAGGCCCACGGACGACTCCTCCGTCCGGCGGCTAGATCCTGGACCCAGCGGACACTTGTGGGGTATAGGAGAAGACACAGAAGTACCAATAAATTCATTTGTGGCTGCAGCAGAGGATGAGGACTCAGTTGACTGCAATAGCTGAGCCTCATCTCCAGGAATCAGACAAGGTAATTCACCAAATTGTGCTTCGATCCCAGCCCCCGACCAACAGTGATCTGTGTGGAGTTTGCATGTTCTCCCCGTGTTGCGTGGGTTTACTCCGGGATTTCTCCGGTTTCCTCCCACATGCCAAAAAACATGCATGTTAGGTTAATTGGCTGTTCTAAATTGTCCCTAGATATTTGTTTCCTATAGGCCCTTAGAATAGAGGGTTAGTTATATTAATGAAAGCGCTTTGAGTGGTCTTTGTGACTAGAAAAGCGCTATATAAGTGCAGGTTAGTTAGTTAGTTAGTATAGAATGAAAAAAACACTTGCCTGTCTTCCTGGGGTATGGTGGTGACTGCCGCAGCAGGCTCATTTTGTCTCTCTTCCGTTATAATGGTGATAGCGGGCCCCTCAGGAAGACAAAGAGGAGCCGCTCCAGGAGGATCGAAGATTGACGCAGTCGGAAAAGAAACTACAGGGCTTATAGCAGCTGGAGGAAGCGCCGTGGGGGAGGGAGAAGCAGCCGAGGCAGTCTGGGATAGGGGAGCTGTCGAAACCACTGAAAAAAGAGACCCGGAGGCTGAAGCTGCTATCCTCACTCTCCGCCATGGCGAAGAAAAAACAGCTGGCTGGGAGACAAAGGAATTTTTCTGGTGGCCTGTAGCTGGATCTGAATGGGAGCCTCGCTGCGTGTTGACCGGTGATTCGCCTCCCTCCGCCTCCAGACAGCCGTGTCACGGGGAGGAGAAGAGTTCTGCATCAGGCAGCAGCATCTTCGGACTGGATGCGAACTGATGGACAAATCAGGGAAACGTCACTGCTGCACGGAGACGGTGGCTAGCAGGTCGGCGAATTCTGGATAATTATTTAGACCCGGATGTGCCTCCACAATCCTAACAGCTGCCACCATGCTCTAAAAAACCCTACCCAGGCTGCAGGAAGAGAGCGCTTCAGCCATATGGCCTCTGATGAATTCATCTGCCCACTGTTCATCTTCGCTGAGAGCCTCAGCTGCCCTCCTCCTATGGTGCCCTAGAAAACAGCTTTTTGATGATGGAGACACCGGAGCTGGAGCCGTAACAGGAACCTCATGGCGAACCGAGGGACGGGAGTGCTTCGCCGTCAGCCCCGGTTTAGGCTTCCTGGTCAAGTTCTTCTCCAACTCACAGCTCTTTTGCTGCAGCGCCGATAACTGCGAAATCCTCTCCCTTCCCTCAGCATGCTCAGAAAGGCAAGGATGACGCTTCACAGCCGCCTCCGCAAAGTCCAGGTACCAGAAAGTGTCTTTTGGCATGGGATAATGGCGAGCTATGGCAAGGAGATCATCTATTTCCATAAGAACCTGGCAAAGCTCAAAATCCAGGCTCGGAGGATACCATTTGCCATATGACGCCATATCCAAAAAAAACGCAGGCACCCAAAAAGAGAAAAAATTGAGCCACAAACTCACTACCGCTGGCACCTACGTATCTGGCTGTGACCTACTGTTGTGTTTGCCCCTTGCAGGGCATAAATGAGGCACCATTCGCCAGTAGTGAGTTTGCTTATTTATTAAATAATAACGAACAAAAGAACGTGCCTCGAGGGGTGAACTACAAGCAACTATAAACACGACCCCGAGGGGGAATAACGTGAAACATACAAACGCTGAACAAACCATGAAAGGTAACTTACAGATAGCAAAAGAGTCAACAGTCCAAAAGTAGAAAGAAGACTGGAATCAGGGGTAGGGGATTCCAACTTGAGTAGAGAGAGGTTGCAGCGAGGAATGAACCTTGCTAGCGACCTTAAATAGTACACCAAAAACACAAATTACAAACAGGTGTGGAGAGAATGAAATCAAAGCACAAACAGCTGTGGCAGGCTGCGAACAGACTAACAGGCAGAAGTCCTGCCCTGGCACTGTCAAAATAAAAGCACAACCACAAAGACAAATAAACATGACTAGATACATACACAGAAAAAAGGAATAATAATCAGGAGACCTGAACATGGTACAGAACTGCACTCGGGATCATGACAGTGAC
This sequence comes from Pholidichthys leucotaenia, assembly GCA_020510985.1. Taxonomy (NCBI): domain Eukaryota; kingdom Metazoa; phylum Chordata; class Actinopteri; order Cichliformes; family Pholidichthyidae; genus Pholidichthys; species Pholidichthys leucotaenia. Next base: position 411,146,453 of record CM035841.1, on the reverse strand, counting down.
TGCTCTGCCACACTTTTGAGCTGTCATATTGTCAAGTTTGCAGACGATACAGTGGTGGTTGGACTCATTTCCCATGATGATGAGACCAAATATCGACAGGAGGTATAATACATCTGGAGGGCTGGTGTAGGAGCAACAACCTCTGCATTAATGTGCAGAAAACTAAGGAAATGATTGTGGACTACAGGACAAAGAGAACCAGTCCATCTCCCCTCTTCATCAGTGGTGCAGCCATCAAATTGCTCTCCAGCTACAAATACCTTGGGGTCCACATCACAGATCATTTCACTTGAATGGAAAACACAACCTGCCTGGTGACGAAGTCCCACCAATGCCTGTACCTTCTCCGCAGACTGAAGCAGATAGGGCTAAACAGGTCAGTCCTGATGGCCTTCTACCGGGTAGCAGTGGAGAGTGTCTTCACCTCCTGTATTACTGTGTGGTACAGTAACTGTTCAGTTGCAGACAGAAATGCCCTGCAGAGGGTAGTGAAGTATGTACAGAAGATGACTAGCAACAAACTGCTCACAGTGAGTGACATCTACTACAGCAGGAGCAGAAAAAGGACCTCTTCCATTATGAAAGACCCCACCTACCTCGGTAGTGCTGCTTGTCCATTTCCCATCAGGCAAGAGATTGCATAGCATCAGCGAGAGGACCACCAGGCTAAGTTGGAGCTGTTACCCTAATGCTGTGAGATTGTACAAATATATACAGTATATATATATATATATATATATATGTACACACACACACACACACACACACACACACACACACACACACACATATATACATATGTTTACATATGTCAGGCTCTAAGTATGTGCAATAGTCCGGTGCAGTATCATAACAGTATAATGTGAAATAATCTTTTAAATGCCTTTCGCTTTATATTTTTTTTTATTCTACCTATAGTCTATTACCACTATAGTATTATTTATTCTTTTACTAGCTTTGCTATTGACCTTGTGGATCATAATTTTAATTTTGTTCTTCATGTAAACATGCTGAATGACAAAAAATTTTTTTCAATCTTCAGTCTTCAATCTTGCAGGCAGCTGTGGTCCAAGACAGTAGTGCTGCCATACCACACAGTGAAACAGCTAGTCAAGACACTCTCAACAATGCAGCTTTCAAAGTTGCCAAGGATCCTGGACAACATCCCAAACTTTCTCAGCCTCCTCAAAAAGTACAGCCGCTGTTGAGCCTTCTTGACCAGTTGTGTTGTGGTCATTGTCCAGGTGAGGTCCTCAGTGATGTGGACACCCAAGTACTTAGAGCTGCTCACCCTCTCCACTTCAAGCTCCCTGATGAACAGTGGACGATGAGGTCTCCTCTTCTTCCTCATGTCCACTATCATTTCCTTTGTCTTGTCTGTGTTGAGGGTGAGGTTGTTGTCCTCACACCGTGACATCAGACCGGCCACCTCTCTCCTGTAGGCTGCTTTGTCCCTGCCAGTGATTCTTCCTGTCACTGCGGTGTTGTCTGCAAACTTCAGGATGATGTTGTCCTTGTGACAGGTGACACAGTCGTGAGTGAACAGGGTGTAAAGGATGGGACTGAGAATAAATCCCTGTGGGGTGCCTGTGCTTGTAATGATGCTGGCTGAGGTTCTTTTTCAAATCCAGACAGACTGGGGTCTGCCAATTAGGAATTCTAAAAGCCAGTCACAGAGGGTAGTGTGCAAGCCCAGTTTGAACAGTTTATTGTTGTAGCAGGAGGCAACAGTGCTCTGGCTGAGGGAAACGTTGAAAATAGAGGTGAGAACATCAGCCAGCTTGTTGGCACATGCTCTGAGGGCCCACCATGGGATGTTGTCGGGCCCTGCTTCCTTGAGAGGGTTAACCCTCCTCAGAGCTTTGTACACCTGGCCTGTTGAGACTGTTGGGGGAGGGGAATAGAGTCAAGTGGTCGAAGTGTGTGTGTGAATCCTCTCTGTGCCTTGACTGGAGGACTCAAAGCTAGTGTAGAAGGTGTTGATATCATCTGGCAGGCTGTAGAGCTGATGGTGCTGGTGGTGGTCCTGTTGTCTGTGTTTTGCATGAATCTTTAACATTGGTGCTTCAAATGCATTTTATTCAGCTGTGTAGCACATACCTGTCAAGGCATACCTCATGCTTCCCTTATTGGGGGGGGCCTTCACACCTGTACTGACCTCATGCCTCCCTTATTGGTGGGACCTTCACACCTGTACTGAGTACTTAAAAACTGTATTTATCGGCAGATGAAAGAAAACTGAAGCAAAAAAAAAAACAAAAACCAAACAAACAGCAACTGCAACATGAACTATTTCAAATTCATTCATTTATGCTGCCAATGCTGAAACAAAAGCAGAATGGATTTTTGTTTCATAAGTTAAGTATCAGAAATAATTCTCTTTGAAATTGTGTTAATAATAATAACAATGAAAATATCAATCTTATTCAGCCCTTTCAATATAATGCTATACATTCAGATGTAAAGCAAAGTTCCAAGATACAAAATAACAGTACACTATAGGGGATTTGGGCTACCTCTAAGCATGTTTAAGATTTTAAAGCATTTTTTTTTGTTATATTTAGGTAATATTTGAAGGTGAATAATACTGCCCATACCTGAAAACATTTGGAGATTTCTCCTTCAGTCTGGAAAGGACAGAATTGTCTCGACCCACCATCGTGTTGCATTTGTCCGAAGCAAAGCCCACAACATTCTGCCATGGAATATTGTGCAATCTAAAATAAATAAATAAATGGTGACGGTGAAGGAGAACGGTGACGTCCAGTCCCTCGATGTCCCTTTTCTTCAAGCTTTGTTTTCTTCGCCGGCGGCGCGCTGCAAGAAGCCATTTTGAAACTCACAAAAACACTGCTTTGGTGCGCTTTTGGAGGATCGAAATAAGTGCAGGCGGACAGGACACGGCGAACTGAAGTTTAAAAGGGTGCTTCATGCAGACAGTCGTATACCCGGCTACAGACAATGCATGCATGGCACATTAGCATCACAGTATACAGCAGGAAAGCGTGGACATCTGCATTAGAGTCACACATACCAGGTGCAGCATTACTGGCGCCGGAATTCCTCTCTGTTCCGGAGCCGCAGGACAACAGAAGGTGCGAAGCGCATCTGCATAATGATCAGTCCACACCTCTCACTGTTGTGATAATTGCTCACGCTGAGTGCTCTGCCAGCCCCGTACGCTGTGGGGGTCACACATGAGGTGTTCCTCCACACTCAATAATTTTTTTCCCGTATATTTTTCTTTTTGGCAAACAGAAATGGCAATACGCCCGTATTTGCTAAAATTGCATTTTCCCCGTATTAAAATACGGTGAAACCGTATCACTTGACAGGTATGGTAGCATGATATGAAGGCATTTGTGATGATCTGATGGGGACAATTCTCTTTTTTCCAGGTTTGGGGACATGCCTGAAAATATCCTCCATACATAACCCGACTCCTCATTTAGCTGCGGCACAGTATGACACAGTCAACCAATCTACAGTATCTGCTGACAGTCCAGTATCAGCAAGTAGTTCAAGTAAAATTTCAAAAGTCAAAGTCAAAGTGCCTTTATTGTCATTCCATTGTTAATAAATAATGCAACGAAATTGAGATGCTGCTCCCTAAAAACAAACTATCACACTCACAGTTCACTCATGCATTTAACATTCTTATAATTACAACAATAAATAATGCTTGAAACAATATTACCTAAAAGTTGAATACAATATGTACGTAGCAATAATGAAAACATACTGAGCGAAAAATGTAAAAGACCAGCTTATACACACAGGGTTATTGCCACAAAATAACCTAAAATAACAAAATAATATCAGCAGTCTGTATGTGTTACATAAATCCGTTCAAAATACGCACTGCTGCTGGGAAAAAACTATGATTAAACCTGGTAGTCCGGGTTTTATGGGATCTGTACCTCTTTCCCAAGGGGAGCAAGTGAAAGAAATCATGGCCTGGATGATCAGTCTTTAATGATGGCAGTAGCTCTGTTGAGGTACTGAGACCTGGAAATCTCTTCCAGAGAAGGGAGAGAACAGCCAGTGATTTTTTGCGCAGTCTCGATCACTCTCTGGAAGGCTTTGCGGTCTGCGGCTGAACAGCCCTCATACCAAACCGTGATGCCATATGACAAAATGCTCTCAATAGCAGAGCGATAAAATAAAACCAGCAACTGTGCAGTCAGGCCATTCTTCTTGAGAAGCCTCAGAAAGTGTAGACGTTGTTGAGCCTTTTTTATCGTAGCTATGGTGTTAACTGCCCAGGTAAGGTTGTGAGAAATATGAACACCCAGAAACTTAAAAGCCTCCACCCTCTCCACACACTCCTTGCCTATATATAGAGGAGGCGGCTCACTGCTATGCTTCCTAAAATCACTAATGAGTTCTTTTGTTTTTTTTGTATTCAATCGCAGATTATTATCTGAGCACCATCTCACCAGTTTCTGGACCTCATCTCTGTATGCGGACTCATCTCCTCCTGATATGAGCCTCACTACTGTTGTGTCATCTGCAAACTTCACTATAATGTTTGTGGGATGAACAGGTATGCAGTCATATGTGTTCATATATGTGCATTTGTGATCAAAAGTGTCAAATACCTTTGAAAGGTCAATAAACAGTGCAGTATAATATATATTTTTCCCCCAATTAACTCAATTATATCATCAAGTGATTTTAAGGAAGCTGTGGTTGTGCCGTGATATTTTCTAAAACCAGACTGATAAGGTGGTAAAATGTTATTATTCAACAAGAAATCCTTCAATTGATTGTTGATCAATGACTCCAGAACCTTTGCAAGAACAGATAATTTGAAGATGGGTCTGAAATTTAGATTCATAAATAAAGTTATGTGTGATAAAGTGGAATGAAACAGGGGAAAAGTATTGAACACAGTAACTTACAGTGGGGCAAAAAGTAGTTAGTCAGCCACCAATTGTGCAAGTTCTCCCACTTAAAAGATGAGAGAGGTCTCCAATTTTCATCAAAGGTATACCTCAACTATGAGAGACAAAATGAGAAAAAAAATCCAGAAAATCACATTGTCTGATTTTTAAAGAATTTATTTGCAAATTATGGTGGAAAATAAGTATTTGGTCACCTACAAACAAGCAAGATTTCTGGCTCTCACAGACCTGTAACTTCTTCTTTCAGAGGCTCCTCTGTCCTCCACTCGTTACCTGTATTAATGGCACCTGTTTGAACTCATTATCAGTATAAAAGACACCTGTCCACAACCTCAAACAGTCAGACTCCAAACTCCACTATGGCCAAGACCAAAGAGCTGTCAAAGGACACCAGAAACAAAATTGTAGACCTGCACCAGGCTGGGAAGACTGAATCTGCAATAACTAAGCAGCTTGGTGTGAAGAAATCAACTGTGGGAGCAATTATTAGAAAATGGAAGACATACAAGACCACTCATAATCTCCCTTGATCTGGGGCTCCACGAAAGATCTCACCCCGTGGAGTCAAAATGATCACGAGAACGGTGAGCAAAAATCCCAGAACCACACGGTGGGACCTAGTGAATGACCTGCAGAGAGCTGGGACCAAAGTAACAAAGGCTATCATCAGTCAGACTCAAATCCTGCAGTGCCAGATGTGTCCCCCTGCTTAAGCCAGTACATGTCCAGGTCTGTCTGAAGTTTGCTACAGAGCATGTGGATGATCCAGAAGAGGATTGGGAGAATGTCATATGGTCAGATGAAACCAAAATAGAACTTTTTGGTAAAAACTCAACTTGTTGTGTTTGGAGGAGAAAGAACACCAGACCTACTGTGAAGCATGGGGGTGGAAACATCATGCTTTGGGGCTGTTTTTCTGCAAAGGGACCAGGATGACCGATCCGTGTAAAGGAAAGAATGAATGGGGCCATGTATCGTGAGATTTTGAGTGAAAACCTCTTTCCATCAGCAAGGGCATTGAAGATGAAACGTGGCTGGGTCTTTCAGCATGACAATGATCCCAAACACACCGCCCGGGCAACGAAGGAATGGCTTCGTAAGAAGCATTTCAAGGTCCTGGAGTGGCCTAGCCAGTCTCCAGATCTCAACCCCATAGAAAATCTTTGGAAAGTTGAAAGTCCATGTTGTCCAGCGACAGCCCCAAAACATCACTGCTCTAGAGGAGATCTGCATGGAGGAATGGGCCAAAATACCAGCAACAGTGTGAGAAAACCTTGTGAAGACTTACAGAAAACGTTTGACCTCTGTCATGCCAACAAAGGGTATATAACAAAGTATTGAGATGAACTTTTGTTATTGACCAAATACTTATTTTCCACCATAATTTGCAAATAAATTCTTTAAAAATCAGACAGTGATTTTCTGGATTTTTTTTTCTCATTTTGTTTCTCATAGTTGAGGTATACCTATGATGAAAATTGGAGACCTCTCTCATCTTTTAAATGGGAGAACTTGCACAATTGGTGGCTGACTAAATACTTTTTTTTGCCTCACTGTAAATGTGTATAATATTTAGTGGAGAAGTATTTGTTTGTAATAACAGTTTCAATGCCCTTCATGTATGAAGAAACTAATCTCCCAGAGCATTCAGCTGGGGGTTTGGCCCATTCTTTTTTTGAACAGACTGACTTTAAGCCCTGATGATTCCGAGTGACCTCTTGATCTTTACTTCTTTTCACAAATTTTCAATTGGTGACAGGGGACGCCTCAAGAAATTTTTCATGGGGTGGCCACATGGGGGCCACTCAGAATCTTTTGGTGGCACATCAAAATCAAAAGCCAAAACTCAAGTCCAGAAATTCTCTCATGTTGTTGTCACAGTGGCGCCCCCAGGTGGTTGTCACTGCTATCATAGGCGTACTGTATACTGTATAGATTAGTTGAAAATTGTAATTACTAGTACGTAGTACCTTTTACGATTGATATGCATAGACTAAAAGCAGTATAATAAAAAATTTGAGTGCTACAACAAACGAAATGTGATAGTCATGAATCTGAACATAAAGGTACCAGATGATATGCTGCACTTCATATTGATTAGTTACCCTTAAATTGGAGGACTGGCTGAAGACAATCATTTACAGGAAACAGGCTGTTATGCATTTTCCTGAACAAATTATAATACAGCTTTAGACAGAGGGGAACATGCATAAATGATCTTACTTGAGCTGTGACTTGATGCAATGTGTAAGTATGCCTGTCTTTCCACAGATCAAACCAATGCAACACCAGTGCTAAATAGAAAAAAAAAAACAAACAAAAAAACAACAACAACGAGTTAGTCACATTATGTACTATAAATATTTAACTTTTTAACCCATTTACAATAAAATCAAACAAATCCCAAAGCAACCATAAAAAATGTGTAACTGCACAAAATATGTCAGTATGATTTTTGAAAATATATAGTATATACAAGAACACCTCAGTCTCCTTAAGAAGGAACTTATTAGGTGATCATCTAAACATGGTAAGATGCATGAAAGCTCAGCTGTGATAAAAACAGCTATTTTAGAAATACAGATTTGCGTTCATCTTAAGTTTTAACTGAAGTATTTTAGTGTCTAAGAATGAACATGAACTTTTCTTTGTGTTATCTAACTCAAAAGCACATCAAAAATCAACATCAACAACAACAGTACAACTAAGACACAAGTCCATTTTAAGATTCTTAAGAATGTATTCCTAAGACTTTTCAAATCAAAAGGTTAATATTAATAGAAATTCCTGTAGATTCCATAATTTTATCATTGAGAAAGGAGAACATTTCTGATAGAGAAATCTTATTTCTAGTCTATTTTTAATTATGTTATTCTGATATTGGTATGACATGACAGTTAATCATTATTCTGATGTCCATCCATATACTGTATACCTCAATTCTTTTATTTTTTTTTATTATTATTTTATATTTATGCTGAAGTTTTTGGTCTTTATTGTTTTATTAAAAAAATCATAGCTACACATTAGAAGGTCTCAAACCTCTCTTTTTAAAATTTTTATACATGAAAAAAACACAGACAATGTTTTGACTAATCCATATAACCTTAGGTTTTGTCAATCCCTTTAAATAGCCTCAAACTCCATTTATCAAGGGGCCTCAAACGCCTCCCTCAAAGTTTATGAATTTATTTTACTATTTTTATTAAAACAAATTCTCTTTATATTAAGGATAAAAGTTAATTTGTTTCTTAAAATTTTTCCCACTCGCCCATGCCATCCTTGTGGTCCGGTTTGTCATTCCCGTTGGCATCAGGGTGAAGACCCCTGGGCCTTCTGCCAAAACCACAGGCTTGCGATGGAGGAGGTCTTTCTTTGTCGTTTCAGCGTGCACATTGTCCAGAGGCTTCTTTCCTGGCATCAGCATAGAGTTGTAGGATCCGGCTCCAAGGACCAGTTTGTTAGAGAAATTCTAACTTAGAGGAATAAGCTGAGGCAACTGCGTTTGCGGTCAGGAGAAAAAAAAAAAGGGTTTATTCCTATGCAGTGACACAGTTTCACACCCAGATCTACCAAGTGGAAAATGCACAAACATTCTGACAGAGATATTGGACTTATATGCCACTGTTTAACATAAGATAAGATAAGCCTTTATTAGTCCCACAATGGGGAAATTCCAGGATTGCAACAGCACAGGGATAGCAACACTCAGAGCAACAATCAGAAGACAAGAAAAAACAAGAGCAGTGAGTATACATATGTACATATAAATATATAAATATATTAACACACAGTGTGGAGCATTGTAGGTAGATGGAATAAATATATAAACACACACAGTGCGGAGCATTGTAGCTAGATGGAATGAACAGCATAACCGTCTACTTAGTTATCCTACATGGTATGATTATGTACCCATACATATTGTATGGGTACAATATGTATGGGTACCGGTATTTTCCTAGTTATATACCGGAGGGGACCATTGTGTAAGTCTATTGCATCTTTTGCATTCACTACTATTAGGTTGTCACGTTTTTTGCTATCTCTGAGAGCAGCCCCGCTTAGGTTATACAGTCTGACAGCCGTAGATAGGAAGGACCTGTGAAACCTCGGTTGTGCACCTAGGATGATGTAGTCTGCTGCTAAATGAGCTCCTCAGTGCGTTCAGTATGTCCTGCATAGGGTGGGACTCGGACTCCAGCAGAGATGACAGTTTAGCCACCATCCCTCTCTCTCCCATCTCCTCCACTGGGTCAAGGCGTTTCCCCAGGACAGAGCTAGCTTTCTTGATCAGTTTGTTCAGTCTCTTCCTATCAGCTGCTGTAATGCCACTGCCCCAGCAGACCACTCCAAAAGTGATGGCTGATGCCACCACCATGTCGTAGAATGTCTTCAGCAGCGCCCCTTGTACACCAAAAGACCTGAGTCTCCTCAGTAGGAACAGCCTGCGCTGTCCCTTCTTCTAGAGTGCGTCAGTATTGGGTAACCAGTTTACATATCTAATCTATGATACATGACTACCTCAGACGCAGGAGGTGCCAGCTTTGCCAGCAGAATCACAAGACATACGATAGACACAAGACATATGTTTATTTTCCCCAAGTTCTCCGGTAAACCTCCTTGGGAGGGATTTGATGACACTTTTGTGCATAGCAGTAGTTCCTATAAATGAAGGTATGGAAGAAAAAGTAACTACTGAGTGCTTTACACAACAAAATCCATCAACTCGACATCACAGCAACACAGACTGGGACATTTTCAAGCATGCAGCCACTCATAATGGACACACAAACCTAGAGGAGTACACTGAGGTTGTTGTGGCATACATAGCCAAATGCATTGATGATGTTACTCACTGCAAGATCATCACTGTTTGTGGCAACCAGAAACCATGGATGACAGGAGAGGTCCACAGACTCCTGAGGGCTCGAGACGCAGCCTTCAGGGCTGGCAACACTGCAGGACTAACAACAGCTAGAGCCAACCTGTCCCGTGGCATCAAGGAGGCAAAACGACAGTACAGCAAGAAAATATCCAGACACTTCAGCAACACCAGAGGTGCACGTTCCCTCTGGCGTGGCATACAGATCCTCACCAACTACAAACCTCCACCTCAGACCTGTGCGAGTGACATCACATTGCTCAACAACCTAAACAACTTCTTTGGCCGATTTGAAGCACAAAATAGCAGACCAGCACAGAAGACAACTCCTCCTCCAGATGAGCTGGCCTTAAGTCTGGATCTGGCTAGCGTGAAGAGGACCCTCTGCAGGATCAACCCACACAAGGCAGCTGGCCAAGACAACATACCGGGTCATGTCCTGAAGGACTGCGCAGAGGAGCTTAAGAATGTCCTGGCTGACATCTTCAACATCGTATCGTCACTTCCTGTTTTGCTGTCTGTCTGTGTGGTTTGCTCTCCTCACTCTCCTGAGCTTTTGGGTTAGCCACTAGCGATGGCTACTAGCTCTCCTTCCTCTCCTCCTCTGGTGTGCTCTCTCTGTCAGATGTTTAGCTACACCTCTGCCTCTTTTAGTGATAACGGTAAATGTAATAAATGTTGTCTTTGAGGCGCTCGAGGCGAGGTTGTCTGATTTGGAATCCCGGCTCCGCTGCATTGAAACACCGTCTGCGCCAGTTACTCTTGACGGACGCCCCTTAGCTGCAGTGGAGCTAGCTATCATAGCTAACCCCGTTAGTGGTCCTCCGGCTCTCCTCAGCAGCGAGGAGACTGGGTGGGTGACGGTGAGAAGGAAGCCTAGTCGCAAAGCCCCGGTACACCTTCAACCTGTTCATGTTTCTAATCGTTTTTCCCCGCTCAGCAACACACCCGCTGAGGAAAAAACTCTGATCATTGGTGACTCTGTAGTCAGAGACGTGAACCTAGAGATTCCAGCGGCCATAGTCAAATGCATTCCTGGGGCCAGAGCAGGTGACATCGAGTCAAATTTGAAAATGCTGGCTAAAAGTAATTGTAAATACTCCACAATTGTTATTCACGCTGGCATTAATGACATCCATCTCCGGCAGTCGGAAGTCACGAAACTTAATGTAGAATCGGTGTGTGACTTTGCAAAAACGATGTCTGCCACTGTAGTATTATCTGGGTCCCTCCCCAATCTGACCAGTGATGACATGTTTAGCCGCTCGTCATCCTTGAACCGCTGGCTGTCTGTGTGGTGTCCTGCAAATGCCGTGGGCTACATTGACAATTGGAGCTCATTTTGGGGAAAACCTGGTCTTATGAGACGAGACAGCATTCATCCCACTGTGGATGGTGCTTCTCATTTATCTAACAATCTGGCATCTTTTTTATCCAAATTTCCAAAACCTTGACTACTCAGAGTTGGGACCAGCTCCTCTTCATCCGCCACCCCTCAACTTATCCCCTGTCTTCCCCAGCCGAGAATCATTGTTTGCTCCCTCCAAAGTAAATAAAAATATAATATATAAGCATCCCAAAGTGATTAAACAAAATATTGGTAAAACTCAAATTAAACATAAAGCCTCTAAATTGAATGATTTGCCCTCTTTTCCTCCTCATAATTTAAAAATTAAATGTGGTTTACTAAATATTAGGTCTCTAACTCCCAAGTCTCTGTTAGTCCATGATCTGTTAATTGATCATCAGATTGATTTAATATCCCTTACAGAGACTTGGTTAGGGCAAGAGGATTATGTTGGTTTAAATGAGTCAACTCCCTCTGGTTATTTAAACTGTCAAAATCACAGAAGTTCTGGTCGTGGAGGAAGAGTAGCAACTATTTACCATTCCAAATTACTAGTTAATGTAAAGCAAAAAACATGTTATAATTCCTTTGAGGGCCTGGTCCTCAGTATTGGGCACTTTAGCAATTTTAGGTTAAACCCAATTTTTTTTTGCCATAGTTTATCGTCCCCCATCTACTTAATCAGAATTTTTATCAGAATTTGCTGATTTCTTAGCTGATTTAGTGCTGAAATCTGATAGAATAATTATAGTAGGGGACTTTAATATACATGTGGATGTAGATAGTGACTGCCTTAATGTGGCATTTAATTCAATATTAGACTCGATTGGGTTTTCTCAGAAAGTAGGAAGTTCTACTCATTACCTCCACCATACATTGGACCTTGTTCTGACATATGGCATAGAAATAGAAAATCTTGTAGTGTCTCCTCATAACCCTGTACTGTCAGACCATTGTCTGTTAACCTTTGATTTTACTATTTCTGACTATTTGGCTCCTAAAGAAAAATATTATTACAGTAGATGCCTCTCAGGTGATGCTGTTACCAAATTTATGCAGATTGTTTCCTCTATGCCATGTGTCAACACAACGGAAATAAGCTATAGACAGCTTGCTCCTTCTGTAATTGATAACATGGTGGATAGTGTTACAGCTTCTCTGCATCAGACTCTAGACTTGGTGACCCCCTTAAAAAAGAAAAAGTCTAATCAGCGATTTCTAACTCCTTCACAGAAACTCATAGCTTAAAACAGAAGACTCGTCAATTAGAAAGAAAATGGCACTCCACTAATTTAGATGAAATCTATTTAGCTTGGAGAAATCATCTTTTAATTTATAAAAAATCTCTTAGAAAAGCTAGAACGAGTTATTATTCTGCATTAATAGAAGAGAACAAAAATAATCCCAGGTGTATTTTCAGCACTGTAGCCAGGTTGACAAAGAGTCAGGACTCTGTCAATCCTATCATTCCCTTAGAGCTTACTAGTCAGGACTTTATGAACTTTTTCAATAATAAAATTTCATCCATCAGAGATAAAATCAATCAGATTCTTCCCACAGTTAACTTAAATACTTTAACTACTACAACTCCTTCAATTGATGTCTGTCTTGATGAGTTTACTCCAATCGACCTTTGTGAGTTAGACAAAATAGTTTCCTCATCCAAACCTTCAACTTGTCTTTTAGACCCTATTCCTACCAGGTTATTTAAAGAAGTCTTCCCACTTATTGGTAGCTTTATTCTTCATATAATCAATTCTTCATTAACTTTAGGCCATGTACCGCAGGCTTTAACGGCTGTAATTAAACCCTTACTCAAAAAGCCAACGCTAGATCCAGGAGCTTTAGCTAACTATAGACCAATCTCTAATCTCCCTTTCATTTCAAAAATTTTAGAAAGAGTTGTTGCTACGCAATTATTTGACCACCTGCAAGGAAATTGTTTACTTGAAGAGTTTCAATCTGGGTTTAGAATCCATCATAGTACTGAAACAGCCTTAGCGAAGGTCACTAACGACCTCCTCATCGCATCTGATAATGGACTGGTTTCTGTACTTGTCCTTTTAGACCTTAGTGCAGCTTTTGATACTATCGATCATAATATTCTACTTGATAGATTAGAACACTATGTTGGACTTAATGGAACTTCGCTGCAGTGGTTTAGCTCTTATTTATCTGATAGGTTCCAGTTTGTTCATGTAAATAATGAGTTTTCTTTCAACTCAAAGCTTAGTCATGGAGTTCCACAGAGATCTGTGCTAGGCCCTACTCTTTTTAGTTTATATATGCTTCCGTTAGGCAACATTATTAGAAAGCACTGTATACATTTTCATTGTTATGCAGATGACACACAATTATACCTGTCAATGAAGCCAGATGATAGTAATCAATTAGCCAAATTAGAAGCCTGTCTTAAGGAAATCAAAGCTTGGATGACTTGTAATTCCCTGCTATTAAATTTAGATAAGACTGAAGTCATTCTTGTTGGTCCAAAAAACCTTAGAAATAACTTTCCAAATCAAACTTTCAGTTTAGATGTGGTTACTCTCTCTTAATAGCTCTGTGAGGAACCTTGGAATTATTTTTGATCAAGATCTGTCCTTCAATTCACATATTAAATTTGTTTCTAAGACTGCCTTCTATCATTTGCGTAATATTGCCAAGATTAGGAACATCTTTTTAGGCAGCCTCTCCGTGTCTAGTTCAGGCGCCAGTATCCTGTGGATGTGTATGACTCAAATGCAAACATTCATGCTTCCTGCTCTCATTGTGGTACGAATGTCACATGCCACCCTGCAATGTCTTTGTTGTTAACATGCCTTTGATGTATTGTTTGTAGCTGGGTATTTAAGTGGCTGAATATGATATGTTCACCCTCTTCTCTTCTCACTCTGACTGCTTCTGACTACTGCTCATGAGAGCCTGAGAGTTAGCTCCAGCATGCTTATACAGTAGCTGGGGTGAGCTCCGTGATGGCGATGATTGATGAATAAACTTCCTTAAAAACTCCAGTCACCGTGCCTTATTTTAACATCGCCACACTGGATGTTTAAAAAAAAAAAAAAAAAAAAAAAAAAATATTGTCTCAGAGTGATGCTGAGAAACTGATCCACGCTTTTGTTAGCTCGAGATTAGATTATTGTAATTCTTTATTATCAGGCTGTCCTAAAACATCTTTAAAAAGTCTTCAGCTGATCCAAAATGCTGCAGCAAGAGTTTTAACAGGTACTAGAAAGAGAGATCATATCTCTCCGGTTCTTGCCTCCCTTCATTGGCTTCCCATAGAGTTTAGAATTGAGTTTAAGATCCTTCTTCTTACTTACAAAGCTCTAAACAATCAGGCTCCTTTTCATTTAAAAGATCTGATACTACCGTATTATCCTAACAGAGTACTACGCTCCCAAAATGCAGGATTACTTGTAATACCTAGAATCTCCAAAAGTACAATGGGAGGCAGAGCCTTCAGTTATCAAGCTCCTCTCCTGTGGAACCAGCTGCCAATCTGGATTCGGGAGTCAGACTCGATCTCTGTTTTTAAGAATAGGGCTAAAACCTACCTTTTTGATATAGCCTACAATTAGGGAGGGATCATGTGTTTTTGAACCCTCCCTTAGTTATGCTGCTAATAGGTTTAGTCAGCCGGGGGACCTCCAATAATGCACTGAGCCTCACTCCTTTCTTCACTCTCAATGAAATATATATTTTATTTTTTTTTTTGCTGGTCATTAACATCTGTTTGTTCTCTCCCATAGATTGAGTCCCCATCGTGCTGTTTGCTCTCTACATGTCTGTTCTTTTCATCTTCTCTGTCCCCTCACCCCCCAGCCAGTCGCAGCAGATGACTGCCCCTCCCTAAGCCTGGATCTGCTGGAGGTTTCTTCCTGTTAAAAGGGAGTTTTTCCTCTCCACCGTCGCCAAGTGCTTGCTCACAGGGGATCGCCTGATTGCTGGGGTCTTTCTGCAACTGTGGGGGTTCCCCCTACAGTTGATAGTGCTATGAGATGACTGTTGTTGTGAAATGGCGCTATATAAATAAAGTTGAATTGAATTTAATTGAACATTTCCCTGTCTCAAGCTGTTGTCCCCACATGCTTCAAGACTGACACCGTAATACCAGTCCTGAAGAAGCCCGTCCTATCCAGCTACAATGATTACCGGCCGGTAGCACTGACTCCCACTATAATGAAGTGCTTTGAGCTGCTAGTCATGCAGCACATCAAGTCCACTCTGTCTCTCTCTCACGACCCATTCAAGTTTGCATACAGGAAGAACAGATCCACAGAAGATGCCATCGCTGCTGCTCTCCATCCAGCCCTCACCCACCTGGATTCAAAAAACTCGTACGTGCGCATGCTGTTCTTGGACTTCATCTCAGCATTCAACACAATCATCCCCCAGCACCTTAATACAAAAACTCAGACACTTAGGACTCAAAGCCTCTCTCTGTAACTGGGTGCTGGACTTTCTCACAGGGAGGCCACAGAATGTGCGGGTTGGCAGCAACACCTCCCAGACTATTACACTGTGCACAGGGGCCCCACAAGAGTGCGTGCTCAGCCCGCAGCTCTTCACCCTGCTGACCCATGACTGCGTGCCAGCCTACATCACCAACCACATCATCAAGTTTGCAGATGACACGATGGTAGTGGACCTCTTCACCAACAACGATGAGGCCAACTACAGAAATGAGGTGAGCCAACTGGTCCAACGGTGTAAAGACAACAACCTCTGCCTGAACGTGGGAAAAACCAAGGAGATTGTGGTCGACTTCAGAAGGGGGTCACACACAGCACCCCCCCCTCATCATCAACGGTGCAGCTGTGGAGAGGGTGAACAGCACCAAGTTCCTGTGGGTTCACATCTCTAGGACCTCACCTAGACCAACAACACCACATCACTGGCCAAGAAGGCCCAAACTCACCTCCATTTCCTCCACAGACTGAGGAGAGCATGAGTCCCACCCCCCATCATGCAGTCTTTCTACGGGGGCATCATTGAGAGCATCCTCACCAACTGCATCACGGTGTGGTATGGAAGCTGCACTGCCGTCTGCTGGAAGACACTACAACGCATAGTGGACGCAGCCAGTAAAATCATCGGTGCCCTCCTGCCCCTGCTCTTGGACATCTACCCCACTCGCCTCACCCGCGGAGCCACCAACATCACAGGGGAAACCTCCCATCCCCTACACTCCCTCTTCAGCCCCCTGCCCTTAGGGAAAAGGTACCATTGTGGGGCACATATATGCACATTTGTATATGACTGCATGATTCATACGTATACCACCTTAGGCTTCACATCTGAGACAGAACAAAGGACTGAGCCGCTCTTTAGATAACACGAGGGTGTGAAGTTTAGTCTTTGGCATGCAAAGAGACAGCCTTGGGGGATTTCGCCCAGCGGCCAGAGACTGAGAGGTGGAGTGTGTTAAGATCGGGGGGAAGTTACATTGTGACTGGGATTAAGTACCATGTGACTATATGTTTGATGTCCTGAGTATAAAAGGGACAGATGTTGGAAGATTCACTCTCTTTTCTCTTTCTGTGTTTGGATGATGTTGGAGAATGTGAATAAATCTGACTTGAGAAATAAACTCAGCCTCATCTTTCCCCATTCTCCACACTGGTGACCCTATGACGTATCATGAGCAGAAATAATTCCCCCGAGCCGGACTTGTCAGGAGCCAGCCAGGCGAACGCAGCCACAGTCAAGCTACCAGACTTCTGGCAAGACAACCCGTGCTCCTGGTTCCATTTGGTCGAGGCACAGTTTGCCCTCCGGGGGATAACTGTAGATGACACCAAATTCTACCACGTCATTTCCAAGCTCGACAACTGCACGGCTCGATATATGCAGAGCTTTTTGGAGCGCCCACTGGCCGACGACAAATACGGCGGGTTGAAGGCTGTGCTCATCCAGCGTTTCACTCCCTCAGTCCAGGAGAGAGCGGAGAGACTCCTGGCCCTGAATGACTTGGGAGATAGCACACCCGTCGACCTGATGGAAGACATGCTGAGGCTGAGGGGCTCAGATGGCAATGATTTCCTCTTCACCCACATTTTCCTGAGAACCCTACCGTTGGCCACGAGAGCGACCCTGGCTGGTTCACCGTTGATGGCCCAGCGGGACTTCCACGCGCTGGCCCAGGAGGCACAATGGATTCTCAACGCCAGCAGACAGCGCGCGGCCACCGCAGCAGCGACGGAGCTCGGCGCGGCGGCCGGAGACGACAGGACTCCAGAGGCGGGGGTAGCAGACCCACTGAAAATGGCGGCGGCGAAGGCCAGGGATCACGGAGGAGACGACCTCTGTTTTTACCATCGCCGCTTCGCAGAGAATGCACGCAAATGTATACCACCGTGCCAGTTCAGGAGCTCGGGAAACGCCAAGACCGGGGGTGAATAGCAGCTGCGGCCCTCGGGGAGGAGAACAAGCTGCTCTAATTGACGGATGCGCGATCGGGGAGGCAATTCCTCGTGGACACAGGCTCCCAAGTGAGCTTCATCATGCCTACATACGCTGACCGGCTGGCGGGTTCCGGAGGTCACAGAGCGTCAGCAGTGAACGGCTCGAGGATTAAGACCTTTGGTGAGAAGACTCTGCTTCTGTCCCTCCACGGCCGTACATTTGAGTGGACTTTTGTTATAGCTGCAGTGAACTTCAATATGTTAGGGGCTGATTTTCTGTGCTCACATGGTTTGTTGGTTGATCTTGCTAATAGGCGCCTGGTTAATGCACTTTTTATTCTATTCCCTGTGCAGCCCGAGTGACCCCGCCCACTGCACAAGCCAACGTCGCAACAGCAGGTGGTATGTTTCACACACTGTTCACTCAGTTCCCAGCACTCACGGTTCCCACATTTTCAGCAGCTGTCGCTAAACACGGAGTGGAACACTTTATTACTACCACCGGACCACCCGTTTTTGCAAAAGCTCGGCGCTTGGATGCAGCTAAACTGTCCATAGCGCGCGAGGAGTTCGCCAGCCTTGAAAAGTTGGGCATCATCAGACGTTCGAAGAGCCCATGGGCTTTCCCGCTTCACATGGTCCCTAAAGCCGACGGCTCATGGCGTTCTTGGAGAGATTTCTGCAGGCTGAACAACGCTACAGCGCACGACCGCTACCCAATCCCGCATATCCAAGATTTTTCCGTTCATTTGGCTGGGGCGCGCATTTTTTGTAAGGTAGACTTGGTCCGCAGGTACCATCAAGTCCCAGTACACGCTGAGGACATCCCCAAAACAGTGGTAATAACTCCTTTTGGCCTTTTCGAGTTTTTGCGCATGCTGTTTGGGCTTAAAGGCGCTGCGCAGACGTTCCAGCGCATGATGGACTCGGTGTCGCGTGATTTCCCTTTCGTGTTCGTCTACCTGGACGACATCTTGGTAGCCAGTGCGTCCGAAGATGAACACGAAAATCACCTCACGGCAGTTTTCCGGAGGTTGGGGGAGCACGGGTTAATAATCAACCCAGCGAAGTGTCAGTTCGGGGTGACGCAGATTGATTTTTTGGGGCATTGCGTCTCTCCAGAAGGAGCCGTCCCTCTGCCTGACAAAGTGCACGCAATAACAAATTTTCCCCAGCCACAAACGGTCAAAGCGTTACAAGAGTTTTTGGGAATGGTAAATTTTTATAACCGCTTCCTTCCCCGCGCAGCGCAGCTCATGCAACCATTGTATGCCGCGCTAAAAAAACAAAAACCCACAAGCAGAATCGAATGGTCTCCTGAGCGGGAGTGCGCATTCGCGGAGGTCAAAACAGCTCTCGCAAACGCTGCGTTGTTAGCACATCCAGACCCCACTGCCCGCATAGCGGTCACTACTGGCGCATCAGATGTAGCCATAGGAGCGGTCGTAGAGCAGCAGGTCACCAGGGTTTGGCAGCCGCTCGCCTTTTTCAGCAGGACGTTGCGCGATAGCGAGCGAAAATACAGCGCATTCGACAGGGAGTTGTTAGCTCTCCACTTAGCCATTCGCCACTTCCAGTTCTGGCTGGAGGGACGCCGTTTCACTGCGTTCGTTGACCACAAGCCGCTTACTTTCGCGATGGCCAAGGTTTCAGAACCGTGGTCGGGCCGGCAGCAGAGGCAGCTGGCTGCAATCTCAGAGTTTACTACCGATATTCAGCACGTAGCGGGTAAACTTAATGTGGTGGCAGACTGTCTCTCGGGTGCTGTAGTGGCCCCAGTCCGCGTAGGGGTAGATTGTGCAACCATGGCCGCTGAGCAGGCTAGCGACGCGGAAGTGCGCGCCGCCGCAGTCCGCACAGGGATAGATTATGCAGCCATGGCCCCGGATCAGGTTAGTGACGCAGACGTGCGCACGCTCCAGTCTGGACCAACAGGGTTAAGGCTGGAGAACAGGGTGTTACAAGATGGTATGCCCCCCCTAATCTGCGATGGCTCCACGGGTCGACCGCGCCTGGTGGTACCGACCGCGTGGCGCCGCCGCGTTTTTGACTCGATTCATTCTCTGGCGCACCCGGGGGTGCGCGCATTGGTCAAAATGGTAGGAGAGAAATTTGTATGGCCGAGCCTGCGCAAGCAAGTTAAAGAGTGGGCAGCAGCCTGCGTGTCTTGTCAACGAGCCAAAATATACAAACACACTAGAGCTCCCTTGGAGCCGTTTCACATCCCGGCTAAGAGGTTCGATCATGTGCATGTCGACCTCGTAGGCCCCCTCCCGCCGTCACAGGGGTGTACACACCTTTTGACAATGGTGGGCCACACCACGCGTTGGCCGGAAGTGGTCCCACTGGCATCAACCACAGCCGAGGAGGTAGCGCGCGCGTTTTTGACGACATGGGTAGCGCGTTTTGGAGTTCCGTCGGACATTACGTCCGACAGAGGTCCTCAATTTGTTTCAGAGCTTTAGTCAGCGATGGCCCGCAGCCTGGGGGTAACGATTCACCACACTACCGCGTACAACCCGCAGGCTAATGGTTTATGCGAACGTTTCCATAGGTCATTGAAAGCAGCCCTCAGAGCATCGCTTACGGATGCAAATTGGGTGGACAGGCTACCATGGGTTTTATTGGGGTTGCGTTCTGCACCTAAAGAGGATTTAAAAGCCTCCCCAGCTGAGTTAGTTTTTGCACAGCCACTCCGGCTGCCCGGGGAATTTCTCCCAGATAATCCTGCGCCAGAGTGCCCCCCTGCTCAGCGGCTGCAGAGCGACACGGGATCGAGCACACTTCCTGGCCCTGTTCATCACAGTTTTCCGCGCGTTTTTGTGCCTAAGGCTTTAAAAAATGCGGAGTTTGTTTTTGTCAGGCATGATGCGCATCGCCCCCCGTTGCGGCCACCTTATGATGGACCTTTTAGAGTGCTGGAAACAGGGGATAAGCATTTTTTGCTAGATTTGGGGGGCAGGGAAGAACAGATTGGCATAAACAGACTCAAACCCGCCTTTGTGTTGGCCGACGAAAATGTGCTGTTGGCTACGGCTCCTCAGCGCGGCAGACCCCCTAAGGAGCATTCATCAGGACAACCACAGGGATTGACTAACAGTTCTAATCCTCAGGCAGCAGCTCCCCAGCAGGAGGGCGCCGCGAGAGTGGTAAAGCCCGCTTACAGCAGATATGGGAGGCGAATGAGGCCCAAGCGACATGTGGACTGATGTGTAATAATTTTACCATGACTTGCAGACTGTTATTACAGTTGTTCCATCTTAGACGTTTGGGGGGGGGGTCATGTGGGGCACATATATGCACATTTGTATATGACTGCATGATTCATACGTATACCACCTTAGGCTTCACATCTGAGACGGAACAAAGGACTGAGCCACTCTGGAGATAACGAGGGTGTGAAGTTTAGTCTTTGGCATGCAAAGAGACAGCCTTGGGGGATTTCGCCCAGAGGCCAGAGACTGAGAGGTGGAGTGTGTTAAGATCGGGGGGAAGTTACATTGTGACTGGGATTAAGTACCATGTGACTGTATGTTTGATGTCCTGAGTATAAAAGGCACAGATGTTGGAAGATTCACTCTCTTTTCTCTTTCTGTGTTTGGATGATGTTGGAGAATGTGAATAAATCTGACTTGAGAAATAAACTCAGCCTCATCTTTCCCCATTCTCCACACCATAGCCTCCGGGCCTGCTCCACAAGACTGCTGAACAGCTTTGTTCATCAGGCCATCAGGACCCTGAACGCTGTTCACAACCCACCGCTTCCCAAACGGTAGCACCAGCACAATAACTACCTCAGATGTTGGCACAGAAAGACTGGCACACCAACAATAATACTGTTGTTCTGTTGTACTTTTGCTGCTATATGTCTCTGCACTTTAACCGCAACCATTTGCACAAATGCCATATCTTCTGCTGTCTGTATATCACAGCAATACTGATCATGTGCAATCATATCTGTCACTATCTGCACCTACACTACCACATTGAAATGCACTACGGCTATTCACCTCTAGCTGTTCGAATATAGGATTGCAGGGTTTTTTTTTTTTTACCACTAATCGTTTACTTAAACTAATCGTTTACCACTATGGAAGTCAGAGTCCTTCTGGCTGCTATTGGCACCACGGGTTGCATCACTGTATATAGACTGTACATAGACTGCTGCTGTCGCTGTTTGTTCTTGTTTTTCTTTTTTTTTTTTTTCAATCCAGCCTAAATTCCTTCTTTTATAAAATGCACACCAATATACTGTATATATAGAGAGAAATGCCATTTCAATTATCCTGTATGTCTTGCACATATAGTAGTATTGACAATAAAATCTTTGAATCCTTGAAACATTGATATTCTTTAGATTTAATAAATCTAAATGACTGCTGCTATCCTTGAGACTTTGAAAAGAAAAACATTTTGTTTCAACAGCAGATGTAACTATGAAATCTGATAATGATTTACAGTTCCCAATGTACAACAGAGGACTCAGTGGTCCTGATCAGTGGTATGAAAAATAGTTCTTCAAAACAGAGTCTACTACAGTTCTGTCAGCATGCTTATTTTGGAGCAATAGCAGTTTTGCAGGTGCGGTAGTCACACTATCGCCACAAGACTTCAATTTTTCATGCATTGACACACTCCTCCTGTGTCACTTTGTAAGCCAGAGTATTCACATTGGGAGGATGTAGTTTTTTGTCACCACTGCTAATGAACATGGCGGTGACAGGACAGATACACCTGTTCCTGGTGTCCAGTTCTCACCTTCAATAAACACTTATTGCATAACACTTGACTGGCACCAGGTCTTAACTTAGGAGATACAGGATCATGTGTTGACCTCAGAAAGCACATTCTGGTCACAAGATGAGGTTGTACAGAAGAGTACACACTCAATACAAAAAAATCGAGGTATATATGGATGGACATCAGAATAATGATAAACTGTCATGTTATACCACTATCAAAATAACATAATTAAAAATAGACTAGAAATATGAATTCTAGTCTAGTTTCTGGCAAACTTTACAGTTCTGGATAACACCTAACAAACTTTTCCAACTTTATGAAACCATATAAGATTTTGCCATCCAATGGAAAAAAAAATAATAATCATTTGGAAAAGTTTTTCATGCATAAATGTAGTTGCTTTAAAATTAGTCCAATTTGATGCTTTCTTGAACAAAATAAAACTGTATAAAGGTCTTAAAACACTGTAATATTAGAAAAGCCTCACTTGTACACTACCGTTCAAAAGTTTAGGGTCACTTAGAAATTTCCTTATTTTTGAAAGAAAAGCACTTTTTTTCAATGAAGATAACTTCAAACTAATCAGAAATACACTATACATTGCTAATGTGGTAAATGACTATTCTAGCTGCAAATGTCTGGTTTTTGGTGCAATATCTAGATAGGTGTATAGAGGCCCATTTCCAGCAACTATCACTCCAGGGTTCTAATGGTACAATGTGTTTGCTCATTGTGTCAGAAGGCTAATGGATGATTAGAAAACCCTTGTGCAATCATGTTAGGTCTGCAATGCTGTAATTGCTGCAAATGGAGGATTCTTTGACAAAAGCAAAGTTTGAAGGAAAAAATGATTATTTCAAATACAAATCATTATTTCTAACTTTGTCAATGTCTTGACTATTTTCTATTCATTTTACAACTCATGGTGGTAAATAAAAGTGTGACTTTTCATGGAAAACACAAAATTGTCTGAGGTGACCCCAAACTTTTGAACGGTAGTGTATATTACTGTATTAGCACTTTCACCTTGTTTAAAGCAATTTGCGTTATACTTCATTTATTCTGTTACTTCCTCTTGTTCTAATGAGAGCATTTTATTCTTACTCAGTATTGTACATTGCAATGTATGGTTTTATGATTTGAGAAACTATATTAAATTTAAAAAAAAGAGCTAGCAAGCTAATGTTACTAGTTCAAAGGATTCAAGGATTCAAAGGCTTATTATCATGTGCAGAGTTAAGAAATGCTACATTTCCTGAGCAATGAAATTCTCTCTTTGCCCTCTGAACAAATGCCAAGGTAATAGGTACACAACAATACTATAATAAGGTATTATACACAATAAGGTAGTAACACAATAACTCAATTCTAATACTAATGGATGCTAATAACACACACACACCAACACAGAGGCAATTAAGACTCCTAAGCACGCCTTAATACTAAATACTAATACTAATGAGTACGAATAACACACATTAGGCAATTTGGACAGCTAAAGCAGTTGATACAGTCAAACAAGAGGAATGAAATTGAAAATTCACTGGATGACTACCGTGGTAGTGGTATATTGATATCAGAGATGATGTGAACTTGAGATGGCATAAACCTAGGTACAGTGTGTAAATGAGTATTGTGTACATAAACCTATGTACAGTGTGCAAATGAGCATTGGGCAGTGGGCAGTATATAATTATAAATTACAAATTAGCACCTGGTGCTAATTTCTCCGTAATGGTAGTACCAGTAGACTGTACAAGACAAATAGCAGCAGAGATGATATGGACATCAGACGGGTGAGACTATATACACTGTACAGGTGAGCAATGTGCAAATTTAGCAGGCGGTGTGTGAGTTCATATATGCAAAGCTGTGTTACAGAGTTTTGGGAGTTGTTATTTGTTCAGGAGACTGATGGCAGTGGGAAAGAAGATGTTTTTCAGTTTGGTTGACCTGCATTTCACACTTCTGTACCTCCGGTCTGAGGGTAGAAGTGTGAACAATCTGTGCTGGGGGTGGGTGGGGACCAGGAGGATGGCGTCAGCTCTCCTTTGGCCTCTGCGGTGGTAGATGCTCTACAGAGAGGGGAGTGGAGTCCTGATGATCTTCTCCACTGTCTTCACCACTCTCTGCAGGCGTTTGCGGTCCAGGGCAGTGGTGCTGTCATACAACGCAGTGATGCAGTTGGTCAGGATGCTCTCAATGATGCAGCTGTAGAAATTGTTGAGGATCCTGGAGGACATGCCAAACTTCTTCAGCCTCCTCAGGAAGTACAGCCGCTGTTGAGCTCTCTTAACCAGCTCTGTGGTGTTGTGTGTCCACTTACAGTCCTCGCTGATGTGGATGTCCAGGTATTTAAAGCTGCTCACCCTCTCCGCCTCAAGCTTTCAGATGAACAGCGGCTGATGGGGTCTCTTCCCTTTCCTCATGTCCACCATCATCTCCTTTGTCTTTTTTGTGTTGATGGTGAGGTTGTTGTCCTCACACCATAACACCAGGTTGGCCCCCTCCCTCCTGTAGGATGCTTCGTCATCACCAGTGATGCGTCCTATCACTACTGTTTCATCCGCGAACTTTAGGATGATATTGTCCTTTGGGAGGTGACACAGTCATGGGTGAAGAGGCTGTAGAGGATGGGGCTGTGAACACAACCCTGTGGGACACCTGTGTTCGTTATGATGCTGGCTGAGGTCCTGTTACCCATCCTGACAGGCTGGGGCCTGCCCGTTAGAAAGTCCAGTAGCCAGTCACAGAGGGTGGGGTGCAGGCCAAGTGAAGACAGTTTGTTGGTGAGTTTGTGGGGGATGACCACGTTGAAGGCGGAGCTGTAGTCGACAAAGAGCATCCTAATGTAGGAGTCTTTAACTAGAGAATAATGGAGTGCTGCAGTAATGGTATCTGAGGTGGACCTGCTGGGCCGGTAGGTGTACTGCAGGGGGTCCAGGATGCCTGGTATGCTGTCCTGAATAAGGGGCAGCGCCACTCTCTCTAAGCACTTCACGATGATTGGAGTAAGTGCTACCGGTCTGTAATCATTCAGACAGATCGGCGGGCTCCTTTTGGGGAGGGGGATGATGGTTGTTGTTTTGAAGCAGGATGGGACTATGTTCTGGTTGAGGGACAGGTTGAAGATTGATGTGAAGTTGTCAGTCAGCTCGGCAGTGCATGCTCTGAGGGCCTGCCCAGGTATGTTGTTTGGTCCTGCTGCCTTGCAGGGGATGATATTCCTCAGTGCTTTGTTTACCTGGCCTGGTGAGACTTTTAATGGAAGGGATGGGGGAGGGGGGTGCGTGAGTGTGTCTCTCTTCTCTGCCTTGTAGCTGGTGGTCTCAAAGCGGGTGTAAAAGATGTTGAGATCGTCCGGCAGGCTGTCTGTGGAGCTAGTGGTGCTGCTGTTGGTCCTCTTGTATGCAGGGCTTCTGGCTGAGGAACTTCCTGACCTGTGTGGTGCGATGGTATCAACGCACGTGCTGATGTACCCAGTCAAATATTCATCGTATTCTTGTATGTTTACAGAAGAGTCCTCTTGGGTGGCTGCAGCTTTAAACACATCCCAGTCTGTGCAGGCAAAACAGTCTTACGGGGTGCTCTCAGTCTCTGGAGTCCAGCACTTAATTTGCTTAATAACAGGGTTTGCTTGTTTCAGCTTTTGTCTGTAGGCTGGGTACATAAGCAGTGAGATGTGATCTGACTGTTATGAATGCCCCTTGCAGGGCATTAGTGAGATGCCAGATGCAAAACAGTAAGTTTGCTTGTTTATTTACAAAAGACAAAATAAACTGCCTCGTGGGCAAAACAAGAACATATACTAAAGCACAAAATAATAGACTCCGAAGACAAACGAGGAGGTGCAGCGAGGACGGAGACTGCGCTATACAAAGACACTTCCAAAGACGAGCATGAAGAATCCAAGGCACAGAAGGAAGACGAGTCGGAATAGGAGCTCCAGTCCAACAACATGGAGGTGTTTGAGCATGTAGGTCGCAGCAAGGAGTAAGCCTCAGCTGCTCCCTTAAATATGGAACAAAACCCAATCAGAAAAGGGGAATGTGATCAACGAAAATGACAAACAGCTGTGTTGTTTGCTGTGTTGCGGCAGCACTTCCGTCTTGACAGCCGGAAGTGCTGTCGTGACGCTGTCATAATAAGAGCCCTAGAGGGATCCTAATAACAAACCCCGGAATAAAATGGTGGAAAAGGGGAAATGCTGAGTAACCCGAGCACGGACGGGATCAGCGCTTGGATCACCACAGTACCCCCCGTTCAAAGGGTGCATTCCAGGCATCTAACATAACATCCAAGGGCCCCCCCAACCAGAAGGCTACCAGGACCGACCCAGGGAGGGTGGAGGGAAAACAGGCCAAGAGGGAGAGAACCATAAACAAAAAGAAATAACAGCGACCCCCCGGAGAAGAAGAAAAAAAAAAACAAAACACAAGGAACGGATAACAATATAGATAACAGAATAGTGTGGCTTACACACAGAAATGATCAAAACTAAATTAAGTGCGATAGGGAGACTAAACAAAATACAGGTACCCTTCCAACATACATTCGTACCATGTATCATTCCAACTAGAGAAGTAAAGTGCAACAAAATGAAAAAAAAAAACAACAAATAAATAAGCACAGCCCGCAAGGAAACCAAAATACAGGTACATTTCAAAATACCCCAGTACCCAATAACACTACAACTAGACAAAACAAACAAACAAAAAAAAAACAACTTCAAGCACTACAGAATAAGCAAGGGAAAAAAATATATGGATGGTGCACACTGTAATTCAAAATATGACTTTAACTGACAAAGAATATCCTCATGAGGTAAAGGTGAGTGTCTAATTTGGTAACTGGTGTATAAAGATCTCTGAAAATAATATAAACTCCTTATGTGGCACCTTTCTATGACAGTGAAATTAACATCTCTCTAGTGACTAAGCATTTTGAGTAATATGGGAATATTCTTGCTTTGGTTTAGTTTTTAGTTCTAAATGGTGATCAAAAAAAATTTAAGAGAGAAACTGTTTACTCAAAGCAGGTCACTGGGTCAAGGATCTGTTGTTTACTCTGTCACACAACAGTCAGTCAGTGTTATGTCGCAGGTCGTCTAAACACCAGTAGTATGAAATGTGACGGTTATTTCCTCTTACAGAGGAGCAAACTATGTATTTAAAGCAGACGGGCAGATGAAAATTCAATATCGCTAATTCATATCTCAAATTGTTGTCTGAGACGAGCTAAAGCGAACTGCACATGTTTTGGTCTCAACAAATGTCGCATATGGTGACAATGTGCTCTTGAAAGTATGCTGCCCTGGAGAGCCAAGCGATCAGCGGCTAAGATGGCCACTGATTGTGTGACGTCACATCCGGCAAACACGCGCACACTGTCGCGGCCACTGCTGTGTTTTGCTTCATGCAACACTTGATGTTTACGTCTTAAAATCGGCGATTACGGATATTTCTCGGAATTACCAAATATTTTCATGATCATAACGGTTAGGGGGAAAAAACATGCTGAAGAAAGACAGTTTAACTCACCGGTTACTTATATTGGAAGTCCATCCTCCTGTGTTTTTAGAAGCAAAGTTCTCAATTACAGAGACACACAGTGTTCCCTATTGCTTCAGCTTCTGTATTAAAGCAGACTCCAGTGAAATAGTACCCAGGTTTGTCAGTCTTTCTGGTCCACATATATTTTGCAGGTGTCACGGCTCGCCGTTCTCAGGCATCTGCCTCAGCTGCGCGCACACCTGCACCTCGTCAGCGCCCTACATGTGCAGTAGACATTTCGTTGACAGCGATTTCGAGAATAAGATGCAATTTGAAATGAAATTTGCAAAAAGATTGGTGATAAAGAAAACGGCTATTCCAACTATATATCCCGCGATTGCCAAGTCTGACTCTGAGACCTGTGTCAGTGACAGTGGCGTGAAAAGCAAGGGTGATCTACCGATGCGATCAGCTGTCAGAACACGAGAAGTAAACAGGGTAAGTTTTGTATTTTTAATATTCACTGCAAATGTTTACGAAACATTTTAAATGAATTCCAAGCAATGGATGATTTTCAAAATCAAATTATTTCTGGGAAATAATGAGGCGGCAGACAGGTGCCCGTGTCAGGTTTTGGAGCTGCGCGCAAACAGAGGCACGCTGGCGGGCCCAGGCCACCAGTGTTTTGCGCGTGCTTTTGTGCCTAAAACGTTGAAGAACGTGGAGTTGACAGACAGACAAACAAACCCCGGCAAAAACATAACCTCCTCCTGGCCTTTTCGGTCTGGCGGAGGTAATTACCAATGACAGTTCAGCTTTCAATTTTTAGGGAAGCAACATATTTGCTAAGAAAAATAAATATAAGCCTAAGATTGTAAGAGAAATGTGCTTTTAAAAATGGAACCCCAATTTTCTACCATAGAATGGTGCCTATTATAACTGTGAAATGTTATTTATTGGAATATAATAATTGCTATATCTGGAAACTAGTTATTTTCTTAATCTGTAGTGATACTCCATTGATTTTTGTATTTCTTTGTATATTTCTGCTGTGTTTTCAAACATTCATACAAAGGTGGTATAGTATGTAATATTTCTTTTCAAATTGAGAAGAATTTAGTGTGTTCAAATTATTCAAATGTATATGACATGTGACTTTGATGAATGCTGAACTATGAGAATTATAACATTGACATGAACATTAATAAACTCAATATATGATTTTACAAAACTTTATTTACATATCATTGTTCACAAATCTAATCTTGGTAGGCAAAATCCCTTGTAGTGATCAGATGGGAATGTTTCTCTGACGAGGCTCACTGCACAGGCAGGCAACATAACCCTCACTTCTTTCCCACAAATAAGGCTGAATACCTCCTCAGCACCACCCAAAACTACTTCATCATCCGATTCTTCATTTTCAATGTCATCATTTATATTGAGGTCGTCAAACTCGAGAAAATAATCGCTGTCCGAAGATGGCGGTACTGCAGCCTCACTAAGTGAAGGCTGAGCTATGAGCAAATAAGGTCATTTATGGAAGCTGGTGACACATATTAAATCGCGGGAATAGACAGAATAGAATATTTTCATACAATCTGTTGATTGGTTCAATAAAAAAATGTCACTGTCCGTCTGTTTTAAGGCAATATAGTTCAAGATATTAAATTATGTCTTTAGATTAAACAAAAATGCAAGTGTAAATCTGCAGCCAGTAGCTAGTTAGCTCAGGTTACACAAAGGTTAAAGAGAGCCTAACTTCAATGATGTAGCAGAGTCGGCAACGAACAGAGAATCCTTCAGAATACATGAAAAAAAAACAAAAAACAATTTCAGGGACGCCGGCAGGTAGAGAGCGGAGAAAGGAAAAAAACAGTTCGGGTGGTTTACAAAAGTCACAGACCCGGGGAAACAGTACCTTAGGTGGCCGGACCAGGTCGCCAAACCAACAAAGCAGTTCTTCAGGCGGCCGGCCCATGACGCAGAACTGGCGAAACAGTCTTTCTGGTGGCCGAACTGGGTCGCTGGACCAACAAGGCGGTTCGTAGGGCGGCTGACCCAGGACACAGAACCGGCGAAGCAGTCTCTCGGGCGGCCGACCCGCATTCTTAGACCACTAGGACTGGAGGGGGAAGCTTGGAGGGGGCCTCCCTACTGAGAGAGACAACGAGGGGAAGCAGACCTGAATAAGGGAGACCCCAGTGCAGGAAAATAGGGGGAACAATGAGGAGCCAGTCAGGCGGAAGTGGATCTGCGGCTTCATCACTGACCTCGAACCAAACTGGCGCTGCCCCCTCAATGGGCCCCGATTGGGCCAGCGCAGCACCCTTGATGGGCCTCGATTGGGCCAGCGCAGCACCTGGGATGACCTCCGAACACGAACCTGGAGCCTCGATGACGATAACCGGAGCTGACTCGTCCCCGATGACCCTGGGAGAAAGCTCAGAAAGACAAACAGAACTGGGATCAGGATCACCATCAGCGGCAGAGCCCGGCGAGACGAGCTCGGATGCAGCGGTCAGCTGCACCCGGCTCATCTCCCCAAGAGACAGGTAAGAATGCTCCAGAACAGAAAATAAGAAGACAAAATAAAGCACTTGCCTGATCTTGGGCTCCACCACTGTCCAGGACTCTGACGATCCAGGCTCAGTGATCCGGAGGTCCATTCCTGGTTCCGGCTCGACTGCAGCGGGCTCCGCAGCCGGCATGATGGTCATCACAGTCTGGGAACCCCCAGGCGCTGAAGCCCACACCGAAGGCCCGCATGGCGTGGTGGCAGGGGATCCGTGACCATCTGGGTCCGACCGCTCCTCCATGGAGACCCGGGGATGCTTACTTGTCGGCTCAGGCTCCAAACGGCAGTCAAGTCTCCTCCTCTACCCATGACGTGGCTGCGGGGCTGGAAGAAGGCTCTCCAGGGCCACAGGCTCCTCCCTCGCCCAATGGTCTACTCCAAGCACCGGGGGACGCTCAGAGAGAGGGGAAGGAGACACAGAGGTAGCAGGTTCAA
Organism: Pholidichthys leucotaenia; assembly: GCA_020510985.1. Taxonomy (NCBI): domain Eukaryota; kingdom Metazoa; phylum Chordata; class Actinopteri; order Cichliformes; family Pholidichthyidae; genus Pholidichthys; species Pholidichthys leucotaenia. Next base: position 411,115,658 of record CM035841.1, on the reverse strand, counting down.
TATTAATGGCTGCAGCAGGTGGTGGGAGCTCAGAGGACTGTGAACCCCGAGCTACATCCGTAGGAGTCAGACAAGGTAATTCACTATACTGAGAGTGAGAATGAAACAACACTTGCCTGTTCTCCTGAGGGACAATGGTGGCTGCTGCAGTGAGCTTGGTTCTCCTCTTTCCCCTAAGGATGGTGACTGAGGGCTCCCTGGGAAGACGAGGAGGAGCCGCTCTCATGGGATCAGTGACGGGCGGAGCCGGAGCAGGACTTGCTGAACTCACAGCAGCTGGAGAACACGCTGAGGAAGAGGGAGAAGCAGCCAAGGCAGACCGGGAAGGAGAAGCTGACGGAACAGCAGGGAGAGGAGACCCAGAGGCTGGAGCTGCCATCTCAACCTTCTGACGTGGCATGGGGGAAACAGCTGACTGGGAGGCAGAGTTCTTGCGGCAGCCCGGGACAGGATCCAGTCTGGGGTCTCGCAGAGGTTGCTCGCAGGCAGGGTGGCAACGTCTTCTGGCAGAGGGCGAGGCTAGATTTAAGTCTGGAAAGCACTGCTGCTGCGCATAAACGGAGGCCAGAAGCTTGGTGTACCCCGGATAGTTATTAAGTTCAGGATTAGCCTCCACCAGTCTGACTGCCGCCACCACGTTACTCAGGATTCTGCTGGGATGGGAGGAAGAGTGTGCTTCAGCCACGCGACGCCTGATGAGCTCAGCTGCCCACTGTGTCTCTTCACAGGGAGTCCCGGCTGTCCTCTTCCTCTGCAGCATATGGAAACAGCCCTTCGATGACGCAGAACTCGGGGCTGGATGGATGGCAGGAACCTGATTCCGAAGCAAGGAGCGGGGATGCATCACTGTCGGCTCCAACTTCAGCTTCCTGCTGGGACTTTTCACTGGCCCGCAGATCCTCCGCCGAAGTGCCGTAATTTCGGCCATCCTCTCCCTGCCCTCCACGTGATCAGCAGGGCGAGGATTGCGCTTAACTGCCGCTTATGCGAGGTCCAGGTACCAGCATGCATTCTAGGGGGTGGCAAGCATGCGAGCGTTGGCGAGGAGGCCATCAACCTCCATGAGAGCTATGATCAGCTCGTAGCCCAAGTCCAGGGAATAACCATTTCAAGATGACGTCATCTCCTGAAGTACAATGGTACTCGAAACAAAGGGGAAAATCTTAGCCCAAAACAACCTTACTGAGGCTGGCGTTTTATTTGGCTGCGACCTACTGTTATGAATGCCCCTTGCAGGGCATTAGTGAGACGCCAGATGCCAAACGGTAAGTTTGCTTGTTTATTTACAAAAAGACAAAATGACAAAATAAACAGCCTCGTGGGGCAAAATACGAACATATACCAAAGCACAAAATAATAGACTCAGAAGACAAATGAGGAGGTGCAGCGAAGACGAAGACGGCGCTGTACAAAAACACTTCCAAAGACGAGCACGAAGAATCCAAAGCACAGAAGGAAGACTGAAGTCGGAATAGGAACTCCAGTCCAACAACACGGAGGTGTTTGAGCATGTAGGTTGCAGCGAGGAGTAAGCCTCAGCTGCTCCCTTAAATACGGAACAAAACCCAATCAGAAAAGGGGAATGTGATCAGCGAAAATGACAAACAGCTGTCACGGCTCATCTTGACAGGCGTAAGTGCTGCCGTGACGCTGTTATAATAAGAGCCCTAGAGGGGTCCTAATAACAAACTCCAGAATAAAATGGAGGAAAAGGGGAAATACTGAGTAACCCGAGCGCGGATGGGATCAGTGCTCGGATCAGCATGTGGGAATGTCCAACAATAAAAATAGCAACAATAAAAACGGCATCGGAATGCTTCGTCTCTACTGCACTGATGACTTCATGGAGTTTGTTTAGCACTACTGTGTAGTTGCTTTGCGGGCGGATTTAAACAGTAGCTAAAAACACAGCGGTAAATTCTCTCGGTAGAGAATAGGGAAAGCATTTCAACAGTGAAAACTCCATGTCATGTGAACACTGCTTGTAAACAGTCTGTACATCTCCACACCTCAAATTGTTTATAAAAACACACACTCCCCCTCCCTTCGTCTTACCAGAGGCTCCGGTTCTGCCTGCTCGATGTGTTGAGTGACTCTGTAGTTGAAAGGTGGCCTCCAGGATTCTGTCCAATAGCCAGGTCTCACAGAAAATTAGGGCACAAGACTCTCTTATCTCCCGCGGGTCTTCAATCCTCGATCAATGTTCATCTAGCTTGTTTTCCAAAGACCGAACATTCACCAGTAAGAGACTGGGAATTGGTGGTCAGCTGACACGGGCCTTTAGCCTAGCATTTAGCCCACTTCTCTACTAGTGATAGCTTAGTGGCAAATGTAACACTGAGACAAATGACAGACAAAACCAGCAAAAGCACAAACACATTTTTAAGTATTAAATGACTTACATTCCCATTTGCACTGATGTCTCTCTGCATCCAAATAAGGCACCAACCAAGCCTGTAAGCCAGCAACTCTATAGCTACATAAAACTACATGTCTGCCTAGCCATCTGTTGACGGAAGCTCCCTGCACCTCCTCCACCTGAGAATCCGTCAGGAGTGTGAAATTGGTGTAACCAGGCAAGAGTCATGAGCCCAGTGCTCTGTAGCCACAAACTGCATGGAGAGTATCACTGTCTGCTCAGAGAACTTTGGTCGGTTTTCAAGCAGTATTTTGAGTGGTACGTTTATAATGCTTTTTGTCTGCTAACCTGCTCTTGTCAACACCTCCACACTTGACTCTCCAGCTTTAGATGAATATCTAAATACATGGACACATGCATGTGCACAATACACGTTTGCACACCCACACACATCATCACAGCGCACCTTCTCCCTTTTTTAAAGGGATACACATTTTACTTCCAGCTGCTCTCATAACAACAGGTTCAGAGTGTGACAGTGTGAGCTGTCCTAGTTTGCTGTTGTTTTTTTTTAAATTTTTTTAATAATAGGGCGGTGCGGTGGTGCAGTGGTTAGCACTGCGGCAGCACAGCAACTCACCCTTGGCCATGGGAACCCTGGTTCGATCCCAGCCCCTGACCAACAGTGATCTGTGTGGAGTTTGCATATTCTCCCCGTGTCTGCGTGGGTTTACTCCGGGATTTCTCCGGTTTCCTCCCACAGGCCAAAAACATGCAGGTTAGGTTAATTGGAGACTCTAAATTGGCCCTAGGTGTGAATGTGTGTGAATGGTAAAGGAATGGCGCCATACCGTGGCTGCTTCATCCATCCAGGTGGATGCCCTCAATTTCCCCTCTGGGGATCAATAAAGTATACAAAATCAAAAAAAAAAAATCAAAATAATATACCCCACACATCAATTATTCTTAAACATTTACTACATGTAAAATATGACATAGAAAAACAAGTTATAAAATTATGTTAGACTGACCAGTAGAAGGGGCCAGGGGTTGTCACTAGATAGGCCCAATTGGTGGCCAGGGAAACTGCTGCCACCCCTGGCTGCCCCCTGGGGTCGCCCCTGATTGGTGACTGACTGGGTCTTTCTAACTTGATTTTCATTGTTTCAAACTAACTGACAGTTTCTTGTGTTTGAGATCATTGTCCTACTGGTAGGTGCTCTCCCCTTCTCATCCTCTTTATCCTGGTGGATGGTGGCAAATTATTGTCAAGAATGCTCCAGTTATTGTTCCTTTATTTATTTAAAGTCTGCCAGTGATGCGTCCACCTACAAATTTCACTGTGCGAGTCGTACGTTTTGGGGTGATGTGCAGTGCAATTTCCCCTCCAAACATGGTGTGTCATATGAAAGCCAGAATGTTCTGTTTTCATCTCATCTGACCACATTACGTTCTCTCAGGGTTTGCTTGTCCAAATGCTGCTTAGCAAACTTTTAAGAGCTTCAATGTGAGTTTTCTTTAAAAATGAAGGTGAAGGTGTCCCAAGAGTCATTGGCTCTTGGGTTACTCTTATGACTATCCTTCTGACTTCTGATATACTATGAGGAGCTCCTGTGTGTGGCTGGTTGACGGTAGAGTGCTGGCTGACCTTCCACTAAAGGATGAAGGCCCCAGTGTTACTGACTAAAAGATTCATAAGTTTTCTTGAACATCAGTAACCAAATTCATCAGTTTGTTTGGCAACAATCAGGTTGTGAAGGTCTTGGTTGAGCTCTTGGCCTTTAGCCACCATGAGATGTTTCTTATATGACACCTTGGTAACAAAAACTGTTCATAGCCACTCATGAAGTACCTAACCACCTAATATTAATGCCCAGCCAGCATGCCCATGTGGGTCCCACTATAGGTTAAACTGGGCTGTCTTGTTGGTCCCATGTAGGTTTGTCCGCAGGTTCCATGTTTGCTCCATCTGTGTTTGCCCCATGGACCTTACCTATTTATCAGTGATGTGCGGTCAAGGAAGGCAGGAGTGTGCAGGAGTGGAGTGCCCCACTCCTTATAAAGGCAGTCTGATTAGAAGATGCATGTGTGAGTGAGACCGCAGCTGTGGAAGATAATTAGAGAGAGAGGGGAAAAACAACACACAGCTCGGATCACCACAGAAATATAATATCACTACAGAGTGTTTAATTTAGTGAAGCCCTTGAATGACAGAAATTCTTCAGGAGAGACAAAAACCTTGAAATATTATGAAACAAATGGAGACGGATGTAGAGAATGAAAAACCTGCCCTTGCTTCACACCTTCTGCCCCCACATTACGTTCTTATTCCACATGGGTCATTGGGAAAATTACTTAACCCAAGGATAGTGAAATGGTCAAAAGTTTTTCCAAAAAAGAGAATTATTACATTTCAATATGAGCGCACACCAAGGTCTCACACAAGCTGCTGGAAAATGTCACACCACCAAGGCCTTGGGTGTCAGCACAGAATACTCTCTGAAGTCATTTACTGTGTTTAATGTGAAATTCAATGAGCTCTGCAGCCTTCAGCAACACTGTCTGACAGGAATTAAGAATGATTAAACTGTTTTCCCGTTTTATGTTCTGACGGAGTAATCATGGGCTGACGTTTCATTTCATTGCTGGGGGGGGGGGGGGGGGGGGGGGAGAACATTTTCTCAAGGAAATATAGAGGGGAGTACTTTAAGTGTTATTGCAGTCAGATCCTGTCTTGGGTTTTGGGCCACAATATCCAGATTTGTGATGGGGAAGAACTGAAACCATCACATATAATAATAATAATAATAATAATAATAACTAGAAAAGCACTGGGAGAGCGCAGACCTCCGCCAAGCGCCACAATTCCCCCCATACAGTGTTTGTGTGTACGTTTTCAGATTCCTTGAGCATGTAAACATATGACTAGCAATTGGATTCACAATGATTATTTGTTTATTTGACAGGGACAGTGCAATAAACACACAATTAATCAATGACAATCAATCTGATAGTGATAGGATTAGTGGTTCAGTAGTAAAAGCATTGCCTCCTTGGCGGAGGTAATAAACTAAAGTGTTGCTGTTGTGTCCATCTCCTCCACTGACAGATGCAAATTGGGTAGACAGGTTGCCGTGGGTTTTATATTATATTGTAACGTGCTGCTCGACATGGCGACGTCCCACCGGGAGGTTCGAACTCACGCCTCCCACTCCGGAGTCCCGCACTCTACCTGTGTCGCCAATAGGGTCAATCCACTTGGCAAGCCAAGTAGGGTGCTCATATTGAGTTCGCTACAATATTATTTTTTGGGGGGGTTGCGCTCCGCGGCAAACTAACTAACTACTAACTAACCTGCACTTATATAGCGCTTTTCTAGTCACAAAGACCACTCAAAGCGCTTTCATTAATACTAACCCTCTATTCTAAGGGCCTATAGGAAACAGATATCTAGGGACAATTTAGAACAGCCAATTAACCTAACATGCATGTTTTTGGCATGTGGGAGGAAACCGGAGAAATCCCGGAGTAAACCCACGCAACACGGGGAGAACATGCAAACTCCACACAGATCACTGTTGGTCGGAGGCTGGGATCGAACCCACGATCCCACGATCCCCACAATCCCCCGGCCAAGGGTAAACTGTGCTGCCGCAGTGCTAACCACTGTGCCACCGTGCAGCCCAAACAAGAATTTAGAAGCTTCGCCGGCAGAGAGCTCGTTTTTGTGCAGCGCCTATGGCTGGCCGGTGAATTTCTGCCAAATGCGCAGCTCCTATGGCTGGCCGGGGAATTTCTGCCAAAGAATCCGTCGGCGGACAGCTGCCCGTGTGAGGTTTTGCAGTTGCGCACAAACACAGGCATGCTGGCGGGCCCAGGCCAGCAGTGTTTTCCGCGTCCTTTTGTGCCTAAAACGTTGAAGAACGCAGAGTTTGTGTTGCAGACACGACGACCAGCGCCCTCCATTGCGCCTGCGCACATGTTGAAAATGGCTGTATGTCACAGTGTTGAATGAAAAATGCTTTAAAAAATTCCTGTATCCAGACGGTGAACCGGATCACCCCCAAAATTTAATCAGTTCTTCCTTGTACCATTTCCAACAACGCCTGAAAGTTTCATGGAAATCCGTCCAAGATTTTTTGAGTTATCTTGCTAACCAACAGACAAACAGACAGACAGACAGACCCCGGCAAAAACATAACCTCCTCCTGGCCTTTTCGGCCTGGCGGAGGTAATAATAATAATAATAAATAACTAGCATCCATGTGAATGTTCTGAAATTTATTGCAAAAAGTCACAAACTCAAAAGAAAAATGTCTTAAATTGTTGCAAATCAATGAGAAAAAAGTTGCAAATTAATTAAAAAGTTACAAATTTACATGGAAAATGTTGGAGATTAACAAGAAAAAATTTTCCATTTTAACAAGAAAATTGAAGATTAACGAGAAAAAGGTTGTACATTAACATGAAACAAGTTGAAAATTTACATGAAACACGCAAATTTACATGAAAAAATTTCAAATAAATGAGAAAAAGTTGCAGATTAATGAGAAAAAAAATCACAGATATACATGAAAAAAAGTTGCGAATTAAAGAGAAAAGAGTTTTAAATTTACATGAAAAAAAGTGTCATAAACTCTCCGTGCGCTTTTCCACAGCGCACGGAGGAGGAGAAGGATGGAGGGATTTATGCGCAGGGTTTCACCAAACACACATTTATTGACACAACACCATGCAAAAATAACGACTTACAGGTTAGGACAGATGTACACAAAAGGCTGACGCAGGAGCGTACAGCGGGCAGACCACTGTGGCCACAGGAAAATAATTCAAAATAACACACATGCGCTCGGGAGAGCAAGGAAGACTTTAGGAAGCTCTACTGGCACAGCAAAGCAAACTGGGCAACGGCCTAAGCGTAGCAGTTAAGGTGCAGGGAAAAATGCTACCAGATAAGCGTAGCAACTAACTGCACAGAGAAACACTAAACAATTTACTCACGGGCAGGAGCAGTCCAAGAAAGTCCAATTCTCCCATGGCACGAACAACAAATCCTTCAAGACATGATGGGCACACAATGGCAAACGATCGTGTGACTCCTATAACGGTCCATTGGTGTTTGACTAGCAAAGAGCTGCTTATGTACAAACACCGCTGGCCTAACAAATTGGGAACACCTGGGTGAGGCGCGGGAAAGATAATTACTGGGGCTAACAGCTGACTGTCAGAGAGAGGCGGGCGTGGTCAGACAGGACAACGCTAGACAGAGCCCACCCGAAAGTGGGTCAAACAACTGCCTAATGATCGCCGGCCAGAGCAGCGGCCAAGCATAGAAATAAACACACGGGTGAGAAAACAAAACACAGCCTATGACAGACAACGGTCAGAACCGAGCCCGCAGGAGAACATGGGCTCGGTTCATGACAAAAAGTTGCAAATTAATGAGAAAAAGTTGTATATTAATGATAAATTGCAAATTTACAGCGAAAAAAGCAGATTAATCAAAAATGAATTGCAAATTTACATGAAAAAGTTGATGATTAATGAGACAAAGTTGCAAACTTACATGAAAAAAGTTTCAGATTAATAAGAAAACATTTCAAATTTACATGAAAAAGTTGCAAATTAATGAGAAGAAGTTGCAGATTAATGAGAAAAAGTTGCAGATTAAAGAGAAGAAACTTTCCAATTTACAGGGAGAGCTGTGAATGAATAATAAAAAAAGATGCAAATTTATGTGACAAGTGCTGCACATTAATGAGAAAAAAGTTGGAGATTAACGACAAAAAAATTGCCATTTTATTAATAAAAAATTGAAGATTAATTAGCAAAAGGATACAGATTAACCTCAAAAAGTTGATAATTTACATGATAAATTTTGCAAATTTATGAGAAAAAAGATGCAGATAATGAGAAAGAAGTTGCAAATTTACATGACAAAATGCAAAATTATGAGAAAAAAGTAATTGATTTACCTCAAAAAAGTTGCAGATTATTGTGAAAAAAAATTAAAAATTTCTGAGAAGAAATTGCAAATGTAAGATAAGATAAGATAAGATAAGCCTTTATTAGTCCCACAACGGGGAAATTCCAGGATTGCAACAGCACAGGGATAGCAACACTCAGAGCAACAATCAGAAGGCAAGAAAAAACAAGCAAGCAAGAGCAGCTAATATACATATGTACATATTACTATAAAATATATATATACACACACACACACACACACAGACACACAGTGCAGAGCATTGTAGCTAGATGGAATAAATATGTAAATATATAAACACCCACAGTATGGAGCATTGCAGCTAGGTGGAATAAATATGCAAGTATATAAACACACACAGTGCGGAGCAATGTAGCTAGATGGAATAATATGTAGATATATAAAAACACAGTGCGGAGCATTGTAGCTAGATGGAATAAATATATAGATATATAAATATAAACACACCCAGTGCAGAGCATTGTAGCTAGATGGAATAAATATGTAAATATATAAACACACACAGTGCAGAGCATTGTTGCTAGGTGGGATGAAACAGCATAACCGTCTATTTAGTTATCCTACATGGTATGATTATGTGCCCATACATATTCTCACCCTCCATAGCGACCGGTATGTTCCTAGTTGTATGCCGGAGAGGACCATTGTGTAAGTCTATTGCATCTTTTGCATTCAAAAAAAAAAAAAAAAAAAAAAAAAAAAACTATTAGTTTGTTACGTCTTTTTGCTATCTCTGCGAGCAGCCCTGCTTAGGTTGTACAGTCTGACAGCCGTTGGTAGGAAGGACCTACGAAACCTCACGGTTGTGCACCTGGGATGATGTAGTCTGCTGCTAAATGAGCTCCTCAGTGCATCCAGTATGTCCTGCATAGGGTGGAACTCGGACTCCAGCAAAAAAAAAGTTTTTGGTATATATCCTTAGCATTGGTGCTTAAAGCGAGGTAGTCAGATCCAGGGGAAAAAAAAAAAATTGCTTGCATGGAAAGAAAATCCTATAGACACATATAGCGTGATTGTCTGCGAGTGTGAATGACCTGTTCCACGAGCAAATGTACGTTTTTTTGGTCCGTGGCTGTTTACATCGGCCAGGATACTTCGTGCGCCGATGGGCTGATGTAATCGGCCCAATCGATGTAATACGGGATCCCAAATACGGGAACCCGTATTTTCCATCCGGAAAAAAACAGTGAAACGGGAACAGCAGGAAGAGCCATAGTATCATCGTCTAATCGTTTTATAACACATTTCACAACTAATAATAGTAACATTTCCACAAAAAATGTGCTATATTAACAACACGATCGCATTTTGCACACGGCTCGCTCTCCGGCGGCGGCCCCGAGAAGTAAACAAATGCAGGGACGCTTGAATTCTTTCGTCCCGAAAATATCATTTTTGAATATTAATTACAGCTAAACGGGAGCAGTTTCGATGCCGAAATTTCACATACAAATCCTAATATACGTGTTCTATACACCATCGGCTTTTGGGTATCCGACTACCTCGCTTTAAGATGCATGCAATCCAGTTCTATAACATGATATAGAAAGATTTATGATGATGCTGGGAGTGGGACTATTCTCTTTTTTTTTTTTTCCAGGTTCCCCCCTATATCCCTCCTGATTTACACCCATGCGGATAACATTCAGTGTGGTGTTTTATTTTTTTTTAGGTGTTACATGGCTGGTAGAGCGGGTGGGAGAAGCAGCCAGCAGTGATTAGAGAGTCTCTTGGGGCAACAGGCAAAAAAAATCACAGGAGGTCCTTCCAACCAGCATCCATCACCCTTATATAATAAATAATCTGATGCTAACTAAAGACACTATCTGATCACTAAAAAAACAAAAAGTATTGTCCAAGTTAACCATTTTTAGTTTTGGCCTGCTAGCTAAGCAAACAAGACAAGTAGTGGTGTCATTACCTTAACACCCAAGTTCTCAACACAGTTACATCAGCAGAGATAGGACACACTAAGCTGCTCTGGGCTTAATTAAGTGTCTTCCTTTCTTTTCTCCTCTTCCTCACTTTTCTTCTTTCTTTTGTCACCGTCAGATTGAAAACTTCATTTTGATACAGCCGCTCACACTTGTTTGTTTACATAAGACACATACTAGTACTTGTGAGGGTGAGAGGTAGGGGTGGGGACCCTTTAGGGAGTTCTGAACCAGCCTACCACTGTCATTGGAAACTCTCCACATTGTCAAAGCTGTAGTGATTCAAAGTGGGTCAGCCCTTGGTACAAGCTGAAAGAAGAAGAAGAAGAAGAAGAGGAAGAAGGAAATGAAGATTTGACTTAAAAGTTTGAAATTTACATAAAAAAAAGTTGAAGGCAATTTTAAAAATGTTGGATTTGTGACATTGCATTTGTGTCCTTGGCTGTATAGCCAGAAACATCTTTGATCGCAAACTGACAGAACAGACCCAGCCTGCATGTTCATGTGTGCCCCATTGTAGATTAAATCAGGGCTGTGTTATGGGTCCCATGTGGGTTTGTCCATAGACTCCATGTTGGCCTCATTTGTGTTTGCCCACATAGACTTTACCTGTGGTACACGTGAGCAGGTAATCTGCTTACCCACTTTAAACCCATTTTGGTTCCACACAGGTTTCAGTAGGACTGGTGCTGTAGGCAAAATTAGGAGATAAAAGTCAGAAATTTATGAGAAAAAAGTTGTAATTTTATGAGAAAAATGTGGAAATTTATGAGAAAAAAAAGTCACAAATATATTAAAAAATAAACAAATTTACTGGAAAAAAAAGTCACACATTTATTAGAAAAAATTTGAAAATTTAGGAGAAAAAAGTCTCAAATTTATAAGAAAAGTCACAAATTTATGAAGAAAAAAAATCAGAAAAAGTTGCAAATTAACAGATGAAGCAAATATATGATTATATTCATTGAAAATTCACAAGAAAAAAGTTACAAATTTATGAGAAAAAAGTCCCAAATTTGTCTTGAGAAGTTCTAAATTTATAGTAAAAAAAGTATAATTTTTTTTTTAGAAAGTTCAAAATTTACAAGAAAATGTTGCCAATTTATGGGGAAAAGTCACAAATTTACAAGAAAATAACAAATTTACAACAAAAAATAACAAATTTACGAGATAAAATTTGCAGGATTACAGTAAAAAAAATATTAGAAAAAGTTGCAAGTTTACAATAAAAAAATTGTAAATTTAGGAGAAATTTTCCATTTTTCAAGAAAACGAGTCAAATTTTTGGGAAAAAGGTAATATATTTTCAAGAAAATAGCAAATTTATGAGAAAACAAGTTGAAAATACAGCCATGTGAAAAAAATTTGGACACCCTGTATAAGTCTGTGGTTTTTGTTTTTTTTTTTGTTTTTTTTTTTTTACATATTTGGACATATGGATATTTAAAATCAATGTTTAAAATACTGGGCTATTCAAGTAGTACAACTAAACAATTAAAAATGAATTAAATACTTTTTTTCAGATTTTCTGTAAAATGTAATTCTAAACAAATATTTTTTTAAAAAAATTGCAAATAAAAACAAAAAACAAGGTTCGACATAGATATCTGAACATTTCATAATAAAGAACTGAATATTTAAAGGGGTGTCCAATTTTTTTTTTTTTAAACAGGTAAAGTCCATGTGGACAAACACGGGGGGGCGGGGGGGGGGGACACAGAGTCCATGGACATTGGTCCCATGTGGGTTTGTCTGCGGGTTTCATGTTGGCCCCACCTGTGTTTGCTCACCTGTGGTGCTGCTGAGCAGCTAATCTGCTTACCCGCTTTAAACCTGCTCACCCACATGGGTTTAATGTGGGTGAGCAGGTTTCAGTAGCTCTGCAAGTTTATGAAAAACTCACACATTTACAAAAAACAAAATTACCAGAAAATTTATGTGAGAAAATCTGAAAAATTTAAGAAAAAAAGTCTCAAATTTAGAATAAAAATAGTAAAATTACTTGAAAAAGGTTACAGACTTACAAGAAAAATTTAGCAATTTTACAAGGAAAAAAATCAAAAATTAACGAAGATAAAAATCACAAAAAGCAAATTTACAAAAATGTGGCATTTACAGTATATGAGTAAATTACAAAATTTACAAGAAAAAGTTACAAATTTATGAGAAAAAAACCTGACAAATTTAATAAGAAAAATTTCCAGGTTTACAGTAAAAAAAGTTGACTTTTTTTTTTTCCAAAAGTTCTGGATTCACAAAAAAAATGTTACAAATTTATAGGGAAACATTTCAAATTTACAAAAAAAAAATCAAACTTACAATGAAAAAGTAACTAATTTATGAAAAAAAAAGTTGCAGGATTACAGTAAAAAAGTTCTAAATTAAAGAGAAAGCTCCAAAATGAAAGAAAAAGTAAACACTTTTGCAGGAAACAAGTCACAATTTTACAGAAAATCTAATAACTTCATGAGGAAAAAAGTTGCAAGTTTACTGCAAAAAAAAGTTACAAATTCATGAGAAAGTTTCAATTTTTTAAGAAAATGTGTCAAATTCACGGGGGAAAAAAGTCACAAATATACAAGCCAATCGTAAATTTATGAGAAAATGAGTAAAAATTATGGAAATAGGAAAAGTCCATGTGGGCAACACAGATGGGGCCAATGTGGAACCCGTAAACAAACCCACATGGGACCCATTAGACAGGCCCGTTTATCCTTTGGTGGGGCCCACATTGACATGCTGGCTGTGGAGTGTTTTCTAAATTAATTCAAATGCTTGCATAGCCCGAGGAACACATAGCATACATCTTATATAAAAGAACACTCTGTCTTCTACCCTAATTTGATGTGTGCTATGTAACTGTAAAGAAGTGTCACGGGCTCATTAAAAAAAAAAAAACACTTCAACATCTATCACTTTAACCTACATCTCGGCTGAATGCTGTCCTCTGTCCGCCAACACAGCAAATTCGTGTTAAAACTGTTATGTGAGCACTGCTTTTATTTAAGGGTGATGTCAGATAAAGAGAACAACATCCACACACAACCTGGCAGAGAAATAATCCTCCCCCTCCTCATAATTAGCATCCCTTCGTGTCTCGGCTCCTCAGCCTCTCTCACTATTGATTTCAAATCAGCTTTGGCAGAAAATAACCAGCGGTCACATAAATTAACAACAGTGCTAAAATTTACACATCATAATTATAATTAATAAATTAATGATGCCATTTGAAGCATTTTTGTCAATTACTGTGAATATTACATAATTAAATCTCCATTTTTTTTTTTCATCTGGAATGTTGTCTAATTTGTGTATGACTTGTTTTGAAGAAATTCAGTTCAATTCAACTTTATTTATATAGCTCCATTTCACGACAACAGTCATCTCATAGCACTTTCAACTGTAGGGGAAACCCCCACTACTGCAGAAAGACCCCAGCAATCAGGCGATCCCCTGTGAGCAAGCACTTGGTGAGGGTAGAGAGGAAAAACTCCCTTGCAATGTCTGCTTCCTCTCCAAATCCTGACCCTAAAGAGTAGTTTTGTGTTTGAACATCATTTGAAAAACAGAAAACAACCACTTGGCAAGCTCAGGTACCCCAAAAGGAGCAGATAAAAAGAACTGCCATTAGTGCGTTATGAACCTGCTAGCGAGGAGGCTCATTGGGATAGTTTTTTCATCTCGATTGACGGCGTTTGTGAAGATCCAGAAAGGATATCTTTGAGACAAGATAAATTACGCTTTCAAAGTCATTCTTGAGCATTTTATGTGGTCTGTGGAGCTAAGTGCCGTGCTACAAATGATGTTTGGGCCTGTTCACACCGGTGAAACACTGAAATGAATGTTTTTGCTGTGAAATATGCTACAAAACTGCATTGCTGTAGGCTGTCAATACCATAATTTGAAGAAAGTAAAACCAATGTCTCTTTTTGAGCTGCCAAAGAGACATTTAGAGCCTGAACGAAGGGATAAGTGGCTGAGTGTGCAAATTAAATAAATATATCCCCTTTAATGAGCTATTTGTTCTGAATAAAATTACACTGAATTTACCTGTTACAAAATGATCTGGTCATAGAGTCCTGATATTTGGAGGGTGATAAAGTGTCCCATCTTCATTCTCTCCATGAATAGCACTCTGTCACTTCCCAACCAGAATGCCCAAGCAGGCCCCACGATAGGTTTAAGCTGGGCTGTCTCATGGGTCCCATTTGGGTTTGTCTGTGGGTTCCGTGTTGGCCCCATGAGTGTCTGCACACATGGATTTTACCAGTGGTTCAGGTAATCTGTTTACCCACTTTAAACCCACTGGGCCCCATATGGGTTTAACATGACTGAGCAGGTTTCAGTAACACTTGTGCCATAGGCAAAATTATACAAAAAATGACAAATTTATGAGAAAAAAAAATGTGAAAAATGCGAGGCACGTTATTTTTTGATTTAACATGCATATACGATTTTAGAGGGGTGGAAAATGTTTATTAGATACTTTTTTTGGGGGGGGGTTTGTTTTTTTACTGAGACTGGGTTGATCCAATTAAGGGGGAAAGTCACAGATTTGCAAGAAAATAGCAAATTTATGAGAAAATAAGTTTAAAATAGGTATAAGTCAAGTCCATGTGGGGAAACAAAGATGAGGCCAATGTCACTATATTACTATATTATTGTCTGTGCACTCTATGTCCTGTTCTTATTAGACAAGATTGTTGACGCTGGTCAGGAGAAGAGAAGAGACAACCCACTGAACATGAGCATATATTTCCTTTCATTGGGGGAGGATGATAAACAGAACATTTTTTTTTAAAGGGAATATTGAAGGGGATAATATAAGTATTATTGTACTCAGGGCCATTCCTAGGTTTTATGTGGGCAATATGAAAGATTTTGTAAAGGGGAAGAATTCAAATCCTCTAAAACAGGGGTGTCCAACCATGTGCCATGGAGAGCCAAGACCCTGCAGGTTTTCTCTTCTACCCAGTCTCTTCAGCAGGTGTTTTCACTTATCAGCAATCAGTGGGAAGAAGTTCACTGAAATCTGCTGTTGAAGACACTGGTTGGAGGTAAAACCTGCAGGGTCTTGGCTCTCCATGGCACATGGTTGGACACCCCTGCTCTAAAATGTGGAAAAAAACATGTATGTATTTATTGTTATGGCTCCTTGGGTCCTGTAGGTGGTGCTGTGCTCCAGCTTGGTTGCCAAGTGGGATCACCTGTGGCGTCCAGGTGAGCATTTAAGGCCGGTGGTGGGCTCAGCATTCAGGCCATTCCATCTGGGTTACTCCATCCCATCATTGGGAGCTGGAGGTCTGGCCTCACCCTTCTACACCTCTAACTAGTGATGGCCAAATGAGGCTTTCTGGAGGACATGAGGCCTTTCATCAAAATGGCTCATATAGATGAAGCCTCATGTGGGAATTCATTTTCTCTACCAGTCCATCTAGTGGACAAAATGTATACAACATGCAGATTTTTGCAAGGGTATTTTTTTTTTCCATTTCAATAAATGCAAATAAATGACTACAGTGAATGTGCTTGTGGTACACTCATACAGGGCACAATAGTACCTCAGCATAATGATGTGTTATTGTTGTATCCAAGCTCTTTGAAACACAACATACACTTCACTGTGCAAATAAAAATAAATTATTAGAATGACCCAGCTGGGATTTGAACCCCGGCGTCCCAGTCCCAGTGTCCTGTGTGTTGTAGCATCCAAAAAGTTCAATTTGGTCTCATCTGACGAAACTCTTCTTCCAGTACTTTACTGGCTTGCCAAAATGTTGTGCAGCAAACTTTAAACGAGCTTCAACATGCTTTTTCTTCAGCAATGGAGTCTTGCGAGATGAGCGGGCATAGAGTCATAATCTGGGCTTGATCATTTGATCAAACCCATATTTTATGTTCATGTATTGCTCTTTATTTGATTATGTATGATTATTATTTACATTTATTGCCCTCTGTGTTCCCCTGAATCCTCTGTCATTGTATTCTGTGTCATCCCCTGTCTGGTCTTGAGGCGTTGCATGTAACTCTTCACCTATAGTTCCAGCTCCTCTTGTTTTCTGTGCCCATTGCCACTGTCCTCTCTGTATTACTCCTCTATTGCTGTTCTGTTTCATGTGCATCCCCTGTCTATTTGTCTGCACAATCACGCCCACCTTGTGCTCCTCACCTGCAGCAACTTCCCAGCTTTCCCTGATTGTTTCCCCAGCTGCCTGTCATTTGTGATTATCTGTCTCCGTGTAAATGTGAGTGCTCAGTGTCTGTCTGGCGTGGCATTGTTGTCTATATTCCCTGCTGGTACCCCAGTAAGTTTACTTTCCAATTGTGCACTGAGTTATTTTTCCAGCCCATATGCTGTGTTTTGTTTGTTCCTTTATGTTATTAATAAATCAACATGTTACACTGGTGTTCTGCCTGCTTATTGAGTCCAACACTTGTACCTACAGGAGGTATACATGAAATATAGAGTGCATTTCTTTATGTGTTCATACTTACTCCCTGTGTCATTCCACTTTATTAAATATAACTTGTTTTATGAACAAAGTTGCCTTGATTTCTTCATAAGTATGGATTACTTGGGTTGTTACTGATATCTTGTGAAAATCTCAGGTCAATGGCTGCATCAGAAATATGTTTGAGAAATATGTGTTCAAAACTTATTTTATCTGCTATATATATATATATATATATATATATATATATATATAAAATGAATTTATGGGGGGGGGGGGGGGGTCATAGGCTGAAAAGTTCATAGTGGTCAAATTTGACCAAATTCTGATGGAGCCATTGACCTGAGATTTTCACCAGATATCAGTAACAAAAATTTGCAAATTATTGAGAAAAAGTTGCAAATTTACATGAAAAATATGCAAATTGAGGAAAAAGTTACATATTTACATAAAAAGATGCAAATTACCAAGAAAAAAGTTGCAAATTTACAAGAAAAATATTGCAGACTAAAGAGAAAAGTTTCAAATTTATATGAAAAAACTTGCAAATTAAAGAGAAAAAAATGGCTAAAATTGTTCCAAATTAATGTGAAAAAATTGCAAATTAATGAGAAAAAATTAGCAACTTATTAAGAAAAAAGTCGGAAATTTATGAGAAAAAAGATGTAAATCTATAAATAAAAAAGTTTGCAAATTTTTCCTCAAAACTTTTGTCCTTAGCATTGGTGCTTAAAATGCATTTTATTCAGTTCTGTAACATGATATAGAAAGGGTAATGATGTTGTTTTGGGGAGGGGGGGGTCTCTGCTTTTTCAGGTTGGAGGGAACTTTTAATTGATTTCCACCTATGCCTCTCAGCTGTTTTGAGTATGCACTGCAGTGCCATTTCAATATGCTAGTTACCAGGATGACATAATGTCCCTTTGATTTCAGGCATAGATCACAATCAACCACTAGCTCCTCCTACAAATTACATGTGCTTTTTTTTTTCAGTCCAGTCGGAGCTGGTTCAGAACATTAAAAATGCATGACTTTGGCTCAAAAATAAGCAATCACTCTGTTGGGAAACTAATTACTCATTTATTCTGTTAATAGGTGAGAAGCTGACTGCTTTCCTCTCTAACTCAGTGATAATTTAAAAGAAGCGGACTGACAGGCTTTTTAGTTCATCCATTAACAAACCAACTTCCTGAGCAACTCGCTCAATAATAACCGAATGCCAAATGACTTTTTTTTTACCAATTAAATTATATGACAAACTGGTTGTATCATTAATAACACAGTGATGCTTGCCAGCTGATTGATTAGCTGTTTGCACAGCTGCCAGTCAAGCTAATTTGTGTATTTCCCATACATTGTGGGATGCCGTGTTTGACCAGCCTCTAATGGCAGCTGGCCTGAGGCAAAGATGTTTGCTGAAATATCCACAATCCGACCTAAATGCCTCTCTGCCACGCCGCTGCTAACTGGAGGAAAAGTGCGGCGAGATCTGCTTAACAGGCGCTCGCACAGGAGCACGGTACACCCCGCATCTCCCGCCCCGTGTCCTTAAAGAGCGGTTTGTGCGGTAAAAGGATGGTAATTAAAGTCTGCCGTGATTGGAAATATATCTGGGCGCCATATCATTTTAATGCCGGGGCCCCTAATATGCCAAGATACTGGCTGTAATTGGATTTTGATTGGTTACTAATGAAGATGCACTTCCTGGGAGACGGACGTGACAAGTCATCTGTTTTAGCCCGCCGTTCTCCCTGGGCATACACGTGAGGCCCGGGCATGCGGTGTGGATATTTTTGGACATGCACAAGCTCTGCTGTGGCATTGCCGGAATGCCGTGACAGAAGTGTATGGCCACGCTGATCAATGTTTCAGGTTACCAGACAAACAAATCCGGCAGGCACTGGCCGTTCAGAGCTAAAGTCTCGTTTATTTGACGCCGAGTTTGTGGGAGTCTAATTATTTCAAAGTCTCGCTCCATTTAGATCTGCTCTGGTCTCCGCAGACTTCTGAGGAATTGGAGTGGGTTGATGGAAAATAGGTGACAGCTGTTGATAATCGAAGGAATCACAGGTTTTTCATCGTCTGATATTTTATGGTTACAGAGGGATTCTGACTCCTCTAAGCAGTGACGTGTAGTCAGGGGAGGCAGGTGAGGCAGAGGTGCACCAGTCAACCTGAAAAAGAAATAATGACAAATATTTTTATTTGTCCTCTGAGCTGTCTGGTAGTTCTAAATGTAATTTGTGAATGATTTTAATTATTTTGGTAATACTTGCATTTAAAATCGCTGAATCTGTGTATCTCCTGTTCAAATTCAAGGCAGAGGCGAAGTGAAGCAGTTGCAAACGGAGCCTCAGATGATTATGCAATCCTTCACAAACTGGACCGAGCTCCTGCAATATACACATTCCCATTGCCATCTCTCTGTATGTTAACACAACACTGTTAGTAGCTACTTCTATTGTGTGTCCTCACTTTCCATGGGCTATATAATGTCCTTTGTGTGTGTTTATAACATATTTAGTCTTCCGAATCTGACATGAAACATTTTTAAAAATCACAGTCTGAGGGTGCACAGAACCATTGCCCCAACCAGGGAGAAGGGGTGGGCTTGTTTGAGCACCATAAGCACGGGATTTTTTTTTTTTTTCATTTTATTACATTAAAGAAGATAAGGACATTATTTAACAAAGTCACAGCAGTTTTTGTTTAAAAGGACAGGCAAATTTACTTAATTTACAAGTAAAGGTAAGACCATGCATGCATTGTTGTTGTAAATACTTGAATTTGTAGTAAATGTGTACCTGCAACACAGAGAGATGCAGCTCTCTTAGCCATTAATTTATCTTCTTCTTTGACCAAATACAAAATATGATTAATTTTGTGTTTGAAAAAATAACCCAACACATTGTACTTGTGTAGGGTCTTTGCATGTTGTCTATACTCAAGGAAGCTATAAAATGAAAACATTGATTTTTATTACTGCCCTGTCTGTGTATTCCATTAAGAGGTACAGTGCATCTGGAAAGTAGTTTTTTTTTTCAACATTTTATGTTAAAGTCTTATTCCAAAATGGATTAAATTCATTTTCATCAAAATTGTACACACAACACACCATAAAGACAATGTGAAAAAAGTTTTTTTTATGTATTTTGCAATTTTATTAAAAAAAAATAAGAAATCACATGTACATAAGTATTCACAGCCCTTGCCATGAAGCTCAAAATTGAGTTCAGATGCATCCTGTTTCCACTGATCATCCTTGAGATGTTTCAACAGCTTTATTGGAGTCCACCTATGGTAAATTCAGTTGAGTGGACATGATTTGGAAAGGCACACACCTGTCTATAAAAGGTCCCACAGCTGACAGTGCATGTCAGAAGACAAACAAAGCATGAAGTCAAAGGAATTGTCTGTAGACCTCCGAGACAGGATTGCCTCGCTGCACAAATCTGGGGAAGGGTACAGAAAAATTTCTGCTGCTTTCATGGTCCCAATGAGCACAGTGGCCTCCATCATCTATAAATAGAAGAAGTTCAGAACCACAAGGACTTTTCCTAGAGCTGGCCGGCCATCTAAACTGAGTGATCGGGGAACAAGGGCCTCAGTCAGGGAGTTGGCCAAGAACCTGTCCACTGTGTTTTATCAAGACCAAAGGCAGCGCAGTCGTCTACCAGGAAATTTTAGAGCACTTCATGATTCCTTCTGCTGACAAGGTTTATGGAGAAGCTGATTTCATTTTCCAGCAGGACTTGGCACCCCCACACACTGCCAAAAGTATCAAAGCCTGGTTAAATGACCATGACATCACTGTGTTTGATTAGCCAGCAAACCCTCCTGACCTAAACCCCATAGAGAATCTATGGAGGATTGTCAAGAGGAAGATGAGAGACACCAGACCCAACAATACAGACGAGCTGAAGATCACTATCAAAGCAACCTGGACCTTCATAACACCTCAGCAGTGCCACAGGCTGATCACCTCCATGCCACGCCACATTGATACAGTAATTAATCAAAAATTTGCCCCAACCAAGTATTGAGTGTGTACATGGACATACTTTTCAGTTGGCCAGTATTTCTATTAAAAAAACTATTTTTTAAAAATTCATTTTATGTAATATTCTAATTTTTTGAGAAACTGAATTTGGGGTTTTATGGGCTGTACGCCATAATCATCAAAATTAAAATAAACACTTGAAATATATCACTCTCTGTGTAATGACTCTATATAATATATGGGTTTCACTTTCTGAAATGAGTGACACAAAATATTGAACTTTTTCATGATATTCTAATATTTTGAGATGTACCTGTATGGACACCCTGATGCTTGAACATGGTGTTCGTTATGGACAAACTGTCTTTAGCACAGAATTCCAATAACTGAACACCACTCAGGTTCAGATAGGGCAGGCCGTTCCTACCAGTCACCCCCCTCCAGGTTTCACTGTCATTGCCCACGTGCACATTGAAGTCCCCCAGTAGGACAATGGAGTCTCCAAGAGGAACACCCTCCAGCACCACAGTCAGAGACTCCAAAAAGGGTAAGTACTCTGAACCATCACTTTGTGCATAGGCACAAATGATGGTCAGGACCCATTTCCCAACCCGAAGGCACAGGGAAAAAAAAAAAACCAAAAAACAAAAAACAACAACATTTCATCCACCGGAGAAAACTGCAATATAGAGGCAGCAAGGTGGGGGGATACAAGAATACCCACCCCTGCTTGTCACCTCTTTTCCGGGGCAACTCCAGAGTAGGCCAAGCTCCAGCCCCTCTCCAGGAGACTGGTTCCAGAACCAGATCTGTGTGTTGAGGTGAGGCCTACTATATCTCGTCTGTTTCACTCAACCTCATGCACCAGCTCAGGCTCCTTCCCCACCAGAGAGGTGACATTCCACACCCCAAAAGCCAATTTAAGAAGTATGTGATCAGACCGCCAAGGTCTCTGCTGTTGACCGCCACCTGATCCACATAGCACCGGACCCCCAGGGTCCCTCCTGCAGGTGGTGAGCCCACTGGAGGGCGGACCCATGCATCTCCATTGTGCTGAGCCTGGCCAGGTCCCATGGGCAGAAACCCGGCCACCAGGTGCTAGCCATCTAGCCCCTCCCCCAGGCCTTGCTCCTGGTTTAGGCCCCGGTAACCCCATACAAAGCGGGGTACACTGAATCCATGTTCTAACATTCATCATGAGAGTCTGTTGGATCGTTCTTAGTCTGGCCCTTCCCTCAGGACCAGTTTACCTTGGGTGACCCTATCAAAGGCAAATTGCCTTGGACAACATAGCTCCTGGGATCACTAGGGCACGCAAACCCCCCAACACGATAAGGTGACTGTATGAGGATCTCATACCATGAGAAACAAAATTCTCTATGGTCTGATGAAAAAGATTTAACTCTTTGGTGTGAAAAACCTTTCAATCTTTCCTTCAACTGATCACCCTTTCCATTGCTAGTGGAAATTTTCCTAGTAAATGGAAACAAGCAAAAGTTATCCTAATATTTAAATCATGGAGGGTGGGGGTTGGCCAGTCCTGGGGCATGGATCCGCTTCCCCTGGCTATCCCTCCTGGGGCGTATGCTTGACTGTCCTGGGGCTTGTTGACCTTGGGACATTTGTGCTCTGTGAGGGTTGGTAGGGTTGTCCTGCTTAGTCAATGTTCCGGGGGGTGGGGGGGTGTCTCTGGCTGGCCACCCTCTTCGTAGTTTTCCTGGCAAACCACTCACATGTACCCACTTATTTTGCGTTCTCTCTCATACACACGCACATGTATGCACACACACATATGTCTCTCCTTTAACAGGTGCAGATACTAGACTCGTGTTGAGACCTCTTCAGTGGAAGAAACAGTCTGTCTTCTTTTTGTTCAATTGTGTTAGTCTGTCTTCTTTGTCTTTTCCTCTCCCTTTTCTTTCCCCCTTCCCACCCCTACCACCCTCCACCCCCATCGGGTCCTTCATGGGCAAAACAATTTAAATAAAGTAATAAAGCTCCATTTGGCAAAGTAAAATCTGGCACAATAAGGGAAGCAGATTTTGTCATGATTTGGTGGGAATTTGAGGAGGCTTAAGTGCAGGGCAACCACTTCAGAAGAACACTCAGACCTGATGTGGATAAAAAGTTACCTATGTCCAGAATCCGCTGGACGGAGTAGGTGGTATGTCCATCGATGACCCGGGGAGGTAGGGGGGTTTCTGGAGGAGGAGACATGGGGCTTACCGTGAGATGCTTGATTTGAGAAATGTGGAAGGTGGGATGAATGCAGAGAGATGGAGGCAACTTCAACTGGATGGTGACATCATTGATAATGCAGGAGATCAGGAATGGGCTAAGAAAGTGTTGGGACAGCTTACGTGAATCCATCTTCACCAGTTCCTTCTCTATGGATAACCAGACCTTCTTGCCCACGGAGTATTTTTGCGCCGCTGCACGCCTGCAGTTGCCATACAGACAGTTCCACTTGGACGATTGTTGAAGAGTTACCCGAGTAGACCTCCAGAGGTGGCGACAGAGACATGCATGGGCCTCCACGGAAGGTACCGCGATCTCCCTCTCAATCATGGGTAGCAGTGGTGAAGTGTACCCCATGGCGGCCTCAACAGTAGTTAGCCCCGTAGTGGAGGAGACGGCAGAGTTGAGTGCATGTTCCACACAGGTCAGGTGGGAGCTCCAGGTAGATGGGTTGCAGGATGCTACACACTTCAGAGTGGCCTCCAATGACTGATTTGCATGCTCGGCCTGACAGTTGCTCTGGGGATGATAACCAGAAGTGTGCCTGACAGAGGTACCCAAGGACAGACAGAACGCCTTCCACGCCCGCGAGGTAAACTGTGGTCCTCGATCAGAGACAATGTCTATGAGAATGCCGTGTAAGCGGCTGACGTGGATGGACAGGAGGCTGGCTGTCTCAGCAGCATAAGGGAGACCAGGAAGGTGAACCAGATGAACGGCCTTGGAGAAGCAATCGGAGATTGCGAGAATGACGGTGTTACCTTCAGATGGAGAGAGGCCCGAGACAAAGTCAATACCGATATGGGACCAGGGATGAAAAGGGATGGGGAGAGGGTGGAGGAAGCTGGCTGGAGGGGAAGAGTCTGATTTATTAGCGACACAAGTGTGGCAGGCCTTCATGAGGGAAGGCCACCAAAACATATGCTGAATCAGTTCAATAGTGTGAGTGATGCCAGGATGCCAGGCGAAAAAACTTGTGTGCCCCCACTGAATGACATCACTGCAAAGGGAGGAGGGCATATACAGCCTGTTGGATGGGCCTCCATCCGGGACAGGTTCCGGTGACTGGACCTGCTGGACCCTCTGCTCGATATCCAAAGAAAGGGCCCCCAAAATAAAGGAAGAGGGCAGGATGGTGTCCAGGAGGGAGGCAGTGGCTGCAGGAGAGAGAGTAGGAGAGGAGTCAGAGAAAAACTGGCAGGAGAGAGCATCAGTCTTGATGTTCCGAGACCGTGGGCGGTATATGATGGAGAGTTTAAATCTTACAAAAAAACAGGGCCCACCGAGCCTGCCGGGCATTCAAGTGTCTTGCTGATCTGAGGTATTCTAAGTTTGTGTGATCAGTCCAGACCATCACTGGCTGATTGGCTCCCTCCAACCAGTGCCTCCATTCCTCCAGAGTCAATTTAATGGCCAGCATTTTGCGGTCTCCTACATTGCAATTTCTCTCAGCTGGGGACAGCCGTCGGGAGAAAAACATGCAAGGGTGGAGCTTCTGATCAGAGCCAGAATGCTGTGAGAGCAAAGCGCAGACCCCTTAATCAGATGCATCCACTTCAGCCATGAACTGGGCTTGGGGGTCTACATGAGCCAAGATGGGCATGGTGGTAAATTTCTCTTTAAGTGAGGCAAAAGTCTGCTCAGCGGCCTTGGACCACTTGAATAGGCTCTTGGTAGAGGTAAGCTGGGTCAGGGCAGAGTGATTTTGCCATAGTCATGGATGAACCGATGGTAGAAGGTGGCAAACCCCAAGAAACGTTGGAGCTCCTTCCTAGTTTGTGGACTGGGCCAGTCTACCACCGCCTTAATCTTTTCCGGGTCGGCCTTAAATGTGCCCTCGCCCACGGTAAACCCCAGGAAAGAAGTGGAGTTGGTGGAAAACTCACACTTCTCAGCCTTCACAAAAAGCTGATTCTCAAGCAGCCACTGCAGGACTGTCTGGACGTGGACCACATTTTCCTCCAGCGTGCGAGAAAAAATTAATATGTCATAAACCCTCCATGCACCTTATCTTTACGCATGGAGGAGAGAAAGAGAAACGAGGATTTAAATGCAGGGGTGACCACACACACATTTATTGTGCACAGTTCAGGACAAACCATACAAATGGCTAGGCTGCTTGGGCTAACAAAGAGTCCACTTGTGAAGCTAGGCTGTACAGGGGAAAGCGTAGAGGTTGTGGCGTACACGGAAATGCTACAAGCGTGGCGGCACAACTGAACAGAGAAATGCAAGAATTACTCACAGCCTAAGCGATATGGGTCCTCCAGTAGATCGGCAAGCAAATCCCTTCGGTGACCTGATGGTTAGATGGCAAAGCACAGCCATCTAACGCGTACAATGATCCAGTGGCGTTTGTCCAGCAAAGAGCTGCTTATGAACAAACACAACTGGCGTGGCAAATTCAGAACACCTGGGTGAGGCACGGAAAGGATGATTAACGGGGCTGGGAACAGCTGGTGGAATCAGAGGGAGAGCAAGGGGGCATAGCTGGACTGACAGACTGTCAGCAGTGTGAGAGAAAGTAAGTCACAGACGCAGACTAACAGCTGCCGGTCAGGCAGTGGCAAGGGATATGGAAGTTCTTGTACTAATACACAAAATGCACATAACCAGTAAACCCAAAACCCCCAAAGAGAACAAGACTGAGCCGAGGAAAGCCAAGCAGGCTTGGCTCATGATATAATATGTCATCTAAGTAAACAAAAACAAACTTGTTCACCATGTCTCGGAGGACATCATTGATTAAACACTGGAAGATGGTGGGGGCATTGTTCAGGCCAAAGGGCATAACCAGATACTCAAAATGACCCAAGTGTGTTTTAAACGCCATGTTCCATTCATCCCCCTCAGACCAAAGAGCTGTCAAAGGACATCAGAAACAAAATTGTAGACCTGCACCAGGCTGGGAAGACTGAATCTGCAATAGGTAAGCAGCTTGGTGTGAAGAAATCAACTGTGGGAGCAATTATTAGAAAATGGAAGACATACAAGACCACTGATAAGCTCCCTCGATCTGGGGCTCCACACAAGATCTCACCCCGTGGGGTCAAAATGATCACGAGAACGGTGAGCAAAAATCCCAGAACCACATGGGGGGACCTAGTGAATGACCTGCAGAGAGCTGGGACCAAAGTAACAAAGGCTATCATCAGTCAGACTCAAATCCTGCAGTGCCAGATGTGTCCCCCTGCTTAAGCCAGTACATGTCCAGGTCCATCTGAAGTTTGCTAGAGAGCATGTGGATGATCCAGAAGAGGATTGGGAGAATGTCATATGGTCAGATGAAACCAAAATAGAACTTTTTGGTAAAAACTCAACTTGTTGTGTTTGGAGGAGAAAGAACACCAGACCTACTGTGAAGCATGGGGGTGGAAACATCATGCTTTGGGGCTGTTTTTCTGCAAAGGGACCAGGACGACCGATCCGTGTAAAGGAAAGGGGCTGCACGGTGGCGCAGTGGTTAGCACTGCAGCAGCACAGTTTACCCTTGGCCGGGGGATTGTGGGATCGTGGGTTCGATCCCAGCCCCCGACCAACAGTGATCTGTGTGGAGTTTGCATGTTCTCCCCGTGTTGCGTGGGTTTACTCCGGGATTTCTCCGGTTTCCTCCCACATGCCAAAAACATGCATGTTAGGTTAATTGGCTGTTCTAAATTGTCCCTAGATATCTGTTTCCTATAGGCCCTTAGAATAGAGGGTTTGTATTAATGAAAGCGCTTTGAGTGGTCTTTGTGACTAGAAAAGCGCTATATAAGTGCAGGTTAGTTAGTTAGTTAGTTAGAAAGAATGAATGGGGCCATGTATCATGAGATTTTGAGTGAAAACCTCTTTCCATCAGCAAGGGCATTGAAGATGAAATGTGGCTGGGTCTTTCAGCATGACAATGATCCCAAACACACCACCCGGGCAACAAAGGAGTGGCTTCGAAAGAAGCATTTCAAGGTCCTGGAATGGCCTAGCCAGTCTCCAGATCTCAACCCCATAGAAAATCTTTGGAGGGAGTTGAAAATCTGTGTTGCCCAGCGACAGCCCCAAAACATCACTGCTCTAGAGGAGAGCTGCATGGAGGAATGGACCAAAATACCAGCAACAGTGTGTGAAAACCTTGTGAAGACTTACAGAAAATGTTTGACCCCTGTCATTGCCAACTAAGGGTATATAGCAAAGTATTGAGATGAACTTTTGTTATTGACCAAATACTTATTTTCCACCATAATTTGCAAATAAATTCTTTAAAAATCAGACAAAGTGATTTTCTGGATTTTTTTTTCTCATTTTTTCCTCTCATAGTTGAGGTATACCTATGATGAAAATTGGAGACCTCTCTCATCTTTTAAGTGGGAGAACTTGCACAATTGGTGGCTGACTAAATACTTTTTTACCCCACTGTACATGAACAGTACTAAGTACTAAGTAAGTGCAGGTTTTTACTTAGCACCTGATCGAGAGAAACAGATGTCATTTTCGGTTTCAGCGGTGCAAAATTGCCTTTAATCATTTGAAAAAACACAAACAACTAACAAAAACATTATTTTTGAAACCCTGTGTAATTCAAGAAATCTGAGTGTGTGTGTGTGTGTGTGTGTGTGTGTCAGTGTGTCACGACCAAAGATCATAGGACTGTCTATGATGTTCCTACAATCTCTACATGATGTCCTATGTCATAGGACATCATGTAGTTGATGATGTTCCTATGTATAACAATTCCTTATGTGTGAAAAAAAAAAAATTGTCCGTCCTTGGACTGCATCACCAACGATCATAGGACTCGCTATGACATCATCAAAGATCAAAGGCAGGCATCACTCACACTCACTCACGATCATAGGACATGAAAGATCTAATTTGGGCATCACTCACGATCATAGGACTCACTATGACATCATCAAAGATCATAGGACTCGTTATGATATCATCAAAGATCAAATGCAGGCATCATAGGAGTCGCTATGACATCAGCAAAGATCATAGGACTTGCTATGACAACATTAAAGATCATAGGACTTGCTACGACACAATCAAAGATCAAAGCCAGGTATCACTGAATGAATGCTGATGTGCTTGCTTACACCCTTGCTTACACCTGCTTTCTACGGGCATGCAGAAATACTTGCTTACACTTGGTTTCTACGGGCATTCAGAAATACTTGCTTACACTTGGTTTCTACGGGCATGCGTGGGCATGCGCTAGTGTGTATATACTGTATATATACTATATATATATATATATATATATATATATATATATTAAAAAATCCATATTATCCAATATTTTGAAATCAATGACAGTCCAGAAAGATCCCCTGGTGTACTCTAGCAGTCCTTTAAAGCATATTCGAGAGGCTGTATAATATCATTTGAGGCCACAAGAAAGAAAAATAATGCAAAAATAAAAACAAAACAAAAACAAAACAAAAAAAAATAGAAGAACTGATCCAATAACTAAAGAGAGAAAATGCATGCAACCTATCCTAAGACAGAAATAGAAAAACAATACATTTTAAACATCAATATAACCAGAAATTCTGATCAGAAATAACCAAAGCCTTTTTAAATACCAAGCAACAACATTTTGAATATGAAGATAAACCCCAGAAACTAATAACACAACAATTAAGGAAAACAGAAAATGACCGGATAATACATTAAATAAGAGATGACAATGGAACTATAATAACAAAACCCAAAGATATTAATGATAAGTTTTACAAATCTATTCTGGCTTAGATCAGTAAAAATGTCCCCATGAGCCCTCAAATTTAAATGCATTTCTTTACGATTGCAATCTCCCTAAACTAAGTGAAGATTATAATAACCTTAACTCTGAGCTCAGCACCATGGAAATCCAAAATGCTATTACTGCACTTAAAAGTGGGAAAACACTACGACCCAACGGGATGCCAAGTGAATTATATAAAAAAAAATTAGTGACAGTCTTAACCATACCAACATTGAATGTATACTCAGGCACAGCTAGATAATATTTTACCACCAACACTAACCGAAGCAATAATTACAGTGTGTCATGAGGTGCCCGTTTTGTGGCCGCAAATGGGACACCACACACTCATTGTAGGTTAGCACATTTATTAACTGAAACACAAAAAGGACGTAGCGCACGAAAATTAAACAATGAATTGCACCGAAAAAAAACAACAAAATACAAACACAAATGCAGGAGGGGAGTGGGGCTCAACGTCCAGGGGGACAGGATGCCAGGGGATGTCTGACCAGGGGGGGAACCCAGCCGGAGCGCTCCCAAAGGCTGCAGGGCTCTACGGGTAGGACATCAGGGAAAGACGCACCTGGATGGAGCACTCCAACTCTCATCCACAGCAGAACCCCAAATATGCTTAGGAATAAGACCGCTATCCAGAGGAAGGGTTCACGGGGACACCACAACCCGCAGAGGTTGTCGTGCCCCTTAAATATAACACAAAATCAGAGACAGGTGTAGATTCATGAGTAACAGAAAAGACAGCAGCTGTGCAGCCCCAACAGATTGACAGCAGGAAGTTGTACAGTGCTGTCAAAAATAAACAAACTGGAAACCATAAAAATACAAACACAACAGAATTCAAAACACTCATAATAAACTTAAAGAAAAACAGTGAACAGAATTCTCACTGGACAGGAAAACTGGGTAAAGCTCCCACCCGTGCCCCAGGATCATGACAGAGCCCCCTGCTCAAGGGGTGGAGTCCAGACACCCCAGGGTTACATCACAAAAAAAAAGAAAACATTCTCCCCCAACACAGAAAAATGACCCACCCAGGGGGGAGAGGGGGGGAACCCAGGAATGGAGGGGCCGCAACCAAAGCAGACAACCCAAAAACCAAAAGAAAACACTCATGAACCACACACTGTTCACCAGGTGGCCACACAGTTCTCTAAGCCCGACTGATCAGTGGGTGGAGCAGTTCGGGCGGTCTTCTTGAGTCTTCATCAGCATCTGCGCTGGAATGCGTTGGGTAGCCTTCCTGTGCCCCTGAACCAATGAAGCAGGAGGAACAGCCCATCAGGTGGCCTCCAAGCATCCCTAAGCCAACGAGCCACAGGAGATAGGAGGCGGCATCCTCCAGCAACGGGCGTCCGATCAGCTGGAGCCTCCTGAGATGCACCCACGGCTGGGGCATAGCAGCACCCACGGCAGCCCAGGGCTGGGGCGTAGCAGCACCCGCAGTGGCCCCGGGCTGGAGCGTAGCAGCACCCACAGCGGCCCCGGGCTGGAGCGTAGCTGCACCTGCGGCGGCCCTGGACCGGTGCATGGTTCCACCCACGGCAGCCCCGGGCTGGGGCGAACAACCCATGGTGGCCCCGAGCTGGGCATAGCAGCACCCACAGCAGCCCTAGGCTGGGGCGTAGCAGCACCCACAGCAGCCCCAAACTGGGGCATGGTTGCACCTGCGACAGCCCCAGACTGGGGTACTGCTACACCTGACATATTCCAGCACAAGCAACTGTGGCTTTGGGACTCAGGGAGGCCTCCTGAACTGCCCCATCCATTCATCAGTAGGGCTTGATTTCTGGGAGACCACCTGTTGGACAGTGTGTGGCTCATGAGTGCTTTCTTTTTGTTTTCTTTTGTTTTTGGTTGTGTGTTTTGTTGGGGTCCCTCCATGCCCGGGTAGCCTCTTCTTCCCCCAGGGTGGGTTGTTTTCTGGTAATTTAATGTTTTTTGTTTTACTATTGACACAATTTTTTTTTTTTTTTTTTTTTTTTTGAGAGAGAACTTTTGCTGAAGATACTTAGGAATCTTTATGTTGTTTTTTCTCTTTGCTTTTGAGATGTGGAATCCCTGCTAAGGACAATGAACGTTTTGTTTTAGTCTGCTCTTGTTGGGGGGGGGGGTCATCTGTGTGTGTGGGGGGGTCATTTTTCTGTTGATGTTTCCCTGGGGTGTCAAGGTTCCACCCCTTGGGGGGGGGGGGCACTGTCATGATCCTAGGGCACGGCGGGGCGCCGTGCCCAGTTTCCTGTCTAGTTTGGTGTTTTTCTGTCTGCTTGTTTCCTTGTCTTCATGTCTGCTATATTTGGTTCCTATTTTCTTTGTTTCATTTGGTGTCGGTAGTATAATTATATTCATTTTTGGATTCTGTTGTGTTTGTATCATTATGGTTTCCTGTTTGTGTTTTATTTTGACAGCACTGTGCAGCTTCCGGCTGTCAAACTGTCAGAAGCTGCACAGCTGCTATTCATTCTTTCATTTTTCTCCACTCATGTATCCACACCTGTTAACTATCATTTGAAGGGTATTTAAGGGGCACAACGACCTTCCCCATTCTCGTGCCCTACTGTGACATCCGCAGATGTCAAGAAAGTGCCTGAGTGAATTGTCTTCCATAGCTATTGCGGAGAGTGCGCAAAGCACTGACCAGGTACCGTTCTTTCCCCAATTCCCTCAGCCGTGAGCCCCGCTGCTTCCCGGGTGTGCGACTGCTGAAACTATCTCAGGTTCCTTGGCATCTCCAAATGTCTCAGCCATGGTGTTTCCAAACTGTTCTGTCTCCCTTGGTCGTGAGCGCCGCCCTCCACTGGTATGTATATTTTCCCATCTTGTTATCAGTTTTTGTTTCTTGTTCATGTGTATTTACTTTAATAAATGTGCAAACCCACAGAGAGTGGGGCAGCACGGTGGTGCAGTGGTTAGCACTGTTGCCTTACAGCTAGAAGGTTCCTGGTTTGAATCCCCAGGCTGGCAGGGGTTGGAACCTTTCTGTGTGGAGTTTGCATGTTCTCCCTGTGCTGCGTGGGTTTACTCCGGGGGCTCCGGTTTCCTCCCACAATCCAAAGACATGCATGTTAGGTTAATTGGCTGTTGTAAATTGTCCCTAGATATCTGTTTCCTATAGGCCGTTAGAATAGAGGGTTAGTACTAGTGAAAGCGCTTTGAGTGGTCTTTGTGACTAGAAAAGCGCTATATAAGTGCAGGTTAGTTAGTTAGTTAGATAGTGTTTGGTGTCCCTGTGTACACGCTTGAAAAGGGTGTTTTATGATAAAGATCTGACAACCATTTATTGATTTTCGAGGAAACTGAATGTTCTGTGCTCTGCCAGTATCAAATAACTTAAAGAAGGTGAGAATTAAAATTATACAAATTATATCATAATATAAATATATGGCATGTTTATATATATGTCTGCCCATACATATGTTATAATGCTGTATCGTACTCTTCCCCTTGTTCTCTGTTGAAACTCGTACATTTTTAGTTTTGATATCTTTTATATCAACCTTTCTTAACCCCCATGTACTGCCACATTATGAGGGCCTGAGCCACTGACAACGTCAGTCAGCGAAAGCCCTATTGTAATTGCTCAGCTCAAAGAAATTCTTCCCCCTAAACGAATGAATTTTTCACCCTCTGAAGATTAACCAAAACATGATTTTTTTCGGCAGACCCCTCAGACCCTGTGAAAAATTTGATAAACTGGGAAACATATATTCCCCCCCACCCCTGATTTTTGTGGGTGGGGCTAAACGTACAAGGTCTATGGAGACTGGAGACCATAAACTTTGCCGTACAGACATAAAATTTGGGTGAGGTGTGCATCACCTCAAGACATTGTAATTGCTCAGCTCGAAGAAATTCTTCCGCCTAAACAAATGAATTTTTCACCCCCTGAACGTTAACCAAAACGCGATTTTTTTGGCAGACCCCTCAGACCCGGTGAAAAATTCAATAAACTGGGAAACATATGTGCCCCCCCCTCATTTTTTGTGGGTGGAGCCAAACGTACAAGGTCTATGGAGACTGGAGACCATAAAGTTTACTGTACAGACAAAAAATTTGGGTGAGGTGTGCATCACCTCAAGACATGCAAAAAACATAATTGTTGCCCATACCCACCACCAACAGGAAGGCCGCCATCTTGGCTCAAAGTCGCCCAACCTCCAATTCGGAAAAAAGTCACACTTCGCATTTGAACGAACTAGTCCTACGGACCTGCTACGATTGAGCTCATTTTTACATGGTGGCATCTATAGGCATTGGCCATTAAAAATTGTACAAATTAAGTCAAAATCTCAAAAGGTGTGGCCAGGGCGCCATGGCAAAGTTTGACTCTTCCCCTTACAACTTCAAACAGCTGTCACTCAGGCAAAAATTGTCTGATGTCCCCAAACTTTCCATGATGGAAAATAGTCCCGCCCCAAACACGTCAACATTAAATTACCTGACAAAAGATATAGCACTACATAGTGGTTAACAAAAGAATTGTTATAAACTGTTTTATTTATTACTCACGCGTCACTTGCCAGACTGACGTGAAATTTTCTGAGATTAATCACACCACAGGGATGATCATAACTGCACATGAACTTTAGCATGACATCACATATGTTACCATGGACACGCCCTCCTCGCCATTCAATCCTTGATCTTTTTTACAGGATTAGGAATGACCTGGAATCATGAAATCTTGAACATAGGTTGAGGTGACTGTAATATATAGTCCTAAATGGGTGGACAACACGTAACTGATAGATAAGTGTTGCCATCGTGACATGGCGTATGCTGACTCTTCGCTATGGAATATCAAAAACTTGCAAATTGGACAAATTTCATCTGATTTCCATCAAATTTTTGACAATGGATATGACTCCCACCCGAACGCATCTATGTAAAAATAATAAACAAAAGTTATAGCACCACCTTGTCGTTAGAGCAACAGACACTTGTAAATTGGACAAACTTTGTATGATTTTCACATAATTTTGCACATTCGATATTAGTCCCACTGCAAACACATGTATAAAAAAAATAATAAACACAAGTTATAGAGACCCCGGGTAGTTAAAGGAAGAACTGCCGAAAACTCTTTTATTTATTACTCATGCGCTGTTGGCCAGAATGACGTGAAATTTTTTGAGAGTCATCAGACCAAAGGGATAATCATAACTGCACATCAACTTTAGCATGACATCACACGTGTTACCATGGACACGCCCTCCTCGCCATTCAATCCGTGAGCTTATGGGGAGGGGTGGGAAGGTCCCAGAGTCATGAAATTTGGAACATACGTTGACATGACTGTCATATATACTGTAGTCCTATATGGATGGACCACACATAACTGACAGGGAAGTGTTGCCATGGTGCCATTGCAAAGTTTGACTCCTCCCCTTACAAAATCAAGCAGCTTTAAGTCGCGTAAAACTTGTCCGATGTGCACCAAAGTTTCCAAGATGGAAAATATTACCACCCTGAAAGTGTCATCATCAAAATACCTGACAAAGGATATAGGGACACATAGTGGTTAACAATAGAATTGCTGAAAACTTTTTTTTTTCTCATGCATCACTTGCCAGACTGACGTGAAATTTTCTGAGATTCATCACACCACAGGTTTGATCATAACTGCACATCAATCAAGTTTAGCATGACATAACACGTGTTACCATGGACATGCCCTCCTCACCATTCAATCCTTGATCTTGTTTGCAGAATTAGGAACAACCTGGAGTCATGAAATCTTTAACATAGGTTGAAGTGACTGTCATATATATTCCTATATGGGTAGAAAACTCATAACTGACAGGGAAGTGTTGCCATGGTGACATGGTGAAGGTTGACTCCTCGCCATAAAACATCGGATAGTTTCATCTTGGACAAACTTTGTCTGATTTTCACCAAACTTTTGACAATGGATAGTAGTCCCACCCTTAACACTTCTATATAAAAATAACAAAAGTTAGAACTCCACCTAGTGATTACAACATCGGACCCTTGTAAATTTAACAAATTTTGTACGATTTTCACAAAATCCTCTATGTTTGATATTTCTCCTGCCCCGAACGAGTCTATATACAAATAATAAACAAAAGTTTTAGTGCTCCCTAATGATTAAAGGAAGAATTGCTGACAGCTGTTTATTTTTCTCTCACCAGCTGAAAAAATGACGTGAAGGAATGACTAGGGCTCATTGACAGCACATTTACATAGTACAGAACTTTTTCCATGGTGACCAGCGTACTTCAATTGCTTTCTCGCCATGCAAAACATGACAGTTACAGCTCAGACAATCCTCGTCTGATTTGGACCAAACTTTGCACAAATAATTCTAATCCCACTCTGAACACGTCTGCATATCAATAATCACAAAACTGTCACACCAGTACCTACTGCTGACATGAGATACTGCACAAAATTGTATCAAATTTTGCGCAAAGACCAGTAGTCACAATGACATGACATTTTCAGTGGTTTCTCAGAGTGCACTGGACTACCCTCAGTGGAAGTCACTTTTGTCCTGCGATAAGCACAGTTGCCGTGGAATCCCAATTTTTGCCATTTAAGATGTTTTTTTACTTAGGAGGCTTGGGGAAGCCCAAGGGTCAACAAATGTGGAACATAAGTCAAAGTGACTCTCTTCTATAGTTCTGCACCAGTCTGCAGCATCTACTTAAAATGTTAAGTGTTATAATGGCCACATGTCCAAGTTAACCTTATCGCAATATGTTGGACAGTTGTAAATTGTACAAAATGTGTTGGATTTTCACTGTTATTGCCATGATGGACTTTAGTCCAAATATTCTCATGCACCTACATGAGAATATTTGATAAAAGTTATAGCACCACTTACTGCTCAAAGGAAGTTCTTACCAAATGGTTTACTTTATTATTCACGCAGCCCTTGCAGCGACAATGGGAAATTTTCAGAAACAGCAAGGTACGACGGGCACTGGGTTGCGCAGGTGCGTGGGGGGTGAAGGTCCGCTTACACCCGCTTGCAGGTTTAATTATTATTATTTTTATTTTTTGTATTTTTTGTATTTTTTTTAAGTTTTGTGTTTATGTTTTTTCTCCTTTCTTATGTTTGTGAAAAAAAGAGAAAAAAATGAACACAACTATATGCATAACAAATATTGTTGAATATATTGATGCTCAATGATTTTTTTTTCTAAATGATTTTTAGATTCATCTATTCGGATCATATATTTGTTAACCTAACTAAAAGACTCAGTGCCACCCCAGCCATTAACCTCACTGCATGTCAATGTCTCTAATTCACTACGTACTTTTTTTTTTTAATTTTAAGCCTCATTTACCCCTCAGCTGTTTGTGGGAATGCTCTTGAATGGTAACCATCTCCTGGAGCTCTGTTGGAATTTGTCACCTTGATAAGGATTTTGCCATTTCCCGTCTCCTTGCGACTCATGCTCTTGTCTTCTCCAGCGAGCCACCGACTCACTCGTCAGTCTTTCCCACTACGGTCTTGCTCATTAGTCCGGACTCTTTTCTTATTTGTCAGTGTGTGTAAATTCTGACATATGAACACTTTTACAGTTCTTTAAGAAAACTGGTGACCACACGTGTGTGGTCCACCTCATCATTTTCTTAATGGAAGAAAATGATGAGGTGGAACCAAAGTTAATAAGTAAATTTCCATTCTAAATGCAGAAATGGGGACTTGAGTGACAGACTAAAAACCTGACTTCAGACTTGAATAACATCTTCAAGCTACAGGATATTATGAAGATCGAAATCACAAAATCATTATCTCTAGTTCTTGGCTGTCACTGTTTTGTTGCTGACTGCTATCTGTGACATCAGCAGGGCAAACAGGATACCAGACTGGAGCAATTCTACATGGAGACCAAGTGACTGACAGCTAAAGACACCAGTGGACTGCATCTAACTCCAGGAGACACCTGGACAGGTGAGAGGCAAAGCTAGCCTTTAGCTAATGCTAATAAACATTTTAGAATAATTTTCCTAACTAATGATATTTTTTGGTAACATCATGGCTATGATAAAGAGGTAGAGGATGGCTGGAATGACAGCAGTCCTTCCTAAGCAACGAACTGCAATGAATGAGATCAAACGGGACATCAAATGCCCAAATAATGAATAAAATGATTTTTGTGGGACACCAAAAGCCAAACACTCCCAAAAAATATGTTAAATCATATTTACATTAATATTTAGTGAACAATAGCCATTAGTATAGTAACTCACAGAACACACAATGCTCAAATAATGCATTAAATCTGACATAACGCACGGCTCAGGAGACGCACACACACAGGCTCAGAGTAGTTCAAATAGTTTATTAACAACAGGAGTGTATGAATGTGTGTCTGCGGGATGTAAATGTGTTGATGGCGGCGTCTGCTTCGGGCACAGAGGCAGGAGGCCGTACAGCCGGACAACCCTATGGGAAAAGCACAAGGAGAAGGGTGACGGGCACACACCAACACAGGAGGAATAAGAGCGAGAGAGGAGCTTACTTGGAGAGAATGGATGACTGGCACAACAAGGGACGAGGTCCGGTAGACAGCCACCTGGAGCGCCCGGTGCAGCAGCGAGGAACAGGCGATGAAGAGGCGTTGTCCGCCGCCGGGGAATCCACCTGTGCACAGGAAAGCAGACTTGGGGGGAAAAGGAGGTAAGGTCTTCTTACCAGAGGAATCCGCTGAGGGTGAAGGAACACAAAGCGATGCATGAAGAAGTCTGACGGCTTCAGGCCGAAGCTCAGGGCGAGGCGGCTTAAATCCCTCGCCGCTGATGACGAGCAGGTGTGTGAGCAGGTGGCGCCGCTGATGAGCGGCGCGGCGTGACAAAATCATACCAAATGGAACCAAATGTGACATCAAGTCAATGAACGGGACAGGTTTATAGATATTTGAGACCTATTGTAATGTATTCTTTCAAATTTAATTTAATTTAATTTGTGTGTGTGTGTGTGTGTGTGTGTGTGTGTGTGTGTGTGTGTGTGTGTGTGTGTGTGTCCCATTGGGTCCCATTCATTGTTTTGTTTTTGAACTTGTTCATTTTTTTTTTTTTTTTTTGTAAACGTATTTTTCCACAAACAGTGGCAGAATGGTTATAACACATGTCCTTAAGGGTAGTGAAATTTATGAGAAATTTGCAAATTTAAACTGAAAAAAAGTTGCAAGTTTACAAGAAAAAGTTGGAAATTTTCAATGAAAAAGTAGCTGATTTACAATAAAATAGAAATCTGCAAAAAAAAAAAAAAGTCAAATATATCAGAATACTGCAAGTGAGAGAGGAAAAAAGTAATGTCACCCGCGGCATAAGCGTACTCTGCTTTATAGCCGTAAACCCATCTGCTATCCTCGCCGTTTAAGGATTCGATCGGGTTTAACTGCTCAATATTTATAAAGTAGCTCCTTTAAGATGCACATTGACAGTCAGACAGTGTTACCAGCTAGTGTCACAAAGCTAATGCTAAATTAGGCAATAATCTGTGGCTTAATAGGAAATTCAAGTGTGTCTGCAAACAAATCTCTCGCGCTTCCCATTTTTTATTTATTGCACTTATGAGCATGTGTGTATGCACATGTGTGTGTGCGTGTGTGTGTGTGTGTGTGTGCATGTGTGTGTGTGCTTGTGGTCTTAAACATGTCTCTCCTGACATTTCATTAACCATTCATTAAGAAGCCAGAATATCTTCCTAATGCATCACTTGCGTGAATAAATTGGAACTGCCGTTTGGATTAGGCTAAAAATATCTCGGTGTCTCTCTTAAATTTTCCCCATTTTATTCATCCTAAGTGCAGAAAAAAGTCTCATGCCCCCCCCCCCCCCCCCGCAATGCAGAAACCCTCCTCATGCTCTGTCCGTGCCTTTAATCTAACATCTCATGGAGGTAAAAGGAAGTCAGAAGCTGGTATAAAATTGACTTTCTTTTCCTCATCATCTTTTTTCTTGCCTTGTTAAGTGTTCCTTATCCTTTCTTTTTGTACCTCTTCTTATCAAATTGAAACTTTCTGATACAGGGTCATGCACCAACATTTTGAGGGGCTATTGTTCTAAATTTATGAGGAATAAAAAAGCTTCAAAATTACAAGACAAAGTAAAAAATTTGGCAAATTTATTTGATTTTTGATTAATTTTTTTTGATTTTGTAATGCAAAATTTAATGAAAAAGTAGCAAATTTACAAGAAATTAGTAGATGTTTCCTACCAAAACCAGTCACAAATGAATGAAAAACATTCCAATATTCAAAGAAAAACATAAAAAAAATTACAAGAAAAATGTTGCAAATTTATGAGAAAAGTTACACAAATTTAAGAAAATAAAGCAAATTCATGAGCAGAACAAAAAGTGTCAAATTACCATGAAATGTACAAATTTTGTGGAAAAACTCTTTATTTACAAGCAATGAAAAAAGAAGAAAAATGTCTTAAAACTTAAAAAAAAAAAAAATCAAAATGTTCCAAAATCACAGATCAATTCCAAATTTACAAGAAAAAAAAAGCTTTAATTAAAAAAAAATAATAAAGATAAAAGTTTCTGGGAAATATGTCACAAATTTATTATTACAAAGTTAAAGATTTATTATGAAGCAGTGCAAGAAAAACAAGAATAAAGTCTGAAAAATTAGCTTAAAACAAATTATAAAAGTAGCAAATTTATTAGTATTTAAATATATTTTTAATACTTTATTAATCCCCAGAGGGAAATTCACGGCATCCACCAATGGATGAGGCAGCCATGGTACAGCGCCAATCCCTTCACCATTCAAACACACATTCACACCTAGGGCCACTTTAGAGCCTCCAATTAACCTAAGTTGCATGTTTTTGGACTGTGGGAGGAAACCAGAGTTCCCAGGATAAACCCAGGCAGACACGGGGAGAACATGCAAACTCCACACACTAGGGTCACTGATGGTCAGGGGGTGAGATCGAACCCACGATGGTCAGGGGTGGAATCGATCCTGTGACCTGCTTTCTGTGCTGCCACTGTGCTAACTTCTGTTCCACCAAGCTGCCCATGACACATTTATGGAAGTTTTTTTTTTTTTTTTTTTCTCCTTCTGGGGGGCAGTTTAGTCAAAGAGGACAAATGGGCTATTGGCCAGGTAACAACATTACAAGTACTAAACAGCCAGTACTTGCCAGAAATTTCTGCAGCTCCTTCAGTGTTGCTGTTGGCCTCTTGGCATCCTTCCTGACCAGTTTTCTTCTCATCTTTTCATCAATTTTGAAGGGGCGTCCAGTTCTTGGTAATCTCACTGTTGTGCTATATTTTCTCCACTTGATAATGACTCTCTTCATTGTGTTCCATGGTATATTGGAAATTCTTTTGTACCCTTCTCCTGACTGATACTTTTGAACAATGAGATCCCTCTGATGCTTTGGAAGCTCTCTGAAGACCATGGCTTATGCTGTAAGATGTGACTATAAAAATGTTAGTAAAAGCCTACTACAGCAGCTGAACTTTATTTGGGGTTAATCAGAGGCATTTTAAATGGTGACAGGTGTGTGCTGACTCCCATTTAACATGAGTTTGAATGTGACTGGTTAATTATGAACACAGCCACATCCCCAGTTATAAAAGAGTGTGCATATTTATGCAAGCAGGTCATTGTATTTTTTTAAACTTTTTATTTTTCCCCTTAAAAGATTTCAGTTTGTTTTTCAATTGGGCTGTGCAGGTTCTAGGCCACATTAATGGTGGAACAAGTTTTGAAATGATTTATCTTGGTCTCATTTTTTTACATCACAAAAACCTGGCATTTGAACAAGGCTGTGTAGACTTTCTATATCCACTGTATATAGTAACAGCTCCCACTAAAATGTTTTGATATATTCTGGTCACATTTTCTTTAATTATTGCAGCATCATTGTGAATCATCTTTGTTCAATGCCCAACAACCACAGTTTACTCCACCTCCCTGTTGTGTCAGTGTTGCTAATCTTATCTTGCTAGCTCCTAGTAAGACTGAGCCAGCTAATGTAAGTTTGTCTTAAGTATGCTGGCTGTAACTTGACAAATATGAGGACAATAAGCACACAATCAATTGTGAATGAATGAATGGATACACTGCTAGTGTCAGCTAGCCACCTTTGGTCCTTATCTGGGATAACAAACTACAGTAAAGTAAGCTAAAATAACATTTAAGTGTTTGGTAAAATGTTGGTAGATGAGGATTTCCAGCTGAGGTAGATAAAATTTAAAGAAATAAGCGATCAAAACTAGCTGGATCAATTGACTGTTAAGCTAACACCAGGTGGCCTGTCTGTCAGCCTCTCCCCACTGAGGCGAGTGCTTATGTAGTTAGACAGATCAACTCCAACCATCTATCCAAGCTAATACCTACACTTTGATGTACCATCATAGTGTAAATACAACAAAATAAGCCTGAGTGATGGAAGACAAATTAGTGACTTTGGATTAG
Organism: Pholidichthys leucotaenia; assembly: GCA_020510985.1. Lineage (NCBI taxonomy): Eukaryota > Metazoa > Chordata > Actinopteri > Cichliformes > Pholidichthyidae > Pholidichthys > Pholidichthys leucotaenia. Next base: position 411,074,512 of record CM035841.1, on the reverse strand, counting down.
TGAACCACATGGAAACAGAGACGTTTGCTAGGGTGACTGGAATTTAAAGAACATGATACACATTGCACTTGGTAAGATACCTCCACAGTAACTGTCATGAATTGGAGTGGACTTCCATTCCAGTTCCATGGCATGGTTGCTGCCTTGTCTTTAAGTATATTTTGAATCATCTATTTGCTGTCAGGCACCTTCTTGGGAGCCTTGAGGTCTTCTCAGCTCCCTGACAGCTTGCAGCCACAGCCCCCTCTCCTGCCATTTACACCAGCTGCTTGTCATTATTATTTGTGATTACTCTTCTGGTCATTGACACACACACACACACACATGCTTCCTCTCATTACGCACACCAGCATTCACTCCTGTCATTATGTGTGGCATTATTTTAGGCCTGTGGCTGCTGGAGTGAATTGCCGGATAATTGTTGGACCTGTGATAGCTCCACAGTGTTTTCCTGTTGTGTTGATGCATGCATGATTAGATGCCCTGCCTGTTTTTTGGTACCGCTTCCTTCTGCATGACATCTGTTTTTTCCTCTTCTGTTTTTGCAGGTTGGCTCTGGGATTCCATCCACAGAAGTCTCTTTTCCCGGCTCCAGTGACTATTCCTGTGCCCACCGCTTCCAGTTCCATTGTGGAGGCGCTCGGGTGTCCAGGCTGCCTTTCTCCCGCTGTCAGTTCTGCCTGAAGCACCTTGGGTTCCTTGGGCGTAAGTGTCTTGTGAGCTTCCAAGAGCATCCTCGCTGTTTTGGTATTTTCTATTGTTTTTGGACTGTTTGCTTTCTTGTTTTTGCACAATAAATTGCACACAACATCTCCTGTATGTGGACTTGTCTCTTTCCTCCGTGCGCTACATAAAAGCACACGGGGAATCACAAAAGTAGCACTTTTTAGCTCTGGAGAAAAAAAGATGGGCTAAGCCTCTGGGTGGGAAGTGAAACATCCAAGCCAATAACATGGAGATGGTTGCAGCTGAGGACTGCATCATTTGTCAGTTACCTTGGGGAAAAGAACAGCAAAGAACAAAACTGGCTTCTGATCCTTCTTGCAAAATGTTAAAATATAAAAATTTCTTAACGATAAGAGATTTTAATATCTTTACTGTAGTCATATGACCCACAAAAAAATATGTTAAAAGGTTTAAACCCAAAACACCATGTTTGAGTGACAGGTACCTTTACATACATCAAGGCATTTGCACAGAGAGCATATTTTTAGCACTTTTTTGTGACATCACAAAATCCATTCATTTCCTAAGGAAAGACAATTAAGTTTTTGCCTTTACAGTGCAGTAATTGTATTCAGTTAAAATAAATGATTTTTTAAGCAAGCCTTAGACACAAAAGTAGGCACAAGTAGATACAAGTTCCCTGTATAGTGTGCACTATAGTTTTCAGTGGCAGAGTGTAATGTTTACAATAATGGCTGGTGCAATTGAGCATTGCTGAGTGTTTTTGGCTCTAAACTATTTTGTGAAAAATTTTGGACAAAATAACAATAAAAAATGGACAGTAGCATTAAAGAGTTGCCATTGAGTAAAAATTATATAAACATAACAGTAGCTCAAAACTATTTGTATTGCTTTATTAATTAGAATTTTTTAATCAACAGCAAATTTGGTGCTTGAAGATTTTAGACTGTGGAGCAAAACTAATTTTTTTTTACCCTTAAAGGTGAAATTGCAACTTTGACTTATCAGAGTGTTCCACAGAAAAAAAAGGAGAAACAGGGGAAATGTTTGATTATGTGACAAAATGCTACATCCTGTTTGAGTAACCCACGACCTGGCCACGACCACTGGAAGAAGTCTTTGAGTGACCACCCAACTCACCAATATCACCCCATGAGAAAAAGGTGGGGTACCCAGCTCATTCCCAGTTTAGAGGGAAGAATATATTTACATATTTATTCCATCTAGCTACAATGCTCTGCACTGTGTGTTCATATATTCATATATTTATTCCATCCAGCTACAATGCTCTGCACTGTGTGTCTGTGTGTGTGTGTATATATATATATTTTATAGTAATACGTACATATGTATATTAGCTGCTCTTGCTTGCTTGTTTTTTTTTTTTTTTTTCTTGCCTTCTGATTGTTGCTCTGAGTGTTGCTATCCCTGTGCTGTTGCAATCCTGGAATTTCCCCTTTGTGGGACTAATAAAGGCTTATCTTATCTTATCTTATCTTATCTTAAGAAGGGGCAATCTAGGAGCCATCAAAGGCTGCAACAAGTAAGTCATCAGAAGCAATACCTGACCCTTAACAGGAAGGGCAGATATGACTGGTAAAACATGGAGGACTGAATGCAGGATATTAAATATATATACAATATATCTATCCTCCATGTCCATATACATATATATATATATATATATATATATATATATATATATATATATATATAATGCAATATCATTTGTGTGATCATTGAAATCAACATACAATCTTTGTATTCATGTACAGTGGGGCAAAAAAGTATTTAGTCAGCCACCAATTGTGCAAGTTCTCCCACTTAAAAGATGAGCGAGGTCTCCAATTTTCATCATAGGTATACCTCAACTATGAGAGACAAAATGAGAAAAAAAAAATCCAGAAAATCACATTGAAGGATTTTTAATGAATTAATTGGTAAATTCCTCGGTAAAATAAGTATTTGGTCACCTACAAACAAGCAAGATTTCTGGCTCTCACAGACCTGTAACTTCTTCTTTGAGGGGCTCCTCTGTCCTCCACTCATTGCCTGTATTAATGGCACCTGTTTGAACTCGTTATCAGTATAAAAGACACCTGTCCACAACCTCAAACAGTCAGACTCCAAACTCCACTATGGCCAAGACCAAAGAGCTGTCAAAGGACACCAGAAACAAAATTGTAGACCTGCACCAGGCTGGGAAGACTGAATCTGCAAAAGGTAAGCAGCTTGGTGTGAAGAAATCAACTGTGGGAGCAATTATTAGAAAATGGAAGACATACAAGACCACTGATAAGCTCCCTCGATCTGGGGCTCCACGCAAGATCTCACCCCGTGGGGTCAAAATGATCACGAGAACGGTGAGCAAAAATCTCAGAACCACATGGGGGGGACCTAGTGAATTACCTGCAAAGAGCTGGGACCAAAGTAACAAAGGCTACCATCAGTAACACACTACGCCGACAGGGACTCAAATCCTGCAGTGCCAGATGTGTCCCCCTGCTTAAGCCAGTACATGTCCAGGCCCGTCTGAAGTTTGCTAGAGAGCATTTGGATGATCCAGAAGAGGATTGGGAGAATGTCATATGGTCAGATGAAACCAAAAAAGAACTTTTTGATGAAAACTCAACTTGTCGTGTTTGGAGGAGAAATAACACCATACCTACTGTGAAGCATGGGGGTGGAAACATCATACTTTGGGGCTGTTTTTCTGCAAAGGGACCAGGACGACTGATCCGTGTAAAGGAAAGAATGAATGGGGCCATGTATCGTGAGATTTTGAGTGAAAACCTCCTTCCATCAGCAAGGGCATTGAAGATGAAATGTGGCTGGGTCTTTCAGCATGACAATGATCCCAAACACACCGCCCGGGCAACGAAGGAGTGGCTTCGTAAGAAGCATCTCAAGGTCCTGGAGTGGCCTAGCCAGTCTCCAGATATTAACCGCATAGAAAATCTTTGGAGGGAATTGAAAGTCCGTGTTGCCCAGCGATAGCCCCAAAACATCACTGCTGTAGAGGAGATCTGCATGAAGGAATGGGCCAAAATACCAGCAACAGTGTGTGAAAACCTTGTGAAGACTTACAGAAAACGTTTGACCTCTGTCATTGCCAACAAAGGGTATGTAACAAAGTATTGAGATGAACTGTGGGAAAGCGGGAAAACTTGCACAATTGGTGGCTGACTAAATACTTTTTTGCCCCACAGTATATAATCAGCAGGATAATCCAAAATCACTTCATCGATCTATATGACCAGTATGTACTTTTTTTAAAATGCACAATGAAGGGTTATATGAGTTCAGATTGTGAAACGTGTTTTTCAGACGTGGTTGACGGGAGAAGCAGGCCTGTTGTTATGGGATTGGCCTCAGAAAAGAGGAAGAGAAGGTAGCTTGGCTTGGTTTGCGGAAGGACAGCTAAGTTGGGCTAATTGAAAGGTGGAAAATGTGATATGTGAAGGTGAAGTGCTGACATGAGGGAAACTGCGTAATAAGGATAGCTGGGGTGCATGTCACGTGGGCACATCTGAGGGAAATCATGAGGCAGACATGTGCATTTGATCTATATGATGTAATGAGTTTTTGAACTGTCCAATCATAAGCGGCCAAAAAGCATGTGGAGATATGGGAACTGTCCAATAAGAGCCTATATAGATGGTTGGATGAACAGTATTTAAGCTGGGGGCAAAAGTCCCCACAATGATCATTTCGGGTGGACATCAAGATCCATCATCAGGAAACAGAAGACCTGAAGAGAGAAGAAATGAAGACTGTTTTTAGAAATGATCCAATTCCATCAACTCTCTTCAATTTTTAAGAACCGATTTATTCTGCTGCAAAAATCATCACTCAAGTGAGAAGAGGAAGTGAAGGCTTCTGGCTGGCAGCTGCCCCCCCCCCCCCCATTCCCCTTCCCCTTCCCTGGCTGCCTCATCATGGGCCTGACTTAGAGGACAAGAGCGCCGGAGCTGCGGGACTTCTCCTTCCCAGACCGGGGGGGGGGGGGGGGGGTCTGAGGCTTCCATCGGAGGGTCGCTCTCCCTCCTCAACTGAGGAGAGGGAGACCCGGAGGCACTGCCTGCCCAGCTGGCTGGCTTACAGGCATTTTTAGCCATCTTCCCATAATCTCCACAGCTTTTTAGATATTTCATACAAATTCATCAGGTGATTTTATTATTTTAATTTTTCAATTATTTTGGGGGTGATTTCAAATTTTTTGATTAGTTGAATTTTCTTTGATTCCTGCTTTTCTATTTAACTGAATTTTTCTATTTTTGAATGAATTGACTGATTTTTAACAAGTATAACCATTTTGCTGTGCTTTGCAAATCTTTAATAAATTTTCCAGCATATTGAAATACAGTGAAGGAGTCGGTCGTCACTGATTAAGATTTCACATTTTTTCTGTTTTTTCAATTGGGTATTTTTCTACAAGAGGTGTCACAGTTTTATGAGCTTTTAAGGGTTACTCTGTAAAGATAATTTAAAACAGATCTCCTATAAATTAATTTTCCTGATTTTAAACAACTACCCAGATTACCAAAAGCAATGAGACCACGAAGGAGCTGTCGTTAATACAAGGGTGTGCCTTGGGCTACTGGCTGGACCGGTCACTCAGTCAGAGCTCTGGGTGCAAGAAAGCAGAGGCCGCCTTGCAGATGAACACCGTGGAGCTTTGTTAATCTTTCATTCACCAGAGACACACTGAACAGAATTCCCTGTGAAAAACCACTTCAGGGGACTGTAGCTGATGAGCTTGACCTCAATCTTTGGGTACAAAGTCAGGGTTTCCGACAATCCCCAAGGACATTTTTACATATTTTCTAATCTATTGTTTTGTTTTGTTTTTACAAACAAACTTTGGAACCTCTTTAAAACCGTGCCTGTTAGGGCTGTATGTTCATTAGAGAGATGTTTTGTTTTTTGTTTTTTTTTTCCTGGTGGAAGCATTCTATGTATTCAAACATTCAGCACAGCACTCTAAACAGCCCATCAGAATTAAACTAAAAGGATATAATTATCAGTAACTGAAAGCAAATGATTAGAGGGATGTTTGTTTTCTTACCAGAGTCTTATTGAAAAATGCAAAGACAGTGACCTACAAGTGACAGCTCAAGCTATTGCTAGGACGTAATGGTTTGGACTTAAGCACTCTAACAAAAAAAAAAAGAAAGATCCAAACCTTTACTTTAAAAAAATGTTATCTGTGGACATGCAGCCTAATGAAGGCGCTATATTTGAACAGTGCTAAATGGGAAACTAGCATACATATTTTCACATGGCATTTGAAAACATTAAAAGGTATTTTTCAGCAAGTGAATACACAAGGATTCTGAATATCCAACATTACTGAGATTTAACTACTAGGTACTAATGCCTGTCTGTTGCTTTTATAGATCATAGCCGAGGACAAAGCCAGAATGAGATGCACTTGAAGAGGACAGCAAGAGGACAACTTAACACATTCAAAGCGAAGGGTAAGTAAGCAATAGTGCAATGGGTGACTATAACCACAAAAGGTTGCAATAAATTAAATAAAAATGTGCCAAAAGTAAACAGGAAGGAATAACCAGAATAACAAGAGTGTTTTATCATTCTGTGGAGTGATTGGAGTGATGACTTTAGTGATCAGAAACCTATGAACAGTGTGCTGGCTAAACTCTACGATGTGAGCATTTTAGCTTGTATAATTATGTGAGTGAATTTATAATAAATCTGGTTGCACCAGTATGTATCGCTGTCAAAGGCTATTTTGGTATTAACACAGTTTTATACATTGAAATATTGAAATACTTTTGATCTTCTGTTTTAAAAACGGAATATTTTTTAAATGAATAATGAGAATCTCTGACACCAACACGTTATATTAAGAAGCCCACAAACTGTCACTTCTGTTGGAAAACATAAGACACTTTTAGAAATTTTCATTTTGGGCTGTTTTTTTAAGGCTATACCATCTATGTAGTCTTCTTTGAAGACACAGTCAAGAGAAAGATGAGAACTTGGACTGAAGCAGAGAGACGTGCTGTGCAAAAACTCTTACAAAAGTTTATGGCAAATCACAGAGTTCCAGGAAGATCACTGCAGGCGGTGTATAGAAAAAGAGAAAGCCCTGGATCAAGCATCATGGAAAGACGTAATGTACAACAGAGTTGTCACTCTACACCTGGGGTCTGCTTCTCTAGAGCTCTCCCAAATATCAGTTTGGGGCCTCCAAAATATTTGTAATCTAATATCTGAATATTTTGGTATTGCCTTAATAACAGTTTTCTTTTTTCTCTAAAAAAGTGACATCTGTTGTAAAATTGTGAAATCTACTTTTAATTATACTCATTGTTTAATAAATATGCCATTTAAAAAAAAAAATCCAGATTCACTATTAAAGATTTTTTTTCTAATTTATTTTCTTTTTTTAATGTAATTTTAAAGTTTTGTTTTTGTTTTGTTTTTTTGCCTTGCATATTTGCAAATTTGATTAGGTCAATCTACAGTTTTTATATAATCACTTTAAATTTTTTGTGTATTTGCTATTTTTGTTTCTTGTGAATTTGGGAGGATTTTTCATGAAATTTTCCAATTTTAATATACTTTTATTTAAAAACAATTGACAGTAAGGAAAAAAAAGTAAAAACCAAATACCAGTATAGCAAACAAATATCTGGATATCTGAATATTTTGGTGCAGCCTTATTCTCATTTTGTTTTGAATTAAAATTGCAACAAATAAGACTCTTGTGCTTCCTAGAATGATTGTTCACTTGGTATTTCCTGATGTTCTGGTCATGCCGTTTGGCTAAATTTTTCTGAAGCCTAATATTACAGCAGTGTTAAATATATGGTTAAAAATAAGTTCAATTAGCAGTAATAATTGTACTGACCAATGGAAATCTTTTACATTCTTAATTTTTTTTTTATATTGCCTAATTTTAATAAACTTGTATAAATATTTGCTTCATAACACCACTTGTGCCTTCTTACAATAGTTTGATCAGTGGTTACAACATGGATTTTCATTCTGTTTTACTACAATCCTCATGTGTCCATCCCTTGCATTAACCATAAGAAAAAGACTTTATTAATCCCACATTAGGGAAATTTGACATTTATAGCAGCATCTCAGAAGTACACAGAACAATAGGAATACTAGAATGTAGTGTATTATTTAATTTACACAAACAAAAACACTAAATTTTAATGTCACTAAAACATAAGAGCATATAATAAGTGCAAATAGAAAAAATAAGGAAGTTAAATGATTAGAAACATACTCAACAGTACCCCCATGAAGAGGTCCTCACTCAGCTGTTTAAACACCTATTTTTTCTTTTTGTTTTTTTCAAGAAACTGAGGTGAAAACTAGAGTTAGGGCCCCACCTAGTGTTGAAATTTAATATCCATTTTTTTTTTTTTTTAATAGTAGCAGAAACAATGGCCCTCATTTCCTAGGTTAATAGAACCAGTCCTCACCTTGGTGCTCAGACAGGAATGTGTGTGTGTGTGTGTGTGTGTGTGTGTGTGAGAGAGAGACATAAAAGGATCGGCACTTATTTCCCTCTGGTGATCAATAAAGTATACAAGATACAAATATACAACAAAAATAGTAATAATAATAACAATGTTTGGTGTTTTGCACTTATAATACTGTTAAAACATAAAAGGATGCATTACAATGGGTCTCAAATATTTGTAAATGTGTCCTGTTATAGTACTGCATGACTTTTTTGAGGATAGACTATAAACAACACATATAAACTAAATTATAATGATGACTGAACAACTCCCATTACCTAAAGTGCAACATATAGCATTTATTCATTTTTAACTCATAAACGAGAACACAAATATGTTCCTTCCATCCATCCATCCATCCATCCATCCATCCATCCATCCATCCATCCATCTTCTTGAACTTAATCCTTTTTGGGTCACGGGGGAGGGGGGGGACTGGAGCCTATCCCAGTATCTTTGGGCGAGAGGCATGGTACACCCTGGACAGATCGCCAGTCCTTCGCAGGGCCAACACAGAGAGACAACCATTCACTCTCACAGTCATACCTAAGGACAATTTAGAATCCCCACAGTTTGATGCCAATTAACCTAATTTGCATGTTTTTGGCATGTGGGAGGAAGCCAGAGAAATCCCTGAGAAACCCACACAGACACACACGGGAAGAACACACAAACTCCACGCAGATCACTGTTGGTGATCCATCCATCCATCCATCTTCTTCCGCTTAATCCTTTTCGGGTCGCGGGGGGACTGGACCCTATCCCGGCATCTTTGGGCGAGAGACATGGTACACCCTGGACAGATCGCCAGTCCTTCGCAGGGCCAACACAGAGAGACACACAATCATTCACTCTCACAGTCATATCTAAGAACAATTTAGAATCCCCAGTTTGATGCCAATTAACCAAACTTGCATGTTTTTGGCATGTGGGAGGAAACCCACATGCCATCCCTGAGAAATCCCACACAGACACACATGGGGAGAACACACAAACTCCACACAGATCACTGTTGGTGATCTGACGAAAAGAAAAATAAACAAGTGGTTCTAAAGCAGTGGCTAATATTGCATGTCCCATTGATTTTCAGTTATTCTGTAACTAATATTCACACAGTCAAATAAATCTCAATTCAGTCCCTTTCATATTTGTCAAAGTCTAAAGTGTGATTGCCTACTGGGTACACCTCTGTATTCCATTTTCAAACACAGCCTACGTTTACACCTGTAAAGCCTGATTGGGCTACTTGTTTCACACAGGAATACTTGCTTTCTACGGGCATGCACTAGTAATACAAAAACTAAGACCACCACCAGAACCTGGACATGAACAGAAAATGCTGTCAAAGTAAAACCCAAACCAATGATGACAGGAATCATAAACCCAAGATACAAATAACACTAAACACAAAGAAACACAGAAATAATCTCAGGGAGTGGGCATGACCCTACGGTCAAACCTCAAATCATGACAGTTTGTTTATCTGTCTTACTGTTAGCAACATTACTCAAAAAGTTGTGAACAGATTTTGATGAAATTTTCAGGAAAGATGTGTAATGGCACAGGGTAGAGATGATTTGACTTTGGTGATGATCTGAGAGTCCATACCTCCACGAAGGGCTTTGTATTTGTGCAGCAGGATTACACAAAAATTACCAGGTGGATTTGGATGAAATTTTCACCAGAGGTTGTTCTTGGGCTACAGAGGAAGCCAGTACATTTTGGCAGTGATCCATGAGTGCATACCTCCACCAAGGCTCAATCTTTTTGCAGTGGTTTAGCAGGATTATGCAAAAATTAGTCAATGGATTTTGCTGAAATTTTCACCAGACATGGTCCTTGGGTTGCAGAAAAACCCATTTCATTTTGGTGGTGATCTGATAATGTATACCTCCGCCTCTGAATCTTCTTACAGAGTGTTAGCAACAATACTCCAAAACTAGTGGATGGATTTGGATGAAATTTTCACTAGAGGTTGTTCGTGAGCTACACACAAACCCCTTACATTTTGGAGGTAATCCATGACTGCATACCTCCACCAAGGCTCAATCTTCTTGCAGTGGTTTAGAAGGATTATACAAAAACTAGTGGATGGACTTTGCTGAAATTTTCACCAAATATTGTCTTTGGGCTGCAGAATAGCCCATTAGATTTGGAGCTGATCTATGAGCACATATCTCTACCAAGGCCCTATCATGCAATGCATGGGGGCATGGAGGAGGAAGATACGGACAGATGGATGGACAAATGCAGGGAAGGAAGGATCCTTGGCACAGGTATGCACGCTCTGAGTTCTTTTTCTTGTTCTGGCTTATTTTGCTAAAAATAGTCATGATGCTACATCAAACTGTTAGTATCAGCTAGGCTAGGTGGTTGCTAGCAACTAGCTAGCATCAGCTAGGCACCTTGGGAGACTGTTCACTCATTCGCAGATGTTTCTGTACTTGCTGTTGTCGTGGATTTTCTTTAATAAATGCCCTTTGTTGATCTGGATAATAAATAAAAGTGCAGAGTCAGAGATGCCTTTTCTGGGTATTTATTCTTGATCAAGAGGAAGATTTAATGCTGCAGCTCAGCAGAAATTCTTGAAGTCAAAATGGTGCAAGCAGATTTTATACCTTGAAAACAAACACAGATTATGGGCAGTATTACAATGACATGGTCGGCTAGTCAGCTGTCAGTGACGACAAATGCGTTTATGTGTGTTTCCAAGTCAATTTCCTTATCACATCAGCATAGAAATGAACTTTCCCCCTACGCATGATGCAAATAGGCCGGTCTAATTATTCAGAGATGGGTTTTTGATTATCGAATCCAAAGCGCTCATGCCCATCCTTTTAATGCAAAGAGGCATATTATCTAAAGTGAACTGTGATCATGACAATTTAACATGATGTTTGTGCTGACCAAAGCCCATGCATGTGAGCCAAAATGTAAGCGATAGTAATGCTACTTGGTAATAAGGGAGACACCAATCACAGTTGATGACCAGCTACTTACTTTATACAGAACAAATGCGGAAGAATGGGAAGAAAAATCAACTGAATGGTTTAATGTAGTGTGCATGGATGCAACACACAGACATGAATGGGTTTTTACACTTCCAGAAAAGAGGATGATGCTTTTGCAAACTTCGTAAACTTTAATTAATGATGGCATGGAAGTTGGTCCCGGGTGGAAGGAAAGATCTGACACGGCTTCCCTCCTGCACCAACCCCGGCCATGAAACGAGCCCGCTTTCAGTGGTTTCTGCCAGCCCCTGATGGGTGGCAGTCAGGGAGCTTGCTGGTGGAGAACTGCAACCTCGGATGTGATGCAGACAGCCTCTGAAAACCTGGGGCATGCAACCAAGGAAGATGTGTGGACACATCTACTATCTCTCTGGGGAGTTACAGTAAAAAGTAAAATGTCTGTGATTAAAATGTGAAGACAAAAATGTGGATGGAATAAAAATGTTTAGGCTGACACCCCCCCCCCCCCCCCACGTGCACACATGCTCCCTGTTCATTCACACCCCTAAATAAAATCCTGCATTAACCTTTTCACCACTATGAAAGGCGCAGTGCTGCAACGTGCACTGCATCTTTGACTGTGACATGCCAAACACTCTTCAGTTGTACTAAGAATTCCACCTCACAAGGTGGCAGACACATATAACTTACACTTCTTGCCTTGGAGGATTTATGGCAGACATAGAACCATCCTTATTTACAACAGAGGAAGAAATTTTTAGACAAACACATATGGACATTACCGATTGCTGTAGACATACTCGGTCGTGGATAGAGGACCATTTGGTCCTAAATTTGCCAACTATGATCAAGAAAGCTAGCTCTATCCTGGGGCAGCGCCTTGACCCAGTGGAGGAGATGGGAGAGAGAAGGATGGTGGCTAAACTGTCATCTCTGCTGGAGTCCGAGTTCCACCCTATGCAGGACACACTGAATGCACTAAGGAGCTCATTTAGCAGCAGACTACATCATCCTAGGTGCACAACCGAGAGGTTTCGCAGGTCCTTCCTACCAACGGCTGTCAGACTGTACAACCTAAGCAGGGCTGCTCACAGAGATAGCAAAAAGACGTGACAACCTAATAGTATTGAATTCAAAAGACGCAATAGACTTACACAATGGTCCCCTCCGGTATACAACTAGAAAAATACCGGTAGCTACGGAGGGTGACAATATGTATGGGTACATAATCATACCATGTAGGATAACTAAGTAGACGGTTATGCTGTTTCATTCCATCTAGCTGCAATGCTCCGCACTGTGTGTGTTTGTTTGTATATTTATATATTTATTCCATCTAGCGACAATGCTCCACACTGTGTGTGTTTATATATTTGCATGTTTGTTCCATCTAGCTGCAGTGCTCCGCACTGTGTGTGTTTATATATTCATATATTTATTCCATCTTGCTACAATGCTCCACACTGTGTGTGTGTTTATATTCACATATTTATTCCATCTAGCTACAATGCTCCGCACTGTGTGTGTTTATATGTTCATATATTTATTCCATCTAGCTGCAATGCTCCGCATCGTGTGTCTATATATTTATGTTTATATGTACATATGTATACTCGCTGCTCTTGTTTTTCTCTTGCCTTCTGATTGTTGCTCTGAGTGTTGCTATCCCTGTGTTGTTGCAATCCTGGAATTTCCCCCTTGTGGACTAATAAAGGCTTATCTTATCTTATCTTATCTTATCTTAAAAAAGAGATCATTTAGCTTATGAAGGAAAATGTTTACATTTTGTTATAACAGAGGGTGGGCAAAGCTGCCTGATGTTCACCTGCCCCCCCCCCCCCCCCGGCACCATGTGACTGGTGAAAACAATCACTCTGGTTCCATGTCATTGTATAACATAAATAGTGGCGGAATAAAAGCAAAATTGAGCTGGGATAATCATATCAGTTTCTGGATGTGGGAGAGAAAGCAAAAATACCCGACAGAAGAGAAAATAATGGCCAAGATGTCTCAAAAAGGGAGATGCGAGCCGCCTTCCCCAGCAGTAAGCAACGGATGTCTGTGTTTCTTTATTGCTTTAACATTGTACTGCATTGTACTGATTATCTGGTTCATATACTTTGAAGACAAGATAACAAAATGCCCAAAACAAGAAACGGTGAAAAAAAGCAGAACCATTCTTTGTGTAAACATGTCCAATGTCTACTTTTGACTGAAAATTATGTAAATTGATACGGTTGCTGTGGAATTATGCAAATTAGATGTGTAATTTACTCCTATCTCAAACTTTGGATCAAATTCTCCATCTTTCTAATTGATAGTAAGCCATTATCTCTTACCACTTTCAAGTTATAGCATTGGAAATCTCTGACATCTGAACTGAATATTTTCTAGAAAAAAACCTTCACCACTAGGGGCTGATGGCGCAATGGGGCACCATCCACAGTCATTGGGTTAATCCCTAATCTATCGACTCCAATGGTAAGTATGCAATTAAAATGAGAGTGTGAATGGAATAAAAAAAAGGTAGTGTGTGATCATCCATCCATCCATCCATCCATCTTCTACCGCTTTTCCGGAGGTCCGGGTCGCGGAGGCAGCAGTTCAAGCAGAGAAGCCCAGACTTGCCTCTCCCCAGCCACCTGCTCCAGCTCTTCAGAGAGGATACCAAGGTGTTCCCAGACCAGCTGGGAGACATAGTCTCTCCAGTGAGTCCTGGGTCTGCCCCGGGGTCTCCTCCCAGTGGGACGTGCCCGAAACACCTCAAGTGGGAGGTGTCCAGGAGGCATCCTAATCAGATGCCCATACCACCTCAACTGACTCCTTTCAATGTGGAGAAGCAGCGGTTCTACTCTGAGCCTCTTCCAGATGACTGAGCTCCTCACCCTATCTCTGAGGGTGAGTCCAGCAACCCTACGGAGAAAGCTCATTTCAGCTGCTTCTATCCGCGATTTCGTGCTTTCGGTCATTACCCAAAGCTCGTGACCATAGGTGAGAGTAGGAACGTAGATTGACTGGTAAACAGACAGCTTTGCCTTAGAACTCAGCTCCCTCTTCACCACAATGGACCGGTGCAATGTCCGCATCACTGCAGATGCTGCTGCAATCCGTCTGTCAATCTCTCACTCCATTCTCCCCTCACTCGTAAATAAGACCTCAAGATACTTGAACTCCTCCACTTGAGGCAGGAGCCTGTCCCAAGCCCAGAGAGGAAAATCCACCTTATTCCGGCTGAGGACCATGGACTCGGACTTGGAGGTGCTGATTCTCATCCCAGCCGCTTCACACTCAGCAGCAAACCGTCCCAGCAAGACCTGTAGGTCATTGCTGGATGAAGCCAACAGGACAACATCATCTGCAAACAACAGAGATGAGATCCTGTGGTCACCAAGCATGACACCCTCCATTCCCTGGCTGCGCCTAGAAATCCTGTCCATAAAGATTATGAACAGGATCGGTGACAAAGGGCAGTCCTGGTGGAGTCCAACTCTCACTGGGAATGAGTCCGACCGAATGTTGGCAATACGAACCAAACTCTCACAACGGTCGTACAGAAACCAAATAGCTCGTAGCAACAAGCCCAATACCCATACTCCTGAAGCACCCCCCACAAAAAACCATGAGGGACGCGGTCGAATGCCTTCTCCAAGTCCACAAAACACAGAGGTGTGTCAATCATGACAGCCCTACAACATCCAGGGTTTTGAGGTACTCAGGGCGAATCTCGTCCACCCTTGGGGCCCGGCCACCAAGGAGATTTTTAACCACCTTGGTGACCTCAGCCCCTGTGATAGGCAAGTCATCCCCCTCGTCCACAAGCCCTGCTTCCTCTGTGGAAGGCGTATCAGTGGGATTGAGGAGATCCTCAAAGTATTCCTTCCACCGCCCGACGATATCCCTAGTCGAAGTCAATAGTGCCCCATCTGCACCATACACAGTGTGGACAGGGAGCTGCTTTCCCCTCCTGAGCCGCCGGACAGTTTGCCAGAATCTCTTTGAGGCCGACTGAAAGTCTTGTTCCATGGCCTCACCGAATTCCTCCCATACCTGGGTTTTTGCTTCAGCAACCACCCAAGCTGCACTCCGCTTGGCCTGCCGGTACACCTCGGGAGTCTCACAAGCCAACCAAGCCTGATAGGACTCCTTCTTCAGCTTAATGGCCCCCCTCACCACTGGTGTCCACCACTTGGTTCGGGGGTTGCCACCACGAGATGCACCGACCACCTTGCGGCCGCAGCTCTGGGCCGCCGCTTCAACAATAGAGGTGGAGAACATGGCCCATTCAGACTCCATGTCTCCAGACTCCCTCGGAATGTGGTTGAAGTTCTTCCGGAGGTGGGAGTTGAAGACCTCCCGGACAGGGGCCTCAGCCAGACATTCCCAGCACACCCTCACTATAAGTTTGGGTCTACCAGGTCTGAATGGCATCCTCCCCTGCCATCGGATCCAACTCACCACCAGATGGTGATCAGTTGACAGCTCTGCACCTCTCTTTACCTGAGTGTCCAAGACATACCTAGGGTGTCGTGGTGCCAGGTGCACATATGGACACCATGATGCTTGAACATGGTGTCCGTTATGGACAAACTGTGGTTAGCACAGAAGTCCAATAACTGAACACCGCTTGGGTTCAGATCGGACAGGCCGTTCCTCCCAATCACCCCCTTCCTGGTTTCACTGTCATTGCCCACGTGTGCATTGAAGTCCCCCAGTAGGACAGTAGCGTCTCCAAAAGGAGCACCCTCCATCACCCCAGTCAGAGACTCCAAAAAGGGTGGGTACTCTGAAACATCATTTGGTGCATAGGCACAAATGATGGTCAGCACCCGTTTCCCAACCCGAAGGCGCAGGGAAGCAACCCTTTCGTCCACCGGGGAAAACTCCAATATAGAGGCAGAAAGGTGGGGGGATACAAGAATATCCACCCCTGCTTGTCGCCTCTCGCCTGGGGAAACTCCAGAAAAGGCCAAGCTCCAGCCCCTCTCCAGGAGACTGGTTCTGGAACTGGAGCTGTGTGTTGAGGTGAGGCCAACTATATCTAGCCGGTATCTCTCAACCTCATACACCAGCTCAGGCTCCTTCCCCACCAGAGACGTAACATTCCACGTACCAAAAGCCAGTTTAGAAAGCCTGACATCAGTCCACCAAGGCCTCCGCCTTTGACCGCCACCTAATCCACATAGCACTGGACCCCCATGATCCCTCCTGCAGATGGTGAGCCCACTGGAGGGTGGACCCATGTAACTCCTTCGGGCTGAGCCCAGCCGGGTCCCATGGGTTGAAGCCCGGCCACCAGATGCTAGCCATCAAGCCCCTCCCCCAGGCCTGGCTCCAGGGTGGGGTCCCGGTAACCCCATACCAGCTGGGGTACACTGAATCCTTGATCTAGAATTTATCATGAGGGTCTGTTGGATCATTCTTAGTCTGGCCCTTCTCCCAGGACCAGTTTGTCTTGGATGACCCTATCAGAGCCAAATTGCCCCCGACAACATAGCTCCTGGGATCACTGGGGCACGCAAACCCCCCACCACGATAAGGTGACGATCCATGAGGGGTGTGTGATCATCATGTAATTAAAATGACGGGCAATTATATGATGACTGTTGCAACTCTCTCCATTAAAATAACAGAAAAACCCACCGGATGCTGTTTCCTCATGAGCTCCGGAGCTGCGCAAGTTCAAAACACGTCACTGAAATATCATTAAACAATACATTTCTGATGATAGACCTCCTTTTTCCTGATCAAATGCAGATTCTCATTGAATGCACTATAATAGTAATGTGCATTAGATTCCGCGCCGCCACACCGCTTTGAAATGAGCCTCCACCTCCCAGCGTATATCGAGTGCACTGTCTACTGGTAATTTGATGGCATAATGCAAAGCATACAAAAAACAGATAATGTGCTAAAAAGAAACTAACAAAAACACTGGCATACGGAGGAAAGTGTGGTGGAAAAGTATGCAGATGACAATATGTTACGAGAATGTTCTGTGGGAGGATGGAATTTTTTCTTTTATTTTTATGTGATTTTAACCCTCTAACTGTCCAGATTAAATGGATGGGTCGGGCACCCCCAGTGGCACAGCGTAGCAACTGCACCGGTTAATTTATTGACGCCCACCAGCTATACTGAGAATTTGTTCTGATCTGTATTGATCTGACAGTAGAAGGTGGCAGACACACCAAAGGAATCATGGCTGACATGGAATACAGCAAAGAAGAAGAAATCCTCATTATTATTCTTCCCTTTATCCGCTTTGAGCTCACAGCACCAATGTGGATGCCTTCATGATCGGTCATCGCGGCAGCGATGATGACTGAAACTGCATGAAACGGGGAAAATAGCCGCGTAATACAATCGAAATTCATGTGGGATAATCATAAGAGTTTGTAGATGTGGAAGCGGGTGTAAATTACTTAGTAAACACGATACATTGACCATGATGGACGAAAAACTGAGATCCCATTACCAAGATGGCGGCGCCAACAAGCGCCTGGATTCCCACAGGAAAAATGCACCAAACAGGAAAAAATAGCCACGTAATGCAAGCAAAATTAATGTGGGATAATCATAAGGGTTTGTAGATGTGTAAGCGGGTGTAAATTACTAAGTAAACGCGAAACATCAGCAACAATGGATGAAACGGACCAGTCACGTGGGAGAGTGAGCCCCCCACCCGGCAATAGATAGAGAAATATATGTTGTTGTTTTTTTTTTACATTTTATTGATTTTCTGGTTCATATGTTTTGAAGACTAGATAAAAAACATACCCCTGTAGACAAATTGGTGTAAAAAAAAAAACCAAAAACATTTTTTGTGTAAATGTGTCCAAAGTCCACTTTTGACTGAGTTATGTCAAAAGTGATGCCTGGTGAGGGAGATCACTCAGGACTCAAGACCGACCTGCGCTTCCAGAGCTCCGCCGTCATGGCTCTGCAGGAGGCCAGCGAGGCCTACCTGGTGGGTCTCTTCGAGGACACCAACCTGTGCGCCATCCACGCCAAGAGGGTCACCATCATGCCCAAAGACATCCAGCTGGCCCGCCGCATCCGCGGAGAGAGAGCTTAGACTTTCTGCTGCACATCCACCAACCACAATGCTCCACACTGTGTGTCTATATATATATATATATAAGATAAGATAAGATAAGCCTTTATTAGTCCCACAATGGGGAAATTCCAGGATTGCAACAGCATAGGGATAGCAACACTCAGAGCAACAGTCAGAAGGCAAGAAAAAACAACATCTAGTAAACATATGTCCATATTACTATAAATGTATATATATAGACACAGTGCAGAGCATTATGGCTGGTGGATGTGCAGCAGAAAGTCTAAGCTCTCTCTTCGCGGATGCAGCGGGCCAGCTGGAAGTCTTTGGGCATGATGGTGACCCCCTTAGTGAAGAAGAGACCACCAGGTGGGTCTCGCTGGTCTCCTGCAGAGCCATGACGGCGAAGCTCAGGAAACGCAGGTCGGTCTTGAAGTCCTGAGCGATCTCCCTCACCAGGCGCTGGACGGGCAGCTTACGGATGAGCAGCTCCGTGGATTTCTGGCAGCGACGGATCTCTCTCAGAGCCACGGGCCTGTGACGGCGAGGCTTCTTCACTCTGCCGGTGGCCAGAGCGCCTCTCCGAGCAGCCCTGGTGGCTAGCTGTCTCCTGGGGGGCTTCTTCCTCCAGTAGATTTTACGGGCGGTCTGCTTGGTTCTTGCCATCGCTCTTTATTATTCTGTCTTATATTTCTTTCACGCCGCCTAAACTCCAGCCCGGCACCCACGTCGTTCTCGCTACAGCTCCCGGTATGTCGAGTTTCCCATTAGCACCGGGCGGCGGCCAAGTGCTAGCTAGCACTAGCTCCTCCCCGCTGTAACGTCTCCCGCTGCAAACCGTGGCTCCGTCCGCCGACCCGGGAGACCCCCGGGGCGATCCGTGCGTCCGTGATATATATACAGAGTGAAAGGTGCAACAACCTGCAGCTGAACGCTCTGAAGACAGTGGAGATGATCGTGGACTTCAGAAAAGTCACAGCCCCTCTGCCCCCCTCTTACCCTCAAAGACTCTCCCATCACCACTGCGGATTCCTTCCGCTTCCTGGGCACCACCATCACCCGGGACCTCAAGTGGGAGCCGACCATCAGCTCCCTCATCAAAAAGGCCCAGCAGAGGATGTTCTTCCTGCGGCAAGCTGAGGAAGCTCAAGCTACCCACCAAGATGTTGGTGCAATTCTACACGGCCATCATCGAGTCCATCCTCACCACCTCCATCACCGTGTGGTACGCAGGAGCCACCGCCAGGGACAGACTAAGACTGCAGCGCGTTGTGCGCGCTGCTAAGAAGGTGATCGGCTGCAAGCTCCCATCCCTCCAGGACCTGTACATCTCCAGGACCCGGAGGCGTGCAGGTCAGATCATAGCCGACCCTTCACACCCTGGACACGCACTGTTTGCCCCCCTCCCCTCAGGCAGAAGACTTCGGTCCATTCAGACTAAAACCTCCCGCTACATGAACAGCTTCTTCCCCTCTGCCATCAGACTGCTGAACACTAAGTGACTTATTAGACTCTCGTGCACTACGTACAGCAGCTCAACCGGACTCATGATAATTATCACTGTTTTCTTTTGCACTACCGACTGCACTATGTGGAACTCCACAATATCTGCTGCTTGTTAATATATTTAAAAATTGCATAGATTAGTATTACTCATTCATATTCTACATTTTATTGCATGCATAGTTTTTATTTTTATCTTTAGTGCTACTCCATGTTTAATGTTGCAGCATTGCACCGAGACAAATTCCTAGTTTGTGTACTACATGAACAATGGCAATAAATCTCATTCTGATTCTGATTATCTTATCTTACCTTATATATTGGGTGGTGCAGTGGTGCAGTGGTTAGCACTGCGGCAGCACAGCAACTTACCCTTGGTCATGGGCGTCCCTGGTTCGATCCCAGCCCCTGACCAACAGTGATCTGTGTGGAGTTTGCATGTTCTCCCCGTGTCTGCGTGGGTTTACTCTGGGATTCCTCCGGTTTCCTCCCACAGACCAAAAACATGCAGGTTAGGTTAATTGGAGACTCTAAAGTGGCCCTAGGTGTGAATGTGTGTGTGAATGGTAAGAGGATAGTGCCGTACCATGGCTGATTCATCCATCCATGTGGATGCCCTCAATTTCTCCTCTGGTGATCAATAAAGTATACAAAATCAAAAATATAGCTGCCACGACATAATGCAAATTAGATACGTACATTTATTCCTATCTGAAACTTTGGATCATATTCTACATCTTTCTAAATGACTGAGCAATTATCTCTTGCAACTTTCAAGTTATAGCCTTGGAAATCTGAACTATTTTATTGACAATTTTTTACTACTCTTGACCACGGGTGGGGGGGGGGGGCTTGACCACCCTTTAAGTGTTCCTTTCACCATACGGCGCCTGGGGCAGTTGAAAGGTTAAGTGTTTTGTTTTCATGTATTTTAATGAACAGGACAATAAAGATCATATCTTATCTTATCTTATCTTAAATAGCTGTCTCCCAGAACTGATCTTTTTGTATCACAGGCTAGAAACACATTAACAGGGACACAGTGTAATATTAAATGATAAAATAAGGAGATCTTTCACACTGTACACCAGGGATTAGTCAAATCCTGTCCACCGTTGAAACTACACACTCATCATGATGGTGATGTTTATTTAATTCATTCTTTAAGGAGGCTTCCTCTGTGCAGTCAACGCTGGCTCGTCTGGGTATACTGCCTTAATTCAGGCAAGCAGGTCATTTTAGAACTAGTGTAGACACGTCGTGTAACAGTTTTCTACTTTTCTATTTCAGGTTGCTGCCAACGTGCGGGTGTGTCTCGGGACTGCGTGCGCTCTCCTGCCACCTCATCACCTCTCCCAGCAACAAAACTTCGCCTGGTCAGAAACTCCAAGCTCATCCCCCTCCCCTACTGGTTCATCTATTCCCCGCTGGAGTTCTGCCGGTCCTCTTCCGGAGTCCCGAGTAAGTGGTAATTTGGCTCCCCCATTTTCCCTTCTCTGCTTCTCCGCTGACAGCTCTCGCTTTTCTCTCCACAGGCGGATTGAATCTTCTGGCGAGTGGCTGTTTCCTTAACGAGGCGCTGTTTTCTCTATTTAATAAATCATTGAATGTATCCCCCTTGTGTGGTTCCATCTTGTGCTAGCATCGTGCACTTGAGCTGTCAGCTAATCATGACAGAACGAGCCAGCCATGACGATAGCTCAGCCAGTGCCTTGGCACAGTAGCTGTCAGCTCTTGATTGCTTGTCAGCGACCGAGCGCCAGCTTGCTGTGCTGAAGCAATAGGTGTCAAACTTTAATCCAGCTTTGGTCTCGGTCGTCTCCCCTGGCTCCGCCTCCTCAGCCTGCTCCCCGCGCTTCGGTGCGGCATACCACCTCCATTCCCACCCCTTCCCCATTTGCGGGGGAAGGTGGGGAGATGTAAGAGTTTTGTCATCCAGATACATATGTATTTGGAGCAGGTGGGGGAGGAATACCCGGGAGATACAGCTAAGATAAAGTTTTTTGCACTGTTGCTTAGGGATTGAGCCCTTGATTGGGCACGCTTCACACTTGGCAACCCCGAGGGGCGGCGCTATATGTTCAGCCAATTTGTTGACACCTTCACATGCGCGTTTGACCGGTCCGAGAACAAGGGCAATGTGATGAGCCGCCTATTGACGCTCCTCCAGGGTACCCAGTCAGTGGCCGAGTACTCGGTGGAGTTCCGAGTTGCTGCTGCAGACTCGTGTTGGAATGAGGTTGCCCTGTACAGTGCATTCCTTCACGGGTTGAACAAACAGCTGCAGGATGAACTGATGATTCACCCTGTCCCAAAGACCCTCGACGACCTTATGGCTCAAGCTGTCGGTTTGGACAACCGGCACCTTGAGTGCACGAGGGAGTGCGAGGCCTCCTCTCGCCTGCACGCCACGCGTGGCCCCACCGTGACTACTGACACTGGCGGCGCCATCTCTTCCCCCGAGCCGATGGAGCTCTCTTGGCACCTTACCAATGATGAGCACCAGCGAAGGTGAAGAGCCGGCACTTGCCTGCACTGTGGCTCGCTGAACCACACTTGAGATGAATGCCACCAGCGGCCAAAAAGACGTGGCCCATCATTAACTATGCGGGGTCTGGCGGGCGGGACCGACACTCCCCCCGGTAATGTTTCTATCCCAGCCCTCATGCAGCTGTCAGGGGTCGAGAGGAGGGTTAAGGCACTGGTTGACTCAGGGTCAGGCACTGATTGTAAAGTACAATTATGCCCCTCCTGATGTATGGCAGCAAAACCTGGACCCTTTACCAGCACGAAATCAGGCAGCTTCGCATAATCCAACAGCGTCACCTTCGCCTTATACTAAACATCAAGTGGGACGATTTCATCAGCAATGAGGAGGTGCTGCGGCGGGCACACGTCAAAGACATCGAGATCAAGCTTGTAATGAGTCGCCTGCGATGGTTAGGTCATGTCTGTTGAATGAATGATGATAGGCCGGTGAAGGAACTCCTGTATTGTGAGCTGGCTCATGGTTCTCGCAAAGTAGGTCGACCCAAACTCCGTTTTAAGGACACATGCAAAAATGCATTGAAATGTGCCGATGTTTTAGATCAATGGCAATTGGTAGTACATGATAGAGCGGAATGGGAGAACCTCAAGAGGAAAGTTTGCAGGGCACATAATACAAAGAGAGTGATGGCTTACGAGGAAAGACGGGCTCGATGCAGAGCGGAAAGGAGTAAGGAAGGAACTGTGGATATACCCATTTCGGGTGAAAGGCGATGATTTGACTCAGGGTCGGAAGGTAATTTTGTTTCTGCTGAATTTGTGAAGCAGGTGGGCATTCCCACACGTAAATTGCCCCATGATCAGAGAGTCACAACCATATCTGGCCGAAAAGTCGCGGTCGTCTCATACAGCACGGTGCCGATCTCCATCCTCCTTTCCGGGAACCACTGGGTTGAACTAACTTTCCTTGTTCTCCCTGTTTCTTTTTCCTCGGTGGTCCTGGGGTATCCATGGCTCCAGAGGCACAGCCCCTAAATTAACTGGGCTCGTAACACCATCTCCTCCTGGAGCCCCTTTTGCATGGCCCACTGTATGTGCTCAGCGGAGTGCTCCCCCTCTCTATCCGTCTCCCTCTCTCCGGTCGAGCCGCCGGACCTTAGCCTCATCCCCCGGGCATATCACAATGTTGGAGAGGTCTTTAGCACATCAAGAGTGTTGTCGCTGCCACCTCACCGCTCTTACGACTGTGCCATTGACCTCATCCTGGGGGCGAGGCTGCCGTCCAGCAGGCTGTATAGCATTTCTGGGCCGGAGAGGGAGGCGATGGAGAGGTATATCAAGGAGTCCCTGAACGCCGGCCTAATTTGGCCATCTTCGGCCTCTCTCGGGGCCGGGTTCTTCTTCATCGGAAAGAAGGATGGCTCGCTGTGCCTGTGCATAGACTACCGGGAGCTTAATGCAATTACCATTAAGGACAAGTACCCTCTACCCTTCAATTAAGCATTCAAGCTCCTTCAGCTCTCATGGGTGTTTAATAAATTGGATCTGAGAAATGCATATCATTTGGTCCGCATCCGTGAGGGCGATGAGTGGAAGACGGTGTTTAAGACACACCAGGGGCAGTTTGAATACCTGGTGATGCCCTTTGGACTCATTAATGCCCCCGTCGTCTTCCAGCGGTTAATTAGCGATGTCCTCCACGACATGCTGTATCAATTCGTGTTTGTGTATTTGGACGACATTTTGATATTCTCCCTCTTGCCAGAAGAACATGAAGCCCATGTTAGGGCCGTTCTACAAGGGAAAACCGACTCTACGTCAAGGCCGAGAAGTGTGAATTTTCAACACCATCCACCACCTTCTTGGGCTTCATAGTAGCTGAAGGGAAACTGATTGCCGACCCGGCCAAGGTGAGGGCAGTGCTGGATTGGTCAACTACCCCCTCCCATAAGGAGCTCCAACGTTTCCTTGGGTTTGTAAACTTTTTTCGCCGGTTAATAAGGAACTATAGTGGGCTGGCACTGTCTTTAACTCAGCTGACCTCCGTTAAGGTCCCCTTTCGCTGGACCGAGGCAGCAGAACAGGCACTTAGCAAATTAAAATGCCTGTTCACAGACACACACATCTTGGCACAGGTCGACACGCAGCTCCAGTTTGTCCTCGAGGTGGACACATCTGACACGGGGGTTGACGCTGTGCTGTCACAGAGCATGTCCTCGGATCAGAAGCTCCACTCGTGCGCTTTTTTCTGTCGTTGGCTCGCGCCGGCCGAGAGGACTTATGAAGTAGGGGACAGAAAGCTGCTGGCCATTAAGTTGGCACTGGAGGAGTGGAGACATTGGTTGGAGGGTGCCATTCATCCCATCATCGTGTGGACCGACCACAAGAATCTTGAATACTTGCAGTCGGCCCACCATTTAAATGCCAGGCAGGCTCGCTGGTCCTTATTTCTCCAGCTGTTTAATTTCACCATCACTTACCGGCCTGGTGCCCGAAATGTCAAACTGAATGTGCTATCGTGCCAGTTTGATTCCGGGGAGGTAGACCTCCCCCGCCCCAAACCATCATCCCGCCTTCATGCGTCCTTGGTGCCCTTACTTGGGACATCGAGCGGAGGGTCCGGGAGGCTCAGCCCCGGAAGCCCGTGCCAGTAGGGTGCCCCAAGAATCGCCTCTACATCCTGGCCCCTCTCTGCAGCGACGTTCTCCAGTGGGCCCACACAACCCATTTTGCCTACCATCCAGGCATTGTCCACACTGTGGACTTCATCCGACGGGCATTCTGGTGGCCCACGGTGCGGCGGGATGTACGGGAGTACATCAGGGCTTGCCAGACCTGCGTCAGGGGAAAGTCCGACTCCTCCCCTCCCTCGGGTCTCCTCCACCCCCTCCCCATCCTGTGTCGTCCCTGGTCTCATATCGCCGTGGACTTTGTGATCAGACTCCCCCCCCCTCCCGTGGGAAGACTGTCATCCTCACTATCGTGGATTGCTTCTCCAAGGCGGTGCATTTGGTGGCCCTCCTGAAGCTCCCCTCAGCCTTGGAAACGGCGGTGCTACTTACTGGCCATGTGATCAGGATCCACAGCATCCCCATCAACATTGTGTCTGACCGGGGTCCCCAGTTCGTGTCCTAGGTCTGGAGGGCCTTTTGTCAGACACTGGGCACAACAGTGAGTCTCTCATCCGGGAATCATCCCCAGAGCAACGGGCAGGCGGAGCATGCCAATCAGTCCCTGGAGGCCACCCTGAGGTGCATAGCAGCCGAAGATCCGGCTTTGTGGAGCACACACTTGACCCGGGTGGAGTATTCCCATAACTCGGCCGTTTCCTCAGCCACCAGACTCACCCCTTTGAAGCTTCCCTGGGCTACACCCCATCCCTCCTCCCCATGACCAAGAGGGAGGTGGCGGTTCCATCCGTGGCGGCCCATGCCCGTCACTGCCAACGCATCTGGAGGGCTACCTGGGCTGCCCTGGGACGCACCACAGAATGCACCCAGGCCGCTGCTGACCTGAGATAGGTCCCGGCCCCGAAATACGCTGTGGGACAGAAGGTCTGTCTGGTGGTGAGTCAGGTCCCGCTGAAGGGGAAATCAAAGAAGCATCTTCCTCGCTTTCTGGGCCCTTTTCCCATCACCCGGATCATTAATGACGCCTCGGTTCAGCTGAAATTCCCTTCGTCGCTATGGATGACCCCCACCTTCCACGTGTCCCACATCAAGCCCCTCTCACTGAGTCCTCTCTGCCCCCCCGAAGCCGTCTCCTCCTCCCTGAATGATCGACGGTCACCCCGCCTACACGGTCTGCCGGATCCTGGATGTTCGCCGTCGGGATCGGGAATTGCAGTACCTGGTGGACTGGGAGGGCTGCGGCCCAGATGAATGATCCTGGACCCCATCGTCACGGGTTCTGGACAAAGAGATGTTCCGGGCCTTCCACCGAACCCACCCGGAGAAGCCCTGTGGACCGCCAGGAGGCACTCCTAGAAGGGGGGGCCCTGTCACGGGGAGCGAGAGCGCACCCCTCCCCTCCTGCCGCACATTCGTCAACTCATCACTGCACCTGAGGCAGAGGACACACCTGCGCCCGCTCATCAGCCAGCGTACTTAAGGAGGCTTCCTCCGTGCACCTGGCCTCATTGCATAGGCATTTGAAGGAGTTGTCATGTCAATGTGCAAATATGGGGGAGTGGAGTATTTAAAAAACTGACGCAAGGTGATTTACAAATGTTTGCAGTTATCAATATGCTGCTAAATGCGCCAGGATTTAATGCCCAAAAAAAGCTTGTCTTAATTCATCTGCGACTGACATGAAAGTGATCTTGGTGCCAGGATGAGACACTGGCAAGAACCAAGGGCATATGGCAGAAACTACTCTCTGCCCGTGACTTTATTTGGCATGACAGAAGAACAGATTATATGAATATCAACTGGTATTATGGTGAACTGGACATCAGCTGGCAGTTTTTTAAAAAAAATTAATTTGATTATACTGTATGTAGCCTACTACATGAATTTGTATCCATGAAATTGGGTATAGGAGCCCTTACACCCGCAGTGGAAATACAGATGTGTCAGCCGATAATGAATCTTTTTTTCTTTTCTGCAGAGGTTAGACTCGCATCAGCTCTCCCTTGCTCTTGAAGCAAAATCTTCCACATTGCCAATTTTCTTGGTTTTTCTTCTCTATCCATATTTGTATATTTACAGTATTTCATTTTTGCTGTGCATAAAAAGGTAATTCAGTTCCTTCTTCTGTCTATTTCTCTCTCCCACTTCAGGATACACAATATGGAAAACAACGATGAGATTATTAAAGAGCGCACAGAGCCATAAATGTTCTTTTGAATTGCAATACCATAACTCAATGGCATTTATAAAAAGTTGTGAAATGGGAGACCTGTAGATTTTGTAAAAACAAAGCTATTCACATAATAAAACCCCAGAATCTCCATTAGGGGTGGGTTCAAAAGATCGAAAATATGATCTAGATTGATCCATGTTTGACTGAGCCGATATCGATCAACAAAATCCGTGGATCGATCTTTTCATATAATGCTTTTACGTCTGTGAACGTCTGCTGAGTCTAATCGTGTCAAAACTGGGTCAGTGAGCCAGGAACAGCAGCAAAGAACCAGAAACACCCGGAGCGCCAACAGCTAACAAGCAAACAGATATGCTAGTTCTTTTTCTGTGGCGTTAAAACGATTCTCATCCAGTAAAAGTTCACTGAGGCGCATGTCTTTACTTCCGTGTTTCCAAGCGGAGTTGATGTGCGTGTCTCTTAATTTATCTAGAAAAGTCACCATAAAGACTGTCCGTCCTCAACAGTTTCCTAATATTTTTTATAAAGTGGGGATAAACGGTTTTGTACTACCTGCAGCGCTGTGTTGGAACGTAAAATCGACGATTGATAAACACTTGAAATGGAAAACGCAGAGAGACTGGCTGTGGGGACTTAAAAATATGTTTATTAATTTTACTGTGAAATCTATTCTTTTCATCGCCCCTTCAGATCTGTGAAGACTGGGTTTCCACTTTAAGATCCATCCTGCACTGAGGCATTCTGAAGGGAAGAGGTTGTCAGTGGAGGAGCCATCCCTGCTTCATGTGGATTTCAGTACAGAAGAAGACCTCAAATTTTTCAGGGTTCTTAGTTTTAAAATTCAGGATTCAAGGAGGTGCTGCAATAATTTTCTCCATACTCTAACACGCATTCAATGCAATTTAGTTGTAATGACTTCTTTTTTTTTTTCTTTTTTTATTTTAAGTTGCCAGCAAGAATAAAATGTTGGTCCTTTTTGACAACTTTACTGAGCATTTAATTCTACATAAATCACTGTTTAACAGTAAATTTTTGGCAATCCTGTGCTTTTCTTGTGGTGTTATATAGAATAGCATCATTGTAAACTATAACTTATGTATTAACAAAGTTAGAGTATTCTTGGTACAATTTGCAGAATTAGGTCTTGGAAGAATTTTTTTTTTTTTTTTTTTCCTGGCAAGTAAAATAGCTGTTAAAATGGTAATTTCCCCAATCGAACTGAGATTGGATTGGATCGAATCAAATCAGAATTGAATCAAGTCAGAATCTCAAGAATCGGAATTGAATCAATTCTGGAAATCATGGATCATTCCCAGCCCTAATCTCCATCAGACCATGATGGTTCTAGTGTTAATAAAATAAACATGCTGATCAAATAATCAATTAATTCATGAGTAGTCCTTAATTTAAACATATTAAACAAAGGAGTCTGCCATGTGAAATGAAAAGCAAAACTCTGATATATGATGAAGAAATATAAACAATTTTCCTGCTGTTTGCGCTTAAAAAAAAGTTTTAAAAAACTATTATGGTCCTCCACACTGGTTGTGCCTTTGTTGATGACCCGCTTCCTCATCAAATGTGCCTGTGCGCAATTTTCCAGTACTCTTTGGTGGATGGGAGGTCATTATTGAAATGAAGTGTCTGCGTCTGTGTTCATAATTTTGTGTGTTGTTAGTAGATCACTGGCAAAAATTGGCTACTCCCTTTTGGCGCTCCGTCTAATTTGTGCACTCGCTAATTTGCACTGCCTTAGTAAATCTGCCCCTTAGCATTTTACATTTAGACCAAAGAGATTAATTTTGATCTCATCTGACCACAGCGTATGCTTCTGTATATTTGCTGTGTCCCCCACATGGCTTGTGGAAAACTGCAAATGGGACTTCTTATGGCTTTCTTCTTGCCATTCTTCCATACAGGTCAGATTTGCAGAGTGCACAGCCAATAGTTGTCCTGTGGACAGATCCTCCTACGTGACCTGTGGATCTCTGCAGCTGATCCAGAGTTACCATGGGCCTCTTGGGTGCTTTTTTGATCAATGCTCTCCTTGGACCTCATTTATCAAAAGTGCATGGAAATCTGCACATTTAAGTGCAAATATGTGTGTACGAAAAGGCCGACATGGCATTTATGAAACCGTGCGTATTACGTCGATCTCATCTTATGATAGAACACTCATTGATAAATCTGGCGGATGGAAACAGTTGTTTTTTGAATACCATGCCCCTGCCTTGCCCTCACCATTTACGATATGGTGGAACATAAGACGGCAAACAGAGAAACTTTTCTAGAGTAGAAATTGACATTAACGTAAGAAAATTTAAAAAATAAAATAAAATAAAGTTGTATTGTGTGGCAACCTCCAAAGTGACATTAAATGCAAAGGAACAACATTTTCTTTAGGAGATCCATGTTATGCAACAGTGCACTGGCTGATTTGAGGGTTATAATTTAAATCTATACAGCCATAATTTAAATGTGTATTTGGATTATATTACCTGCTGTATATAGCTAATCACAGTCATTTATAGCCTACTGAGAAAAAAAAAAAAAAAAAAAAAACTTTTTACCAGTGCGACTTTGACCCAGACAGAGGAGTGAGTCTGTCCTCATTGGTTATATTACAGGCAAAAGAGGGGAAAAGTAAGCATTTATAAATAGTTGACCCTTCATTTTAAAGCATACTTGTCAAAAATGTTTTTTTTTTCCTTTTCTTTAGCAAAGGAAGTCACCATGGAGTGATGGGCTCTGTGTTTATGTGCTTCACACTTGGTGTAAAAACAGCAGAATAATCCATAGTCACTGCTTACCGGACTTACAGGCCATGTCCTTCTTGTGCCATTTTATCTCCCCGCGAGCTAATGGCAGTAATTTTAACAGCCGTTTACATTTCTCCTGAGGCTAACATTAGTGTAATACGCAATCACCTCCAGCACATTGTCAGCAGGCAGCAAAGTGATCACCCCAACATTATTGCAGAGGATTTTAACAAAGCATGCTTAAAGACTGTACTCCCCGAATTTTACCGACATGTTAAGTGTCCCACAAGAGGGGAAAGAACACTGGATCATGTTAAGCATGCCTACAGAGCCACCCCCCCTCCCTAATCTTGGACAATCAGATCACCTCTCCCTGTATCTGATCCCTGCCTACTCTCCCCTCAGGAAGAGTCCCCCCCCCCCCCCCCAGCATCAAACAAACAATTAAAACCTGGCCTGAAAACGCTCTTCTCCAGCTACAAGACTGCGTTGCCTGCACTGACTGGAGCATCTTTGAATAGCAGAACCTGGACTCCTACACCAAATCTGCCCTTTTCTACATCAAATGTTGTGTAGAAAATGTGAGTCACCAAACACATCCGGGTTTTTCAAAACTGCAAACCCTGGATGACCAGTGAAGTCCAGGTTCTTATCAGAGCCCACAACTCAGCCTTCAGACAGAGGGACAGCTCTCTCTATAGCCCTGCCAGAGCTAACCTTAGGAGAGGCATAAAACTTGCCTAAAATGCCTATAGGAGGAAGGTGGAGGGCTTCCTCACAGACAAAGACCCCCGACAGATGTGGAGAGGCTTCCAGGCCCTCACCAACTACAGGGGCCAGGGCCCCCCAACATCAGACAGCAGCCTCACTCTGGCAGAGGATATTAACAGCTTCTTTGCCTTGTTTGAACACACCTCCCCCCCATATCCATCCAGCCTCCCCTTTCTCCCCTACTCCCCTCCTCTCTCTCCCCTCCCCTCCCCTCTCTATCTACAGGTACACGAGATGAGGAGGCAACTGAGAGCAGTGAACCCTTGCAGAGCTGCTGGCGCAGACGGCATTCCAGGAGTGGTAGTCAAAGTATGTGCAGAACAACTGGCAGGGATCCTCACCAAGTGTTTCAACCTCTCCCTGATGCACACCACCATCCCCTCTTGCTTCAAAGCCTCCACCATCATCCCCATCCCCAAAAAGACCACAATTGACAGCCTTAATGACTACAGACCCATAGCACTAACATCTGTAGTCATGAAATGTTTTGAGTGATTGGTGTCCCAGCATATCAGGGACTGTCTTCCCCCCTCCTTCGACCCACATCAGTTCACCTACAGGGAGAACAGGTCTATGTAAGACACCACCGCCACCACTCTCCACAGAGCGCTGAGCCACATGGAGAACCCAAGGAGCTACATGCAGATGCTCTTCGTAGACTACAGCTCAGCTTTGAACAACATCATCTGGGACATCCTGATCAACAAGCTGCACCTCCTCCAGATACCCCCTCGCCCCCCACCTTGCTCCTGGATAAAGAACTTTCTCACCAACCGCCCACAAACAGTTAGACTTTGCCCCCACCACACCTCCACACTGTCCCTCAGCACTGGCTTCCCCCAAGGCTGCCTGTTAAGCCCTCTACTGTACTCCCTGTACATCTTTGACTGTATTCCAACCCACTCAACCACTATCATCGTGAAATACGTGGATGACACCACCTTGGTTGGGCTTATCACAGACGACGATGAGAAGGCATACGGGGTGAAGGTAGAGAATCTGACACTGTGGGGCCAAGCAAAAAACCTGAATCTGAATGTCCAAAAAAACAAAGAACTCATTCTGCACTTCAGGAAGAACAGCCAGGACCACACACCCCTCCTCATAAATGACGACTTCTTGGAAATCATCCTCGCCTTCAGGTCCCTGGGCATCCACATCTCCTATGGCCTCTACTGGACTGTCAACACCAAGGCCATGGTGAAGAAAGCCAATCAGCAGCTGCACTTTCTTCGTGTCCTGAGGAAGCACAACCTGGACCAGAAGCTGCTGCAGGTCTTGTATCGCTCCTGGGTGGAGAACTTGGTCACCTACTGTATGGGTGTGGTACGCCGGCTCAACAGCGGAGAACAGGAAGGCTGTGGAGAGGGTCATCAACACCACCCAAAAAATTATCAGCAGCCCTCTGCCCTCCCTTGAAGACATCTCCAGAGCCTCCTGTCTCAGAAGGACCAAGGCCATCACAGGAGACCCCTCATGTCCCGCCCACCACCTGTTTGACATGCTCCCCTCTGGACAATGGTTCAGATCGATTAGGGCCCACACCTACAGACTGACAAACAGTTTCTTCCCCTGGGCCATCAGGACTGCAAACAGTCAGAGGCCCCACCCCCCTCCCTCTGAACGCTCACATGCTCAGAACTGAGAACCTTTTAATTATCACTATAACTTACCTGTCTTTGCACTCCTCACTTTAATGTATACTGACCCATCTGTGAAATCACTACTGTCGATATTTTCCATGATCCTTGGGCCAATTTACTCTATTATGTAAAATGGACACACAGATCACGGACACACAGATCGTCCCAAATGTCTCCTGAGCCGGTGGACGGAGCCACTGTTTATAGCAGGATACGATACAGCAGGGAAGAACTGCTAGCATTCAACCGCCACCCGGTCCCATTGGAAAAACTCGACATACCGAGAGAACTGAGGCGAAAACGCCGCGGCTGCCGAGCTGGAGTAAGGCGGAGGACAAAAAATATAAGGTACAGACCCTCCCTTCCATCTGTTGCCATGGGAAATGTACTGTCGATACTGGGAAAGGTAGATGAGCTAGCGGCTATCTCCCGTTATGATAGCACATACCGGGAGTGCTCTCTCCTTTTGTTTACTGAGACGTGGCTAACTGAACTAGCAGCAGATGCTAACATTGAGCTGGAGGGTTTTCACATGATACGAGCTGACCGAACACCAGACAGTGGCAAAGCAAGGGGCGGTGGAGTGATAATGTATGTTAACAACAACTGGTGCAGACCGGGACATATCACTGTTAAACAACGACACTGCAGCAAAGACATTGAGTTGCTAGCTGTTAGCATGAGGCCTACATATCTCCCGAGAGAACACTCACACGTGATCTGCATTGTTGTTTATGCAAATCCGACGGCGAACGCTGGGACAGCGTGTGACGTCATCCATTCAGTAACCAGCAGGCTGCAGACAGAACACCCAGATGCTCTTCTCCTCATCTCAGGCGATTTCAACCATGTTTCACTGTCTCCCATTCTACCCACATTTACCCAGTATGTCACATGCCACACTAGAGACAATAAAACACTGGATTTATTCTACGCAAACACTAAGGAGGCGTACACCTCATCACAACTCCCCCCACTCGGGAGATCGGATCACAACTTGAATTTGAATTTGAATTGAATTTATTTATTTCGGATACTACATTACAGGTTAAAAGAAACTGTATAATATAACAACAAGGTCAAATTAGACAAAGACTCCTTCTACTATACAATTCCACGTGAGTTATCCGAAATGGGTGATGGCTGAAGCCGCAGCTTATATTGCCCACCCATATTCCATCCAAGAATTCAAAGGAGAAAAAGAGAAAAACAAGACAAGAGCGATTACAATTTAAAACAAGGCTAAGACAAAATGTGACTGAGAGAAAAAAGAAAACTGAGCTAGTCTAATTTAAGCGGTTACTATTCAAAAACAAATCTAAGACGTAATGTCACAGAGAAAAAAAGAAAAACTAAGCTACAACATAACACAGGCTGGAAATGTCAATCCTTATGTGAATTTACATGTCGTCTTGTAAATATGTTTGGAGTATTTCTTCCTTTAGTTTTTGTTTAAATTGTCCAAGCGTTGTACATGATTTTAATTCAGGTCCAAAATCGTTCCATAATCTGACTCCTTGCACTGAAATACAGTGTTGCTTGGTGGTTGGTTCATGGTGTTGGTTCACAACTTGGTTCATCTCCGGCCGGTGTACAAACTCCTAGTGCACAGACAACCTCCGGCCATGCACAGTGTGGAGTTATGGTCTGAGGAGACAATGGACACTCTAAAGGACTGTTTTGAAGCCACTGCCTGGAAGCAGCTCTGCGATCCACATGGTGAGGACATCGATGGCCTCATTCACACCTTCACGGGCTA
Organism: Pholidichthys leucotaenia; assembly: GCA_020510985.1. Taxonomy (NCBI): domain Eukaryota; kingdom Metazoa; phylum Chordata; class Actinopteri; order Cichliformes; family Pholidichthyidae; genus Pholidichthys; species Pholidichthys leucotaenia. Next base: position 411,040,539 of record CM035841.1, on the reverse strand, counting down.
CCTCAGCTTCTGTGTGGACAAATCCGTTCCCACCAAGACCATACGGCATCACTCAAACAACAAACCCTGGATCAACCCTGAGATAAAAACACTTCTGAGAGAGAAGAAGAGGATCTTCAGGTCGGGGAACAGGGAGATGCTGAAGTCCGTACAGAGGGAGCTGAGGAGAAAGATCAGAGAAGGCAAGGACAGCTTCAGGAAGAAGATGGAGGACAAGCTGCAACAGAGCGACATCAGCGGGGTCTGGAGAAACCTCAAAACCATCTCGGGGCTCCAGAATACCTCCCCCCAGGCCACGGGGGGCAGGGAGTGGGCGAACAACCTGAATCTGTTTTTCAATAGATTTGACCAACCGCCCTCCCCCCTGTCTGCACAACAACCACTGCTGCCTCTAAAGAAATCAAGTCCTGCTGCCCACTCCCCACTCCACCAACACCCCCCCACTCCCAACACACAGCCCCCCATCCTGACCCTGACCAGGACCCAGGTGAGGACGAAGCTGAGGAAGATCAAAGCGAGGAAGGCGCCGGGACCGGACGGCATCAGCGCAAAGCTCCTCAAGTCCTGTGCAGACCAGCTGTGTGGGATTGTGACGTATATCTTCAACATGAGCCTGAAACTGGGGAGGGTACCACAGCTGTGGAAAACATCTTGTGTGGTACCTGTACCAAAAACTTCCCACCCCAAAGACCTGAACAGCTACAGACCGGTGGCCTTGACGTCCCACTTGATGAAGACCCTGGAGAGACTGCTCCTTGCTCACCTCCGCCCCCTGGTGGAACCAGCGATGGATCCACTCCAGTTCGCCTACCAGCATGGCATTGGGGTGGAGGATGCGGTGATCTTCCTCCTTCACCGTTCTCTGTCCCACCTGGAGAAGCCCGGGAATATGGTGAGGATCATGTTCTTTGACTTCTCCAGTGCTTTCAACACCATCCAACCGATGATCCTGAAGGACAAGCTGCTGCGCGCAGGGGTGGACCAGCACCTGTCATCATGGATCCTTTACTACCTCACGAACCGGCCTCAGTTTGTGAGAACCCGGGACTGTGTGTCCGACATGATCATCAGTAGCACGGGGGCCCCCCAGGGAACGGTGCTGGCTCCCTTCCTGTTCACTCTTTATACTGCGGACTTCTCACACAACACAACACACTGCCATCTACAGAAGTTCTCTGATGACTCTGCGATCGTTGGCCTCATCTCCAATGGAGATGAAGCTGAGTACAGAGGGCTTATCCAGGACTTCGTGGACTGGTGCCATCGGAACTGCCTCCAGATCAACGCGAGGAAAACTAAGGAGCTGGTGGTGGACTGCCGCAGGCATGGGCAGCCCCTCACAGCACCAGTAAATATACAGGGAACAGACATCGAGATGGTGACATCCTATAAGTACCTGGGTGTTCATCTGAACAATAAACTAGACTGGTCACACAATACTGACGCACTCTACAAGAAGGGACAGCGCAGGTTGTTCCTGCTGAGGAGACTCAGGTCTTTTGGTGTACAAGGGGCGCTGCTGAAGACATTCTATGACACGGTGGTGGCATCAGCCATCACTTTTGGAGTGGTCTGCTGGGGCAGTGGCATTACTGCAGCCGATAGGAAGAGACTGAACAAACTGATTAAGAAAGCTAGCTCTGTCCTGGGGCAGCGCCTTGATCCGATGGAGGAGATAGGAGAGAGGAGGACGGTGGCTAAAATGTCATCTCTGCTGGAGTCCGAGTTCCACCCTATGCAGGACATACTGGATGCACTGAGGAGCTCATTTAGCAGCAGACTACATCATCCCAGGTGCACAACCGAGAGGTTTCGTAGGTCCTTCCTACCAACGGCTGTCAGACTGTACAACCTAAGCAGGGCTGCTCGCAGAGATAGCAAAAAGACGTAACAAACTAATAGTTTTTAAATGCAAAAGATGCAATAGACTTACACAATGGTCCCCTCCGGCATACAACTAGGAACATACCGGTCGCTATGGAGGGTGAGAATATGTATGGGCACATAATCATACCATGTAGGATAACTAAGTAGACGGTTATGCTGTTTCATCCCATCTAGCAACAATGCTCTGCACTGTGTGTGTTTATATATTTACATATTTATTCCATCTAGCTAAAATGCTCAGAACTGGGTGTGTTTATATTTATATATCTATATATTTATTCCATCTAGCTACAATGCTCCGCACTGTGTTTTTATATATCTACATATTATTCCATCTAGCTACATTGCTCCGCACTGTGTGTGTTTATATACTTGCATATTTATTCCACCTAGCTGCAATGCTCCATACTGTGGGTGTTTATATATTTACATATTTATTCCATCTAGCTACAATGCTCTGCACTGTGTGTTCATATATTCATATATTTATTCCATCCAGCTACAATGCTCTGCACTGTGTGTCTGTGTGTGTGTGTGTGTGTATATATATATTTTATAGTAATATGTACATATGTATATTAGCTGCTCTTGCTTGCTTTTTTCTTGCCTTCTGATTGTTGCTCTGAGTGTTGCTATCCCTGTGCTGTTGCAATCCTGGAATTTTCCCGTTGTGAGACTAATAAAGGCTTATCTTATCTTATCTTATCTTATCTTATGTGTTCTGTGCGCCACACTCTTATGTACATAGTTCCACCCATGAAGTCACTACTGTACCTGTGTATAAACCAATGGGCTATTTGTTATTTTACTTTAATTTTGTGTCCTGTAACCGTTTTATTTTTAAATTCTTCTCTCTTAAAGTGTGTTCACACCAAACATGAATGGACAAATTTTTCGCACGACACAATTACATTATAACTCAATGTAAACACGCGAACAGACATGAATTTCCCTTCTGAGTGAGAAGCAGACACGTGAAGTTGCCTTTATAATTTCTGCAGCTGTGTTCAACCTGCTGTGGAAATTCCCAAAATAACGTCATGCTTAGGTTTACATTATCCAACGGAAGGCTCACCTGAAAAAGTCCTGCCTCCAAAACTTCCCAAGCTGATGGGTGTTTCCATTGCTAGCTTGCTAGCCTTTTTTAGCACATCCGTGGCAGGAATAAATAATGCCGACATCCCGATTTAGCTGAAGAACCTCCAGTCCTCCTGTTTCCAGATGAGTGGCAGTGTCATTTTCAAACTATTTTACTCTGCAATGGCGATACTTTTACTCCTGTGATGGCAGAATCTCAAAGCTAGCATACTACCTCGGACGTGAATGCGCAAATGCACAATTTCACGTGTACTCGCCTCTTTCAATTATACTTTGTATAGATTCGCGCCGCCCGTTTGTGTTTGGTCTGAACGCACTTTTACTTTATTGTGCAGTAGCCTGGTGGAGCACCTACAATTTTGTTGTGCTGTTCAACTGTAAATGACAATGTAGCCTATTGTATTGTATTGTATTGTATTGTATTCTATTCTTTCATCATTCCAGATGTGCGCTCCGCTGGCCACAGCTGTCTGTCAGTTATAGTATTTTTCAGAACAGCAGAGTGAAAACGATTCCCTAAAATATATCTGGCCTATACAGCAGCTTTCTTCCAGGTTATCTCCAACAGGAGCTGTGTGCTTTTGTGCAGAGTCCAGGGAGTTAACCAGATAATCCGTGGAGGATACCAGTTAATAATTAGTACATAACACCAGACTTAGTCAAATAAATATCTTTTTATAATGATTTATCATAATTTATCTTTACAGAATTTATTTACCACACTGTTCACACCGAGGTAAAGTGTGCATATAGTAAGAGAAAAATGACATTCAGGAAAAGCCTGGAGCCCAGTCACAACTGTATTAGTTGAAATTTAGGAAACTTAAAGTTTATTTCGGATTTCTAAATGTGACCAGTTAGGCTGCAGAGATTTTACATTTTTTGCTTAAATCATCGGCTCTAATTATGAAACATTTACTGAAAGCAGGCTTTTTAGTCTAAAATAAATCATTAAAATACTCATCTGAATATAACACAAGGCAAACATGTCACCTGAAAGAATGCACTGCTCAATATTTGATATAATCAAATAATTCTCCCACACAACAAAGTTTCTCTACTGAATCGGAAGTCTGCAGCGATATGAAAATTTGCATACAGGAACTGAGACCTGATGTTGGATTTGAGCGCACCCTACGATCACTATCAGATTGACAAATACCGATCTTTGCGTTGAAATGACTTTAAGACTACTTTTCTGTCTTATGCATATTTGATAAATGAGGGCCCTTGTCTGGCTTGTCAGTTTAGGTAGACAGTCATGTCTTGGTAGGTTTGCAGTTGTGCCATACTCTGTACATTGTTGGATGATGGATTGAGCAGTGCTCTGTGAGATGTTCAAAGCTTAAGATATTTTTTATAACTAACCTTGCTGAAAAAAAAAACAAAAAAACAAAAACAGCATACACCAGCATCAGACCAGCTGCAAAACACAACCAATTATACTGATTTTATTGTGCTTTGCTGCTGGTCTAATGCTGGTGTGTGGTGTTGTTTTTTTTTATCAGGGAACCATGCTTTAATCTTCTCGGCAACTTCAATGCTGACCTGTTTTGTGTTTTCATTGAGCTTCACTAATGTTAAACTTTACAAAACCCAAGATACGTACAACCAAGAAAAGTATGTGCATATCTGTCTGTGGGGTGGATTTGTGGAACAGTCTAGAGCCGGAACTGAAACTATGTACAAACAGAAATCAATTCAAAAAGAGGTATAAGCACCATTTGCTGAAAGGGTATATGTTAGAAGGGTAGTAGTTATATGTACGATACATTATGTTCACTCTGGGATATTATGGGACACTATGGAATGGTGGGTGGGACAGCACTGTGTATATCTGTGTTGTTTGAGGCTGGTTTTGTTGTATGGACATCATTGTATGTTAGAATGGATGGGTGTTAATGTTGATTTGTAAAAAATACAGTAAACTGTTTACTTGGGGTCTTAAAGGTGGTAATTTGTATAAAATTCACTTGGATGTATCTATGGAAAAGAGGAGATGGAATTAATAAGTGTTCACTTCTTCCTTCCCCCTTTCGAACAGTGTATAATGTTACTTTATTGCATTTGCCATTTGCTTGTATTTGTTATATTTTTGTGTTCGAAATAAACTATATCTATCTATCTATCTATCTATCTATCTATCTATCTATGTTCTCTACAGCCTTCACACAACAGCTGTATTTATTGTACTGAATCACAGTAAAGGGGGCTGTATTCAAATGCATGCCACCCTTTACAGATTTTTATTTGTAAAAAAAAATAAAATAAATAAAAACAATGTCATTTTCCTTTCATTTTATATGTATGCTCCACTTTGTGTTAATTACATAAAATGCCATTAAAATACATTTGCGTTTGTGGTTGTAACTTGACAAAACGTGGGAAAGTTTAAGTGATATCAAGATTTTTGCAAGCCAGTGTAATTTCTGTTTTTTTTTGGGGGGGGGGGTTTGAATGGTGCACTTACCTCTTTGGCAGTCTCCATCTTCACTCAAACTAGTGTCCAAACTTTCACTATGTTCACACAATAAACCTTTGTTTGGGCTCAAAATCAATGGAGACTCATCACTGTACAATGATGAACTCTGGCTTGGCTTGTAGTCTGAGTCTGATCCCATGCAGACTGATAGTTCAGATTCTGGTTAATCTCTCTTCATCTCCTCATTTACTGTACATCAACCAACTGTGAGGGAAATAAAACAATCATTATGGGACTTCCTTCAGCTTCTACTTACCTTCACATTTTAAGTTAATCATCTCTAAGATAGACTCTCAGACTTGTCAATATAAGATAAGATAAGATAAGCCTTTATTAGTCCCACAACGGGGAAATTCCAGGATTGCAACAGCACAGGGATAGCAACACTCAGAGCAACAACCAGAAGGCAAGAAAAAAAAAATAAAAAAAAATCAAATATATCAAGTGTAGACGGCAGTAACTATTAATTTGTTAATTGTCCTATATCATAAAAGCACTAGGAATGTCCAGATCAGATTTCAAGAATCAGATAAGGGTCCAATTTTTTTTTTTTAAATCGATTGGAGTCATTGGGTACATGTCAACTCCCAGACCATGCTGAGCATCTTGAAGTGTAAAACAAAAGCAGGCCAACAGATATTTGAAATGTATATAATTTGCTAAGAAGAAATCTTCATTCAGTTCTATTTGAATAGATACCTAAAGTTTTAACACTTGGAAACAGATTAACTCAGTTAAATTTGGGATAAGTTTCCACCAAAGCAAACTTGAAAGTGAAGAGTTTTATATAGTGTTTTGGCATATTATTGTGAAGTGCATTGTAGTGACGTATACTTCCTGTCACGTCACTGCACCGCCCTATAAATACCAGAGGACATCTATATTACGGCCTCTTTGGACCAGTGCCCTCTGCTAGGTGCCTACCATGTAACCACTGTTCAATACCTTCAATAAAGCTGTGTTCGTCCAGCCATCTGGCCTCATCCTTTACCCAAGGTATTTTACCACACATAATATTTGGCGATCAAGGATTAACTCATAGAGGCACGCATTAAACCACTTTGCTCCTTTCTCGAGCTCCCGGGGGAGCCATCGGTGCCTTGGCCACTGTAGTTTGAGGCTTTTCAGACCTACATCACCGTGCTGGACCTGGGAAAGCTCGACAAGTTAAGAGCATGTGCGCTACTTGTTCAAAACCTGGGTATTGAGGGCCAGCGAGTCCTGTGCACACTCAGCGCTAAAGTCTGTCGCCGAATTGCGACATAACCCCTAGTGGTCAAGAGTGGTAAATATTTTTTGTCAATAAAATAGTTCAGATTTCCAAGGCTATAACTTGAATGTGATGAGAGATAATGGCTTACTGTCAATTAGAAATATGTAAACTATGATCCAAAGTTTCGGATAGGAATAAATTTACACATCTAATTTGCATAATGTCATGGCACCTCTTTAAATTCCATAACTCAGGCAAAACTGGACTTTGGACGTATTTACACAAAGAATGGTTCAGTCTTTTGACATCATTTTTTGTACATAGGTACCTCATCACCTTATCTTCAAAGTATATGAACATGAAATCAGTACATTAAAAATTAAAAAAAAACAAACAAACAGATTCCTCAATTACTTTTGACAAAGAGGGGCTGGCTGGTTGGCATGGTCACTGCTTTTTCACCCATTGTGGTGGTTATTTTGTGTTCTGTCGGTCATTTAAAGTCTCTCTCATATCTACAAAGTTTTATGATTATCCCACATAAATTTCGCTTGTATCCCGTGGCTATTTTCCGCATACAAAGCCGAGAAAGTGACGTGGCGATGACCGATCGCGGCCATATCAGCCTTCTGGGCTAAAATGCTAAAAACAGGAAAAGGAAATACGGAGTTCTTCTTCTTTGGTGTATTACATGTCATCCATTGAGTCCTCCAACGGATGTCTGCCACCTTCTGAAACTGGCAAATCAGTACAAATCCCCAATGCAGCTGATCATGTCAGAGTGAGGCTGACAGGCGCAGCACCACACTCTGCCACTAGGGGCATGCAAATTCACACACTGAGAGGGTTAACATCAGCCAGAGTTGTCAAGCTAGCTCTACAGCTGGAGGCCACATACAAGCTCGCTTCAGAGCTATACTGGCGCCAGTCACAACAGTTGCCGGAGCCTCCTGCCGCAGCAAATGTTGTGGACCTGGATAGTGAGGATAGCATGGATGACAATGTTATGGAAGCCAATGCTGTCAGTCAAAGGTCTGCCCCGGGAACACCCCTTTGCAAGGGTTGTGGGTCCGCGACACAGCGCCATAAGGCTAAGGACTGTCCAACCAGGGGAGCACGTTGTAGCATATGTGGGCGCTTGAACCATTATGCTAGAGTGTGCCGTGAATCTAAACCTGAGGGCCCACGGAAGAAATCAATCCGCCCGCCCTTGGCAACCATCCATACGGTGTCCCCCAGCACAAATGGGTACACGTTTTGCACAGTGGAGTTGAACAGCATGGAGGTGCCACTGTTGCTCGACACGGGAGGCGTAGGGGTTGTTGCTGAATTGGGTCATGGTGAGGAAGTTTTTCCCCCACAACAGGATTAGAGGTAACCCAGCGCCATTGTATGGTTATGGGGGTGGCAGGCTGTGCATGGTTGGGACTTTGGAGTTAATGGTTCGGTACAAGTCTGCCACGATGGTTGACTTCATGTTCCATGTGACAACGCAAGGCGTTAACATAATGGGCTGTGATCTGTTTTACAGACTGGGTTTGGCCATAAAAGACGATGTTGGGGAATGAGTGGTCGGGTTGTGGCCAGTGGAACCCTTCAGTTCTGGTGGTCGTTGAGGACATTGTGTGGAACAAAGGACTAATGGGCACCATGGCAGTAAAGCAGGACCAGCTTCATTCAGGCTCTGGGCAGGAGGGTCTCAGTGCCGGTGCTCGGGAAACAGTAGAGGGGGGTACCGAGCATGATGGTGAGGTGCCTGCGCCAGCAAGTGACACCAATGTGCTAGTCCCAGATTACTCCCAAGCTTGGCCGCAGGAGGACGGAGGGTCTGCAGCTATGATGGTGAATGGAACAACAGTCTAAAAAGAGGTTGGGGCCAGACTGATGAGCACGAACAAACAGCATGCTCAACAGCACAATTTCAGGCTGAGCCAGGCCCCGCTGAGGGTTTTGGACTTTGTCCCGGTTCAAGGTGAAGAACATCCACGGCAAAAATGGATCACACCACAGCCGGATAAACATCATGAGTGTCTGTGCATAGTGGCTAAGCTGGGTGCAGCATACTTCAAGCTGTCCGATGGCTCGGCAAGGCACGTCACTGAGCTTCGGCGTGTCCAGGAATAGGCTTCAGGTGACGGGGCTGGATGAGAGCAGGTGTTAGCGGTGAAGAAACGAGGCTCTTTCGTCCGGAAGATTGGCCATCATCCCGGGGGCCTGCTGCTTCTAAGGGCGTGCTTGCTAAGGGGCTTCCCTGGGCCCCTCCATGCCGGTTCTACTCCTCCTGCCCAAGGGACTGTGCTGTAAATAATTTTGTGTTTATAGTTCTGGTGTTTTAATTTATGTATGTTGTGAAATGGGATTATTTTGTATTTGTTTAAGTTTAGGAACACGGCATGTAGTTTTAGTTTTATTTGGACTCTTTAGTTTACTGGGTGGCAGAATAATCCACCCCGCCGTGCGGGCTGTATGGTAGTCCACCCGTCAGCCCTATTTTAGGTTATGTTGTGGGAATGTGTTAGGCCATTTTAGTACATTGTTTTTCGCTATGTTAGTGAACGATTCAGGTCCCAAATTTGGGGCGGGGGGGGGGGGTCAATTGCGTGCATGGTTTTGGACTTTTTAAGGAGGGGAGGATTTTTATATAGTGCTTTCGCACATTATTGTGAAGTGCGGTGTAGTGATGTGCACTTCCTGTCACATCACTGCACTGCCCTATAAATACCAGAGGGCATCAATATTACGGCCTCTTTGGACCAGTGCCCTCTGCCAGGTGCCTACCGTGTAACCACTGTTCAATACATTCAATAAAGCTGTGTTCATCCAGCCATCTGACCTCATCCTTTACCCAAGGTATTTTACCATACATAACAAAAAGAGCAGATTTGGTGGCACAGCAATTAAGAATCAGAATCAGAATCAGAATCAGCTTTATTGGCCAAGTATGCACAACACATACAAGGAATTTGACTTTGGCTAAAAATAAGAATACAGAGAGAGTTCATCACTCTGGATGGACCTCCAATTTAAGCCATTGATGATATTGGTTTTCTTTGTTCTTTGGAGCTGTTGGTACCAAAGAAAGCCCTGCTATCTCAACACAACATATCTGACACAGTGGCACCTGAGCAGTATAAAAGTGTTTGCCACCACCTATGAGGTATTTTATTTGATGTAGCTGCTATTGGCTTTGAGTTCTGAAATTTGTCCAGTGTCACTGTTTGACCTAACTGCTCACTGGACTGATTCTTCACTTGATCAAAACAGTATAGCTCTGTATGGACAGCAGTTTTGTGGATCTCATACTGCAGCACAAAAGCAGGTACTGTAAAGCTTGACAACAGGAAATTAATGTGCTATATGTAAGTGTTAAGAAATACGTGGCATTTTTTTCTTTTACCATTTCGATAATAAAAACTAAAGGAATAACATGAACAGATTGGCTTCCCTTACTGCACCAGAGAGCTACTTAAGTGTCAAGTACATGGCATTGATTTTAATAAGTTTAAATGCAGTTATCGTGTAGTTTGCAACAGTGTACTGCAGGAATATGCACATATTGAACTGAGAAATGAACTGGATTTGGTATCACGTACAAAAACTCTTTGTCAGAGCATCCCCCCAGATTCTGTAGAGCAGTTCAACAATTGAGCTTAAAAAATAAAAAAAGAAAAAAAAAAGAAAATCTATTAGGAGTTTGTCAGGCTGTCATGGAGAATGAACCTTACCTTTAAATGTATTACTCTGTATAGACAAATAAATGCCATGTAATTTGCACTGGGGTTGGGCAGTGAAATGATTTTCAATCAAAATTTGAATTAAATTGTTTGGACAATGTTAAAAATGAAAATCATGCAAATGAATTTTCCCTTTTATTAGAGTGAATACAACAACATATACGTAGCTTTAACCCCTCCCCCACCCCATCTCTCTCTGCCACAAACCACATGTAGGTAAACATGGGGGCAGGTATCAGTGAGACACTTTCTTTACTTTACCAAACGTAATAAGATGAGTTTGCACTTTATTACCTCCGCCAGGCCGAAAAGGCCAGGAGGAGGTTATGTTTTTGCCGGGATTTGTCTGTTTGTCTGTCTGTCTGTCTGTCTGTCTGTCTGTCTGTCTATTGGTTAGCAAGATAACTCAAAAAGTCTTGGACGGATTTCCATGAAACTTTCAGGCGTTGTTGGAAATGGTACAAGGAAGAACTGATTAAATTTTGGGGGTGATCCGGTTCACCGTCTGGATACAGGAATTTTTTAAAGCATTTTTCAACACTGTGACATACAGCCATTTTCAACATGTGCGCAGGCGCAATGGAGGGCGCTGGTCGTCGTGTCTGCAACACAAACTCCGCGTTCTTCAACGTTTTAGGTACAAAAGCACGCGGAAAACACTGCTGGCCTGGGCCCGCCAGCGTGCCTGTGTTTGCGCGCAACTGCAAAACCTCACACGGCCAGCTGTCCGCCGACGGATTCTTTGGCAGAAATTACCCGGCCAGCCATAGGAGCTGCGCATTTGGCAGAAATTCACCGGCCAGCCATAGGCGCTGCGCAAAAACGAGCTCTCTGCCGGCGAAGCTTCTAAATTCTCGTTTGCCGCGGAGCGCAACCCCAAAATAATATAATATAAAACCCACGGCAACCTGTCTACCCAATTTGCATCCGTCAGTGGAGGAGATGGACACAACAGCAACACTTCAGTTTATTACCTCCGCCAAGGAGCCAATGCTTTTACTACTGAACCACTAATCCTATCACTATCAGATTGATTGTCATTGATTAATTGTGTGTTTATTGCACTGTCCCTGTCAAATAAACAAAAAATAATCATTGTGAATCCAATTGCTAGTCATATGTTTACATGCTCAAGGAATCTGAAAATGTACACACAAACACTGTATGGGGAGAATTGTGGCTCTTGGCGGAGGTCTGCGCTCTCCGAGTGCTTTTCTAGTTTATAAAGCCTTACCATGATAGAGGAGCCCTTTATTTTTTTTTTACAAGTTCATCTTGTAAACTTGGTGGTACTCTATTAAATGGAAATTTGTTTATTACCTCTGCCAGGCCGCAGGCCGCAGGAGGTTATGTTTTTGCCAGCGTTTGTCTGTCTGTTTGTCTGTCTGTCTGTTGGTTAGCAAGATAACTCAAAACGTTTTGGACGGATTTCGATGAAACTTTCAGGCGTTGTTGGAAATGGTACAAGGAAGAACTGATTAAATTTTGGGGATGATCCGGATCACCGTCTGGATCCAGGAATTTTTTAAAGGATTCTTTAACATTGTGAGATAGGGCCATTTTCAACATGTGTGCAGGCGCAATGGAGGGCGCTGGTCATCGTGTCTGACGAACATGGACTCCTCGTTCTTCAAAGTTTTAGGCACAAAAGCACGCGGAAAACAGTGGTGGTCTGGGCCCGGCAGCTTGCCTGTGTTTGCGCTACGCTGCAAAAGTTGAGACGGGCAGCTGTCCGGCGCGGGATTATTTGGCAGAAATTCCCCGGGCAGCCATAGGGGCTGCGCAAAAACCAGCTCTCTGCCGGGGAAGCTTCAAAATCCTCTTTTGCCGCGGAGCGCAACCCCAATAAAACCCACGGCAACGTGTCTACCCAATTTGCATCCGTCAGTGAACCCCTGAGTGCTGCTTTCACTGATCTATGAAAACGCTCGCATAACCCATTGGCCTGTGGGTTGTACGCGGTTGTGCGATGAATTGCAACGCCCGCAGCCTGGGAGTTTGGAGATGGAGGAGATGGACACAACAGCAACACTTGAGTTTATTACCTCCGCCAAGGAGGTAATGCTTTTACTGCCATTTGTCTGTCTGTCTGTCTGTCTGTTACCAACATAACTCAAAAAGTTATGAACGGATTTTGACGAAATTTTCAGGAAAGGTGTGTAATGGCACAGGGAACAGATGGTTAGATTTTGGTGATGATCTGAGAGTGCATACCTCCACCAAGGGCTTTGTTTGTATTTGTACAGCAGGATTACACAAAAACTACTGGATGGATTAGGATGAAATTTTCACCAGAGGTGGTTCTTGGCCTAGAGAGGAACCCATTACATTTTGGGGATGATCTGGGAATGCATACCTCAGCCAACGATCTTCTCACAGTCTGTCAGCCACAAAACTCCAAAACTAATGGACAGACTTCGATGCAATTTTCACCACAAGTGGCGATAGGCCTACACACAAGCCCATTACATTTTGGAGGTGATCCATGAGAAACCGAAGGAGCCTTGGTGGAGGTATGTGCTCTATGATTGCTTTTCTAGTTCATCTTTGTTTGATCAAAATTTTATTTAAAACAGGTTTAGTTTGCTTATAGCCAGGTTTGAACTTTATCCTTGATAGGGAATCATGCTCGGTCATGTTTGAAATAAAAGAACATATTTGAAATAATTCCTCACTAATATGAATTAACAGTGATATAGGAGCATTGGTTCCAAGGTTGTCATAGCCAGGAGCGGCACTGGGGTTAAGCTCCCAGTGCTCATAAAATGCTCCTTATGGTGTGCGTCTCGAAAAGCCTCTGACAACTAAGTCCAACTCCTAGCCTGCCCGTGTGGTTTAGTCTCTAAGCCCGGCGGAACTGCTTTTACTAATAGGAGAAGGGGCGAGGGCGGATCTCTGGCGCCTTAAAACCAGATTCTTCGGGTAGATGGTGGCTCGTCAACCAGGGAAGGTAGCCCATCTAGGGGAAGGTAAACCCTGATTTCAAACCTCCGCTGCCTTGCGGCATACCCGGTCACGGGAAAGGCTTCGGGAGTCACCCTGAGGAAAAATCCGGAGTCGGAGCCCCTAAGGCAGTTCTATGTTGTGCTCAACATCGTTCTGGCCAGCTCCTGCAATGGGCGCTGGTGCCAAACTGTAGCAGCCCTGCTGTTCCTTTGGATTCATCAGTGACGTGAGAGGGGGGACATGCTGCATGGGCAACATCTGTCCTCCATATCTTCCTTCCCAGGCTTGAATCCAACCAACGCCCAACACTGGAATGTAGAACACCGGATCACTGGAGAGGACAACTCCAGCTTCGCCTTTGGTGTAGACGAAACACGAGGAATGACAGTTACCGGGTTATAAGCCACCGCTCAATTGGCGTACAGCGTGGCGCCAGGGGTTTATTCCCGACGGTGGGAGGGATCATCGGATCTCACTGGACAGCTACCGCCCGCCTCAAAGCTGGGCAGCCCCCAGCCAATAAGGTGTTGTCCTGCCACAGCTTGCTTTCCTCATTGGGTGCATGGGGGATGAAGAGAAGTCCGAACAGCAGGCTGAGAACATCGCACCAGGCAAGACAATAAAACAAAAGAGACCTACTCTAAAACTGGGAACTTGGAAACGTCCGCACTATGATGACAGGACTCGCTGCTAACCTCAAGGACATCAACGACACCAGGAAGACTGCCATCATCAATAATGAGCTGAAGAGACTGGGAGTGGATATCACCACTCTCCAGGAAACACGGTTGGCTGACGCAGGCTCACAGAGAGAAGGACTACACGTTCTACTGGCAGGGAAAGGGCAGTGACGAACACAAGGAACACGGAGTGGGCTTCGCAGTGAAGAACACCTTGCTGAAGATGGTGGAACCGGGCAGCACTGGCTCTGCACGACTCCTCACTCTCCACCTGAACACCACTCAAGGCCCAGTCACCCTCGTCAGTGTGTATGCCCCAACACTGACAGCCACACCAGAGGCAAAAGACGAGTTCTACGAGAATCTCGCAACAACTGTCAGGATCATCCCCAACTCTGAACAACTCATTCTCCTTGGAGACTTCAATGCCAGAGTGGGTGCTGACCACGACTCCTGGCCCTCCTGTCTTGGACCTTTTGGCGTGGGCAGAATGAACGACAACAGACAGCGGCTGCTCGAGTTCTGCACATATCACGATCCGTGCATCACAAACTCGTTCTTCAAGACTAAGCCCCAACACAAGGTTTCCTGGCAACATCCGCGCTCAAAGCACTGCACCAGCTGGACTTGATCCTGACCAGCGCACCTCACTGAAGAAAGTGCTAATCACCCTTTCGTTCCAGAGTGCAGATTGCGACACAGATGACCATTCATTGGTGTGTTTGCAAGGCAAGCTGCAGCTTGAAGAAATTCCATCGTGCTAGACAGCCTGGAAAGGCACGGATTGACAACCAGCAAGATGGCTCAACCAGAACTTGTTGAGCAGTTTGCCTCCACCGTTGAGAAGGAACTTGGTGAACCACAAGAAGGAGAATCTGCAAAGCATAAGTGGGAAGCGCTGCAAAACAGCCATCCACCGCACAGCCTTGGCTACCTTTGGGAGGAAGACCTCGAAGTCACAGGACTGTTTGATCCAAGTTGACCGAGATGACCCCCGTCATTGAAGCCAAGCGCTCAGCACTTGCTGAGTAAAAGGAAGTACCCAAGACAAGAAGAATCTCCAGATTCTCAGGGCTGCAAGAAGTAAAGTCAGCGGACGCTCGGTGCTGTGCCAATGAGTACTGGACTCAGCTCAGCCAAAACAGTCAAACAGCTGCATAACAGGGAAACATCCGTGGGTTTTGTACGATGGCATCAAGAAAGCACTTGGTCCCTGCTCAGAGCAAGACTGGCCTCTCCTCAAATCCTCCTCTGGGGAGATGATCACAGAAAAGAACGAAGCAGTATGGAGATTGGGTGGAGCACCTACTACTCCGACCACTATTCCAGACAGAACACCGTGACACCGTCAGCCCTTGATACCATCAAACTGCCTGCAGTCCATGGATGAACTTTGACGCAGAGCCAAACCATCGACGAACTCAGCAGGCCATTGATTAGCTTGGCCGCTGGTCAAGGCACCCGGCAACGATGTATATACCCCCCTGAACATGTTAAAGCACTGCAAAGACCCGCCTCTACTGCTGCCATTGCATGACGTCCTCTGCCAGTGTTGGAAGGAAGGTGCCGTACCACAGGACTTGAGGGACGCCAAGATCATCACCCTCTACAAAAACAAAGGGGAGAGAAGCGACTGCAACAACTACAGGGGCATCTCCCTCCTCAGTGTTGTTGGCAAAGTCTACGCACGAGTTGTTCTCGTTCGTCTACAGAAGCTTGCCGAACGTGTCTACCCCGAGTCTCAGTGTGGCTTCCGCGCTGAGCGATCAACGGTAGACATGATATTTTCCATCCGTCAACTCCAGGAGAAATGCAGAGAACAGAACATGCCCCTGGAAGTCACCTTCATCGACCTCACCAAAGCGTTCGATCTGGTCAGCAGAGAGGGCCTTTTCAAGATCCTGCCAAAGATAGGATGCCCATCAAAGTTGCAAAGCCTCATCGAATCGTTTCACACCAACATGCAGGGGATAGTGCAGCACGATGGCAACGTCTCAGAGCCATTCAACATGCGCAGCGGAGTGAAACAGGGCTGTGTACTTGCGCCAACCCTCTTTGGGATTTTCTTTGCTATGCTCCTGAGGCATGCCTTCAGCACAGCAACAGAGGGAATCTACCTGCACACAAGATCTGACGGCAGGCTTTTTAACCTCGCCCGCCTGAAAGCCAGAACCAAAGTACGCGAGGCTCTCATCAGAGACATGCTGTTCGCAGACGACGCTGCAGTCACAACCCACACACAGCAGGAGCTTCAGACCCTGATGGACCGCTTCTCCCAGGCATGCAAGGACTTCGGGCTTACCATCAGCCTGAAGAAGACTAACGTCTTGGCGCAAGGCACGGAAGCACCACCAACCATCACCATCGACGACTACGAGCTGGAGGTCGTGAATCAGTTCACGTACCTGGGGTCCACGATCAGCAACAACCTCTCCCTTGATACAGAGATCAACAAGAGGATTGGAAAATCAGCCTTCACACTCGCTCGCCTCACCACATGAGTGTGGGAGAATCCCAAACTCTCTGTCAAGACGAAGATGGCAGTGTACAACGCCTGCGTCATCAGCACACTGCTCTATGGGAGTGAGATGTGGACAACATACGCCCGGCAGGAAAAGAGACTGAACTCCTTCCACTTGCGCTGCATTCACCACATCCTGGACATATCGTGGCAGGACAAAGTGCCCAACACAGAAGTTCTGTCCCACGCCGGCCTTCCCTCCATGTTCACTCTACTCAGGCAGCGCAGGCTCCGCTGGCTAGGCCACGTTCACCGTATGGAGGATGGCAGAATCCCCAAAGACGTCCTCTACGGAGAACTGGCAACTGGCAGGAGAGACGTTGGCCGCCCATAGCTGCGCTTTAGAGATGTCTGCAAGAGAGACATGAAGGTCCTGGAGATCAACACAGAGCGCTGGGAGGACCTTGCAACGGACCGTTCAAAATGGAGAGGCACCCTGACCAGACAGCTCAAGGCGGGTGAAGAGAGACAGACTGCTGCAGCAGATGAAAAAAGGACCCGCAGGAAGAACCGCCACAGACCCAGCAGCACGGAGACCACCCACAAGTGCGACCTGTGTGACAGGGACTGCCATTTGCGCATCGGCCTGTTCAGCCACAGGCGGTGCTGTTCCAGCAGAGTAGACGTTTAGGATTCTCTTCCATGGTCATCATAGACCGATGGAGGCCGATGGACGAGAGGAACATCGATTCAAATTAAGCTCTTTCTACAAATAATATTTTTTGAAGAATGTTTAACTGCTAATGAATCTGGATGTAAATAGTTTGTATTAACTGTTATATCACAGTTTATAATTATAGTGTTTTAAGAAAATTCCTTCATAAAGTGTAATCACAGTGACAGGTGACCAAATCTACTCATTTGCTCAAGAATCGTGTTGGTAGTCATACCTGTGCTGGTCCTCTTGCTCTCATTTTTTTTTTAACCTAACACCAAAAAGGAAGATTGAAAAATTATGAACCAGCTATGCAAAACTGATTTGACACAGGCAGAAAGCAATAACTTATACCATATCAATGGACAGTCATATTTTACTGCCTCATTTATCTTTCCAATGACAGTGAAAATGTCATATCCTGATTTTAAAAATTGCATCCATATATTTCCTGTGTACATGATAATGTTTAGGACTAACTGGACACAGTCTGAGGTAAACACACACATTTGTAAATTCTGCTATAATTATAGCCTCTTAGACCAGACATTAAGAGGTACAAGACCCATAGTGAACTCCAGACTGTGTGACATTAAAAGTACTGATTTAATCAACAAAGTCTAGACTCTAGAGGGTTTAAAAAGTGTAACTCATTTCTTAACCACAGTGTCTCCCCTCGCCCACTGGCAAGGCAAGGCTTTTAAAAGTGTGCTTCATTTCTTCAATACAGTGGCTCCCCTCCCCCACTGTGAAGACAAGGCCACTTCTCCCATTATGAAGGCTTTAACCAACAAACCAGCTTAATATGCTATTCTTACCCACTGTAGTTCATTAAAACAGCAATATTTAACCAATTTAGCAGATAAAATTGTAATTCTTAAAAAAGGGGAAAAGGGGAAAAAAGTGTATAAATTATAAATAAAATCAACTTACCAGAAAACGTATATATTGGGGAGAAAGGAGGCAGGCGAGGCAACGAGCTTGATGACACAGAAACTTTAGTCTTTCTCCAACATAACTTACAGCAAAAAAGACCCTGGGTGTCTGTGCCTTCTTCTTTTATATCTTTTATACCATCCATCGAGACCCGGAACTTTTGACCATCACACATTATGTTGAGAACAAAGCCTGTGTGGCACATTAACATGATATAATGCCAGTGCCACTCTCACACCCTTCTTCTCCCAGTGGCTCTGGCATTTACTCCTCTCCCTGGGGGGTGCTTAATCCTTACTGTCCCATCTGACCCCCCCCCCCCCCGCCCCCGGTAACACCTCCTCTTTCGGTCCATTGATCCCTGAGTGGAGAAGTCCAACACCAGAAAGGGCACTAACCCTCCCAACCTTTGGGCTTGAGCTGGCGCCCATAGCGGCTGTAGTGGGGGGTTACCGATCCAGTCGAACCATTCTGCTGGTGGACTGTACAGGAGGGCACGTCAGTCTCTGGAGGGAAAAAGGGAGGGAGAGAAAAAACATCAGCTTCCAGAGCGCAGGTCCCTGCTGAGGGATCACCAACTTGCAGAACCACCAACAGTGGGTGTCCACGCTGGGGAGCTTGGGCCACCACCATCTGCTCGTCTGCCAACACAAAAGTGGGCTTAAGCCTGTCGATGCAGATAGTCTCCCTACATCCCCCCAAGTCTAACACAGAATGCTTTGCCCCAGATTGCAACACCCTGAACGGTCCGTCGTACGGTGGGCGCAGCGGGGTCCGGTCCATATCATGCCTGACAAAAACAACACTGGCGTTCTGCAAGCTTTTTGGGATGAAGGTGCGAGGACAACAATGATGGGCTGGGCCCAATATGTTAAAAGCCTCCATACTGTGCAAAAATTGCGTGGACAAATCAGCCTTGGGTGCGGGGCTTTCCGGTAAAAACTCTCCGGGGATCCGCAACAGCTGAGAAAAAACAAGTTCTGCCGGGTAGGCTGCCAAATCCTCCTTAGGTGCGGAGCACAACCCTAAAAGAACCCAGGGCAGGTGATCAACCCAATTTCAGAATCAGAATCAGAATCAGCTTTATTGGCCAAGTATGCACAACACATACAAGGAATTTGTCTTTGGCTAAAAACTTGCTCTCGTCGTTCAGGTGGAGGATTTAAATAAGGATTCAATGACAACAGAGTATGTACAGTAAATTACAGTCTGTCCACGTTTCTATGAAAGGATGCAAATATATACAGGAATATATGCAGTTATTTACTCAGACTAACCACACTTTGCAGAAATATATGAAAAAATATACAGTCACACAGTATTTCAATGTGAACTCAGATTCAGTGATATAATGTGAATGAAGTAAAAAGCAGTGTGAGAGTTATGTGCAATGTAATAATGGATGAAAAGTCATGAGTACAGCAACAGGTAGGACTAGGTGAATGTTAGGAGTTCATCAGAGTGATGGCTTGAGGAAAGAAACTGTTCCTGTGACGGGTGGTTTTGACCTTCAGTGATCTGTAACGACGACCAGAAGATAGAAGTTCAAACAGTTTGTGGCCGGGGTGTGATGGGTCAGCACAGATGTTTCCCGCCCGTTTCCTGGTTATGGACCGATATAAGTTCTCAATGGAGGGTAGGTCGGTACCAATGATCCTCTCCGCAGACTTAATGATCCGCTGCAGTCTGGTCTTGTCCTGTTTAGTGGCAGATCCAAACCAGACAGTGATGGAAAAGCAGAGGACAGATTGGATGATGGTGGTGTAGAAGACAACCAGCAGCTCCTGAGGCAAATCAAACTTCTTGAGCTGACGCAGAAAAAAACAACCTCTGCTGGGCCTTTTTCCGGACAGTGTCTACATGGGAGGACCACTTCAGGTTCCGGGAGATTGTGGTACCCAGAAACTTGAAGGAGTCCACAGTGGACACTGTGCTGTTGAGGATGGTGAGTGGGGGGAATGAAGGAGGGGTGTCACCTGAAATCCACAGTCATCTCCACCGTTTTGGCTGGGTTAAGTTCAAGATGGTTCTGGCTGCACCAGAGGATCAGCTGCTCCACCTCCCGCCTGTATGCAGACTCATCATCATCCCGGATCAAACCGATGACTGTGGTGTCGTCCGCAAACTTCAGGAGCTTCACCAAAGGGTCCTCTGAGGTGCAGTCGTTGGAGTAGAGGGAGAAGAGCAGTGGGGAAAGGACACATCCTTGGGGGGCGCCAGTACTAATTTTTCGGGAGCTGGATGTAAATCTCCCTAGCTTCACCTGTTGCCACCTGTCAGTCAGAAAGCTGGAGATCCACTGGCAGGTGGAGGGGGGCACCTTGAGCTGGAGGAGTTTCTGATGAAGAATGCCTGGGATGATGGTGTTGAACGCTGAGCTGAAGTCGACAAACAGGATCCTGGCGTACGTCCCTGGGGAGTCAAGGTGTTGCAGGATGTAGTGTAGTCCCATATTCACTGCATCATCCACTGACCTGTTTGACCGGTAGGCAAACTGCAGTGGGTCCATCAGGGGGCCTATGATGACCTTCAGGTGGTTCAGCACCAATCTTTCCAAGGATTTCATGACCACAGAGGTCAGGGCAACAGGTCTGTAGTCGTTTAATCCTGTAACAGAGGGTTTCTTGGGAACTGGAATGATGATGGAGCGTTTGAAGCAGGAAGGCACTTCACACAGCTCCAGTGATCTATTAAAGATCCGGGTGAAGATGGGGGCCAACTCGTTGGAGCAGACTCTCAGGCAGGACGGAGACACACCATCAGGTCCTGCAGCCTTCTTGATCTTTTGTCTCTGAAAGACCCGGCACACCTCCTCTTCACAGATCGTTAGTGCTGGTGGGAGGTCAGAGTGGAGGAGGGATGGAGTTCCTGGGGCTGCAGATAATCCTTTTGTGTGGGTGGGAGGTGAGAACTGTAGGTTCTTTTCAAACCTACAGTAAAAGCTGTTTAGGTCGTTAGCCAGCTGGAGGTTTTCCACAGGGTGGGGGGATGGTCTCCTGTAGTTGGTGATATTCTGCAGGCCTCTCCAGACAGAAGCAGAGTTGTTGGCTGAGAAGTTTTTTTGTATCTTCTCACTGTAGCTCCTCTTAGCAAGCCTGATCTCCTTCGTCAGCATGTTTCTGGCCTGCTTGTACAGAGTCCAGTCACCAGTCCTGTAGGCCTCCTCCTTGGTCTGACGTAGCTGCTTCAGTTTAGGAATGAACCAGGGTTTATTGTTGTTGTATGTGCAGAAGGTCTTGGTCTGCACACACATGTCCTCGCAGAAAAAGATGTATGACGTCACAGTGTCAGTGAGTTCATTTAGGTTAATGGCTGCATCTTCAAAAACACTCCAATCTGTACAGTCAAAGCAGGCTTGTAACTCCAGTTTTGATTCCTCAGTCCATTTCTTCACAGTCCTTACAACAGACTTGGAAGTTTTTAGTTTCTGTCTGTATGTTGGAATAAGATGGAGCAGACAGTGGTCAGAAAAACCCAGAGCTGCACGGGGGACGGCATGATAGGCGTTTCTTAAAACTGTGTAACAGTGGTCAAGTGTATTTGTGTCCCTGGTGGGACATTTAATATGCTGTCTGTATTTAGGAAGCTCATTTGTGAGATTAGCTCTATTGAAATCACCTAGAATGATAAGCAGAGAGTCTGGATGTTTTTCCTCCACGTCTGCTATCTGGTCAGCGAGGTGCTGCAGGGCCTCCGCTGTACAAGCAGCAGGCGGGATATAAATTCCGACCAGAATAAACGAGGAGAACTCTTGCGGTGAATAAAAGGGTTTACAGTTTATGAACAGTGACTCTAGGTTAGGGCTACAAAACTTCTTCAACACTGGGACATCAGTACACCAACCTTTGTTTATGTAGAAGCAGATTCCACCACCTTTAGTCTTTCCAGAGAATTCTCGGCTGCGATCAGTGCGAAACAGTTGGAATCCGTCCAGGCGCACCGCGCTGTCCGGGATGTGTTCACTCAGCCAGGACTCTGTGAAACAAAGGGCGCCAGATCTGCTAAAATCCCGGTTTTTGTGAGTCAGGAGCAGCAGTTCATCCATTTTGTTCGCCAAAGAGCGGATATTCGCCAGATGGATCGATGGGAGCGGCGTGTGAAATCCTCGTTTCTTCAGCCTGACTAGCGCACCGGCACGTTTACCACGCCGCCTTCGTTTCCGGCCAGCGCCAATAGCCGCTGCTCCCACAGCTAAGATCGACTGAAAAAACTTCAGATCAGCAGCAGAAACTGGCGGAGAAGTTGCATTGGGAGGTAGTCTGAGTGAAAGTAGTTCCTCCCTTGAATAGGTGACTCGGACAGAAGAGCAGAAGTCCAAAAAAACACACAAAATTATCAAAAACATCAGAGAGCATCAGTGGCTGCCATCTGCGGCGCCATCTTGAATTTTTTTTTTTTTTTTTCATCCCTGAGCAAAGCTCTGAGTGCTGTTTTAATTAAGTTACCTATGAAAATGCTCACATAACCCGTTAGCCTGGGGGTTGTACGCAGTAGTGCGGTGAATTTTGATCCCCAGGCTCTGGGCCATTGCAGACCAGTGTTCTGAAACGAATTATGGACCCCTGTCGGAAGTGATGTCTGACGGGGATCCGGACTGTATTACCCAAGCCAGCAAAAAAGCACAAGCCATTTCTCCCGACGTGGTAGAAGCCAGCAGGACTCCTTCAGGCCAGCGTGTGGTGCGGTCTACGATTGTTAAGAGGTGCATAAAACCTTGTGATGGCAGGAGGGGTCCCATCAAATCCACGTGGACATGGTCAAACCTCCTGGCTGGGATTTGGAATGGCTTGAGAGAGGCTCTGGTGTTCTTGTGCACTTTGGCCCACTGGGACACGAAGCAAGCTGCAGCCCACTCTTTCATGTTCTTGCGCAAGCATGACCAGACAAATGTTGCCCCCACTACCTTCAATGAAGCGCCCACTCCCAGATGTGAAAGGGAGTAGACCGACTCAAAAACGCAACGGCACCAAGAGCTTGGAACCACCGGGCGCGGGCGGCCAGTGGAGACGTCTCAGAGCAAGAGAGGGCAACCTTCTTGCACCACCCTGCTCTCCAACCTTAACCCAGTAGGCGCAGACTGGAGGGCGCAAATGTCCGCGTCCCCGGCTTGCTCCACGGCCCTCACAGAGAAGTCTATTCCCATGTAGACCGGGGAGACTAACACACGTAACAGACAATCGACCACGACGTTGATCTTACCGGTGGCATCTTGAATGTCGGTAATAGATTCTGAAATCGTGGACGAATGGCATTGCTCCCAGGCCAGCTACGGTTCCGAGACCTTGGCCATCGTGTACGTCAGTGGATTATGGTCCAAGAATGTGGTAAACTCACGCCCCTCTAACCAAAACTGGAAATTTATCCAACGTGCTGCATTTGCATTCCTTGTCGTGCAAAGTCTGGCTGAAAAATGAGTGGCTGCCATGAACCTGAGACATACTGCTCCACCACTGCCCCTATGGCAACATCAGACGAGTGAGTGCTATCCATGCAGACGGATCCGGGTGGGCTAACAATGCGGCATCCGCAAGTGCTGTTTTGGCATTACCAAAGCCTGGACTTGCTCGGAAGTCCAGTTGATGGCCTCCACGGCTTTCTTTTTTAAAGCACGGCATACAATGGCTGCATCAGCTGAGCTGTCCAGGGAAGGAAATGGTTATAAAAATGAACCAGTCCCACAAACTCCTGTAGTGCTTTCATGGTCTGTGGGAGCAGAAAGTCCGACAAAGCTCACATCTTGTCCGGTAATGGAATCGTGCCCTCCGGCGAAATGTGGTGTCCCAATAAATCAATCTCTGGCATGCCGAACTGGCACTTCACCAGGTTAACTACCAGCCCGTGTGCCTCCAACCTCTGGAAACCTGTCTTGAGATGGGCGATGTGCTCCTCCTCTGACGTGCTAGCTACCAGAATGTCATCTAAGTAAACAAAAACAAAGGAAAAGTGGTGAAGCACTGCATCCATCATCCTCTGGAAAGTCTGTGCCACGCCTTTTAATCTGAACGGCATGCGCATAAACTCAAAATAGCCGAAAGGAGTTATTACCGCTGTTTTGGAACATCTTCCATGTGCACCGGGACCTGATGGTATCCGCGGATCAGATCCACTTTCGAAAAAACAAGCGCCCCAGCCAGGTGCACAGAAAAATCCTGGATATGCTGAATGGGATAACGATCATGTTCCGTGGCGTTATTCAAGCGCTGGAAATCACTGCATGGTTGCCACGACCCATCAGCTTTAGGCATTATGTGTAGCAGGGATGCCCATGGGCTGTTGGAGCTCCTGACGATGTCCAACTGCTCTAAGCTGGCAAAATCCTCTCACGCGCTGGCCAGTTTATCTGCGTCCAAACGTTGAGATTGCATGAACACCTTTTGTCGTTATAAAGTGATCAATCCCGTGTTTCGTTACCATAGCCAAAAAAGTCAGGACAGTGAGTGCTGGGACTTTGGCAAGCAAATGTTTGTACTTACCCCCTGGAGCTATAACTTTAGCCAGTGTTGTCGACCCAGCTCCCCGAGCTGTGCAGGGTAGTGAGGTAAAAGAGACAGAATCCACTAATTTCCTATTAGCAACATTGACTAACAGCCCATAAGCACATAAAAAAATCTGCTTCTTAAAATGGGGATGGAACATGCAGCTATCACAAAGTCCCACTGAAAGTAACGTCTGTTTAAGCATATCATCAGTGTCCGCTCTCCAAATGTCCTGATGGTGGATCCGTTGGAGGCCGTGAGCTCAGGACAGCTGCGTCCTGCCACCCTGTCTGCGTTGACTGGCAGGATGAGGCTCTTCTGGGAGTTGGAGTCCACCAAAAACCGTCTCCCCGAACGTGTGTCCATGACATAAAGCAGTCTGTTCCTGTCACCATTGGTTGCAGCTGCCACTGAATTCCGAACGTGCTGTCTTCCCGGCTTCTTGAATTGGCACGGGGACAGGCAGCATTTGGCATTCGAGCCGAAACAGCGATGATAAAAGCAGATCGCCCGTTCCGTTGTCTCCTGGTGTCCATCTCAGCTACCACGAATGGCTCCTTGACCTCGCTGGAGTCCCTCACAGATGCTGGTGCCACTGTCTGCACGCTGAGAGTTCTGGTCGCTGAAATGATGCAGTCCGCTTCCTGCGCCAGGGCGCGGTAGTCCTTAGCAATCAGCCGTGGTGAGTTGGCCATGATCGCCCTTGCTGTAGCCAGTAGGCTCCTGAGGAACAAGTGGGCAAACACAAAAGATTCGTCGTCCTTCCCCTTCAGTGCCATCATGCTCTCCATGAGGATCCATTGCTGATCTGTCCCTTTACTCCGAACGCATTAGGAGTCTCTCTGCCCTCTCTCACTGTCAGAAAGGGTATAGCACTGGAGAAGCATCCTCTTGAGTGCTTCATGTTTTCTTTGGGCCGGCGGATCCTGGAGCAGGCTTGTCACCTGTTGCGTGGGGTGTGCATCCAGCACAGCGACCATGTAGTAATACCTGGTATTTTCCTTTGTTATTCTGCAGAGTGTGAACTGGGTTTATATGTGTAAGAACCTCGCGGTTGGGTTGTGAAGCCAGAAGTCTGGGAGCTCGAATGAGACCACGCACACGGCGCTGGTGCTCTCTCTCCAGGCAGTCTCTGGGGCGGTGCTTGGCTCGCTTTCCATGGCAATTCTTAGGGTCACCAATGTGGAGAGAGGAGGCAGGCGAGGCAACGAGCTGGATGACAAAGAAATTTTATTCTTTCTCCAACATAACTTACAGCAAAAAAGATCCTGGGTCTCTGTGCATTCCTCTTTTATATCTTTTATACCATGCATCAAGACCCGGAACTTCTGACCATCATACATTATGTTTAGAACAAAGCCTGTGTGGCATATTAACATGACATAATGCCTATGCCACCCTCACACCTTGCGACAGCACAGCGCCAACCCCGAATCAGATGAATCCACCTCAAGGACAAACTGGAGCTGTGTGTCGACCTGGGCCAAGATTGGTGTTTCCGTGAATAGGTGCTTTAATTTTACAAATGCCTGTTCAGCTGCCTCGGTCCAGCAAAAGGGGACCTTAATGGAGATCAGCTGCGACAAGGGCAGTGCCACCCCACTGTAGTTCCTGATGAACCTGCGATAAAAGTTCACAAACCCGAGGAAGCGCTGAAGCTCTATACGGGAGTGGGGAGTTGGCAAATCCAGCACTGACCTCACTTGGCCGGGTCAGCAATAAGTCGCCCTTCAGCCACTCTGAAGCCCAAGAAGGTGGTTGATGTTGTGGAGAACTCACACTTCTCGGCTTTGATGTAGAGCTGGTTCTCCAAGAGCTGTTGTAAAACAGCCCTGACATTGGCTTCATGTTCCTCTGGCGAGCGGGGGAAGAATAGAATGTCATCCAAGTAGACAAAAATGAACTGGTAGAGCATATCGCAAAGGACATCGTTTATTAATCGCTGGAAGACGGCGGGGGCGTTAGTGAGCCCAAAAGGCATTACTAAATATTTGAATTGCCCCTAGTGAGTTTTAAACGCTGTCTTCCATTCGTCGCCTTCGCGAATGCAGATCAGATGGCACGCATTCCTAAGGTCTAACTTGGTGAATACCCATGAGCGCTGAAGGAGCTCAAATGCTGAATTAATCAAAGGCAGAGGGTATTTGTCTTTGATGGTAATTGCATTGAGCTCCCGGTAGTCAATACACAGGTGCAACGAGCCATCCTTCTTTCCGACGAAGAAGAATCCAGCTCCAAGTGGAGCTGATGATGGCCTAATAAGGCCAGCGTTCAGCAATTCCTTCATGTTTTTCTCCATTGCCTCCCTCTCCGTGCAAGAAATACTATACAACTGACTGGATGGCAGCCTCGCCCCCGGGATGAGATCTATAGCACAATCATAAGAGCGATAAGGCGGCAGCGACAACACTCTCAATTTGCTAAAGACCTCTCCCAAATTGTGATTAGCATGGGGATGAGGCTGAGGTCCGGTGGCTCAACCAGGGGGAGGGAGATGGACAGAGATGGGTAACACTCTGCTGAATGCATACAGTGAGCTATACAGAAAGGACTCCAGGAGGAGATGGTGTTTTGATCCCAATTAATTATTGGGTTATGCCTCTGGAGCCAAGGGTAACCAAGAACCTCCGGGAAAAATGAAACAGGAAGAACCAGGAATGAGAGTTCCTCCCGGTGGTTCCTGGAAAGGAAGATGGAAATCGGCACCATGCTTTGGGTGACCACCGCGACCTCCCTCCAGATATGGTAGTGATCCTTTGATCACGGGGCAATTTACTTGTGGGAATGCCCACCTGCCTAACGAACTCAGCAGAAACAAAATTACCCTCTGACCCCGAGTCAACCAGCGCCATAGTCTTCCTCTCAACCCCCGGCAATTGCATGATGGCTGAAATTGAAAAATTACAAGGGGGAGTAGATTTTGTCGCGGCCGCCAGACCCACCATGGTTACTGATGGGCCGCGTCTCTTTGGCCACTGGCGGCATTCATCCAGACTGTGATTCCGTAAACCACAGTACGCGCATGTGCCAACCCTTCACCTTTGCCAGTGCTCATTTTTGGTCAAATGCTGAGGGAGCTCCATCAGTTTGGGCGAACAGCAGGTGCCGCCAGTGTCAGTAGCCACAGCAGGCGCACGCTCAGCGCACAGGCAAGAAGAGGACTTGCGCTCCTTTGCGCACTCACAGTACTGGTTGTCCAACCCAACAGTCTGATCTATGAGACCTTCGAGAGTCTCCAGAACAGGGTGAACTGCCAGATTATCAAGGAGTTGAGCGTTTAATCTCTGCACAAAGCAATCTCATTCCACCCCGAATCATCCGCTACAAACCGGAACTCCACCGGATACTCAGCTGCTGACCGAGTGCCCTGGCGGAGTGTCATCAGGCGGCTCATGACATTGCCCTGACTCTCGGTATGGCCAAACGCGCAAGAGAAAGTGTCCACAAATTGATCAGACTGTACTGATGCCCCTCGGGGTTATCAATCATGGACCATGCCCACTCAAGGGCTCGGTCCTTGAGCAACAGTGTAAAGAACTGAATTTTGGCCATGTC
Source organism: Pholidichthys leucotaenia (assembly GCA_020510985.1). Lineage (NCBI taxonomy): Eukaryota > Metazoa > Chordata > Actinopteri > Cichliformes > Pholidichthyidae > Pholidichthys > Pholidichthys leucotaenia. Next base: position 411,012,356 of record CM035841.1, on the reverse strand, counting down.
CCCAGGGGACTCCTCCCCGACCTGCTCCAAATACATGCAAACTTGAATAAGGAAGCCTTTGCATTTCCCCACCTCCCCAGCGTACAGGGTAGGCGTGGGAATGGAGGTGGTACGGCGCACCGTAGTACGGGGAGCAGGCTGAAGAGGAGGAGCCCAAGGAGGCGCATTGGGCTGCACGGTGGCGCAGTGGTTTAGCACTGTTGACAGCACAGTTTTACCCTCGGCCGGGGGACCGCGGGGATCATGAGATCGTGGGTTCGATCCCAGCCCCCGACCAACAGTGAGCTGTGTGGAGTTTGCATGTTCTCCCCGTGTTGCGCGGGTTTACTCCGGGATTTCTCCGGTTTCCTCCCGCATACCAAAAACATGTAGGTTTAGGGCGCTCGCGCACGCAGCGACCAGCAGCCGGTGGCTTGTCACCAGACTGCAACCAAGTCTACCTACGGGTACAAATAAGTAACAAAAAAAAAAAAAAAAAAAAAAAATTAGTCCAAAGCCTCATCATGTTCGAAACCTGGTGCGTCAGCACAGCGAGCTGGTGCTCGGTTGCCGACAAGCGATCCAGAGCAGACAGCTCCTGAGGTGAGGCACCGGCTGAGCCATCCTGGCTGGCTCATTCTGTCATGGTTAATTAAGCTGACAGCTCATGTGCACGATGCAACAGCACAGGAAAAGTGACCACACGAAGGGGCAAGTTGGAAAGTTTATTAAATTGCTAACAAGCGCACAGCTGAAGAAACAGTCACTCACCAGAGGAACCAGCCTGTGGAGAGAAGAAGAGAGCTGTGAGCAGAGGAGCAGAGAAAGGGGAAATGGGCGAGCCAAATTGCCACTTACTGGGGAAACCAGGGAGAACCGGCAGGGCGCCAGCGATGAATAGGCGAACCATTAGGGTGTGGGGAATGCCTTACCGGATGGAGGTTGTAGCCGAGGAGTTATGGAGATGTGGCAGGAGAGCATGCACAGTCCTGGAGACACACCCGCACGATGGCAGCAACCTGAAGGAGAGAGGAAAAACAAGGTGAGATAGCGTGTCAACACTTGTTGTAACATACTTGCTTGTCATAAATGGGCAGTATACCCAGATGAGCCAGCGTTGAATGAGCGGAGAGTGCCTCCTTAAGTACGCTGGCTGATGAGTGGGCGCAGGTGCGTCTTCTGACTCAGGTGCAGTGATGAATTCACGAAAGTGAGACGGGACGGGAGGGGCATGCTCTCACTGCCCATGATAATTTCATAATATCTCTGTCTTAAGAATAGGTTTCTTTTCTCAATTTCATTTAGTAGTACATCATCTACTTTCTTTTTGGTATGCTTGATTTGTTGAAATACTTTCTGATCATTTGTTCCTTGATATTTCATCTCAAATTCCCTTAAATTCTCAGAGTATTTCTTAAAGGTTTTCAATCTTGCTCTTTTCAATAATACCCTTTTTGCTATTCGTTTTCCTCAAATATCCACCTTCAAAGCGTCCCATAGTATGGTTCGATCAACTTCCCCATTATTGTTATCTTCTATATATTGTTTGATTTCTTTTTTATATCCTCTAACAGTTCTTTGTTGGTCAGTATTCCCACATTGATTGTCCAACATGTTTGTGTTTCACGGGCATTTAACTGTATCTTTAAATATACAGCATTGTGATCTGAAATATCAGCTCCTCCTATTTTACATTTGTCTACTCTGCATCCGTCACTTCTATTTATAAAGAAGTGATCTATCCTCGAGTGGATCTTATGTCTGGCCGACTGATGAGTATAATCTTTTTCATATGAATTGAGACTCCTCCAAATGTCAATAATACCCATTTCTTCTAGCGACAGTCTTAAAAATTTTGTCAGATGTCTTGTTTTTCTTTATACTTGCTGTGTCCAGGTTATGATTAATAATTATGTTAAAATCACCTCCACGGATTAGAATTCCCTCAGTTTCTGTTGCAATGTTATCAAAGAGAGCTTTGAAAAAAGTGTTTATCAAATTCAGGAGGAGCATAGACATTTACCTGAGTGACAGATTCATTTTCCAGCTTCCCTTTCACCAGAATATATTGTCCCTTTTTATCCCTGATTTCTTTTCCAAATTCAAACTTAGTTGTATATGAAATTAATATCAACACTCCTCTTTTATGTCCCTGTTTGCATGAGCCATAATATGAGTTTCTACATCCTAATCTTTTAAAGTTTTCATGCTCTTTTTGGGATAAGTTAGTCTCTTGCAGAAATATAATTTCCACCTGTCATGGCTGGTGAGTGCACACCCCCTCCTTATCCTTTGTTACTCCTCAGGTAATAAACGCACCTGGGTTAGGAGATGCACCTGCTGCCTCTCATCTGCAAGCGTTTAAAAGGATCAGCTCTTCAGTGCTTTGATCCTGGCTCGTCTGCGTATACTGCCTAGTGGAATCCTAAAAAGCAAGTATTGCTTATGCCTTTAGGTGAAGTTTCCGTACTCACCTGTCTCTTTCTCCCTTCTCCAGGTTGCTGCCACTGTGCGGGTGCGTCTTCGGGGACTGTGTGCGCTCACCTGCCCCTTCATCCTCGCTCAACTGCAACCATACTCCACCCGGTCAGGCACCACCAGCTCCACCAACCTCACCCTGCTGGTTCGTCTCTTCCCCGCTGGGGTCCATGCCGGTTCTCCCTGTTATCTCACGGAAGTGGCAATTTGGCTCGCCCAATTTCCTGATCTCCATTCCTCTGTTCACAGCTCTTGTTCTCTCTCCACAGGCTATTTCCTCTGGTGAGTAATGTTTTCCTTAGCTGTGCTTCTAACCTTTTGAAATTCAATAAATCCTCAAACGTGTTTTGTGGTTTTGATTGTCCCTTTGTTGCTGCATTGTGCATGTGGACTGTCTTTATTAATAATCATGACAGAACGAGCCAGCCAGAATCTCGGCTCAGCAGGTGCAGCAGCATCAGGGCAATCTCCTCTGGAGCGCTTAGATGAGACCGAGAGGCAGGTGACTGTGTTAACCCAGCAGCTGCAAACCATTACGCAGCAATTGGGCACCGTCACCCAACATTTGGCTAAGCCGGCTCCTCCGGCTCCTCCTCCTCCAGCTGCCTCTGTTGTTCAATCTACCGTGCGCCGTATCACCTCTGTTCCCACACCTGCCCCGTGTGCGGGGGAGGTGGGGAAGTGTAAGGAGTTTGCCAGGTATGGCTGTATTTATAGCAGGTTGTGGGGGGAGTACCCGGGGGATGCTGCAAAAATTCATTTTATGACCCTATTGTTATGGGACCAGGCCCTCACTTGGGCACGGTCCATGATAGACAGCCCTGGAGGGGTTGGGTACATGTTTGATCAATTTGTGGTCACCTTCACTCTTGCATTTGACTATACTGAGAGTCAAGGGAACATCATGAACCGCCTTCTGTCACTCTGCCAGGGCACTTGGTTGGTGGCAGAGTACTCAGTGGAGTTCCGGGTCGAAGCAGCGGAATCGGGGTGGAACGAGACTGCCTTACGCAGTGCATTCCTCTTTGGTTTGAACGAACACCTCCATGATGACCTGGCAGTTCATGCAGTTCCTGACACTTTGGATGGGCTAAATGATCAGGCCCTGGGGTTAGACAATCGCTACCATGAGCATGCAAAGGAGCGGCAGTCCTCCTCTTGCTCGCTTGCCACGCAGGTGCCCACCGTGGCTGCTGACACAGGTGGTGCTGGTCCTCCTCCCGAGCCGATGAAGCTCAGTCGGTTCCAGCTGACTGACCAGGAGCGTTGGTGAAGGAGGAAGGCTGACGTGTGCATGTGTTGTGGTTCAATGAAACACAATCTGAACGAGTGCCACCTGCGGCCAAAAGATGTGGCCCGTCAAACTTTCTCCCTCGGCAATTTCTCTATTTCGGCCCTTGTGCAAATGCCGGGGTCGAGAGGAGGACTATGGCGCTAGTGGATTCGGGGGAAGAGGGGAATTTTATCTTGTCCCAGCTGGTACAGGGCATGGGTATTCCCACTGTTTAATTGCCCAATAATTAAAATATCACCACCATAACTGGCGAAGAGGTCGTGGTAGTCACCTAACGCACAGCACCTATTGCCATCATTCTTTCTGGGAACCATCGGGAGGAACTTTTGTTCCTAATCCTTCCAAATCCATCCTCCCCGATGGTCCTTGGCTATCCGTGGCTCTGGAGGCATAACCCCATTATTAACTGGGGCCAAAACTCCATCTCCTCCTTGAGCCCGTTCTGTTTTGCTCACTGTTTGAGTTTGGCCAAGTGTTTGCCGTCTCTCCCCATCTCCTCTCCTCTGGTCGAGACGCCGGACCTCAGCCTCGTTCCAGGACTTACCATGATTTGGGAGAGGTCTTCAGCAAGTCGAGAGCACTGTCGCTTTCGCCTCATCGCTCTTACGACTGTGCTGTGGATTAATATCCACAGCACAGTCGCCCCCCGGGATAATTCCCGGGGGGCGAAGCTGCCGTCTAGCCGGCTCTGTAACATTTCTGGCCTGGAGAGAAATGCAATGGAGAGATACATAAAGGACTCATTGAACGCCGGCCTTATTCGGCCATCTTTGGCTCCTCTCGGAGCAGGGATTTTTTTCGTTGGGAAAAAGGATGGCTCACTGTGCCCGTACATAGACTACCGGGAGCTGAACACAATTACTATTAAGGACAAATATCCTTTGCCCTTAATCAATTCCGCGTTCGAGCTCCTCCAGCACTCATGGGTATTCACCAAATTAGACCTTCGAAACACATACCACCTAGTCCATATTCATGAAGGGGATGAGTGGAAGACGGTGTTTAGGATGCACCAGGGGTAATTTGAATATCTGGTCATGCCATTTGGGCTCACTAATGCCCCCGCCGTCTTCCAGCGGCTCATAAATGATGTCCTTCATGATATGGTTAATCAGTTCATCTTCGTCTATTTGGATATTTTGATTTTCTCCCGCTCACCAGAGGAACATGAAGTCCACGTAAGAGCTGTTTTACAGTGGCTCTTGGAGAACGAGCTCTACGTTAAGGCCGAATAGTGTGAGTTCTCCACCAGTTCCACCTCCTTCTTGGGCTTCATAGTTGCTGAAGGGAGACTGATTGCCGACTAGGCCAAGGTGAAGGCAGTGCTTGATTGACCAACTCCCCATTCCTGTAGGAAGCTTCAACGCTTCCTCGGGTTTGCAAATTTCTACAGCAGGTTCATCAGGAACTATAGTGGGATTGCACTGCCCCTCACAAAGCTGACCTCCATTAAGGTCCCTTTCCGCTGGACCGAGGCAGCTGAACAGGCTTTTACTAAAGCCTGTTCTCAGAAACACCCATCTTGGCTCAGGTCAACACCCAGCTCCAGTTTGTCCTCGAGTTGGATGCTTCTGATTCGGGGGTGGGCTCTGTCCTCTCGCAGCGCACACCCTCTGATCACAAGCTCCATTCGTGCACATTTTTTTTTCTTGGTGGCTCACGCCGGCCGAACAAAATTACAACGTAGGGGACAGAGAGCTCCTTGCCATTAAGTTGGCATTAGAAGAATGGAGACATTGGTAAGAGGGGGCTACTCACACCATTGTCGTGTGGACCGACCACAAGAACTTAGAGTATTTGCGGTCGGCCCCCCAACTTAATGCCAGGCAGGCTCGTTCGGCCTTATTTTTTCAGAGGTTCAACTTTATCATCACCTACTGACCTGGTTCCTGGAATACCAAACCAGATGCGTGCTCATGCCAGTTTGATTCCAAGCAGGTAGCGCCCCCATCCCATCCTCAGCCTATTCTCCCCTCTTCATGTGTCCTCGGAGCCCATACTTGGGATATTGAGCAGGGGGTCCATCAGGCCCAGTCTTGGGAGCTCGAAGCAGCGGGATGCCCCCGGAACTGCCTGTACATCCCTGCCTCTCTCCGAAGCGCTGTCATCCACTGAGGCCACACCAGCTGCTTCGCCTGCCATCCTGGGATCACTCATACCACCAGTCTTATTCGGTGGCTGTTCTGGTGGCCCGTGCTGTGGCGGGACGTGCAGGAGTATGTTCAGGACTGTCAGATCTGTGTCCGGAGCAAGTCCGACGCCTCCCCTCCTGCTGGACTCCTCCATCCCCTGCCTATCCCAGGCCGTCCTTGGTCTCACATTGCCTTTGACTTTATTACCAGACTTCCCCTCTCTCACGGAAAATTGGTCATCCTCACCATTGTTGACCGCTTTTTGAAGGCTGTTCATCTGGTTGCCCCACTAAGCTCCCCTCGGCCTTGGAGACTACCAACCTTTTCTCCACCTATGTCATCCATCTCCGTGGCATCCCCTTCGACATCATGTCTGACCGGGGTCCCCAATTTGCATTCAATGTCTGGAAGGCCTCCTGCTGGACATTCAGGACCACCGTCAGCCTCTCTTCCGGGAATCATCCTCAGAGCAACAGGCAGGCCAAATGCGCCAAACCAGCCCTTGGAGGCCATTCTCAAGTGCGTAGTGGCCGAGAACCCCTCTTCCTGGAGCACACACCTGACCTGGGTGGAGTGCGCTCTGAATTCAGCCATCTCTACAGCAACAGAGCTTACCCCTTTTGAAGCCTCGTTGGGGTACACTCCCCCCTTATTTCCCATGACCGAGAGGGAGGTCGCGGTGCCGTCCGTGGGGACCCATGCTCGCCGCTGCTGATGTGTCTGGAGGTCCACATGTGCCGCCCTCGCCCGCTCATCTGAACGCAATAGCCTGATGGCTGACAGGGAGCGGGTCCATGCTCCAAAGTACACCATGGAGCAGCAGGTCTGGTTGGTGGCGGATCAGGTCCCATTGAAGACGGACTGCAAGAAGCTGTCTCCTTGCTTCCTGGGACCCTATCTCAAGTCCAGGGTGATTAATGATGTCACGGTCCGGCTGAGGATCCCACAGTCCATGCGGGTGCACCCAACTTTCCAAGTCTCCCATATTAAGCCCCTCTTAGTCAGCCCCCTCTGTCCTCCCCCGAAGCCACCTCCTCCTCCCCGGATGATCGATGGTCACACTGCCTTTACTGTTCAACGTATCCTGGATTTTTGCCTTCGGGGCCGAGGTCTACAGTATCTCGTCCATTGGGAGGGCTACAGCCTGGAGGAACGCTCCTGGTAATGCTCAGGTAATGAATGCACCTGGGTTAGGAGATGCACCTGCTGCCTCTCATCTGCAAGCGTTTAAAAGGATCAGCTCTTCAGTGCTTTGACCCTGGCTCATCTGGGTATACTGCCTAGCAGAATCCTAAAAAGCAAGTATCGTTTATGCCTTTAGGTGAAGCTTCCATACTCACCTGTCTCTTTCTCCCTTCTCCAGGTTGCTGCCACTATGCGGGTGCATCTTTGGGGACTGCGTGCACTCACCTGCCCCATCATCCTCGCTCAACTGCAACCATACTCCACCCGGTCAGGCACCACCAGCTCCACCAACCTCACCCTGCTGGTTCGTCTCTTCCCCGCTGGGGTCCCTGCTGGTTCTCCCTATTATCTCACGTAAGTGGCAATTTGGCTCGCCCATTTTCCCGATCTCCATTCCCCCTCTCACAGCTCTTGTTCTCTCTCCACAGGCTATTTCCTCTGGCGAGTGATGTTTTACTTAGCTGTTCTTCTGACCTTTTGAAATTCAATAAATCCTCAAACATGTTTTGTGGTTTTGATTGTTCCTTTGTTGCTGCATTGTGCATGTGGGCTGTCTTTATTAATAATCATGACACCACCTTTTCCTTCTTCATTTTTGTTTGGACTTTTGCTCTCTTTACAGGTGTATATAGACCATTTACATTTAGCAATATAATCTTAAGACAATTTTTTATCATAACACTTAAATCATGTTTTCATATGCTTCCTCAAGCAGTTTGAACTAAGACTATGCACACATTTTAAAATCACAATAAGAACATAAACCATAAGTAGCTTCCACCTGGGGGTTTTCCCCCGTGCCCCTTTTGGTAGGTGGATAGGAAATCCTCATCTTCAATAAGGGCCCATCCCTAGACTGAGAAAACCATTCAACTGATGAATCCCTTCTCAGTCTATTAAAGTCCAACATTTACACATGAACGCTCCGTCTCTTATGAATTAAGAAACTAAGCATAAGGCCATACAGTATTACAAAGCTTCTATTATGTATTCATATGAATATTTATTTCCCTTGTTATTATCAGTAAAGATGAGTCTGTATAGCAGTGGGTGAGAACGTTGTTCTTTTACCCCATATAGGAGATTTCGATTCTTCATCTCTAACTTTTACACACCAGTCTTACCATTTATAGTCCGTTACTTAACCCCTGAAATTCTCCGTCTTCCTCATTACTATTTCCTTTGAAACTCACACAATTTCTCCCTCACTCGGTACACTGTATCCCGGCTTGGGGACTAAGCTGTCCCGCCGCCTATCTTCATCTCTCCACCTCTCACCCGTTACCATCCCGGCGCTCTGTGGTTCCCTCCTTCACTGTCAGCATCGGTGTTGTTCGGCACGTCCATCTGGAATGCCCTCTCTCTTATGTCCCGTACAGCTTCCCCAGCATCGTTGTAACTCTTTACTCCATCACTCTGGTGGATTCATATTATCGTGTAGAGAGTTTGGAAGCATATGTTCCTGTCTTTTAGCGTCTTCTTTATGATATGTTCCGCGTTTCGGTACAATTTCAGCAGGATAGTCACGGTCGAACTGAATCCATGCATCTCCCACTTTAATTTTCTTCTGCCATGCTTTTTTTAAGTACCATGTCTTTGGTTTTGAATTTCTGAAAATTAACCACTATTGCTCTCAGTGGAGCACCTGTGCTTGGTTTCTTCGGCGGGGTTCTGTGGCGCATTGGATCTGCAGACTGAATTCCCCGGGAATCTCCAGCTCTCTTTTTAATAACTGTTCCAAGTAATCCTTCACAGAGCTTCTTTCAATGTCTTCCGGTAGGCCAAAAATGTGTACATTATTTCTCCAAGACCTTGCTTCGAGGTCTACCATTTTATCTTGCATGTAGTATGTCTGCTTTAGCATCTTTAGCAGCATCTCATTAACCTCCGCGTTCCACTCTTCCAGCTCGAATATGCGACCCTGAGGCCTCGGCTATACTCACCTTGTGGACCTGTACTTCTTTGTTGCATTCTGTGAATTTATGGTCCATATCTTGTCTGAGGGATGTAATTTCTTGTATCACCTCCTTTATTTCGTCTTAAAAGTTATTTAATGACATGACAATATCAGAAGTGTGTTATTATGTTCGAATAGTTGAAATGGTTTGGTCTGGTTGTCGGTGATGGTAACTAATCACAAATCATCTTCATCGCTTCCAAATCAAAACCAGACATCATGCATGAAAATTTTAGCTGCACCTTTCACCCTGGCCTCACCTTAGACACACATCTTTGAACACTTCTTCTCCCTCTGTTCTGTTTTGTTCTCATTTGTTTGTTTTGTCAAGTAGATTTTTTTTTCCTCCCTAATGTGTTTTCTCCCAGTCAAACTTGCTGCTGTTAACATATTTAATCCTCTGTGGCATCTGCAAATTAGCATTTTGGTTTTTGTCCCCTGTCACAACAAATATTTGTCTATGGATTGTTTTGCTTATATTTGACAGTAAATCATCACCGGATGTGTTTATGTTGCACTGGGACTTTGTGTAGTTATGTGTGTGTGCGTTTGTGTCAGTTGAGAGGATCCAGTAGTCGACAGTTCAAATGGCACTCCTCATGGATAAAGACGAGTCTATTTGCATCCTGTTTTGGATGCTTTTGTTCCTGTCTCATCTGTCCCTGAAGAATCACAAACCTGTGTAAATCTGAACTATTTATGGTAGAATTTGGTATTGAGTAAGGGGAGTGGAGCAGGAGATTGACAGATGGATTTGTGCATCAGTGTACTCGATCTTTATGCTAAAGAGAGTTTGGTTTCAAAGCCAAGCTGTTATATCATGTTGATGTGCTCCTATTGTCAGTAGGCGATTTATTGTTTTTTAACAAGGGGGATTGAGGCATTCACTAATTTAGCATAAGTTTCAAATACATAAATTAAAGTAGAATAAAGGTCCAAAGATATAATAAAAGGTGCTGATTTGAAAATTCAAAAAGTCACAAATATCAATTTAATTACACAGAATAATAATTTAACCAGCTTCCATATAAGTGTTGAAAATTTACATGAAAAAAATTACAAATTTATGAGCGAAAATGCACTCAGTAGCAATGCCACTTTGTAATAAGGAAGACATCAATCTGTCATGCGGTGACCCTCACGGATCACTATAAGACGCCAGGAGTCCACAAGTGAGTTTTGCAATGATGGTGATTTATTAAAAACACAAGACAAGACAACACTGTGAGCCGCTCAGGGCAAAAACACACATAAAGCAATACAAGGGCTCGCAAGGGCTAACCCCAGCCACTACGAGCTAAACTATGACATGACATGAAAAGCACGAACCTGACATGAAGGTCTAACAAGGTTTAAACAACCTGACGATGTCTGACGAGGATAGTTGACAATATCTGACAAGGTTTTGACAATACTCCTGCAATTTAACTGCCGCTAATGCCCGCCTTATAAAGGCGAACACTAATGAGCAGTAATGACAAGCAGCTGACCAACTTTGACAGGCGGAAGCCCCACTGAGCGCCTTCACAATAAGGGCCCGGTGAGGCCAGAATACAACTCACAACTGTCAAGGCTGGCAGCGAGTTGTGCTTAGCCCGAGCGCGGACAGAACCCAGCGCTCGGGTCGTAACAGTACCCTCCCTCTGAGGGCGGGCTCAGAATGCCCAAGGACCACCCTGCCCCTCCCACCCCCCAGGGTGGGTGGCTGGGGGCAAGTGCGGAGGGAGAGAGACAAAACCCAGAAACAATCAAAACAGTGACAAGGACAACTACATACAGGACAACGACAAAATACCGAATATTCAAATCAGATAATACACAGAAGGAAATAAGTCAACAGTAGAACATAACACAATTTGCCAAGGATCCCCAAATAAGTTACAGAAAACACAGGGCAGCACGAGAAAATTAGATCTTGGCCCACATGTTACACAAGGAAATGACTTCCTACCCGTGTGAATACTCAAATAACCAAACAAAAAAGCAGAGCACTTACTGGCTCATACTCGACTACACACAATGCAAACTAGGGCAACTGCAAGACATAACCATAACACAAAGTACACAGGACAGCAAGGGGAAAAAAACCCCCCAGAACAATCACTGCGACGGATCAACACCAGAAAACGACCACTACCCCCCCCCCCCCGACAGTTTATGCCGACCGGCGGAGACCAAGCGCCACAGGAACAGTTCAGGTGGTCTCCCCGCGTCCAACAGCCGGCGGGTGGTCATAGGAGGCGGACCATGACCAGGCGGCTTACCACAGTCCAACGCCCAGCACGTCCGCTCCTCTGGTGGTCGAACCAGGTCGCCCAGCGAAACACACAACATGTTGGGTGGCCGACCCGGGGCGCCGAACCGGCGAAGCTGTTCCTCAGGTGGCCGACCCGTATCCCTCAGCCACCAGTCCCGGGAAAAAACAGCCCGCGGCAGCCTCCCTGATGAGGACAAAACTCGGGAGAGCCCGGGCGAGCAAACCGGAGCCCCCACGGCCCCCGGTGATGATGCACAGGGGCGGTGACTCAATAGAGGGGAAAAATGGCCAGGATGAGCCTGTAATCCGTCCGACGGAGAAAGGTCTGCAGCTCCTCCCCCGTCCGCGGACCACGCTGGCACTGCACCTCCGCTGGACCCTGATTGGGTCCCAGCTGCACCCACGTCGGGCCCGATTGGGCCAGAAACGCACCTGCGGTGGACCCCGATTGAGCCTCTGGCGCACCCACGTCGGACCTTGATTGGGCCAGAACCGCACCTGCGGTGGACCCCGATTGGGCCTCCGGTGCACCCATGTTGGACCCCGATTGGGCCACAGCAGCCTCCACGACGGACCCCGACTGGGTCAGTGCAGCTCCGCTGACGATCTCCACCCCCGAACCTGGGACCTCCAACCCAGTGACTCCGACTGGTTCCACGCCAGCGACACTGCAACGAGGCTCACAAACAGGAAAAAAAACGGGATTAGAATCACCGGTAGCAACAGAACCCAGCGAGATGGGCTCGGGCGCAGCAGACGGCTGCTCCTCACTCGCCTCTCCAAGAGGCAGGCAAAAATGCTTCAAAACAGGGGACAGAGACACAAGGGGGAGCACTTGCCTGCACTCGGGTTCTGTTTCCACCCAGGACTTCGACGATCCAGGTTCAGGGCGGCGACTCTCGTCAGCAGGCTCCAACTCAGCTGCATCGGGCTCTGCGGCTGGCAAGATGTCATCTGCAGCCTGAGGTTCCTCCCGCGCTGCTGTCCAGGCCGATGACCCGTATGGCGTGGGGGCAGGGGACCCTCGACCCACTGGCTCGGACCGCTCTGGCGGGGAGACCCGTGGACGCCTCATCGTCAGCTCAGGCTCCGGGCCGCAGTCCGCTCTTCTCCCCCGTCCACGGCGTGGCTGCAGGGCTGGATCCAGGCTTTCCAACACTGCAAGCCCCCTCTTCATCCGACGACGTAGGCCTGGCGTCGCGGACCGCTCGACCGGGGGGGACACAGAGGCAGCAGGTTTAGTTAGGGGCTGCACGGTGGCGCAGTGGTTAGCACTGCGGCAGCACAGTTTACCCTTGGCCGGGGGATTGTGGGGATCGTGGGATCGTGGGTTCGATCCCAGCCCCCGACCAACAGTGATCTGTGTGGAGTTTGCATGTTCTCCCCGTGTTGCGTGGGTTTACTCCGGGATTTCTCCGGTTTCCTCCCACATGCCAAAAACATGCATGTTAGGTTAATTGGCTGTTCTAAATTGTCCCTAGATATCTGTTTCCTATAGGCCCTTAGAATAGAGGGTTAGTATTAATGAAAGCGCTTTGAGTGGTGTTTGTGACTAGAAAAGCGCTATATAAGTGCAGGTTAGTTAGTAGTAGTTAGTTATTATCACTACAGCAGGTGGAGGGAGCTCGGGGGGCTGCGAACCCTGAACTCCGCCCCCAGGAGTCAGACAAGGCAGGCTACAATTATGGTGTAATAAATTAACTTGCACTTGCCTTTCTCCCGGAGGGAAGATGGTTCCTGCTGTAGGGGACGTTGTTCCTCCTTCTCCCCGCTGGATGGCGACAGAGGGCCCCCTGGAAGGACGAGGTGGGGCCGCTCTCAGCGGTTCGCTGACGGGCTTCGCCGGCAGCAGGTCCAGCCAGGGATTCTGCTGAGGATTACCTGGGCCGTTGCGCCGACGTCGTCGTCGGCCCCCAGATGGCGCGAACTCCTGGACCAGTTCCAGGACAGGAACGGGACACCAACGCGGGGAGCGAGGATGCCTCCTCCTCTGCTTCCTGCTTTCTTCCTCCTCTACGCGCTGCGTAGCGAGTTCATCTCTCCTCATAATCACCTCCGGGTGATCGTCGTAATGGAGAGGAAGGTTGTCCAGGAGATCCTCAGCGTAGTCTAGGTGCCAGTGCATATAGCTGGAGTTGACGTCAAAGGTAGCGGCGAGGAGCGTCCCGTCGACGTACTCCAGCGCGCTCGCTAACTCTTTGCCCAGGCGTCGACCGCGGCCCCTGGATGACGGCATTCTCCCAGCAATTGACACCCAGACAGGGAAGAACAATAGTCCAATTAAGGCAAAAACTCACGGTGAAAAAAAGGCGTCTCGGTGTGGTGTCTCCGTTTAGACGTCCTGACAGGAGTATACTGTCATGCGGTGACCCTCGCAGATCACCATAAGACGCCAGGAGTCCACCAGTGAGTTTTGCAATGATGGTGATTTATTAAAAACACAAGACAAGACAACACTGTCAAAAAAAAGCAGGTTAGGGAGTTAAGGGGCACTTGCGCACGCAGCGACCGGCAGCTGGTGGCTTGTCACCAGACTGCAAAACAAATCTACCTACGGGTACAAAATAAGTAATAAAAAAACAAAAAACAAAAAAAAACCACTGTGAGCCGCTCAGGGCAAAAACACACATAAAGCAATACAAGGGCTCGTAGGGCTAACCCCAGCCACTACGAGCTAAACTATGACATGACATGAAAAGCACAAACCTGACATGAAGGTCTAACAAGGTTTAGACCACCTGACGATGTCTGACAAGGATAGTTGACAATATCTGACAAGGTTTTGACAATACTCCTGCAATTTAACTGCCGCTAGTGCCCGCCTTATAAAGGCGAACTCTAACGAGCAGTAATGACAAGCAGCTGACCAACCTTGGCAGGTGGAAGCCCCACCGAGCGCCTTCATAATAAGAGCCCGTTGAGGCCAGAATACAACTCACAACTGTCAAGGCCGGCAGCGAGCTGTGCTTAGCCCGAGCGCTCGGGTCGTAACACAATCACAGTTGATGCCCAGTTAGTTATTTTAGAGAGGACAAACGGGGAAAAGATCATGCTGGTCTGATGGTTTAATATAGTATGCATAGATAAAACACACAGACATGAATGGGATTGAAGACAAAACGAGCGCGCTGTCTACTGATAATTAGATGACATGATGCAAAGCATAAAAAACAGACAATGACAGATAGAAATTAACAAAAACACTGGCAGGAAGTCTGGCGCAAAAGTCCACTGATGACCATCAACACAGGGCCTTGAGTGTGGTAGGAGATGATGCCCCAAGCCTGAGGACATAAAGATTATTATATTACAATATTGATTGGTTGGACTTACAGGATTATTGTGGTACATTTCCAGGTTGTACCACGATATATGTTGTACCACGACATGTTGGACATGTCCAGATCCACCAGGAAAAAAGGTAAGTAATAAATCCTAGGAAATATGGAGACGGAAGGGAAAAGATGATGTTTAGAAATGTACAAAATCGTATGGGTTTTAACACTAAGAGAAGATGGAGGAGGTATGCCAAGAGCGATAGAAGTTGGCACATGAGAGAGGAGGGCACACCACACTGCTGGCAGGTAAAGTCCAACATTCCCGTCGAGAGGAAGAGGAAACACCTGCTTATAAAAGCTGCGGTTAATGAGATGCATGTGATAATCAGCGCAGCTTCACACAATAAGGTAATCAGCAGTGGACTGTGTGCACCACCCTGAGATACTGCATATTCAGCTGGCTCTGGCTAAGGAGATAAGTGGGGGCTGTAGTATTCCACTTGAACACAGGCTTGATCAACCCTGGTTGGGTCATCTGGCAAAGAGTGTCTGATGTGACACCTGAAACACCAGATGAAGCCAGGAAGCAACACTGATGATGTGGCCAAGTTTGTACATGGGAAGATGTACGTTAAACAAACAACCCCCAAAGTTACTTGGTACTTACTGGGTTCTGTATTCTTTATAGTGAGTGTTTGATACTTACTGCATTCCAATTTTTTTCAATAACCTTCAAAACAACTTGTAATTTCAAAGAAATTACCACTGCTGCAAAAGATAATGACTCTCATCATTTTTATACCAGTGGTTCTGACACATCAGTTCACTCATTCGTCACTCCATTTATTTGACATTTTATGTTGCTGCCACAAGAGTGTCTACATTTCTGATTGGACTGACTTCAGATTTATAAAGAAGCTTTAACTCATTGATACCTTGTGCAAGTTTGATTTTCTATACTCAGATCCTCTGCCCATGCCACAGTTCAGGAAATCAGTATCGAAATAGAAGAACAGATCAAGTTCAGCTTTACTTTCACATTATAACAGATGGAAAATGTGTGATTAATGTGTGATTAGTAAAGCGTTAACTATAGACCGTGTAATTATTCATGATTAAAGATTTTAATCGACTGACAGCACTACAGATTACAACTGATCAAAATGACTGTAGAATAGTCTTGAACCCAGTAAGTACTAGGAAATTTCTGGGTAATTATGAAATAAAAACCCTGTGATACTGGAAAATGTCTGCGTATTAACACATAAGATTGCTAGAATTTAAAAAAAAAAATGTCTGAAGTATGGAAACTACATGGTTCATAGTACTTCACAGACTGTGTTATAAAGTGCTCCTTTTTTTTTTTTAAACAATGTATGTCTTTTCTGGTTGTAGTTCAAGTGCTGTGTATTTTTCTTTGTAAAACTTTATTATACACCTTTTTTTCCTCTCACTATATGGAAGCAATCACATTTGCTTAGCTTCTGTTTCTATAAAGTCATGCGGCCAAAATATGTACGTGCTCTTTCTGCATCTTTTAGCTTTCTAATCTCAAATTTTCAATTTTGTTCAGGTTTATCGTGCCACTTTTAATCTCCTCAATTCTGCACATAAACAAGTCTTTCGGTCAGCGTGTTTCTGTTTACACAGAGGGCTTTTGGATAGCTTCAGCACGGGGTAATGCACGCACACATGCACTGTCATCAGAAAATAATACCCTGCATATCCAGCAATCCAAAGCTTACCCTGAGAGGGGGCTCTCGTGTTTACATTTATCTGTTCTCGCTGACAGCTTTTAGGCCTCCGTCAAACAATCATATCACAGTTGTTTTTTACTTGGTACTGCATCAAGTCGTGGATATCTTTATAGGTAGGAAAATGTTAAAACCTTTAAATCTTAAATGATGAGCTTTGACCCAGCCTGTCTGTGTTATGTTTTGCTTTACTTATACAGTAGTCAGGCATAAATCATTTTTTTATCATGTTCCATAAAAGAATACAATGCATCTGAAGCACTAACTTTTTCTTGTAAATTGGTAACTTTTTAAACTATTAATCTAGAATGATTGTCTTGTAAATTTGCTTTTTTTTCTTGTAAATCTGCAATTTTTTCTCATAAATTTGCAACCTTTTGTCCTTTGATTATGAAACTTTTTTCTTGTAAACTGGCAACCTTTTGTGTAATTTTGCAACTTTTTTCTCATACATGTAAAACGTTTCTCATAAATTTGCAGCATTTTTATTGTAAATAGGCAATTTCTTCTCTTTCTGCCTCAAGGCTTCCACCATCATCCCCATCCCCAAAAAGGCCACAGTTAACAGCCTGAATGACTACAGACCCATAGCATTCACGTCTGTAGCCATGAATAGTTTTGAACGACTGGTATCACAGCACATCAGGGACTCTCTTCCCCCCTCCTTCGACCCCCATCAGTTTGCCTACAGGGAGAACCGGTCTATGGAAGACGCATTGCCACCACTCTCCACAGAGCGCTGAGTCACCTGGAGAACCCAAGGAGCTAGGTGAGGACGCTCTTTGTGGACTACAGCTCAGCTTTCAACACCATCATCCCAGACATCCTGATCAACAAACTACAGCTCCTCCAGACCCCCCACCCCCCACCCTACACACACCTGCTCCTGGACAAAGAACTTTCTCACCAACTGCACACAAACAGTCAGACTCGGCCCCCAACACCCCTCCACACTGTCCCTCAGCACTGGCTCCCTGCAAGGCTCCGTGCTAAGCCAGCTACTGTACTCCCTGTAAACCTTTGACTTTATTCTAACCCACCCAACCACCATCATCGTGAAGCATGGGGACAATACCACCTTGGTTGGGCTCATCACCGACAACGATGAGAAGACATACAGGGCGGAGGTAGAGAATCTGCTGCTGTGGTGCCAAGCAAACAACCTTAAACTGAATGTCCAAAAAAACATAAGAACTTATACTGGACTTCAGGAAGAACAGACAAGACCATAAATGCCGGCCGCATGAAAAAAGTCCCCGCCTTCAGGTTCCTGGGCACCCGCATCTCCCCTGACCTCTCCTGGACTGTCAACACATAGGCCCTGGTGAAGAAAGCCCACCAGCGGCTTCACCTCCTCCATGTCCTGAGGAAGCACAACCTGGACCAAAAGCTGCTGCTGGCCTTCTATTGCTGCTCAGTGAAGAGTGTGGTCGCCTACTGTCTGGGTGTGGTACGCTGACTCCACTGCTGAGAACAGGAAGGCTGTGCAGAGGATCATCAACACTGCCCAAAAAATGGAAGTCCAGGGAGCTCTGGAAGACATCTCCAGAGCTTTCTGTCTCAGAAGCATCAAGGCCATTGCAGTAGACCCCTCACATCCCACCCACCACCAGTTTGATCTGCTTCCATCTGGACGATAGTTCAGATCGATCAGGTCCCACACCTCCAGACTGACAGTTTCTTCCCCTGGGCCATCCGAACTGCAAACAGTCAGAGGCCCCACCCCCCTCCCTCTGAATGCTCACATGCACTTAACTGAGGATCTTATAATTATCAACATAACTCACCTGTCTTTGCACTCCCTCACTTTCATGTATATTTACCCATCTGTGAAATCACTACTGTATATATTTTCAAAAATCCTTGGGCAACTTTACTCAGTTATGTGTTCTTCACTTCGCACTCCAAGATACATAGTTCCACCCCTGAAGCCACTACCGTACCTGTGTATATACCTATGGGCTATTTTTATTTTTACTTTTGTTTTTATTTCAGTCGTATGGCCAATCGTGTGTTCTGTTACTATGTTTTTTGTTTTTTTTAAAATTTTTCTTTCTTCCTTTATTGCACAGTAGCCTGGTGGAACACCCACAATTCCGTTGTGCTGTACAACTGTACAATGACAGTAAAGGTGTGTTCACACCAAACACAAATTCATATAAAGTGAATGGGAAGACGCGAGTACGTGCAAATTTGCGTAGTTGTGCGTCCGCGTCCGCTAGCTAGCAGCTAGCTGCTAGCTTTGAGATTCTGCTGTCACCAGAGTAAAATTATCACCATTGCATAGTAAACTAGTTAGAAAATGAAACTCATTCACTGGGAGACAGGAGGACCAGGAACTCTTCAGCTCAGTCGGGATTTTGGAGTTATTTACCAACGGTTTCCAGCCATGGACGTCCAAGCAAGCTAGCAAGCTAGCAATGTAAACACCAACCATTTGTGAAGTTTTGGAGGCTTGAGACAACATTTTCAGATGAGCCTCCGGTCTGATAATATAAACTTAAGCATGACGTTATTTTGGGAATTTCCACAGCAGGTTGAACACAGCTGCAGAAGTTTTAAGGACAACTTCGCCGGTCTGTATCTCACTATTCATGTCTTTTGGCATGTTTACATTGATTACCTCCACCAAGGAGGTTATGTGATCATCAGCGTTGGTTTGTCTGTCTGTTTGTTTGTCTGTTTGTTTGTTAGCAAGATAACTCAAAAAGTTATGGATGGATTTCATGAAATTTTCACAGATTGTCAGAAATGGGGTATCCTACAGATGATTAGATTTTGGTGGTGATCCAGATCACCGTCCACAAGAAAACCGCCATTACGGAAAATGCCATTTTCGTGAATAACTACTGAACCACTGATCCTATCATTGTCAATCCAATTGCTTGTCATATGTTTTCATGGTCAAGGAATCTGAAAATGTACACACAAACACTGTATGGGGGGAACTGTGGTGAAAACCACCATTACGGAAAATGCCATTTTCGTGAATAACTACTGAACCACTAATCCTATCATTGTGAATCCAATTGCTAGTCATATGTTTTCATGGTCAAGAAATCTGAAAACGTACACACAAACACTGTATGGGGGGAACTGTGGCGAAAATCGCCATAACGGAAAATGCGATTTTCGTGAATAACTACTGAACCACTAATCCTATCATTGTGAATCCAATTGCTAGTCTTATGTTTTCATGGTCAAGGAATCTGAAAGCGTACACACAAACACTGTATGGGGGGAACTGTGGCGCTTGGCGGAGGTCTGCGCTCTCCGAGTGCTTTTCTAGTTTAAAATGTAATCGCCCCACGCAAAAAATTTGCCTGTTCGCGTTTGGTGTGAATGCACCTTTAGATGAACACCTTGGTGTTCATCTGAACAATAAACTAGACTTGTCACACAATACCGACGCACTCTACAAGAAGGAACAGCGCAGGCTGTTCCTACTGAGGAGGCTCAGGTCTTTTGGTGTACAAGGGGTGCTGCTGAAGACATTCTACGACACGGTGGTGGCATCAGCCATCACTTTTGGAGTGGTCTGCTGGGGCAACGGCATTACAGCAGCCGATAGGAAGAGACTGAACAAACTGATCAAGAAAGCTAGATTTGTCCTGGAGCAACGCCTTGACCCAGTGGAGGAGATAGGAGAGAGAAGGATGGTGGCTAAACTGTCATCTCTGCTGGAGTCCGAGTCCCACCCTATGCAGGACATACTGAATGCACTGAGGAGCTCATTTAGCAGCAGACTACATCATCCTAGGTGCGCAACCGAGAGGTTTGGCAGGTCCTTCCTACCTACGGCTGTCAGACTCTATAACCTAAGCAGGGCTACTCACAGAGATAGCAAAATAACGTGACGACCTAATAGTATTGAATGCAAAAGATGCAACAGACTTACACAAATGGTCCCCTCCAGTATACAACTAGGACAATATCAGTCACTACGGAGGGTGTCGATATGTATGGGTACATATTCATACTATGCAGGATAACTAAGTAGACGGTTATGCTGTTTATTCCATCTTGCTACAATGCTCCGCACTTTGTATATATATTTATATATTTATGTGTACGTTGTGGGACACATATGTGGGTTTCATAGGCTTCATATGTATATTACTGTTGCTTCACGTCTCAGAATGAACAATAGGACTGGGTCTCCTGGAGATAACGGGAGGAAGCGAAATGTGATCTTTGTGATGCAAAGAGATGGCCTTGAGGGATTTCCTGACCACCAGTGGCTTTAGGTGGAGGGGAGAAGACCTGGAGGAAGATGTATTGTGTCTTGGGATTAAAAGACAATGTGACTCTGTATTTTGATGTCCTGGGGTATATAAAGGACAGATGTGGGGGGATGTGTCCCTTTTTCTGTTTGGAGCATGTTGGAGATACGTGAATAAACCTGATTTAAACTCAGCCTCATCCTTTCACGCTCTCCACACTGGTGACCTTAAGATGTACCATGAGCGGAAGAGATTCCCCCGAGCCGGACTCGTCAGGAACCAGCCAGGCTAACGCAGTCTCAGTCAAGATACCAGACTTCTGGCAGGACAATCCGTGGTCCTGGTTCCACTTGGCCGAAGCTCAGTTCGCTCTCCGGGGAATAACGGCAGATGACACGAAATTCTACCACGTTATGGCCAAGCTCGACAACCGCACGGCTCGACATGTGCAGAGCCTGGTGGAGGGCCCACTGGCCGACGACAAATACGGCGGGTTGAAGGCTGCGCTCATACAGCGTTTCACTCCCTCAGTCCAGGAGAGAGTGGAGAGACTCCTGGCCCTGAACGACTTGGGAGATAGCACACCCGTCGACCTGATGGAGGACATGCTGAGGCTGAGAGGCTCAGACTGCGACGACTTCCTTTTCACCCACATTTTCCTGAGAACCCTACCGTCAGAGACGAGAGCGACCCTGAGCGGTTCACAGTTGTTGGCCCAGCGGGACTTCCACGCACTGGCCCAGGAGGCACAGCGGATTCTCAACGGCAGCAGACAGCGCGCGGCCACCGCAGCAGTGACAGGACTCGGCGCGACGGCCGGAGATGGCAGGGGGCCAGAGGCGGCAACAGCAGACCCACCGACAACGGCGGCGGTGAAGGCCCAACATCGCGGAGGAGACGACCTCTGTTTCTACCATTGCCGCTTTGCAGAGAGGGCACGCAGGTGTACACCACCGTGCCAGTTCAAGAGCTCGGGAAACGCCAGAGCCGGGGGTCGGTAGCAGCCGCGGCCCTCGGGGAACAGAACAAGCTGCTCTACTTGACGGACGCACGTTCGGGGAAGCAATTCCTCGTGGACACAGGCTCCCAAGTGAGTTTCATCATGCCAACCTACGCTGACCGGCTGGCAGGCCCCAGGAGTCACTGAGCATCAGCAGCGAACGGCTCGAGGATTAAGACCTTCGGTGAAAGGACTCTGCTTCTGTCCCTACACGGCCGTACATTTGAGTGGACCTTTGTAATAGCTGCGGTGAGCTTCAACATGTTAGGGGCTGATTTTCTTTGCTCACATGGTTTGTTGGTTGACCTTGCTAATAGGCGCCTGGTTAATGCACTTTCTTTTTACTCTATTCCCTGTGCAGCCCGAGTAACCCCGCCCACAGAATAAGCCAACATCGCAACGGCAAGCGGTAAGTTCCACACACTCCTCACTCAGTTTCCTGCACTCACGGTTCCCACATTTTCAGCGGCCGTCGCTAAACACGGGGTGGAACATTTTATTACTACCACCGGTCCTCCCATTTTTGCAAAAGCTCGGCGCTTGGATGCAGCTAAACTGACCATAGCGCCCGGGGAGTTTGCCAACCTTGAAAAGTTGGGCATCATTAGGCGTTCGAAGAGCCCATGGGCTTCCCCGCTTCACATGGTCCCTAAAGCCGACGGCTCGTGGTGACCTTGCGGTGATTTCCGCAGGTTGCACAACGCTACAGCACATGACCGCTACCCAATCCCGCATATCCAAGATTTTTCTGTCCATTTAGCGGGGGCGCGCATTTTTTTCCAAAATAGACTTGGTCCGCGGGTACCATCAAGTCCCAGTGCGCGCTGAGGACATACCCAAAACAGCGGTATTAACTCTGTTTGGCCTGTTCGAGTTTTTGTGCATGCCGTTTGGGCTTAAAGGCGCCGCACAGATGTTCCAACGCATGATGGACGTGGTGTTGCGCAATCTCCCCTTCGTGTTTGTCTACCTGGATGACATTTTGGTAGCCAGCGCATCCGAAGACGAACACGAAAATCACCTCACGACAGTTTTCCGGAGGTTGGGAGAGCACGGGTTAATAATCAACCCAGCGAAGTGTCAGTTTGGGGTGACACAGATTGACTTTTTGGGGCACTGCGTCTCTCCAGAAGGAGCGGTTCCTCTGCCGGACAAAGTGTGCGCAGTAACAAATTTTCCCCAGCCACAAACGGTCAAAGCATTACAGGAGTTTTTGGGAATGGTGAATTTTTATAACCGTTTCCTCCCCCGCGCAGTGCAGCTCATGCAACCACTGTATGCTGCGCTTAAAAAGCAAAAGCCCACGAGTAAAATCGAATGGTCTCCGGAGCGGGAGCGCGCATTCTCGGAGGTCGAAACAGCCCTAGCAAACGCTGTGTTGTTAGCACACCCAGACCCGACGGCCCGCATAGCGCTCACTACTGACGCGTCGGATGTAGCCATAGGGGTGGTCGTGGAGCAGCAGGTTGCCGGGGCTTGGCAGCCGCTCGCTTTTTTCAGCAAGACTTTGCGCGATACCGAGCGAAATTACAGCACATTCGACAGGGAGTTAGTGCTCCACTTGGCCATTCGCCACTTCCAGTTCTGGCTGGAAGGATGCCATTTCACTGCGTCCGTCGACCACAAGCCGCTGACTTTCGCGATGGCCAAGGTTTCAGAACCGTGGTCAGGCCGGCAGCAGAGGCAGCTGGCTGCAATCTCTGAGTTTACTACCGATATTCAACATGTAGCGGGTAAACTAAATGTAGTGGCAGACTGTCTCTCGCATGCTGTAACTACTCCAGTCCGCGTAGGAGTAGATTATGCAGCCATGGCCACGGAACAGGCTAGCGGCGCGGAAGTGCGCGCGGCCCCAGTCCGCGTGGGGCTAGACTATGCAGCCATGGCCGCGGATCAGATTAGCGACGCGGACGTGTGCGCGCTCCAGTTTGGACCAACAGGGTTAAGGCTGGAGAACAGGGTGCTGCAAGATGGTATGCCTCCCCTAATCTGCGATGTCTCCACAGGACGACTGCGTCCGGTGGTGACGACCGCGTGGCGCCGCCGCGTTTTTGACTCTATTCATTCTCTGGCACACCCGGGGGTGCGCGAGTCGGTCAAAATGGTTGGAGAGAAATTTATATGGCCGAGCCTGCGCAAGCAAGTTAGGGAGTGGGCAGCAGCCTGCACGTCTTGCCAACGAGCCAAAATACACAAACACACTAGAGCTCCCTTGGAGCCGGTTCACATCCCGGCTAAGAGGTTTGATCATGTGCATGTCGACCTCGTAGGCTCCCTCCCGCCGTCACAAGGGTGCACACACCTTTTGACAATGGTGGACCGCACCACGCGTTGGCCTGAAGTGGTCCCACTGGCATCAACCACAGCTGAGAAGGTGGCGCGCGCGTTTTTAACTGCATGGGTAGCGCGTTTTGCCATTCCGTCGGACATTACATCCGACAGGGGTCCTCAATTTGTTTCCGAGCTTTGGTCAGCGATGGCCCGCAGCCTGGGGATAACCATCCACCGCACTACCGCGTATAACCCGCAGGCTAATGGTTTATGCGAATGTTTCCATAGGTCATTGAAAGCAGCCCTCAGAGCGTCGCTTACGGATGCAAATTGGGTGGACAGGCTACCATGGGTTTTATTGGGGTTGCGTTCTGCACCTAAAGAGGATTTAAAAGCCTCCCCAGCTGAGTTAGTTTTTGCGCAGCCACTCCGGCTGCCCGGGGAGTTTCTCCCAGATAATCCTGCACCAGAGTGCTCCCCTGCTCAGCGGTTGCAGAGCGACAGGGGATTGAGCATGCTTCCTGGCCCCATTCATCACAGTTTTCCGCACGTTTTTGTGCCTAAGGCTTTAAAAAAATGCGGAGTTTGTTTTTGTCAGACACGATGCTCATCGCCCAACCTTGCGACCACCTTATGATGGCCCATTTAAGTGCTGGAAACAAGAGATAAGCACTTTTTGCTAGATTTGGGGGGGGGCAGAAAGGAAATAATTGGCATAAACAGGCTCAAACCCGCTTTTGTGATGGCTGACGAAGCTGTGCAGTTGGCGAGGGCTCCTCGGCGCGGCAGACCCCCTAGGGAGCTTGCCCCAGAGCTCCCACAGGGATTGACTAACAGTTCTCACCCCCAGACAGCAGCTCCACAGCAGGATGGCACCGCGGGAGTGGTAAAGTCCGGTTTAAGCAAGTTTGGAAGAAGATTGAAGCCCAAACAGCACGTGGACTGATGTTTGTGATTTTATCATGATATGCAGACTGTGTTATATTGTTCCATCTTAGACGTTTTTTTTGGGGGGGGGGGGGTCATGCGGGATACATATGTGGGTTTCATAGGCTTCATATGTATATTACTGTTGCTTCACATCTCAGAATGAACAATAGGACTGGGTCTCCTGGAGATAACGGGAGGAAGCGAAATGTGATCTTTGTGATGCAAAGAGATGGCCTTGAGGGATTTCCTGGCCACCAGTGGCTTTAGGTGGAGGGGAGAAGACCTGGAGGAAGATGTATTGTGTCTTGGGATTAAAAGACAATGTGACTCTGTACTTTGATGTCCTGGGGTATAAAAAGGACAGATGTGGGGGGATGTGTCTCTTTTTCTGTTTGGAGCATGTTGGAGATACGTGAATAAACCTGATTTGAGAAATAAACTCAGCCTCATCCTTTCACGCTCTCCACAACGTATGTATATTCACTACTCTTATTTATATTTTTCGTATCTTCAACTTTATTTATTTATATAGCGCCATTTCACAACAACAGTCATCTCATAGCACTATCAACTGTAGGGGGGACCCCCACAGTTGCAGAAAGACCCCAGCAATCAGGCGATCCCCTGTGAGCAAGCACTTGGCGACGGTGGAGAGGAAAAACTCCCTTTTAACAGGAAGAAACCTCCAGCAGAACCAGGCTCAGGGAGGGGCAGTCATCTGCTGCGACTGGCTGGGGGGTGAGGGGATAGAGAAGAAGAAAAGAATAGACATGTAGAGAGCAAACAGCACGATGGGGACTCAATCTATGGGAGAGAACAAACAAATGTTAATGACCAGCAAAAAAAAAAAAAATATATTTCATAGAGAGTGAGGAAAGGAGTGAGGCCCAGTGCATTACTGGAGGTCCCCCGGCTGACTAAACCTATTAGCAGCATAACTAAGGGAGGGTTCAGAAACACATGATCCCTCCCTAATTGTAGGCTATATGAAAAAGGTAGGTTTTAGCCCTATTCTTAAAAACAGAGATCGAGTCTGACTCCCGAATCCAGATTGGCAGCTGATTCCACAGGAGAGGAGCTTGATAACTGAAGGCTCTGCCTCCCATTGTACCTTTGGAGATTCTAGGTATTACAAGTAATCCTGCATTTTGGGAGCGTAGTGCTCTGTTAGGATGATACGGTAGTATCAGATCTTTTAAATAAAAAGGAGCCTGATTGTTTAGAGCTTTGTAAGGAAGAAGAAGGATTTTAAACTTAATTCTAAACTCTATGGGAAGCCAATGAAGGGAGGCCAGAACCGGAGAGATATGATCTCTCTTTCTAGTACCTGTTAAAACTCTTGCTGCAGCATTTTGGATCAGCTAAAGACTTTTTAAAGATGTTTTAGGACAGCCTGATAATAAAGAATTACAATAATCTAATCTCGAGCTAACAAAAGCGTGGATCAGCTTCTCAGCATCACTCTGAGACAAGATGCTCCTAATCTTGGCAATATTACGCAAATGATAGAAGGCAGTCTTAGAAACAAATTTAATATGTGAATTGAAGGACAAATCCTGATCAAAAATAACTCCAAGGTTCCTCACAGAGCTATTAAGAGAAAGAGTAACTGCATCCAAACTGAAAGTTTGATTTGGAAAGGAATTTCTAAGGTTTTTTGGACCAACAAGAATGACTTCAGTCTTATCTGAATTTAATAGCAGGAAATTACAAGTCATCCAAGCTTTGATTTCCTTAAGACAGGCTTCTAACTTGGCTAATTGATTAGCATCATCTGGCTTCATTGACAGGTATAATTATGTGTCATCTGCATAACAATGAAAATGTATACAGTGCTTTCTAATAATGTTGCCTAACGGAAGCATATATAAACTAAAAAGAGTAGGGCCTAGCACAGATCCCTGTGGAACTCCATGACTAAGCTTTGAGCTGAAAGAAAACTCATCATTTACATGAACAACCTGGAACCTATCAGATAAATAAGATCTAAACCACTGCAACGAAGTTCCATTAAGTCCAACATAGTGTTCTAATCTATCAAGTAGAATATTATGATCGATAGTATCAAAAGCTGCACTAAGGTCTAAAAGGACAAGTACAGAAACTAGTCCATTATCAGATGCAATGAGGAGGTCGTTAGTGACCTTCGTTAAGGCTGTTTCAGTACTATGATGGATTCTAAACCCAGATTGAAACTCTTCAAGTAAACCATTTCCCTGCAGGTGGTCAAATAATTGCGTAGCAACAACTCTTTCTAAGATTTTTGAAATGAAAGGGAGATTAGAGATTGGTCTATAGTTAGCTAAAGCTCCTGGATCTAGCGTTGGCTTTTTGAGTAAGGGTTTAATTACAGCCGTTTTAAAAGCCTGCGGTACATGGCCTAAAGTTAATGAAGAATTGATTATATGAAGAATAAAGCTACCAATAAATAACCTAGTAGGTAAGGTAAGTTGAAGGTTTGGATGAGGAAACTATTTTGTCTAACTCACAAAGGTCGATTGGAGTAAACTCATCAAGACAGACATCAATAGAAGGAGTTGTAGTAGTTACAGTATTTAAGTTAACTGTGGGAAGAATCTGATTGATTTTATCTCTGATGGATGAAATTTTATTATTGAAAAAGTTCATAAAGTCCTGACTAGTAGGCTCTAAGGGGATGCTAGGATTGACAGAGTCCTGACTCTTTGTCAACCTGGCTACAGTACTGAAAAGAAACCTGGGATTATTCTTGTTCTCTTCTATTAATGCAGAGTAATAACTCGTTCTAGCTTTTCTAAGAGATTTTTTATAAATTAACAGATGATTTCTCCAAGCTATATAGATTTCATCTAAATTAGTAGAGCGCCATTTTCTTTCTAATTGACGAGTCTTCTGTTTTAAGCTACGAGTTTCTGTGTTGAACCAAGGAGTTAAAAATCTCTGATTAGACTTTTTCTTTTTTAAGGGGGCCACCAAATCTAGAGCCTGATGCAGAGAAGCTGAAACACTATCCACCATGTTATCAATTACAGAAGGAGCAAGCTGTCTATAGCTTATTTCCGTTGTGTTGACACATGGCATAGAGGAAACAATCTGCATAAATTTGGAAACAGCATCATCTGAGAGGCATCTACTGTGATAATATTTTTCTTTAGGAGCCAAATAGTCAGAAATAGTAAAATCAAAGGTTAACAGACAATGGTCTGACAGTACAGGGTTATGAGGAGACACTACAAGATTTTCTATTTCTATGCCATATGTCAGAACAAGGTCCAATGTATGGTGGAGGTAATGAGTAGAATTTCCTACTTTCTGAGAAAACCCAATCGAGTCTAATATTGAATTAAAAGCCACATTAAGGCAGTCACTATCTACATCCACATGTATATTAAAGTCACCTACTATAATTATTCTATCAGATTTCAACACTAAATCAGCTAAGAAATCAGCAAATTCGGATAAAAATTCTGAATAGGTTGATGGGGGACGATAAACTATGGCAAATAAAATTGGGTTTAACCTGAAATTGCTAAAGTGCCCAACACTGAGGACCAGGCCCTCAAAGAAATTATAACATGTTTTTTGCTTTACATTAACTAGTAATTTGGAATGGTAAATTGTTGCTACTCCTCCTCCACGACCAGAACTTCTGGGATTTTGACAGTTTAAATAACCAGAGGGAGTTGATTCATTTAAACCAACATAATCCTCTTGCCCTAACCAAGTCTCTGTAAGGGAAATTAAATCAATCTGATGATCAATTAACAGATCATGGACTAACAGAGACTTGGGAGTTAGAGACCTAATATTTAATAAACCACATTTAATTTTTAAATTATGAGGAGGAACAGAGGCCAAATCATTCAATTTAGAGGCTTTATGTTTAATTTGAGTTTTACCAATATTTTGCTTTATCACTTTGGGATGCTTATACATTATATTTTTATTTACTTTGGAGGGAGCAGACAACGATTCTCTGATGGGGAAGTCAGGGGCTAAGCTGAGGGGTGGCGGATGAAGAGGAGCTGCAGAGAGGCGTGTAAGACTGAGACTCTGCTTCCTGGTCCCAACTCTGAGTAGTCAGGGTTTTGGAAATTTGGATAAAAAAGATGCCAGATTGTTAGATAAATGAGAAGCACCATCCAAAGTGGGATGAATGCTGTCTCGTCTCATAAGACCAGGTTTTCCCCAAAAAGAGCTCCAATTGTCAATGTAGCCCACGTCATTTTTAGGACACCACACAGACAGCCAGCGGTTCAAGGATGACGAGCGACTAAACATGTCATCACTGGTCAGATTGGGGAGGGGCCCAGAGAATACTACAGTGGCAGACATCGTTTTTGCAAAGTCACACACCGATTCTACATTAAGTTTTGTGACTTCCGACTGCCGGAGACGGCTGTCATTAATGCCGGCGTGAATAACAATTGTGGAGTATTTACAGTTACTTTTAGCCAGCATTTTCAAATTTGACTCGATGTCGCCTGCTCTGGCCCCAGGAATACATTGGACTATGACCGCTGGAGTCTCTAGGTTCATGTTTCTGACTACAGAGTCGCCAATGATCAGAGTTTTTTCCTCAGCGGGTGTGTCACTGAGCGGGGAAAAACGATTAGAAACGTGAACAGGTTGGTGGTGAACCGGGGCTTTGCGACTAGGCTTCCTTCTCACCGTCACCCACCCAGTCTCCTCGCTGCTGAGGAGAGCCGGGGAACCGCTGACAGTGGGACCTAAGCTAGCTAGCTCCGCTGCAGCTAATGGGCGTCCGTCGAGATTAACTGGCGCAGACGGTGTTTCAATGCAGCGGAGCCGGGATTCCAAATCAGACAACCTCGCCTCGAGCGCCTCAAAAAGACAACATTTATTACATTTACCGTTATCGCTAAAAGAGGCAGAGGTGTAGCTAAACATCTGACAGAGAGAGCACACCAGAAGAGGAGAGGAAAGAGAGGTAGTAGCCATAGCTAGTGGCTAGCTAGTGGCTGGAGAGCTGGAGAGCAAACCACACAGGCAGACAGCAAAACAGGAAGTGACGATACGATACCACAAGGAAGTGACGATCTTAATTATTGCTCTGAGTGTTGCTATCCCTGTGCTGTTGCAATCCTGGAATTTCCCACTGTGGGACTAATAAAGGCTTATCTTATCTTGTCTTATCTTATCTTATCTTATCTTTAGGCTGTGTGTCCACCAAATGCAGTTTTTGTCACCCAACCACCCTGAGCTTTTTTTTTAAGCATTTGTGCGCGGCGCTCTGGGAAAAGGAAAAAAAAAAAAAGTCTGTGCCCTGTATCCCAGCAACAGCTTATCACTCTCAGCTCAGCACTTACACTTTTCCTATTGTCAGACTTTCTACTGATTTTTTAATAGCCGTCTCTAAATAACAATGGACAGGAAACGTTTTCTAGCAGCTCTGGATGTAAAATATGATTGCACGGAAAGCAGTCTGAGTACAGACTAGTACCAGCATCCTATGTCCCGCCCACGCAGCAGTTCTAAATGGCTGCTTAGGTCTGGCAATGATGAGCTCAGCTGCAGTCTCTGAAAAGTTTCACTTTTTTCAGCTCTGAGCGCCCTGAGTGCCACGACAAAAAATGGCCACCGCCGACAGCGTTTCAGCGTCGAGGGTGCTCAGCAATGTAAACACTGGACTACATAGAGAATGAATGGAAAATAGTCGCCCAGAGCAGAAAAAAACTTGCTTGGTGGACACACTTTTTTATCGTAAAGGTGAAACTTCTTTGCCATAATTTTTTTTCTTTTTCCTTTTTTCCTTAATTTTTTCTTATACATTTAATGCTTTTTTATGATGATGATGATGATGATGATGATGATGATGATGATGATGATGAGGATGATGATGATAATATATTTATTTATTTATTTGAACTTTATTTTACTAGGTAAAATGTTTGAGAACTAATTCTCATTTACAAACATGACCTGGCTAAGAGGCCCCAGTACAGAAGGAAAAAACAAAACAAAACATGAGCACATAGGTAAATTTGTAGTGTTTTTACTATAAATGTGCAACTTTTTTCTCATAAATTTGAAATGTTTTTCTGGTAAATTTGCATCTTTTTTCATTTAAATCTGCATCTGTTTTCTTGTAAATTTGCAACTTTTTTGTCTTAAATTTAATACTTTTTTTCATAAAATTGCAACTGTTCTTATAAATTTACAACTTTTTTCTTTTACATCTGCAATTTTTGTCTTCATAAATTTGTAACATTTTTCCTTTAATTTGGAACCTTTTTTCTAGTAAATTTGAAACTTTTTTTTTAATCAATTTGCAGCTTTTTTCTCATACATTTAAAACTTGTTTCTCATGAATTTGCAGTTTTTTTATTACCTCCGCCAAGGAGGTTATGTGATCATTGGCGTTGGTTTATCTGTCTGTCTGTTTGTTTGTCTGTCTGTCTGTTTGTTTGTTTGTTTGTTTGTTTGTTAGCAAGATAACTCAAAAAGTTATGGACGGATTTTCATGAAATTTTCACAGATTGTCAGAAATGGGGTATCCTACAGATGATTACATTTTGGTGGTGATCCAGATCACCGTCCAGAAGAAAACCGCCATTACGGAAAATGCCATTTTCGTGAATAACCACTGAACCACTAATCCTATCATTGTCAATCCAATTGCTAGTCATATGTTTTCATGGTCAAGGAATCTGAAAACCTACACACAAACACTGTATGGGGGGAACTGTGGCCGCCATTACGGAAAATGCCATTTTCGTGAATAACCACTGAACCACTAATCCTATCATTGTAAATCCAATTGCTAGTCATATGTTTTCATGGTCAAGGAATCTGAAAACATACACACAAACACTGTATGGGGGGAACTGTGGCGCTTGGCGGAGGTCTGCGCTCTCCGAGTGCTTTTCTAGTTGTAAATGTGCATATTCTTTCTCATTAATTTGCCACAAATTTATTACCTCCGCCAAGGAGGTTATGTGATCATCGGCGTTGGTTTGTCTGTCTGTTTGTTTGCCTGTTTGTTTGTTAGCAAGATAACTCAAAAAGTTATGGACGGATTTTCATGAAATTTTCACAGATTGTCAGAAATGGGGTATCCTACAGATGATTAGATTTTGGTGGTGATCCGGATCACCATCCACAAGAAAACCGCCATTATGCAAAATGCCATTTTCGTGAATAACTACTGAACCACTAATCCTATCATTGTCAATCCAATTGCTTGTCATATGTTTTCATGGTCAAGGAATCTGAAAACGTACACACAAACACTGTATGGAGGGAACTGTGGCGAAAACCGCCATTACAGAAAATGCCATTTTCGTGAATAACTACTGAACCACTAATCCTATCATTGTGAATCCAATTGCTAGTCATATGTTTTCATGGTCAAGGAATCTGATTTTTAAATTTGTATCATTTTTCTGGTAAATCTGCAACTTTTTCTCATAAATTTGTGACTTTTTTTCATTAATTTGGTATTTATTCTTCATAAATTCATTACTTTTTGTTATAAATCTGTAGCTTTTTTTTAACATTTCTACAATCACATTTTGCAATCTTTGTTCTATCTAAATGATTAAATTTTCTTTGTTCATCAGTGGCTCAAGTTTTTATAGCATTTCTGTTTTTAAGGGTTTGAACTCTTCTCTGTTGCAAATATAGGAGCCCTGTCAGTCTGAAGATTTTAAACTAAAAACATCTTCTGTGAAAGAGAATTCTGTCCACAATCTGTCAAGCATTAAGTCATCATATCACATCATCATATCTTGTGTCTGTCTGTGGTCACACATCTCAATTAATGAAAAATAAACACACTCAGACAGTGTTTTCTGTTAAATGAGGACAGTTAAATAAGAACTCTTTGAAGAAACAACAATTTTTCATTGCACAGAGGAAAAAAATCAAATCAAAACAGTTGTTGGGTTTACCAGTCCTCTTCCTTATTTCAAACTACCGGACCGCAGTGGGACCAGTCTGCACTATACCGGGAAAAGAGCTGTCACTGCAGATGGAGAAGAGCCGGCAGGTGCACACAAAACTAACATTCATCATTATCTTAACATAACCTCAATCACTGTCATTCTTTTAACAGAATGATTCAAATAAAAATATCCTGACAGTTATTTTAATTTAAAACAACAATTATGCATTCAGCAGAGCAAACAAGCACTTTATGGGGCATTCATTAATATACTTAAAAATTCAAAATTTTAACCCTAGACTGTCATTGGCAAATATTAGAAGGTTGTTTCAAGGATGGTGATTATTATTATTATTATTATTATTATTATTATTATTATTATTATTATTATTATTACAGTGTTACAACTTGTTACGTTTCCTGAAGTTACAAAATATGATCATTCACCAAATAAAGGGTTAACAGAACTCATCCGAGATGAGTGGCTTCTCTTTCACAGTTTAAAAGTGAAGTTTGGATGATGATTAATAAAACTGAATGAAATTTTACAACTAAAAGTCTAGACACCCCTGTTAAAATGCTAGGTTTTTGTGATGTAAAAAATGAGACCAAGATAAATCATTCCAAAACTTTTTCCACTATTAATATGACCTATAACCTGTACAACCCAATTGAAAAATAAACTGAATTCTTTTAAGGGGGGAAATAAAAAATAATTAAAAAAAGCCACTTACAATAACCTTGTTGCATAAATATGCACATCCTTAAACTAATACTTTGTTGCAGCACCTTTGGCTTTTATTGCAGCACTCAGTGTTTTTGGGTAGGAGTCTATCATTGTGGCATATCTTGATGTGGGAATATTTACCAACTCTTTGCAAAAATGCTCCAGATCTGTCAGATTGCAAGAACATCTCCTGTGCACAGTCCTCTTCAGATCACACCACAGATGTTCAATCAGATTCAGGTCTGGACTCTGGCTGGGCCATTCCAAAACCTTAATCTTCTTCTGGTGAAGCCATTCTTTTGTTGATTTGGATGTGTGCTTTGGGTCATTGTTGTGCTGAAAGATGAAGTTCCTCTTCATTTTCAGCTTTCTAGAAGAAGCCTGAAGGTTTTGTGCCAACACTGACTGGTATTTAGAACTGTTCATAATTCACTCCACCTTGACTAAGGCCCCAGATCCAGCTGAAGAAAAACAGCCCCAAAGCATGATGCTGCCACCGCCATGCTTCACAATAGGTATGGTGGTCTTTTGTTGATGAGCACTTTTGTGTATTTTTTTTTAATTATGGCAAAAAAGTTCTAACTTGGTTTCACTGGACCATAATACATTGTCCCACATGTGTTTGGGAGATTTCAAATGTGTTTTTACAAAATGTAGCTGGGCTTGGATTTTTCTTTTTTTTTTTTTTTTTTCGTAAGATAAGGCTTTCGTCTTGCCACCCTACCCCATAGCCCAGACATATGAAGAAGACGGGAGATTGTTGTCACATGTACTAAAAAGCCAGTACTTGCCAGAAATTCCTGTAGCTCCTTCAGTGTTGCTGTCAGTCTCTTGGCAGTTTCCATGACCAGTTTTCTTCTCATCTTTTCATCAGTTTTGGAGGGATGTCCAGTTATTGGTAATATCACTGTTGTGCCATATTTTCTGCACTTGATGATGACTGTCTTCACTGTGTTTGATGGTTTATTTAATGTCTTGGAAATTCTGAATCTCACTTAACATGATTTTGAATGTGATCGATTAATTCTGAGCACAGCCACATCCCCAGTTATAATAGGATGTGTATATTGATGAAAACAGGTTATTGTAATTTTTTTTTTTTTTTTTATTTTTCCCCATAAAAGATTTCAGTTTGTTTTTCAATTGGGTTGTACAGGATATAGGTCACATTAATGGTGGAAAAAGTTTTGAAATGATTAATTTTGGTCTCTTTTTTTTTTAAATCTCAAATATCTGACATTTGAACAGGAGTGTGTAAACATTTTATATCCACTATGTATGAGGAAAGGATTCGAAGTCCTGTTTCATGCAGGGAACCAACAACCAACAACACTTCTTTATAGAACACAGAACTATTTATAAAGTGGGTCGTGCCTGCCTGATGTCACTCCAGGGGCAGGTACGGCAGCACACACACATACAACACTCACTACACCACAGTTCCCCTCCCTCTTACAAAAATGCAAAACCACACACACAGTCGAGACCCTCCCCAATTTAGGACCCAAATCACGCACTAAGGAATACCAGGGAAAGAACTGTAATAAAATATCCTATCACATTCACACAAAACAACTAAAATCGGACCTAATCTCTGAAAACATATAAAATACTCCCATACCATAAATACTCTCATGCACACCAGCAAGATATATACATATTTATACTTTAACGTTTATGTGACACCAATATCTGTTGGCAGCCAGGATTAAAACCGGCCCAGGGGCCCAGGGCAGCCACAAACCATACACACCCTTGGCCGCTGAAGATAAGACAGGCTTGGAGGCGCTGGGCAGCCCCACGACGTGTGCGGTCCTGGCCGCCGTCTGCCTCCGGGATCAAAAACAGTCTTTCTGGACTGAGGTCTTTCTGGACAGGAAGCTTTTCCCTCTTCACCATCGCCTGCTACTCTTCTCGGTACCCGCTGTGCTGCTGTCCAGCACGCCACCCCACCATGCTCGTCGGTCTGCCCCCGACCACTTTCAACACCACCGCCGTGGCTCAAACCACCCCGGCCCCCTGTGGTCGCACTCCGGGGAAAACCGAAGCCTGCTCATTGGTGTTGCTTGCAGATGCGGGCGTCTCGCCATAACGCCCAACACCCTCTTCCAGGGCACTCCGCTGCACTGTCTCCATGTCCAGCTCCTGCTGCTCACTCCCGGGGTCCACCACATGACTCTCACCGGCATCATTCGCCGACACAGGCGAACGACCCAGGTACCTCGCCACTGCTCCCAGCACCCTCACCCCAGGCATTCCGCTGAGCTGTTTTCATGCCCGGCTGCAGCTGCTCTCCCCAGGGACTCCCAGCTTCGCTCTCGTTGGTGTCACTCTCCAACCCAGGAGCCTCATAGCTGCTTCAGGCACCCTCGTTCAAGGTGCTGCATTGTCTCTGCGCCCGACTGCCACTGCTGCCTCCTGGGGCTCTAAGCTCTCCCGCTCTCCCACTGCCCAGCCTCCAGCTGCGGGGATGATTCCTGATGCCGTTCTCCCTCTCCACTGTTGTTGCACACCTCACTGTCAAACTCACCAGTGCTACGGTTCTGTACCTTTCTGTGCTTCTTGGCTGGCCTGCCGTCTTCAGTGGCCGGAGAATCCCCACCTCGATGCCTAGCTGGTAGCCTGGAGCCCACTTTCGGTGCACAGTTAGCTTTGTGGCTAGCTTGTCCATAGACATTGAATGTGCCATTAGCTTCTCCAAGCTAACTAGCCTAGCTTCATTTAACGTCAACACTCCTGCCACCAACAGCTTCATGGTCCTCGTCTACCCGGCAAAGAATTCAGCCAGCCACTTGACAGCATCCTCACAGCACTCCATCTCACCCAACATACCGTATTGTCATCGTCTCCCGTCAAGTCTACTTAGGCCCAGCTCCGGGATGTAATCCTCAAACATGGCCCGCCACTTCGGCCACAGGATCACTGGCTCTCCCATGTACTGAACAATTTCCTGTGATCAAACTCTCAAACCCTGCATTTAGGGGACCTCTGGCTCCGGAGGAAACCAACCTGAACATCCCATATTTTCAGCCCATGGTCATGGTGTATCAACCATGGATCAATGCAGATTTTTCTGATGCTGTGAAGGAGATTCCACACCCTAAAGATAAACCCACAGAGTTTTTTAAAGGGATGGCTAATCTCCTTGACAGTTTCAAACTAAATGGGCATGAAACCAAACGGGCCTATCAAAAAGTATTAAAAGTTGGTTGGCGTACTGTATCAGGAGACTGGAACTGAAGAGAGAGTAGTGGTCACATTTTACCTCCAGATACTACAGAACTAAAGGCACTAGTTGTGGCATTAAATGGCCGAATTCAAACTAAATGGCGAGTAAAACATAATTGGACAAGAATCCCAAATAAAACCCAAAATAAGGACAAAAGTGTGGAGGCATTCAGAACTAGGTTTGCAGGATGTTTTTGATAGCCATTCTGGCCTAACTAAATCTGGCAATGACTCTGGTGATGAACTTTAGTGGCAACATTTAAAAGGTGTGTTTTTGCAAAATATTCAACCAAATATAGCTGAGTACATACACAGGCATCTGGTGATTTACCATACTAGTCCATTTAGTGATGTACTAACATGCTAAACATGCAGAGAGATTAGAGGAGAAAAGGGAGAAGGAAAGAGAAAAAAATTAAAACAAAAAACAACTCCTGTTTATGTGATTACTGTCCCCAGGTGGGGCTGAGGCTCCCCCTGAATCTGTCTTCTACCAGGGTGCTGCAAGAGGTGGAGGACAGCGGTGGAGGAGGGAGAGATGATTGAGAGATAGAGGGCGTGGCTGTGGGACCAGCTATCAACTATCAGATGGGCGGGACATTTGCCACAAATGTGGACAAAGAGGACACTGGCAAAGAGAGTGTCCTCAATGCCAACAGCAATCTTGAAGAGGGGGAGGATTCCAGGGGCCACTACCGCAGGACACACCCGACTGGACTGCATGACTAGCAAAGACACACATACAGTGAGGTAAAAAATATTTAGTCAGCCACCAATTGTGCAAGTTCTCCCACTTAAAAGATGAGAGAGGTCTCCAATTTTCATCATAGGCATACCTCAACTATGAGAGACAAAATAAGAAAAAAAAAAATCCAGAAAATCACACTGAAGGATTTTTAATGAATTAATTGGTAAATTCCTCGGTAAAATAAGTATTTGGTCAATAACAAAAGTTCATCTCAGTACTTTGTTATATACCCTTTGTTGGCAATGACACAGGTCAAACGTTTTCTGTAAGTTTTCACAAGGTTTTAACACACTGTTGCTGGTATTTTGGCCCATTCCTCCATGCAGATCTCCTCTAGAGCAGTGATGTTTTGGGGCTGTCGCTGGGCAACACGGACTTTCAACTCCCTCCAAAGATTTTCTATGGGGTTGAGATCTGGAGACTGGCTAGGCAACTCCAGGACCTTGAAATGCTTCTTACGAAGCCACTCCTTTGTTGCCTGGGCAGTGTGTTTGGGATCATTGTCATGCTGAAAGATCCAGCCACGTTTCATCTTCAATGCCCTTGCTGGTGGAAGGAGGTTTTCACTCAAAATCTCACGATACATGGCCCCATTCATCCTTTCCTTTACAGGAATCAGTCGTCCTGGTCCCTTTGCAGAAAAACAGCCACAAAGTATGATGTTTCCACACCCATGCTTCACAGTAGGTATGGTGTTCTTTCTCCTCCAAAAACGACAAGTTGAGTTTTTACCAAAAAGTTCTATTTTGGTTTCATCTGACCATATGACATTCTCCCAATCCTCTTCTGGATCATCCAAATGCTCTCTAGCAAACTTCAGACGGGCCTGGACATGTACTGGCTTAAGCAGGGGGACATGTCTGGCACTGCAGGATTTGAGTCCCTGGCGGCGTAGTGTGTTTCTGATGTAGCCTTTGTTACTTTGATCCCAGCTCTCTGCAGGTCATTCACTAGGTCCCCCCATGTGGTTCTGGGATTTTTGCTCACCGTTCGTGTGATAAGTTTTACCCCACGGGGTGAGATCTTGCATGGAGCCCCAGATCGAGGGAGATTATCAGTGGTCTTGTATGCCTTCCATTTTCTAATAATTGCTCCCACAGTTGATTTCTTCACACCAAGCTGCTTATCTATTGCAGATTCAGTCTTCCCAGCCTGGTGCGTGTCTGCAATTTTGTTTCTGGTGTCCTTTGACAGCTCTTTGGTCTTGGCCATAGTGGAGTTTGGAGTCTGACTGTTTGAGGTTGTGGAAAGGTGTCTTTTATACTGATAACGAGTTCAAACAGGTGCCATTAATACAGGTAACAAGTGGAGGACAGAGGAGCCTCTTAAAGAAAAAGTTACAGGTCTGTGAGAGCCAGAAATCTTGCTTGTTTGTAGGTGACCAAATACTTATTTTACTGAGGAATTTACCAATTAATTCATTA
The DNA here is from genome assembly GCA_020510985.1 of Pholidichthys leucotaenia. NCBI lineage: Eukaryota > Metazoa > Chordata > Actinopteri > Cichliformes > Pholidichthyidae > Pholidichthys > Pholidichthys leucotaenia. The sequence goes on along the minus strand of CM035841.1, from coordinate 410,973,606 downwards.
AAAATCCTTCAATGTGATTTTCTGGATTTTTTTTTTCTCATTTTGTCTCTCATAGTGGAGGTATACCTATGATGAAAATTGGAGATCTCTCTCATCTTTTAAGTGGGAGAACTTGCACAATTGGTGGCTGACTAAATACTTTTTTGCCCCACTGTAAGTGAACCCACTCCCACACTTGACAATGACACGGCAGATATTTTTTTTTTATTTATCTGACTTTGACCTGATGTTAACAATGCAATGTTTGCCTGAAGTAATATTGGAGGTTCAGGGTACCCCAGTTAAGTTTTTGTGTGACACAGGCACATGCAGATCAGTGATTTCGGGTAATGTTCTGGGTTTGGCAAAATCAGAAGAAAAAGTAATTGTCAAATCTACAAATAGTAAATTAAAAGTAGAACATCTCTCCAAATCTTTGAAAGTAAAGGATTCTGTCACCGGTGACATGGTTCAAGGTTATTTTATATTGTCTGAAGCCTGACCTGTTAATCTGCTGGGAAGAGACCTATTATCAGTTCTCAACATTGACATAATCCCAATGGAAAATGGCATGCACACATATCATTATCCACATGTTGAGGCGGTAAATGTACTCCATTATCCATCTCAGCCAAGGTCCTGTTATGCACTGGACCTGACCATGGCCGGGCCACATTCAGTAACGTCAGACCTATAGAAAAGGGCTATGGAACATTTTGTGTCTACTGTTGCCATCACTCCAAAGCCCACAGATCAGTATCACTGCACAATGTATTGCAGGCATTTGAGCAGCCCAGATCAAAATTAAAAAAAAAAAAACAACAAAAAAAAACCCAACAACATTGTTTTCAAATTCTTTTTTTCCAGAGTGACCATTAAAAATCTGTATTGGTCACCAAGGGGGTATGTGGGAGCATCTGTTGTGTTATCTGATGAGGATAACAGACATTTTAAATGATGGGAAGCTCCCCACATGTCATTGGTCAAACCCAAACACATGGACTGGAAGAATGTATGTCACTTTGCTACCTCTGCAGAGGAGGGTGGTCAGTCTTGGAAAGACAACTTTATCCCAAAAGTAGACTATTCTCCAAAATTAGAAAAAGAAAATATTCATTGGCACTTAACTGGGTAACTTCAGCAGAGAAAGGTGTAAATATTGATGTTCAAAAATCACCCACATGATCACTTTTGGCAATGACACAAGAAGAGGAACAAACACTCTCACAAATTAAGAAAGGCAATGGAAGAAACAAGACAGAACTGGATTTATTGTCTACGCTTGGTCCTTTTTCTGCATGAGAATATTTCCCACCAAAGGGGGGTTGTCCCCATTTGAAGTAATGCACGGTAAACCTTTCCTGGTATCGCCATTGAGACCCTTTAACCAAGAAGATGAGGAAGTCTGTCTATCTGATTATATGCAAAAGATGTTATCTGACAAAAGTGCTGTGCATGCTACTCTCCCCAGGAAGGATTCTGTTGAAGAACAAATCACAGTAAAGCCATGTGACCTGGTCCTCATCAAAACCATCAAAAAGAAAAACTGGGCAGATGCTTCCTGGTAAGGACCACACAAAAACATCTTGTCAATACCAACTGCAGTAAAGGTTGAAGGGCGAGATACTTGGGTTCATTTAACACATTATAAACTTTACCCCATTCAAAAACCCCAACAGAGTACTGTTATTATGTTATTATAGTACTATGCAAGTGAAACAACTGTTGTGCAGCTGATGGCACATAGTGTCCAGTAACAGCTTTCATAGTGAAACAACCTGTTGGTCATCATGGAGAGACAAAACTTAAGACAAAAGTTAGAAAGATGTGGATGGTGCATGTGTCTCTTCCTTTTCCTCACCCTTATAGTGGCACTCTTGATTTGGCTGTTTCTAGGAGCACCACTGCATATGCATCGCACAACTCGATATTTTACTTAGGTTGATCATGACTGGTTGGAAGGGCCAGGTTATCATGATCATGTTTATGCTGGTAATGTGTGGTGGAAGAATGCTAACCATACAGACCAGATGTCGAATTGTACAAATTGTTTTGTGTGTTCTCTCCTCACACTCTCTGCTGGTCACATTCTGTCACCGCTATTTTAATGGAACTGTCAGAAGCTGTCTGTTTTTCTGCAAAAGACAGAGCCAGTTGTTGGTGCCAATACAACAATTGTTACCTTGAATCACACCTGCCCTATTGTCTATAGGGCTACTGATCAAAAGCACAATGACACCCGTTTTTCCATAAAGGCGAGGCCAGCCTCAACATGGAATATTTCCTTCTGTTTGAGAGGGTATGGAAATGTCTATCTAGGCAAGTTGCCAGTTTCCAGGTGTAAAGCTGTCTATAATACATCTGGTATCTGTACTGCCACTTGCCTGGCCTCTACGGAGGAGCAAAAGCTATCCGGAAGTTCCCTATTGTCAGTCCAAACATCTGGAAGGAAATGTCACCTTGCAGGAACTCTGCAATGCCACAGTTTGTGATTCCCACAAGTACGGCACGTTTATGGTGACTGGGGGATGGTGGCTATGTGGTCATTGTGCATACTCACGCTTACCCATGAACTGGGGAGGTGTATGCGCCCCCGTGATAGTGACTGACCATACCGTAATAATGTCGGCAGGACAGGCAGCCAGAGTAAAGAGAGATGCTTCCTTTAAATTGCATGACCCTGTCTGGGGCTAGGATGTACTGGAAGGTTTTAAATTAAAAGCTACTGGGCAGAAAGTAGCAATGGCCTTGTTCCCATAAGTAGGAGTCGCTAAGAACACTCTATTAATTGAAATGAATAGTTATAGATTACAGTCATTTGTAAATTTTTCACTGTCAGCCTTTTTGGGAACAAAAGAAGAGCTGACAGCCCTTAGACTTATGGCAACTCAAAATAGGATGGTCCTTGATCAGATAACGGCATCTCAAGGGTGTGTGTGTGTGTAATAGTGGGGGATGACTATTGCACCTTCGTCCCAGAAAATGATGCGGATGGCCATATCATTGCCTCAGCAATGCGTAATCTGACTGCCTTACAGGCTGCCATAGCCAGAGACAATGTCTCTGATGATTCTTCCTGTTTTAAATGATTGTTTTCCTCTCGGCAAAGCCCTCATGTAAATTTGTTAATGATTCTTGTAGTACTAATGTTAGTGTTCTCTTGTGTGGTACCATGTATCCGTAAAATGATGTTGCAAGTAATACATGTCAGTCTAGTAGCATACCATGGACTGGTCACGGACAGTGGTGACGTTGGCGAGGAGGCCGTGTAACTCAACTTGTCTCTCCATGCCTCCCAGTACAGCGTAAAAGTATGATTGACATACAGAAAACTGGAAGGAGTTGCATGATCATGATGTGAAGTTGAAATGTATTATCTGAAAATACACTTGCGCTCACACCCCACTTAACCTTTTAACTGTCCACATTTCATGGACGGGTTGTGCACCCCCAGTGGCACAGCGCAGCAACTGCGCCTGTCAACTCTCTGGCTGTCCTTTGACGTCCCCGGCTCTCCTGAGGATTTGTACTGAGCTATACTGATCTCACAGTTCAGAAGGTGGCAGACAAGCGTCGGAGGAATCATGGATGACATGGAATACAGCAAAGAAGAAGAAATCATCAATATTCTTCTTCCTTTTTCTGCCATGAGCTCACAAGAACAAAATTGCCGCCACCATGATTGTCTGGATCCTCACAGAATCTGCATCATACAGGAAAAATAGCCATGTAATACAAACAAAATTTACATGGGATAATCATAAGAGTTTGTAGATGTGGTAGAGAGCGTAAATGACTGACCAAAAACAAAACAACAACCACGATGGGCGAAAACAGAGCTCCCAACACCAAGATAGCCACTCCCATTATCGTCAGAAACTGCATCATACAGGAAAAATCGCCCCATAATACAAATGAAATTCATGTGGGATAATCATAAGAGTTTGTAGATGTGTAGATAGCATAAATGACTGACCAAACACAAAACAACAACCACGATGGATGAAATGAAAACGGGCTGACCACGCGAGCAAGCCCCCCCCCCCCCCCCCCGCCACCGGTAAGTCACGATTTTGTGGGTTTTTTTGTTTGTTTTTTTTACATTTTATTGATTTTCTGGTTCATATACTTTGAAGATTAGATAAAAACATACCCCTGCAGACAAAACGGTGTAAAAAAATGAGCCATTATTTGTGTAAATGTGTCCAAAGTCCACTTTTGACTGAGTTATGTAATTTATATAGCTGCCGCGACATTATACAAGTTAGATGTGTAAATTTCTTCCTGTCTGAAACTTTGGATCATATTCTACATCTTTCTAATTGACAGTAAGCCATTGTCACTTTCAAGTTGTAGCCTTGGAAAGCTGAACTATGACTTGACAAAAAATATTTACCACTCTTGACCACTAGGGGCGTTGACCACCTTTTAAAGGGTTAAAGTAACACTGCTAAAAATTGATTTTTTTTTCTTGTTATCAAGTTTGCAACATGTTGTTTTAATGACTTTCAAAACATATCAAGAGTGAAATCCCTCACGTGTCATGTCTGTGTGTGTGGTTTTTTTTTTTCTTTTGCTTTGAAATTTTAGTTTAGCTTCTCCCCTTGGAAAAATACAAGTGGCAAGCATTTTTGGTGATGTCGCTATAACAGGCCTCTAGTGTTGAGTCAGTGAGTACCAAGAACTGTCTCTGGCCTGGCTGAAGTAAGCCTCCAGGGCCATTTAGCATTTTTGGGTAGCTGCAATGAAAACCATTAAAATGCTTTTAAGGACTGATGGAGCTTCAGAATCTGAATCAGAATCAGAATGAACTTTATTGCCAAGCATGTTTACACATACGAGGAATTTGACTTGACATTAGGCGCGCTCGGTAAGCGCTTCCTAATGACACGGCAGCCATGCAAAGCGCCTTATCATACAGTGGGGGGTAAAGAGGGGAAGGGGGAGGGGGAGGGAACACATTGGGCAGAGAGAAAAAAAACATATTTATCAGAATAGCGCTCGAGTGAGCAAGATTATGATCACATAGAAAAAAACCCTCAATGCACACTTAGCAGACAATTTACAATACACACGTTAACAAAGCAAGTTGAGAGAGACAGTGTGTGTGTGTGTGTGTGTGTGTGTGTGTGTCAGTGTATGTGTATCAGTCATGTAATGTTGTATGCAGTGTGTGTATCAGTTACTGGTGAACAGCAAAAATCCTCTCCTGAGCAACGTTTAGATCACAGGTGTCAAACTCATTCCATGGAGGGCCAAGACCCTGCAGGTTTTACCTCCACCCAGTGTCTTCAGCAGGTGATTTCTCTGAATTTCTTCCTACTGATTGCTGATCAGTGAAAACACCTGCTGAAGAGACTGGGTGGAAGTAAAACCTACAGGGTCTTGGCCCTCCATGGAATGAGTTTGACACCCCTGGTTTAGATGTTATGTCTTTAGTGTCCTAAACATAGATAGCATGTCCACAAGAGTTCATCTCTCAGTGCATGTCCGATGGTAAATCCATGCTAGTCACATGACGCTGTCCTTGAGAGTTCAGATTACTGCACACCAGTGTGTTTGGGTTAGGGAGCCAAGAGAAGCCAAAACTCCCTTCTGCTTTATCTCTTCTCCTGGAGGAATCAGAATCAGAATCAGAATAAGTTTATTGCCAAGCACATTTACAAGTAAATAACAGGTAAATATATAAGGAATTTGACTTGACACTGAAACGTCATTAATGACATTCTCAGTGACGCGGCGAGCCGTGGAGGCGCCTGTCAACAGGAGGGGAACAGAAGAAGGCAATGGGGAGGAGGGAGGGGTGGACACAATAGGAGAGAGAAAAAAGCATTGTTTATCAGAATAAAGTTCATATATGATCGATATTATGATTACAAGAAAAAAACTCTCATTGCACAATTAGCAGACAATAGAATCCACACAATGACACAAGAGAGCAGTGAGTGTATATCTTCAAGTCAGTATAGTGGATCAGTTTGTGTAAGTTGAGTGTAATCAGTGGCAATCAGTTGGAGGACAACAATGTCTCTTCCTCAGCAGATGTTATGACTACAGTCTGAAGCAAAGGCCAGTGTCCTCGAGCACGGCAGATGGAATAGTTTTGCCAGACAGCTGTCCTTGAGAGTCAAATGCTGCCCGCCAGTGTTATGAAAACAAATATACTGTTGATTATCTGGAGGACTGAGTGCTGAGGGAGCCGAAAGAAACAGGTCGAATAGCACTGACTTCAGAGAAAAAACTTTCTATTCTCTTACGGATTCAGTGCACCAATTCCTTCATGGCCTGGCGTTGAAACCAATTCATGGACAGCTGTCAGCGTGATCGTGATGTAATCCATTTTCCTGTACAGTTCTCCATTGGCGGCTGTCAGAGTCCTGCCCAGTTGGTCAATTTGATGGGTGAGCTTCGCCGGGTCCGCTTTTTGATAAGCTCTATCCATCTTCTTCAGTTTGCAGTACACCAGAACAATCCCAAATCCAATCAGTAGAATTCCGATGACCATTGCTCCGAAAAGATATAAATCTTCAATATCTTCAATAGAAAGATCACACAGGCACAAGAGTTTCCAATTACTTGTGTCCTTCAAATAACCCGCAGCAGCAGTGCCTGCGGGACAGATCGGCTCCCCCGGGCCAGATTTCCTCGTTGAAAAAACAGTGTCAATTGCGTTCAAAGCCCAGCTTATTAAATCCATAATTTCGTTCGATAATCAGCAGTAAGACACGCAGACAGACGATAGCAAGCTGGGATCCAGTCAGTTAGGGAAGGAGAGAGATAAGGAGCCGGAGCTGGGAAGAAAAGAGTCTGCTCTCTTTGGAGGGCGGAAGTGAAATATATATATATATATATATATATATATATATATACGTATATACAGTATATATATATAGACACAGTGCGGAGCATTGTGGTTGGTGAATGTGCAGCAGAAAGTCTAAGCTCTCTCTCCGTGGATGCGGCGGGCCAGCTGGATGTCTCTTTGGGCATGATGGTGACCCTCTTGGCGTGGATGGTGCACAGGTTGGTGTCCTTGAAGAGACCCACCAGGTAGGCCTCGCTGGCCTCCTGCAGAGCCATGACGGCGGAGCTCTGGAAGCGCAGGTCGGTCTTGAAGTCCTGAGCGATCTCCCTCACCAGGCGCTGGAAGGGCAGCTTACGGATGAGCAGCTCCGTGGATTTCTGATAGCGACGGATCTCTCTCAGAGCCACGGTATGTGGTTCCTAGTGTTTTTATTTGGTATATTGAGCAACCAATGGCTGCGTCGTTTGTTTGGCAGCGTCAGCCAATGGGGTCACTCGCTCTCGCTCGGTCTTAGTGTAACCTGCAGAACTCTTTCAGTTGCGGCAGAGACATCGACCAAGAGAGCGCAATCCCTTACTGAGACGGTGAGCTAACGTGCTAGTAGCAGCCTTTGCCTGGATAAAACTCTTGAGATTGATTTGAACCCAAAAGCTGTGAACTCACGTGAGTGCGGAAATCCTGTGAATCCCGTGTTGCTTAGCATGGTGGTCAGGTTTCTTTTTTTTGCTGGATTCAGAAGAACGTGGCTCTCCAGATCTGGATGGTGAGCCGAAGCCCGAACCCTATTAACTGCTAGAGGTGACCCAACTGGTCACCTGGAACTGATACAAAAGGACTGAACACACTGTAAATATATTTGGGGTATTTTATTTTATTTTATTTTTACCTCCGCCAGGCCACAGGCCGCAGGAGGTAATGTTTTTGCCGGGGTTTGTCTGTTTGTCTGTTTGTCTGTCTGTTGGTTAGCAAGATAACTCAAAAAGTTTTAGACGGATTTCGATGAAACTTTCAGGCGTTGTTGGAAATGGTACAAGAAAGAACTGATTAAATTTTGGGGATGATCCGGATAACCGTCCAGAAGAAAACCGCCATTATGGAAAATGCCATTTTCGTGAATAACTAGTGAACCACTAATCCTATCATTGTCAATCCAATTGCTAGTCATATGTTTTCATGGTCAACAAATATGAAAACGTACACACAAACAATGTATGGGGGGAACTGTGGCCACCATTATGGAAAATGCCATTTTTGTGAATAACCACTGAACCACTAATCCTATCATTGTCAATCCAATTGCTAGTCATATGTTTTCATGGTCAAGGAATCTGAAAACCTACACACAAACACTGTATGGGGGGAACTGTGGCCGCCATTACGGAAAATGCCATTTTCGTGAATAACTACTGAACCACTAATCCTGTCATTGTCAATCCAATTGCTAGTCATATGTTTTCATGGTCAAGGAATCTGAAAACGTACACACAAACACTGTATAGGCGGAACTGTGGCCGCCATTACGGAAAATGTCATTTTCATGAATAACTAGTGAACCACTAATCCTATCATTGTCAATCCAATTGCTAGTCATATGTTTTCATGGTCAACAAATATGAAAACGTACACACAAACACTGTATGGGAGGAACTGTGGCCACCATTACGGAAAATGCCATTTTCGTGAATAACCACTGAACCACTAATCCTATCATTGTCAATCCAATTGCTAGTCATATGTTTTCATGGTCAAGGAATCTGAAAACCTACACACAAACACTGTATGGGGGGAACTGTGGCCGCCATTACGGAAAATGCCATTTTCGTGAATAACTACTGAACCACTAGTCTTGTCATTGTCAATCCAATTGCTAGTCACATGTTTTCATGGTCAAGGAATCTGAAAATGTACACACAAACACTGTATAGGCGGAACTGTGGCCGCCATTACGGAAAATGTCATTTTCGTGAATAGCTACTGAACCACTAATCCTATCATTGTCAATCCAATTGCTAGTCATATGTTTTCGTGGTCAAGGAATCTGAAAACATACACACAAACACTGTATGGGGGGAGCTGTGGCGCTTGGCGGAGGTCTGCACTCTCTGAGTGCTTTTCTAGTTTTTTTATTATTGCATTCATGAGCGCTCTATGTTTGTTTAAGTGTACACAACTTTAAAAAATACACATATTTGCAAGTTCCCATACTTCTGTTGTGTCATCTGTTGCTACGCCCTCCAGGCTCCTACGAACTTAGAATCTATCTGACCTGGCCCAATTGTCCCTTTTGTCCAGGTAGTAAGGTTAAAGGTAACTACACTGCCATACCCAGTACTATCAAAAGGGTACAAGACAACACCTAAAGCCCCAGATTAATAATAATAAAAAAATGCCTTAAATTTAAAGAGCACTATAAATTTACATGGAAAAATGCTGCAAATTTATAGTTAAAAAAGACCTGCAGATTAAAGAGGACAATGATGCAAACGTGAAAAACTTAATGCACATTACAAGACAAAAAAACTGCATATTAGAGAGAAAAACATTGGAAACTTCTTTGAAATAAGGTGTACATTTGTAACAAAACAAATTTCAGAGGAATAAAAGGTAACAAGCAAATTAAGAAGAAAAAGTTGTGAATTTAAGACAAAAATATTGCAGATTTAAATGACAAAAAGAACCAGTGTTTAGAAAAGGAGTTGCAAATTGATTTCATATTTGGGACAGACAAAATAGAAGTTAAGAGGATAAAAAAAGCCTCAAATTTATGAGATAAATTGCATATTTGTTGCACATACATGTATACAGTGGTGTGAAAAAGTGTTTGACCCCTTCCTGATTTCTCATTTTTTTGTATGTTTGTCACACTTAAATGTTTCAGATCATCAAACAAATGTACATATTTGACAAAGATAACACAAGTAAGTATAAAATGCAGTTTTTAATAGAAGGTGTTTTTTATTAAGGAATAAAAAAAAATAATCAAAACCTAAACTGTGGTTTATCAAACCTTTTGAAAGTTGAGTTCAATTTTCTAGCTATTTCTAAAGCTTTGGGACTCCAGCGAACCACAATGACAGCCATTATTCCCAAATGGCAAAAACATGAAACAGTGGTGAACCTTCCCAGGAGTGGGCGGCCGACCAAAACTACCCCAAGAACGCAGCGACGACTCATCCAACAGGTCACAAAACACCCCATAACATCCAAAGAACTACAGGCCTCACTTACCTCAGTTAAGGTCAGTGTTCATGACTCCACCGTAAGAAAGAGACTGGGCAAAAATGGCCTGCATGGCAGAGTTCCAAGACGAAAACCACTGTTGAGCAAAAAGAAGATTAAGGCTCGTCTCAGTTTTGCCATAAACATCTTGATGATCCCCAAGACTTTTGGGAAAATATTCTGTGGAATGACAAGACAAAAGTTGAACTTTTTGGAAGGTGTGTGTTCCATTACATCCTGCATAAAAGCAACACAGCATTTCAGAAAAGGAACATCATTCATTCATCTTCTTCCACTTAATCCTTTTCGGGTCATGAGGGGGCTGGAGCCTATCCCAGCGTCTTTGGGCAAGAAGCAGGGTACACCCTGAGCAGATTGCCAGTCCATCGCAGGGCCAACACAAAGAGACAGACAACCATTCACTCTCGCAGTCATACCTAAGGACAATTTAGAATCCCCAGTTTTGATGCCAATTAACCTAACTTGCATGTTTTTGGCATGTGGGAGGAAACCAGAGAAATCCCAGAGTAAACCCACGCAGACATGGGGAGAACATGCAAACTCCACACAGATCACTGTTGGTCAGGGGCTGGGATCGAACCAGGGATCCCATGGCCAAGGGTGAGTTGCTGTGCTGCCGCAGTGCTAACCACTGCGCCACCGCGCTGCCTACTTAAAATATGCATTCAGTGCCTAACTTAGGTTAATCATGGAATGGCGTGTAAAAGTCCTGTCCTGAATCTGAAATTCTGTGGCATGACCTTTAAAAGGCAGTTCATGCTTGAAAACCCTCCAATGTGGCTGAATTACAACAATTCTGCAAAGATGAGTGGGCCAGAATTCCTCCACTGCGCTGTAAAAGACTCACTTCCAGTTATCACAGACACTTGATTGCAGTTGTTACTGCTAAGGGTGGCCCAACCAGTTATTCGGTTTAAGGAGCAATCACTTTTTTCACACAGAGCCATTTAGGTTTGGATTTTTTTTCCCTTATTAAACACCTTCATTTAAAAACTGCATTTTGTGTTTACTTGTGTAATCTTTGTCTAATATTTAAATTTCTTTGATGATCTGAAACATTTAAGTGTGACAAACATACAAAAACATGAGAAATCAGGAAGGGGGCAAACACTTTTTTACACCACTGTATACCAACTTTAAGCTCTTCCGTGGACGTAGACTGTGGTATCCTGTGCCTGCGGTGCCAGGGTTGATGCCTTGTGTTGACAGGTCGATACAAGATCTCGTCAAAAGTGTCGGAACATTTCCTGGTCTTCTGGTTCTCCCGATTCTGATTGTTGGGGTTGTGGAGGATGAAAGCAAACGAGACACAAGCTGACGACAAAGAACTTTATTTCTCCTCCAACACAGAACAGACTCACTCTGAGTGCCAAAGCGATCTGCATTATACATTTTGTTCCCGCCTCTGGCACTCAGGGTAGACACATTAACATACCAGTTACGAAGCGTGAACACACATCAACATACACATCACAGAGCAAGGCTTTGTACAATGCATTTGCCCACCCACGTCCTCAGGTATGAGCCTGGCACGGCGGGGGCGAAAGGCACATCTTTATTTAATTTTATTTACTTCATACTCCCCAGCTCTCTGGCGCCCTTGGCTTGCCCCCCAGCACCCCAAAGTACTGGATGGAGTCTCATCTCCTTTGTGTCACCACACAGCACCCCCCCCCCCCCCCCGAACACCCAGAAGGGGTCCTAACCTTCTGGACCTTTGGGTTTGAGCAAGCTCGTAGCGGCTGTAATGTGGGCCGGTTGACGCACCTTCCTATCGAGGCGGGCAGGTCTTGGTTTCTGTAGGGGGAAAAGGTGGGGAGGGGAAAAAAGTTAGTTTCTGGAAAACAGTCCTCTGTAGGGGGAACACTAACTTGTGGACCCACTGTAGGTGGCCAACGCCGGGGAGCTTGAGCAAACACCACCTGCTTGTCTGCAACACAAAAGGTTGCTTCAGCCTGTCAATGCAGATGGTTTCCTTACCCCCCCAAGTCGAAGACAAAATTTTTCTCCCCAGTTTCCAACACTCTGAATGGGTCATTGTATGGCGGACGGAGCGGGGCTCTGTGGGCGTTGTGCCTGACGAAAATGAATTTGGTGTTCTCTAAGCACTTCGGAACAAAAGTAAGAGGAAAACAATGGTGTGCCAGGCCTGGAACACTGGCAGCCCCTGTACTGGAAAAAATGTGCTTGGGCAGATCTGTACCGGGCGCAAGGCTCTCTGGGAAAAATTCCCCCGGGATCGGCAACGGCTGAGAAAAACGAGTTCTGCCGAGGAAGCTGCCAGATTTTCCTTAGGTGCGGAGCGCAACCCCAATAGGACCCAAGGCAGGCAGTCGACCCAATTGTCATCTGTTAGAGAGGCTCTGACTGCTTCTTTAAATGACCTGTGAAAGTGCTCGCACAAACCGTTACCCTGTGAGTTGTACACAGTGGTTAAGTGGATTTTGACCGCCAGGCTGTCGGCCATCGTGGACCAAAGTTCCAAAACAAATTGCGGCCTCCTGTCAGAAGTGATGTCCGACGGGGAAACCAAGCGGCCATGTCGTGACTCCAAAAGTCCGGGAGTCTTACTACAACGGTACATGCAGCAGTGGGAGACTCCAGCTGGAGTGTCTCCATGGTGGTGATCAGTCCGTTTTCCATTTCACATCTCTATAGGTCACCAGTGTGGAGAATGAAAGCAGACGAGACACGAGCTGACAATGCAGAACTTTATTTTTAAACCAACACAAAACAGACTTACTCTGAGTGCCAAAGCAAACTGCTCTATACATTTTCTTCCCGCCTCTGGCACTCAGGGTAAACACAATAACATACCAGTTACGAAACGTGACCACACTTCAACATACACATTAACATACACGTCACAGCAAGGCTTAGTACAATACATTTCCACCCCTGTGTCCTCAGGTGTGAGCCTGGCACGGCGAGGGCGAAAGGCAAATCTTTATTTACTTCATACCCCCCAGTGCTCTAGTGCCCTTGGCTGGTGACCCAACACCCCGAAGTACTGGGTTGAGTGTCATCTCCTTTGTGTCACCACAGGGTCCTTATTTGTTACAGTCCTGTTTGAGTTTTATAATCTCCTTCCTCACTGCTTCGCATTGTGAAAAATCCTCACGGGCGTCCTTTCCACGGAACTTTGTGTCACTTCCGGTCCCCAAATCCGGTACACAGATGACTCGGTGGCCATACTGCCGCTGCAGCAAGGTACTCTTGGAAAATCCTGCATATAGGAGATTTTGCATTTCAGCTATTGATCTGCCAAATTATCCTTTGGAGCTAAGCAATCAGGGTAGCATTATAATATATATATATATATATATATATATATATATATATATATATATATATATATATATATATATATATATATATATATATATATATATGCTGTATATATATACGTATATGTATATATATATATATATATATATATATATATATATATATATATATATATATATATATATATATATTTTTTTTTTTTTTTTTTTTTTTTTTTTTTTTTTCGGGGGGGGGGTTGTTTTTTTGAAAGTATTAAATCTCTTTTTTTCTGGTCAAATTTGTTGCTTTTCACTTTCTTGTTTTGTTTGTGGAGAGCTCTGTTGACTGGTCGTGATGTCGCGTATTATCCAATCAGCATGGAGTAAATCCAAAGCCCCGCGCACACTTTTAGAAGCCAGGGCATGAAGAAACGGAGAGGTGGCTTTTGGCTAAACTTTTATTGATAAAATTTACATATTTTCACTTCAACAACTCCATACTCGGAGATGCACACCCTTGTTCAGCAAAGCACTTATAAAACCTGAGGTCAGTCTGAGAAACGGTTTGGGAGATATCTGAGGAACTCACATACACAGACACTAACACACACACAAACAGAAAGAGATGTCTTGCATTTATAGATAGATGATAATTAGGAACGTTATATTCAGTAGAATCATTGGCTTCTTCTATGACCATTTCAGAATAAAACAAGAAATGTTCTTTATAATGAACAAAAAAAAAAAAAGAATATTCACTCCGGTTTATCAAGTGTTTTATGTTGATCTTGCAGTGCTGTTTTTTGAATTTGAGTCACAGGTATGTTCAATTAATTAAAATGCAATTAAGCGTAAAAGTTAAATTATACTTCTTTTTCATTGATTCTTTTAAGCAAGTTTAGCAATTAATCTCTATTAAGCCTGTTTTCCACTAGCCCAGCACACCTCGGTACGGCTCGATTCACTTTAGTATGGCTCGGAATAAGATAAGATAAGATAAGATAAGATAAGCCTTTATTAGTCCCACAACGGGGAAATTCCAGGATTGCAACAGCACAGGGATAGCAACACTCAGAGCAACAATCAGAAGGCAAGAAAAAAAAAACAAGCAAGCAAGAGCAGCTAATATACATATGTACATATTACTATAAAATATATATATACACACACACAGACACACAGTGCAGAGCATTGTAGCTGGATGGAATAAATATATGAATATATAAACACACAGTGCAGAGCATTGTAGCTAGATGGAATAAATATGTAAATATATAAACACCCACAGTACGGAGCATTGCAGCTAGGTGGAATAAATATGTAAGTATATAAACACACACAGTGCGGAGCATTGTAGCTAGATGGAATAAATATATAGATATATAAAAACACAGTGCGGAGCATTGTAGCTAGATGGAATAAATATATAGATATATAAATATGAACACACCCAGTGCTGAGCATTGTAGCTAGATGGAATAAATATGTAAATATATAAACACACACAGTGCAGAGCATTGCTGCTAGATGGGATGAAACAGCATAACCCTCTGCTTAGTTATCCTACATGGTATGATTATGTGCCCATACATATTCTCACCCTCCATAGCGACCGGTATTTTCCTAGTTGTATGCCGGAGGGGACCATTGTGTAAGTCTATTGCATCTTTTGCATTTAAAAACTATTAGTTTGTTACGTCTTTTTGCTATCTCTGCGAGCAGCCCTGCTTAGGTTGTACAGTCTGACAGCCGTTGGTAGGAAGGACCTACGAAACCTCTCGGTTGTGCACCTGGGATGATGTAGTCTGCTGCTAAATGAGCTCCTCAGTGCATTCAGTATGTCCTGCATAGGGTGGAACTCGGACTCCAGCAGAGATGACAGTTTAGCCACCGTCCTTCTCTCTCCTATCTCCTCCACTGGATCAAGGCGCTGCCCCAGGACAGAGCTAGCTTTCTTAATCAGTTTGTTCAGTCTCTTCCTATCGGCTGCTGTAATGCCACTGCCCCAGCAGACCACTCCAAAAGTGATGGCTGATGCCACCACCGTGTCATAGAATGTCTTCAGCAGCGCCCCTTGTACACCAAAAGACCTGAGTCTCCTCAGCAGGAACAGCCTGCGCTGTCCCTTCTTGTAGAGTGCGTCAGTATTGTGTGACCAGTCTAGTTTATTGTTCAGATGAACACCCAGGTACTTATAGGATGTCACCATCTCGATGTCTGTTCCCTGTATATTTACTGGTGCTGTGAGGGGCTGCCCATGCCTGCGGCAGTCCACCACCAGCTCCTTAGTTTTCCTTGCGTTGATCTGGAGGCAGTTCCGATGGCACCAGTCTACGAAGTCCTGGATAAGCCCTCTGTACTCAGCTTCATCTCCATTGGAGATGAGGCCAACGATCGCAGAGTCATCAGAGAACTTCTGTAGATGGCAGTGTGTTGTGTTGTGTGAGAAGTCTGCAGTATAAAGAGTGAACAGGAAGGGAGCCAGCACCGTTCCCTGGGGGGCCCCCGTGCTACTGATGATCGTGTCGGACACACAGAATGCTTCTGTCTCCATTAGCACGGTGTTGTGCTTGTGCTGTGATGGTTTGTGTTAGGAGGTTTTAGAAGCGGGGCGGCGGCAGATTCTCAGCGAGGCGGGGCCACACTCCCGTGACGTTACGCACCCGACTGAGTCCTTATTTACACGAGACAAAAAATGGAGGATCCAAGGATTATTGCCTTGCTCGCTCTGTGGTTTTATCTCACAATTAATTTTATCTCATAATTAAGCTGCAACAACACAA
Source organism: Pholidichthys leucotaenia (assembly GCA_020510985.1). Classification (NCBI taxonomy): domain Eukaryota; kingdom Metazoa; phylum Chordata; class Actinopteri; order Cichliformes; family Pholidichthyidae; genus Pholidichthys; species Pholidichthys leucotaenia. The sequence goes on along the minus strand of CM035841.1, from coordinate 410,957,533 downwards.
GTCCCTTTTGTTTTGAATTAACTGCCAAATGACCTAGAAATAATGAGCTGAAACTTGTTTTTATTCGTATTAAATAATGAGACGGTGACACACTGGCCAACACCAAATTGTATTATTTTTTACATCCTAGGGCATTTTGGATGTACTGAATTAAAAAAAAATCATGTTTTTCACCTTCAGGTCAACGTTTGGAACAACAGTATTATTATTTTCCGTTTAGATGATGCTACACTCCTTCTAAAGTATTGTAATTCTCTGAATTTGGAATGCCGATAGAACATTCAATTTACATATACTTGTACCTACTTTGACTTGGTGCTAATTTTTTATGATATTTCAATAAAAAGAACAGAAAGCTTACAAAAAGATTTATTTTTTGGTCTAGTTAAAAATTACATTACCTTTACAATGGTTGACCCCTGACAGGATGATCAGCATCATTTTGATCAGACTAGGCAATGGAATTTCTATGTAATTATACTGTTTTATAATTCAGTGTTATAACAGACAAACCACACTTTCCAAAACAATTCCATTTTGTTATATACAAAATATTAAAAGAAAAAAAAACTTTGCAACACAACATGAAGGTTAATCGACATTTTATACACGCCGACCACTGAGTGCCTCTACACCAGCTTCCCAAACTGGGTCACGAAGACTCGGTTGAATGAAGCCGTCTCTGCCAGCTGTGGGTCATGAAGGCTCGGTTGAATTAACCCGGACGGGCTGTCGCGGCGGACGCGTGGGATGATTCTACAAGGAAAATGCACACAATAAAATACAGCACGAAAGTGCAAGATATACAGAAAAGACAATAGTTTTTAACAAGAATACATAAGCTTATTTCAGCGTATTGTTCACATGAATAATTAAAATAAAAGCTTTAGTCCGCAGTGTGCTGCAATAAAGCAGCGATCATCATCCACAAATGAACACCTTTTTTATTGCATAAATAAACTGAGCGTCTTACCGAATATATTTGCGAAAAAATGCACAATAAAAAAAAATTAAAACTCACCGTTAAAGGACTCCGATGTCGAGACCTCCCGGTATATTTTTTCATTCCGGGCGGCTCCGTCTAACTCGCGCTGGATACGTTCGTCTGACAATGCAGTGAGCAGACACTGCACCTCCTTATTGGTCCATGAAACACCCTTATTACGCGAAGCCCTTTTTGATAGAGAATAAATGAAAATAGCACAGTAATACACTGAAAAGAAACCGCCAACAGTGGTTGCGTGCTGAGTAAAGGCGGTCGTGAAGATTCTTTTTTTTTTTCAAAAACTTTATTGAGAAGGTCGTGAAGATTCGGTAGAAGAGGAGGAGGAGAGGGGCGGTTACAACCTGACCAATCAGCGCCGGTTACGACCTGACCAATCAGCGGCGACCAGTCTGTTAACGTCACAACACGGCACAGCTCAGCACTGCTGTACCCTGCCCTTCAGCGGGGCTGAGAATCGCGGCTGTTAAACCATGTTGGGGCTTGTGGAAAAGCGTACAAAGTGTGCTGAGCCGTCCCTTGTCGCGCTAAAGCGTGCTAGTGGAAAAGGCCATTTAGTTATAGAAAATATCCATTTAATGTTGTTTAAAAAATGTTTAATCAATACATAGACCTAAAAATAACCTATATACACAAATAATAGCACAAAACAGGAAATAGCTGACGTTGAGTATTATATGGCCAATAATATGTTTCACCTGCTGCTGTTTATGACTGCAGCCAGTGGAAATTTACTGATTAGCTTTAATTAAATGAGAAAATACAAAGGAAAAGAAAAAGAAAAAAGAAAGGCAAATAAAATAGCAAAAAGAGAGACGTTCTTTGATAAATACTGGAAAACAATAATTCTGTACAAATTTAAGAAATATTGAATATGCCAAAAACAAATAAACCAAAGCCTTATGTGGATAAACTTCCTAAGTATCTAGCTACATATTTTCCATGACAGCAGGGCCACAACTTCAAAATAAGACCTCAAAAAGGGATAGACATTGTTTGTTCTGGGTTTGATTCATTTTTTCAGGTCCGTGAGTGACAGGAATACAATGTGATGCATTTAAGATTTAGTGGTGGTCGTAAAAAGGAAATGTTCAAGCCAGATTCATAGGTGCAGCTGGGTTATTTCAGAGTGGAACTGCGTTTGGGTCTGGAAGTTTCTCACCGAGGTATGTGACCTGTGGGAAATGGTTTGACTGTAAAAATTCTGATGAGGGAAGAGAACCAGTCACATTTACTCATGAAACTTTTTCATAAACTTGGATGTTTGTGAGTAGTAGATTTGGAATACTTCTTTTTTTTTCTCATTTGTGCTCAGTAAATTTCTGAAATATTATCACTTCTATAAGTGATTCTTATCATATTAGAAAGCCCATGTGGCTGGTGTCACGAGCTGAGCTCTGGAAGTTCTGCAAGACTCAGTCTCATGGCTCTTTCATTGTATTTCTAGATATTTGTTGTATTTTGTGCCTTTAGTACTGCTTTCTAATCTTCTGTTTAGGCTTCAGTTTTGTTTCATTTCAATTTGTAATTGTTTATTAGTCTGCATTTTATTTGGTCTATTCCTTATATTTTTACTGTGGTGTCCTTCTCTGGGCTGACAGCTGGCAGGCAGCATTTCCAGTTTTGTACTCTGCGTGGGCATTGCCCTGTCACCTGTCAAATCCAGCCACTCCTCCCTCATCTTGTTCAGCTGATCCAAATCACCATTCATGGTTACCCTTTTGCTCGCTCATGCTACCCGCACCTGTCACACATTGTGTCATCTTATTCCTTAACTATTTAAAGACTGATTGTTTTTTTCTCTGCAGCAGTCTTGACTCAAGAGTCTCTTCATCTTCACGACCAGAGCCCATATCCCGCTCTGGTCATCTCAGTTTGAAAGTTGTTTCTCTTTTTTTGGATGTGTGTTGAGCACTTTTTCGGACTTGTGTTTTTGTATATGAAATAAAATTCTGCTAACTGCAGTTCAGCGCATGGGTCTCAATTCAATGTAAAGGCAATTCATGACAGCTGGTTTATATTTTACTGTGCCAAGAGAAAAATAAAAATCTCCCAAATTGCAAAATTGCAAACATACAGCAAAGAAGCAAAGGCATAAAACAAGCTACAAATTTATGAGGTAAAAAACTCAAGATTTTTAAAAAACTTACAAACTTCTGACAAAAAGTCTTTAAAGTATATACGAGAAAAACATTTTCAATTTTTTTTTTTCAATAAAAATGTTTCAAAATTATGTGAAAAGTTTGCAGACTTTGGCAAAAAATTGAAAATTTATAAGAAAAAGTTGAAGACTTATGAGAACAATGTTACATATTTATCGACAAATATTAGTTTATGGCAACAGTTGCAAAGACAAAATTTTCTTAATAGAAGTTTATCAGTAAAAAGTAGCAAAGTTATGGAAAAACATACACATTGCTTATTTGTAATTTATTAATGTGCTTATTTGTAATAACAAATGTTTAAGAAAACTTTGATCTCTGAGTTAAAAAATACAAATTTAAGAGAAAAATGTCAAACACTTTCAAGGAAAAATTACAATTTTTTTCTGATTTTTAATCTGATTTTTCTCATCTGATTTTCTTCTCATCACTTTTCAAATTATTGTTCTTCAATTCTGGGCCTTCTGCTTCTTTATTATATTAAAAGGTAAACGTAAAATGTTTATATTTGATTCACGTCAGAGTAAACAGGCAAAACCACATATTTCTGAGAGTAAAGGTGCAAATTTAGAAGAAACAGAGTTCAAAATTTATGTGTAAAAATGTGTAAGATTGTGCACAAAACATTACAATTTTTATCACAGTGTCAAATATATTTAATTTTTAATTTGTAAGGAGGGGGAAAAGAGAAAATTGTCAGAAAAAGAAGTAATCAATTTATACAACTGTCACAGGTTTATAAAAGATGGCAACAAAATCATACTTTGAAAGAAGAATCTCAAGAGAGAAAACCTTACAAACAGCAAAGAATAAAGTAGTATTACCTTTTCTTGTGCCTTTCCGACTAGGGAAACCTAAATTGAGAAGGGTTCAAGAGGGGTTTGAGACACTTTTGACAACTTTGACCTTTTTTTGCGAGAAAATCCATTGCACACATTTTCTGAATCCATCCATCCATCCATCCATCCATCTTCTACCGCTTTTCCGGAGGTCCGGGTCGCGGAGGCAGCAGTTCAAGCAGAGCAGCCCAGACTTCCCTCTCCCCAGCCACCTGCTCCAGCTCTTCAGAGAGGATACCAAGGCGTTCCCAGACCAGCTGGGAGACATAGTCTCTCCACCGAGTCCTAAGTCTGCCCCGGGGTCTCCTCCCAGTGGGACGTGCCTGAAACACCTCAAGTAGGAGGCGTCCAGGAGGCATCCTAATCACATGCCCATACTGTGATGTATGGGAGTTGTATGAGTTGTATGAGTTGCATTTGCATATGCCACCCCATTGGTGGGCGCTGTACCCTGTGGCATTGCCAATAGTATAAGAGTGTGCTCATTGAACTGAACTGGTCTGTGCATGTGTGTACGTGTGTGTATGCCTGAGTAAACGAGCAAGCTAATGACCTGCAGCCGTGTGTGTCTTTGTGTTTGTTCCTCCGAGTGGCAATCTAAAGTAGAAACCCACGGACATAACATCATTGGCGACGAAGATAACTTTAGGTTTCCAAGTCTCGCCGCGGTATTGACTGCGAGTGACGGAGGAAGAGGAACGTTGGTCCTGGTGGGAGTTTGGCTGGGCGCGGCACGTCAGGTGACAGCGCGCCAGGTGACAGGACACCAGGTGACAGGACGCCGGGTGACAGGACGCCGGGTGACAGGACGCCAGGTGACAGGATGCCAGGTGACAAGATTGCTAAATGCTAACTGCACGCCATGGCTGGATTTATTGGACACATTAACCCATTCGACGAGTCGGTGGAGCAGTGGACAACCTACGTTGAGAGGTTTGAGCATTTTGTAACGGCAAATGGTATTGCAGAGGAGAAAAAGCTTGCTGTTTTCTTAAGTGTAATTGGTGCGTCAACATATGGACTTTTACGTAGCCTCGTAGCTCCAGATAAGCCGGGGGCTAAGACATATGCTCAACTCACGGAAGTTTTGAAAGACCACTTTTCTCCAAAGCCAATTGTGATTGCTGAAAGATTTCGCTTTCATAAACGGAACCAACAAGAGGGAGAAACTGTGACTCAATATATAGCAGTCATTAAAAAGCTTTCTGAACACTGCGAGTTTGGTATGCACCTGCAGGATGCATTGAGGGATAGGCTCGTTTGTGGACTGAATATAGAAGCTATCCAGAAAAAATTGTTGACGGAGGAGAAGCTTACTTTTTCCAAAGCAATGGAACTAGCCGTGTCAATGGAGACAGTAGCTCGCGAGACACATCAGCTGAGCAACGCACTGAAAGTGCATGCACTGTCACGACACAACAAACAACACACGAAATGTTCGTGCTGTGGAAAAATGAACCACAAAGAGAGCGATTGTTTTTATAAGGAGCAAAAATGCTATAAATGTGGTAAGAGAGGACATATCTCGAAAATGTGCAGGAACAAAGAGACTGTAAATAAGGAGAAACCAGTGGAGTATAAAGCTAAAAAGAAAAAAAGGGTGCACCAATTGGATGTAAGAGAAATATCTAGTGATGGTAGCACTACAGACACTGAAGTGAGCCTGCATATGGTGTCTCAGCAGAGTAATTTGTCATACATGAGTGTTAAACCAAAAATTGAAGGTAAAAGGATTATCATGGAATTAGATACCGGTGCTGCCGTTTCTCTGATTTCAAGAAAACTGTATGATGCACACTTTAAGGACTTGCCCTTGGCCAAACCCGTATAATGTTGAAAACATATACGGGCGAGGTGATTCCAGCAGAGGGTGTCATCACCGTTTCAGTGAGGATGAACAAGCAGTGAGCTAGACTACCACTGTATGTGGTTCGGGGAAGTTCACCCCCACTTTTTGGTCGGGAGTGGCTGCGGAGGATTCGAATTGACTGCCGAGAAATAAAGACGGTCCTGGAGGAGATGCTAGAGGGCGTGCTACAAAGACATGCAGAGGTCTTTAAAAAAGAATTAGGCACTCTGAAAGGCATGGAAGTAGCCATAGCGCTCAAGCCGGATCATGTGCCACGGTTTTGTCAAGCGAGAGTCGTTCCCTATGCCCTTAGGCCAAAAGTGGAGGCTGAAATTGACCAATTGTGTGAGCAGGGCATTATATCCCCTGTCAAATTCAGTGAATGGGCAACACCCATTGTGCCCGTTGTGAAAAAGAACGGAGATGTTAGGATATGTGGGGATTTTAAAGTCACAGTTAATCCTGCCCTTGACATAACGCACGGCTCAGGAGACGCACACACACAGGCTCAGAGTAGTTCAAATAGTTTATTAACAACGGGCGTGAATGAGTGCGTGTCTGCGGGGTGTAAATGTGTTGGTGGCGGTGTCCGCTTCAGACACAGAGGCAGGTGACCGTACAGCCGGGCAACCCTATGGAGAAGACACAGGGAGAGGGTGACAGGCATACACCAACACAGGAGGGATTATGGCAAGAGAAGGACTTACTTGGATGACAGGTCAGCTGGCACAGCAAGGGACGAAACCCGGGAGACAGCCACCTGGAGAGCTCGGTGCAACAGCGAGGAATGGGCGTTGGAGAGAAGACGTCCGCCGCCGCCGGGAAATCCACCTGTGCACAGGGGAGCAGACTGGAGAGAGAAGGTAAGGCTTCTTACCCAAATAATTGCGCTGAAGATAGTAGATGACTCACAACGGTGAGGAACGAAGTCTGACGGCTTCAGGCCGAGCCTCCGGGCGAGGCGGCTTTTCTCCTTCGCCGCTGATGAGGATCAGGTGTGTGAGCAGGTGGCGCCGCTGATGAACGGCGCGGCGTGACAGTACTCCCCCCTCTAGCAGCGCCTCCTGGCGATGGCTTATCCGGGTGCGCTCGGTGGAAGTCCGCGATGAGCGATGGGTCCAACACAAACGACGAGGGTACCCACTGTCGATGCTCGGGCCCATAGCCCTCCCAGTCCACCAAGTACTGCAACCCACGACCCCGGCGTCGAGAGTCCAGGATGGAAGCGACAGACCAGGCCGGATGGCCATCAATCATCCGGGGCGCGGGTTGCGCAGCAGGAGGGGGGCAAAGGGGGTCGGTGACTGCCAGCTTCACCTTCGACACGTGGAAGGTGGGATGGATGCGGAGGGAGGGGGGAATAGCCACGCGCACAGCCACCGGGTTGATGATCCGGGTGATGGGATAGGGACCCATGAAGCGCTGTGCCAGCTTTCTCCTCTCACCTTTTAGGGTGACGTCCTGGGTGGAAACGTAGACACGTTGCCCAACTCTGTACGCCGGGGCAGGTCTTCTATGCCGGTCCGCCACAGTCCTGTTGCGCTCCGCTGTGCGTAAAAGCGCCTTGCGCGCGGCAGCCCAGATGGAGCGGAACTGCCTGAGATGTGCTCTAACCGAGGGGACGGTCACCTCACTCTCCTGCTCTGGAAAGAGCGGGGGGTCGTAACCCAGGGACGCCTTGAATGGAGACATCCCCGTAGCAGAAGAGCGAGCGGTATTATGAGCATACTCGACCCAGGCGAGATGGTTGCTCCAGGACGTTGGTTTAGATGAGGTCACACAGCGGAGCGCAGCCTCCAGCTCCTGGTTGGTCCGCTCACACTGCCCGTTGGACTGGGGGTGATGGCCGGAGGAGAGGCTCACCTTGGCTCCGATGGCGTTACAGAACGACCTCCAAACCTCGGATGAAAATTGGGGACCCCGGTCCGAGACCACGTCCACCGGAATCCCGTGCAGCCTGACCACGTGTTGGACAAGGAGACCCGCCGTCTCCAGGGCAGTAGGGAGACCTCGCAGGGGGACGAAGTGCGCCGCCTTGGAGAAACGGTCCACGATGGTCAGGATGGAGTCAAAGGAGTTGGAAACGGGGAGACCGGTGACGAAATCCAACGCGATGTGCGACCAGGGCCTGCCAGGAACGGGCAGGGGCTGGAGCAGACCCGCTGGAGGGGCGTTTCCCGACTTGCAGGTGGCACAGATAGGGCAAGCCCGGGCGTAGCGGGCCGCGTCCCTCCGCAGGCCTGGCCACCAAAAGGACCGTTGGAGGAGGTTGATCATCCGGGAAGTGCCGGGATGACAGGTGAGCCGGGAGGTGTGGAGCCAGTGGATGACCTCTCCTCGGACCGCAGATGGCACGAACAGTCTTCCCTCCGGTCCGCCGCCAGGATCAGGTTCCACCTCCTGCGCCTTCCGGATCTTGCTCTTGATGTCCCAAGAGATGGCACCCACGACGCACGACCTGGGCAGGATGGTGTGGGGCGTCTCCTCAGCCCCCACGGGGGTAAACTGCCTAGAGAGGGCATCAGGCAGGCCGTTCTTGGAGCCTGGCCTGAAGGTGATGGTAAAATGGAACCTGGCGAAGAACAAAGACCAGCGCGCCTGGCGGGCGTTCAGGCGCTTGGCAGATCGTAAATATTCTAAGTTCTTGTGGTCCGTCAGGACCACGAACGGCAGGTCCGCCCCCTCTAGCCAGTGGCGCCACTCCTGTAAGGCGAGTTTGATGGCCAGGAGCTCCCTGTCCCCCACATCGTAGTTCCTCTCCGCCGGGGACAAGCGCTGGGAGAAGAAGGCACAGGGTCGTTTGGCGCCATCGTCCGGTGACCGCTGGGATAGAACTGCTCCCACTCCCGTGTCCGAGGCATCCACCTCCACTATGCACTGCAGCGCGGGGTCGACCTGGCGAAGAACCCGGGAGGAGGAGAATTCCGCCTTCAGCGCCTTAAAGGCAGCAGCGACCTCCTCTGTCCACCGGAAAGGGACCTTCGGGGACGTGAGGCGGGTCAGCGGTCCGACGATCGAGCTGAAGTTGGGCACAAAGCGGCGGTAGAAATTGGCGAAGCCAACAAATTGTTGCACCTGCTTCCGGGATGCGGGAGTAGGCCACTCCACCACCGCCTTCACCTTCTCTGGGTCTGGAAGCACCTGGTCTTGAGAGATGATAAATCCCAGGAAGGATGTGGTCCTAGCGTAGAATTCGCACTTCTCAGCCTTCACGTAGAGCCGATTCTCCAGCAGTCTTTGGAGGACCCGCCTCACATGGACCTGGTGCTCGTCCCTGGACCTGGAGAAGATAAGGATGTCGTCCAGGTAGACGAACACGAAGAGGCCGATGAAATCCCGGAGGACATCGTTGATGAGGCGCTGAAAGACGGCAGGAGCGTTGGTTAACCCGAACGGCATGACTAGGTATTCAAAGTGGCCGTTCGGGGTACGGAAGGCTGTCTTCCACTCATCTCCCTCCCGGATCCTGACGAGGTGGTAAGCGCTGCGTAGATCCAGCTTGGTAAACCAGGTCGCCCCCTGGAGGGAGTGGAAGGCAGTGTCCATGAGGGGCAGGGTGTAACGGTCCCTCTCAGTGATGTCGTTGAGCGCACGGTAGTCTATGCAGGGGCGGAGGGACCCGTCCTTTTTCCCGACGAAGAAGAACCCTGCCCCCACGGGTGACGACGATGGGCGAATTATCCCAGCGCTCAGTGATTCCTTCAGGTAGGTGTTCATTGTCTCCTTCTCTGGCGCAGACAGGCTGTAGAGCCGACCAGAAGGTAAGGGGGCCCCCTGGCGGAGGTTGATGGCACAGTCATAGGGCCGATGAGGGGGAAGAGACATAGCTTTCGCCTTGCTGAACACCATACCCAGGTCGTGAAACTCCGGAGGCACCAGAGACAGGTCCGGGGGTGCTGCGTCCGCCACAGGGGGGGAAGCGGACGGGGAGCAGGCAGCGGACTGAAGGCAGGTGCCCATACAAAACGTGCTCCATGCCGCTACCCCAGCTGACTTCCAGTCCAGGACAGGGTTGTGGAGGCGTAGCCAGGGATACCCCAGGATGACGGGCGACACAGAGTTGGGCAGGACGTAGAAAACCATCTCCTCCCGGTGGTTCCCTGAGATGATGACCGGGACGGGGACGGTCTGATGTGAGACTCTCCCAAGGGAGGCACGAGAGAGATTGACCAGGGAGATGGGGTTTCTCAGTGCCTGACAGCGGATGCCCAATCGGGTTGCCAGGCTTTGTGAAATGAAGCTGCCTTCTGCGCCCGAATCCACCAGTGCGTGGGTGAGATGCCCAGTGGGGTTGTGGCAGAAACGGATGGGCAGCTTCAATTGGGTGAGGGGATTTGGCCGATTGACGTCCGTGAGGCCCCCTACAGTGACTCGCGGACCCCGCCGTTTGGCTTCAGCGGACAAAGCTCCACCGTGTGCTGATTGTCTCCGCAATACATGCAGAGACCCAACTCACGGCGGCGTTGTCTCTCTGCCGGGGAGAGCTTTGTCCAGCCCGTCACCATCGGCTCCGACTCCTCGGGGCGCGATGGTGGCGGCGTCGCCAGGGGGCGAACTTGGGGCAGGCGCAGCGAGGCTCCCCGAGGGCGAGAAGTAGACGACTTCCGTCCTGAGGAGCGCTCGCGCAGCCTGTTGTCCAAGCTAATGGCTAGTGAGGTTAGCTCCGCTAGCGTTCCGGGGACATCCCGTCCAGCCAGTTCATCCCTCAGATCGTCATTGAGGCTGCGGAGGAACAGGCCACAGAGGGAACGTTCGTCCCAGCCCAATTCCTCCGCTGCTACCCGGTAGTCGATAGCATAGTCCGCGGCTGACCGGCTTCCCTGCTGGAGAGCGAGAAGCCGATCGACCTGGACCGTCTCGGTGCGAGAATGGTCGAACACCTCCAGGAAGCGCCTCACGAACTCGGCATAGGTGAGGGTGGCATAACTGGGTCTCGCCATTATAGCGTAGGCCCAGGTTAAAGCGCGCCCCTCCAGAAGGTTACCTATGTAGCCGATTCGGCTGTGATCTGAGGGAAAGTCCCCGGGCACACGGTCGAACACGGACTCACACTGCATCACAAACCCCCGCGCTCCGCCGAGCTTTCCGCTAAAGCGAGCGGGGGTCGGAATTGGTGTGAGACGGGCCGGTGCCACTGGAGCTGGCTGAACGGCCGCAGGAACAGCAGGAGCTGCGCCACCCTGGGGAGCCGGGGGGAACGGCTGCTGGGGGTCCAGACGGTCCAATCGGTTTGTTATTGCAACTAATTGGTTCAGGATCACCTGTTGTTGATAAGCGATCTGATCTACTCGAACCTCGAGAGTGGTAAGACGGTGTGCGAGCCCGCCGTCTGCCGAGCCGCTCTGCTGAAGCCGTACTGACATAACGCACGGCTCAGGAGACGCACACACACAGGCTCAGAGTAGTTCAAATAGTTTATTAACAACGGGCGTGAATGAGTGCGTGTCTGCGGGGTGTAAATGTGTTGGTGGCGGTGTCCGCTTCAGACACAGAGGCAGGTGACCGTACAGCCGGGCAACCCTATGGAGAAGACACAGGGAGAGGGTGACAGGCATACACCAACACAGGAGGGATTATGGCAAGAGAAGGACTTACTTGGATGACAGGTCAGCTGGCACAGCAAGGGACGAAACCCGGGAGACAGCCACCTGGAGAGCTCGGTGCAACAGCGAGGAATGGGCGTTGGAGAGAAGACGTCCGCCGCCGCCGGGAAATCCACCTGTGCACAGGGGAGCAGACTGGAGAGAGAAGGTAAGGCTTCTTACCCAAATAATTGCGCTGAAGATAGTAGATGACTCACAACGGTGAGGAACGAAGTCTGACGGCTTCAGGCCGAGCCTCCGGGCGAGGCGGCTTTTCTCCTTCGCCGCTGATGAGGATCAGGTGTGTGAGCAGGTGGCGCCGCTGATGAACGGCGCGGCGTGACAGCCCTGTGTGTGGAGAAATACCCAATTCCACGCATTGAAGATCTATTCGCATCACTGTCGGGGGGGCAGCATTTCAGTAAACTGGACTTATCTCATGCCTATTTGCAAATGGTGATAGAGGGAAATTCCAGGAAATATCTCACAATAACCACATCCAAGGGTCTGTTTTGTTATAACAGGCTGGCATTTGGAATTACCTCAGCACCAGCGATATTCCAGCAGGCCATGGACCAAGTCCTCCAGGGTCTGCCGAACGTTCACTGTTACCTGGACGATATATTGGTCAGTGGACAGGATCGTGTGCAGCATCTGAAAAATCTGGATGCAGTCCTAGGGCGCTTGGAAGAATTCGGTTTGCGAGTACGGAAGGAAAAATGTGAATTTTTCAAGGATTCACTGGAATATCTGGGTCACGTCATTGATGCCCAGGGTCTACACAAGGCACCAGAGAAAGTCAGGGCAATTGTGGAGGCTCCTGCACCTACAGACGTGAGTCAGTTACGTTCTTTCTTGGGGCTAATTAATTATTACAGCAGATTTATCCCCAACTTTTCATCTATCCTAAGCCCACTGAATACTCTGTTGTGTAAAGGAAAACAATGGCAATGGACATCTGAATGTGCTGCATCTTTCAAAGAGGCAAAAGAGCAGTTACTCTCTCAAAGCGTGTTAACCCATTATGATCCACATCTTCCCATTCGGTTGGCGTGTGACGCATCACCTTATGGTGTAGGTAGTGTCATCTCACACATTCTCCCAAATGGACAAGAGAGGCCCATAGCTTTTGCATCAAGGACTCTGAATAAGGCAGAACGCAATTATGCCCATATTGAGCGTGAAGCTCTTGGCATTATATTTGGAGTTCGTAAATTCCATCATTATCTGTATGGCAGGCAGTTTACACTCCTTACAGATCATCGCCCATTGACCACTATTCTGAGTCCGTGCAAAGCCACACCATCTATGGCTGCTGCTAGAATGCAGTGGTGGGCTCTCCTGTTAGCTGCCCATAATTACACCATACAGTATCTAGAGGCAGCTCGTCATGGAAATGCGGATGGGCTTTCACGCCTTCCATTATCAACATCATCAAGAGAGAGAATCAGTACTGTGGACAGTTTTCATATTAAACACCTAGAAGCCTTACCTGTGAACTGTCGAGAAATCTGCCGAGAGAGCAGGGGTGATCCTGTCCTTGCTCAAGTCCTGGAGATGGTCTCCACAGGTCGCTTTCCGAGGGTCCAGGATGTGGCCAGCACATTGGCGCCATTCATCAGCCGGAGGGATGAGTTGACACTCCAGCAAGGTTGCCTTATGTGGGGTGTGCATGTTGTCATTCCCTCAAAATTGAGATCACGACTGCTGTCGGAACTGCATACTGGACACCCAGATGTTGTTAAAATGAAAGCTGTTGCCCGCAGTTACATGTGGTGGCCCGGAATTGACGCTCAAATTGAACAGGTCTCAAAAACATGCCAGTCCTGTCAATTTACACAGAAAGCACCAGGACCAGCACCACTCCACCCATGGACCTGGCCTGGATCCCCATGGCAGAGAATTCATGTTGACTTTGCTGGGCCGTTCCAGGGCCAAATGTTTATGGTGGTTGTAGACGCCCATTCAAAATGGCCTGAGGTACACCTTATGAGTTCCACTACAACGGCTAATACCATCCAGGCGCTCCGAGGGTTATTTAGTCACTATAGGCTCCCTGAGGTGTTAGTGAGCGATAATGGTCCTCAGTTTACCTCACACGAGTTTGACACTTTTATGAAAGGCAATGGAGTAAAGCACATTCGCTCTGCACCATCCATCCATCAACAAATGGTCTTGCAGAACGTTTTGTGCAGACATTTAAGCAGTCACTGAAGCGTTCCACTGGAACCACTTCCATACAACACCGACTGGACGCCTTTCTACTCACGTACCGTAACACTCCACACTCTGCAACAAAGGAATCCCCATCTATGCTTTTCATGCATCGCAAGCTGCGATCTCAATTGGACCTGTTGAAGCCTAGCGTGACATCAGAGGTAGAGAAAGCACAAGAGGCACAGTGTACGTATCGAGGAATGCATGCAAAAGCCAGAACGTTTAAGGTGGGAGACCCAGTTCTTTTTCGGGATTACGGGAGAGGAGAGAAGAAGTGGATACCAGGGGTTGTTTCAGCTGAGACTGGCCCTGTATCCTACACTGTCAACATCGGCGCATCGCAGCACTGGAGGCGACACGCGGGCCAGATGCTGGCCAGGGTTGTTGAATGGGATACCTCTACAGACGACGGCGGAGCTGCATCGTCGTGCATTTCAGCAGACCTGCCTGTGCTGGAAAAGACTGTTCCAGAACCAGCTACTCCAGTTCCTGTGAGTGACCCCTCACCACTACCCCAGGTAACCTCAGAGGGAAACACTACATCACCTCCAGAGACTGGTAAGAGATATCCTTCTCGTATTACTAAACCACCAGAGCGTTATGTTCCATCAACTTTGTGTAAGATACTTTTAAGAGACATATATTGGACATTTTTGAATAAGAGACCTTTTTTATCTGTTAGATGAGAGAGTCACGTCTCACCAAAAGGGCAGAATAAACCCTTGACTGACTCAGGGGTTTGGGATCGTCTGCTCCCAGCCTCAAGGCTAGTGTGTGTTTTTTTAAAATAATAAAAGTTGTTTGCTTTGTGTATCTTGGGGGTGTGTACAATATTTAGTGGGGAGGAGATGTGATGTATGGGAGTTGTATGAGTTGTATGAGTTGCATTTGCATATGCCACCCCATTGGTGGGCGCTGTACCCTGTGGCATCGCCAATAGTATAAGAGTGTGCTCATTGAACTGAACTGGTCTGTGCATGTGTGTACGTGTGCGTATGCCTGAGTAAACGAGCAAGCTAATGACCTGCAGCCGTATGTGTCTTTGTGTTTGTTCCTCCGAGTGGCAATCTAAAGTAGAAACCCACGGACATAACACATACCACCTCAACTGACTCCTTTCAATGTGGAGGAGCAGCGGTTCTACTCTGAGCCTTTCCTAGTTGACTGACCTCCTCACCCTATCTGTGAGGGTGAGTCCAGCAATCCTTCTAAACATTTTCTGAATATGTTCAAAATTCTCGAGGCAACCTTTTGGAGAGATTTTGAAAACTCCCTCACCAGTGCCCTCCTCCAACTAGCTCAATGAGATGCAACCCTTAGGGCAGTATCTGAGAAGTATCTGAGAAAGCTTGCAACTAGCTGGAGCTAAAAAAGGGAGACAAATGTGACAATTTGCAATAATTTTTACATTGAATCACACTGTCTCATGAATGTTGCAATAATGATGCACAAACTTCCAATGAGTTCTTGGACAAAGTTTACATACATGTCAAGAAAGTATTGCAGGACATTGTAAATTTAGGGGTTTTTTGCACTCACAACAGTTCCGCAATGGCTGTCCAACATTTGAGACGAGATCGAGATGAGTTTGACACACCTGCAATGACTATGAGACTATTCTGAGAGAAAGCTGTCTCACAAATTTCATGAACATGTTCAAAATTCCTGCATGAGGAGTGTGAGACCCCTTTGACTCAGGAGAGGAAAATGAGAACCATTGGAAATGTTTGGAGACATTTTGGAAACTCCCTCGAGAATGTTATTCTCCAACTAGTCTCAAGTTGTCTCAGCCCAGTGAGATACTTCCCTAAAGTAGTACTAATTTTTCTTGTGCTTTCTGACTGGTGGAAACTAAATTGAGACGGGTTCGAGACACTCACGATGACACTGACCTATTTTGAGAGAAAATTCCTTGTGGGAAAACTTTGAACTTGTTAAAATTTGTGCATCATGAGAGTGAGGCTCTGCAGCGAACAAGAGGAAATTGCAAACCCCCGCCGAGGTTTTCGGAGAGGTTTTGGAAAATCCCTATCCAGTGCCGCCCTCCAACTAGTCCAGTGAGAAGCAGCCCTTAGGGTTTTTTCTCACTCAGCTGAGACAGCTTGAGAATAGTTAAAGAATGACATTCTCAAGTGAGTTTCCAAAATGTCTCCAACCATTCTTGGCTGTTTTCATTTTCCTTTCCTGAGTTTCACGGTCTTGCACTCGTCTCACAGGAATTTTGAACATGTTTACACAATTTGTGTGACAGTTTACTCTCAAAATAGTCTCAGAGTAATTGCGTGTGTCTCAAACCCATCTCAATCTTTTCTCGAGTGCTGGGCAGAAATTGTGGAACTGTCATGAATGCAAAATAAGCAAAATTTAGTCACATGCATGTTCCGAGAATGTCCCGCAACATGTGACACCTACCTATGGTCACAATTTGTAAGATGTTTTAAGTATTTGCAAGTCAGAGAGGCCCATTTATTTCAATAACAGTGTGTTGTGTTGTTAATGGGAATGTAATTGCAGTGATTCGCCACAGGGGGAGTGTCGTACAGAGTGGATGCTGGGTGTGGTGGGCTGTTATCAGGCTCTTGTACCTCAGACCAGCGAGAGCCTGCAGATCCACCACAACTGATGTCTCCTGTCTGTTGTTTGTTTTAAATAAAACAGGTCAGTATTGTGGATTGTTTTATACCAGGGCACTTATCAGAACATGAACCTTCTTTTTGTGTTAATTTGGTAAAATTTGACAGCAAAGGAAGCAGGTTTTACTGAGTTAAAGAAACAGTTTTGCCCAACGGTTAAAACTCCGTTCTAATACTGTATAATGAGAAAAAAATGACAGCCCTGACTGTGGTATATTTTCTTTAATCTTTAATGTGGCTCCTGGACAAAAACCTTTGACTATAAGTGTTTATTTTGAGGTAACATGGATTATGGACATTGTGAAATACATGTGTAAAATGATAAACCACGCAGGTTAATTGCAGTATTTGGGTGACTGCTCACATATTCTGGAGTGAG
Organism: Pholidichthys leucotaenia; assembly: GCA_020510985.1. Taxonomy (NCBI): domain Eukaryota; kingdom Metazoa; phylum Chordata; class Actinopteri; order Cichliformes; family Pholidichthyidae; genus Pholidichthys; species Pholidichthys leucotaenia. Next base: position 410,940,869 of record CM035841.1, on the reverse strand, counting down.
AGAACAGTCATGATTAAAAGTGAGTTTAAACATGCTTAAACGAACTCCTTGAAACTTAAGCCAGTTAATGCAATTTCAACTTGTGTGTGGAGTTAATCAAATAGTTAAACTAGAAAAGCACTCGGAGAGCGCAGACCTCCGCCAAGCGCCACAATTCCCCCCATACAGTGTTTGTGTGTACGTTTTCAGATTCCTTGAGCATGTAAACATATGACTAGCAATTGGATTCACAATGATTATTTGTTTATTTGACAGGGACAGTGCAATAAACACACAATTAATCAATGACAATCAATCTGATAGTGATAGGATTAGTGGTTCAGTAGTAAAAGCATTGCCTCCTTGGCGGAGGTAATAAACTGAAGTGTTGCTGTTGTGTCCATCTCCTCCACTGATGGATGCAAATTGGGTAGACAGGTTGCCGTGGGTTTTATATTATATTATTTTGGGGTTGCGCTCCGCGGCAAACGAGAATTTAGAAGCTTCGCCGACAGAGAGCTCGTTTTTGCGCAGCGCCTATGGCTGGCCGGTGAATTTCTGCCAAATGCGCAGCTCCTATGGCTGTCCGGGGAATTTCTGCCAAAGAATCCGTCGGCGGACAGCTGCCCGTGTGAGGTTTTGCAGTTGTGCGCAAACACAGGCACGCTGGCGGGCCCAGGCCAGCAGTGTTTTCCGCGTGCTTTTGTGCCTAAAACGTTGAAGAACGCGGAGTTTGTGTTGCAGACACGACGACCAGCGCCCTCCATTGCGCCTGCGCACATGTTGAAAATGGCTGTATGTCACAGTGTTGAAAAATGCTTTAAAAAATTCCTGTATCCAGACGGTGAACCGGATCACCCCCAAAATTTAATCAGTTCTTCCTTGTACCATTTCCAACAACGCCTGAAAGTTTCATGGAAATCCGTCCAAGACTTTTTGAGTTATCTTGCTAACCAACAGACAAACAGACAGACAGACAGACAGACAGACAGACAAACAGACAAACACACAGACAAACCCCGGCAAAAACACAACCTCCTCCTGGCCTTTTCGGCCTGGCGGAGGTAATAAGTGGAATTAAGTTGTTTTTGTGTTTTTCTGACAAAAGAATGCATAGAAAGTGAATGTAAAAAAGCAAATAAACAGAAAAGAGAATTTAAATGCTGCTGTGCAGACCAGCGAGAGCCTGCAAACCGATCACAAGTGATGTATCCTGTGTTTATTCTTTTTTACATAAAACAGACCCCTGCTGAGGCCTGTAACATAATTCTGGTGGCCCACACAGGGATCGGCGAGCTACAAGAGCTGATGCTGATCCTTTAATCAATGAACCCGAGGCAGACACCACAACGCAGGTGTGACGGAGAGGCAGGCGTGTGCTTAAGGTGGCCAAGGAACCACGCACCGTGAGGGGGACCCTGGCTGGAGGAGCGACGTGCTGCTTGTTCGGGTTGGCTGTACTGTCAGGAGTCGTTGGCCAAGAGACACAGTATGGGGCACTGTGAAAGAGAACAACTGACGTGAATGATCAAGGATAGTCTTCAGGCGCTGAGAGCAGAGGAGCGCTTCCAGATTGCTCTGGAAATCATACCAGTACCTGAATTAGACACCTTGAGCATAACACATGGTGATAAGGAAAGTTATTTTGACTGTATATGTGCTTATCTGAACTGTAAAACACTACTTGAATTAGAGGATCAGGGATTTTCTAATTTTCTTTCCCTCAGAGATGCTATTACTGAGCTCACTGCTAAACATGCTTCCAAAGTGAGTCATCCTATTGTAACAGATAAAGATGATGTTACTTTAATATCCACGATAGCTCCTACTGTAACGTCTCAAAAGAGTAGTGTACTTCCCACAGTTACATCACAATTTGAATCTGCTGATCCACAAGTAGATGAGTATGAGAAGATGAAAGCTTATTATGAAGCACTGGGTAGGGAGTTAATGGAGCTAAATGGGACACCAACAGCACAAACACCTACCTTCACTATTAAACAGACTCCTCAGCCTGTAGTTGTTAGTGCACCCACAAGCCACCCCACAACAGACATTAAACAAAGTAAGGCTGATCACATGGATTCCCTAAGACACCTCCCATTTTTACAGCGCAGAGAGATCAAAGTGGATGGGGGTCAGGTTGGGAACAATACTTCTGACATCAGCTACCATGGACTGTGCAAGCAGATTGATGAGGGAGTCAAAGAAAATCACACAGAGGGAGAGATCATCCAAGTTGTGCTCTGTATAATTAAACCTGTGTAGAGGAGCTGGAAATGATGAGGCGATTTTGTATTAAAAACAGAGTATTTAATGAACAGCTCTCCTATCTTGTCTCATCTGGTGCAGAGCTTGGCAGAAGGCAAAGAGGAAGATTTCTGCCCAGCTCGCTGGTTAAATACAGGCACACATCAAAGACATGCAAAACACAAGCCGACATCCCCCGTTATCTTAATCCCCCCATTGTCCTGTTAACTCCTCCCCACGTCTTGGGAGGTGATGGGAAAACCTCTCCTCGCCTTAGGGGGTGAAGGTGTCAAGTCTGTCGCCGCCGCGTCCTGTGACGTCATTGATCTTCACACGGCGGTGAGATTCCTTTGTCCTTTCGGAGGTGTGAAGTTCCTTTGCATATGTTGTCCCAAACATTTCCACATGCTCTAACATATGCAGGTATGGGATATATGAGTAATATATACCACACCTGGACAATTTAAAGATATGTTGATTAGTAAAGATGGTTTGAGCCTCAACAAACTTAAAAGCTTTCTACATTCACACCTGAGTGAAAGGAGTGGGAGTGAGTTATTTCAAGAATTGATGAGAACCAATCATCATGACCATGAGACTCCCAAACAGTTCCTTTAAAGGATGATTGGACTTAAGCAGAAAGTCATGTTTACATCCAGACAGGATTACATGGACATCAAGTCAGAGGCACACACAATTCAAAATGTGTTCCAACCCACCACCATTCATCAGGGTCTCCTCCCAAAGTACAGTGACATCCATAATGAACTCAAGCCCCTGTTATCTGACTACACAGACTCAGATGAAGCATTAATAAGACAACTGAACAAAGTGTCAAGTGAAGACAGTGAAAGACAGCGGCGATTGGGACACTCTGCTCGACCAAAGGTAACACAAAGCTCACACTGTCCAACTTGAACCTGACAAAGACACAGAAAAATCTGACTGTAGCGCAAAGAGTAAAAGTAAAGTTATTGAAGAACTGAGTGCAAAAGTGGACGCTATGACCAAAGTTATTGAGTCTCTCACAGCTAGACAGACCCTTGAACAGAGTTACCAGTATTCACACCCAAAGCCAAAACACATTTCAAAACAATATGGGTGCCCCAGTTGTGTAGAAAGAGGTGCTAGCTCTGTCATTGTTTCCTCTGTGGGGAGGCAGGCCACAAGGCAATCGGATGTCTAAAATGAGCGCAAGCAAAGAACATCAGCCAGCTAATTACTGATGCACAGTCATCCAGCAGTAATGAAAAGTCATATGTAAGATCACCAGACATCCATCCAGAAAGAGCTGCTCATGTATAAAGTAACCATGTGACACCTCTACCAAAAAAAAAAAAAAAAAAAAAAAAAAAAAAAAAGAGAGACTGAAGCTAATGAGAGAGTGACTCAGTTGGTGGGAAAAAAAAATGCAAACTCAAATGTTATATTCATAGCTATGCGGTGGAATGTTTGTTGGACACCTGTACCCAAGTGATCATTTTAGACCACCAGTGGGTAAAAACTTACCTCCCTGAAAACAAGCTACGATTACTTGCTGAACTTACTGGGGATAGGGCTGTCAATGTCCTGGCTGTTAATGGTCAACCACTACCTTTTGATTGCTGGGTTGGCATGATGAGCCTCCCTGAGAACAGTGAGCCAGATTTAACATTAAAAGTACCCTTTTTGGTAAGCAGTGTGCCAATGGAATGTCCCCTTCTTGGTTTCAATGCAATTGAACAGTTGATATTGGGGCCAAAAGGGAATGCACATCTCATCCCTACCATTGTGAGTCTCCTACATAGTGCTGTGAGTCTCCAGGGTGACAAAGCCACTGCACTAGTCAATCTCATCCAGACAAAACTCACCCATGATAGCAAAGGCTGTTATGGTGTGCTCAAAGTGGGACTGCATGATGTGGTAATTTCAGCCGGTCAAGCCAGACATGTTAAGTGTAAAGTACCCTCCCCACTTGACATTTCCAACTCATTGGGCTCTTTGAAGCAACTGAGAACAGTCCACAGTTGCAACAGCTTGATATTGGCAACAGCTTCTTAGCAGTCTGTAAAGCAAAGCTCCCATAAGTTAGAGTTCCCACTGGCAATCAGAATAAATATGATGTGACACTTACCTGTAGGCCAGCCCTTAGGACCTTTGAACCCATTGCAGGAGTTGTACAAACAGACTCCCCGAGCCCCAATAAGTCAAGTGTGACCCAAGAAGGCAATTGAAGTGGGTCCTCAGAAGCTCAACAGGACAGTGGCGGTAGAACAACTAATGAATGGGATCCACCTGTTGATGTTAGCCACCTGATTGAAGAGCAACAAAAGGTTGTTAAGAAAATTTTGAGGGAGGAGTCAGAGGCATTTGCACAAGATGAATGTGACATGAGTTGTATTCCCAGCTTGGAGATGGCAATTACCCTCAAAGACAGTACTCCAGTCCAAAGATCCTACACCTCCATCCCCAAACCCCTTTTATGAGGAGGTCAAGGAGTACATTGAAGATCTTCTGGCAAGATGCTGGTTAGTGAAGTCTAAACCCTTATTCTGCACCAATAGTCTGTGTGGAAGAAATACTGGTCACTTAGACTCTATACCGATTATCGCCTCCTGAACCAGCGCACAATACCAGATCGTTATCCGTTAGCGAGAATCCAAGACCTTATTGACACATTGGGGGGATTACAGCTGGTTCTCCATTCTAGATCAAGGGAAAGCATACCAGCAGGGGTTCATAGCTGAGGGGTCACACAACCTGACTGCATTTATCACCCTCTGGAGTCTGGATGAATGGGTGTGGATTCCTTTTGGGCTGACCAACACACCTGCTGCGTTTCAACAGAGTATGTAAGAGATGCTTGCTCCTCTTCGAGATGAATGTTGCATTCCATACTTGGATGACATATTATTTTATGCCAGAACATTTGAGGACCATGTGGAGGGGCTAAGAAAGGTCTTAAAAGCTTTCCAGAGTGATGGAGTCAAACTCTGGCCCACGGAATGTGACTTGTTTAAGAGAGAAGTGAGATATGTTTGGCGTCTGATTTCAGCTGAAGGGGTGTGCATCGACCCAAAAGGCCTTGAGGCTGTGTATGCCCTGAAAAGTGAAACACCTGCTACAGTTTGGGATGTAAGAATTGCTGGATTCTTGAGTTATTACCGATCATATATTCAAGACTTCTCTAGAATAATAAAACCGATTTATGAGCTCTTGCAACCCAAGAAAACCAAGGAGCAGCCTCAGGGGAAATGTGGAGGACAAAAGGGGAGAGGTGCACAGTTACCATCTAAAACACCAGTTGAGTGGACTGCTAAGCATCTGGAGGTCATGTGTAAACTGATTGACATGCTGGCAACCCCCCCCCCCCCCCCCAAGTCCTCGCCTACCCAGATTTTTAACTCCCTTTCGTGGTCCATACAGATGTCTCATAAAGGTCTCAGAGCTGTCCTTTACCAGCAGCAAAATTGGAAGCTCAGGATAATTGGATTTGGCTCAAGAACACTCACAACCGCTGAGAGAAATTATAGACTCCATTCAGGCAAGTTAGAGTTTCTCGCTCTGAAGTGGGCTGTCTGTGAGAAATTCAGGGATTATTTGTTCTATGCCCCACACTTTACCATCTATGCTGACAATAATCCCTTAACTTATGTCATGAGTACTGCCAAATTGAATGTAGTTGGCCTCCGGTGGGTGGGAGAATTGTCAGATTTAAGATTTGACATACAATACCGACCTGGCAAAACAAATGTAGACGCAGACACACTGTCAAGAAGCCTTCTTGACATTGACAGATATGTCACAGAGTGTACCAGGGAGCTCTCCAGAGTGGCCATTGCTTCTGCATGGGAAGGCTGTTGAGCAAGTAAGCATGATGTTGTTGCCTGGATTGCTGCTCTGATGTTAGCACAGGGCAAACAGCTTGAGCCAAACAGCCGAGAAACTCTTACACTCATTGATCTGCCTGAACTGCAAAATGCTCAAAGGACAGACCCTGTGATAGGTGAAATCTTGAGAATGAAAGGGTCAAATCTAACACTCATAGATGACTTAAAGCGAAGTGTGAGGGGTACTGCCAAGAAATTAATGCATGAGTGGGAAAGGCTATGCATTGAAGATTGGGTTCTATACCGTAAAACAGCAGAAAAACATCAGCTAGTTTAACCAGCCAGCTTCAAGCCATTAATCCTTAAACACTTGCATGATGACTTAGGCCGTGTTGGAACTGAAAGAGTACTCAGCTTGGCTAGGAAATGGTTCTCTTGGCCATACATGAGGCGAGACATCGAAGCCAATGTTACTTAACAATGCATCAAACAAAAGAAGCCTGTGACACACATCAGAGCTCCTATGTCAAGTATAGCCACAAGTTCACCAATGGAGCTGGTGTCAATCGATTACCTACACTTAGAGCCGAGTAGAGGGGGGTACCAGTACATTCTAGTTGTGGAAGATCATTTTACTCGATGTACACAGGCCTACTCAACCCACAACATGAGTGGAAAAACTGCTGCAGAACAAATTTTTAATAAGATAAGATAAGATAAGATAAGCCTTTATTAGTCCCACAATGGGGAAATTCCAGGATTGCAACAGCACAGGGATAGCAACACTCAGAGCAACAATCAGAAGGCAAGAAAAAACAAGAGCAGCTAGTATACATATGTACATATTACTATAAATATATATATATATATATATATATATATATATATATATATATATATATATATATATATATATATATATATATATATACAGTATATATATACAGTATATATATATATATATATATATATATATATATATATATATATATATATATATATATATATATATATATTGTAACGTCGGGGCCATCTTAAGGGAGCCAGGGATTTCCCAGCATGCTTTGCCAGTTTGAAACGTTACTGTGTGTGTTAAATGTGTTATTTCTGAGTTATACTGCTGTGTCATTATAACTGCATTATAATGACCCAGCAGTGTTTAGCAGGATTAGGGCAAGATGTATCATGTGTGTGTAACCATGATTCAAACAGGGGTCTGGGGGAATGACCTCCGCTCCTGTCTGTGTTGAGAAGCAGGTTGGGGGTCGGGGTGTGTGAAAAATAAATCAGGTTGATCACAGCCATCTGCTCCATTGTCTTTGTGTGAACCCTGCAAATGTCACACTGGTGTCAGGAGTGGGATATGGAGCAAGATGAGGATCCAGGCGGAGGTACAGCGGCTGGAGCGATTCATCGCTCAGCCGGGAACGGAGTATAGAGCTGAGACGCCGGCCCCTGGAGAGCTTCGCTGCGATGGATGGAGCAGAGCAAACCAGCCCCTTTTCCCACCCTTTTCAGGGCAGGACGGGCTGGCGATTCCAGAGCAATTAGGAGCGGCAATCGACCGGGAGATGACGGTCCCATCCATCCAGCAGCGGGCCAAGATTCCCCGCTACAACGGCGAGAACCTGTCGGATGACCGCCTGGCCCAGGTCGAGTTGGCTGCCGCGCTGATCATCGGAGGAAACCACCGTGCTGAGAGCGAGTGGAGGAGGAGCTACGGCAGATTACAGCAGCGCGTGCACGAAGGAAACAGCCGTGGCGACGCGAGGAAGGGGGGCTTCCGCTGCACAGAGCCAGGGTACATGGCATGGTACTGCCCCGCACACAGCGCACGACAAACTGGCCCCTCGCCGACACTAAATTAGAGCGAGGTGGCATGGACGGGGAAAAAGCCGCCTCCTTCAGATGCTTCCCCCGGCAGGTGACGTCACAGAGGCCTTTGGAGCGCAGCAGCAGTGGAGCGAGCAGGACAGATCCGGTCTTTTCTCGGGATCGGCAGGGGCTGGACGCGGGCCAGCAGCCGACTGGGAGGTCCTGGCAGCGGTGGGAGTCATTGGACTCCCGCTGCCAGAGGAGGAACTGTGCGTGTCCTACCGCCACCCGATGCTTTTCCTTTCGGTGACGTCACGGAGGCCCTCGGCGCAGGAGCGACGCAGCGGAGCGAGCAGGACGAAGATGCGGCCATTTTCCAGGCACGGCAAGGGCTGGACGCATGGACGCGGGCCAGCGGCCGCCTGGGAGAACTGGCAGCGGTGGGAGTCGGCCGGAGCGGGCCTGGGACTCTCGCTGCCAGGGAAGGGACTGTGCGTGGTCCTACAGAGGCTGTCAGATGTGTCCATCCGCCCGCTGATGGCCAAACCGGAACCCTACCCCAACCAGATACTCTGACCGAGACTCAGATGGCCCGTGCATGCCGCCCTGGCACCGGGCTGACTCGCGTTGGATTTCTGAAAGTGGACTTTGAATTTTCTGGGGACAGGAACCAGTCCAGGGGGGGGCAGTGTAACGTCGGGGCCATCTTAAGGGAGCCAGGGATTTCCCAGCATGCTTTGCCAGTTTGAAACGTTACTGTGTGTGTTAAATGTGTTATTTCTGAGTTATACTGCTGTGTCATTATAACTGCATTATAATGACCCAGCAGTGTTTAGCAGGATTAGGGCAAGATGTATCATGTGTGTGTAACCATGATTCAAACAGGGGTCTGGGGGAATGACCTCCGCTCCTGTCTGTGTTGAGAAGCAGGTTGGGGGTTGGGGTGTGTGAAAAACAAATCAGGTTGATCACAGCCATCTGCTCCATTGTCTTTGTGTGAACCCTGCAAACGTCACAATATATATAGACACACAGTGCAGAGCATTGTGGTTGGTGAATGTGCAGCAGAAAGTCTAAGCTCTCTCTCCGCAGATGTGGCGGGCCAGCTGGATGTCTTTGGGCATGATGGTGACCTTCTTGGCGTGGATCGCGCACAGGTTGGTGTCCTCGAAGAGACCCACCAGGTAGGCCTCGCTGGCCTCCTGCAGAGCCATGACAGCGGAGCTCTGGAAGCGCAGGTTGGTCTTGAAGTCCTGAGCGATCTCCCTCACCAGGCGCTGGAAGGGCAGCTTACTGATGAGCAGCTCTGTGGATTTCTGGTAGCGACGGATCTCTCTCAGAGCCATGGTACCGGGCATGTAGCGGTGAGGCTTCTTCACTCCGCCGGTGGCCGGAGCGCTTTTTCGAGCAGCCTTGGTGGCCAGCTGCTTCCTGGGGGGCTTTTCCTCCAGTAGATTTACGGGCGGTCTGCTTGGTTCTTGCCATCGCTCTTTATTATTCTGTCTTATATTTCTTGCACGCCGCCTAAACTCCAGCCCGGCACCCGCGTTGTTTTCGCTTCAGTTCCCCGGTATGTCGAGTTTCTCCATTAGCACCGGGTGGCGGTTGAGTGCTAGCTAGCTCTTCCCTGCTGTATCGTCTCCTGCTGTAAACAGTGGCTCCATCCGCCGACTCGGGAGACCTTTGGGGCGATCTGTGTGTCCGTGATATATATATATATTTTTTTTTTTGTTACTTATTTGTACCCGTAGGTAGATTTGGTTTGCAGTCTGGTGACAAGCCACCGGCTGCTGGTCGCTGCATGCGCGAGCGCCCTAAACCTACATGTTTTTGGTATGCGGGAGGAAACCGGAGAAATCCCGGAGTAAACCCACGCAACACGGGGAGAACATGCAAACTCCACACAGCTCACTGTTGGTCGGGGGCTGGGATCGAACCCACGACCTCATGATCCCCGCGATCCCCCGGCCGAGGGTAAAACTGTGCAGCCACAGTGCTAAACCACTGCGCCACCGTGCAGCCCACAGAGTGAAAGGTGTGCCGGATCAGAAAGTTATCACCGGATCAGAAAGAAGAAGGAAGATAAAAAGACTCAGAATTGAGCCGCTGTTGCAAAAGGCAGCCAACTCGTGTGGCGCCGGAACCAGAAGCTAATGATTTTATCCCCAGATTTGGCTACCACTTGAAGCTGCACAATGATCAAGGATATGAGTTTGAAAATGAACTCTTTCGAACATTGCAGCAGTTAAGCAGAGTTGGAAATTCACAAACTACCCTGTATCATCCCCAGGGCAACCCAGCCGAATGCTTTAATTGCACAGTATTTCAGATGCTAAGAACCCTGAGTGAAGAAAAGAAGGACCGATGGAAAGACTATCTCCCACAAATGATCAATGTGTACAACTGTACGTGCCATGAAGTGACTGTTTTTTGGCCACCATCCACAGTTGCCAGTGGATTTGTTGTTCAGGTTGGCTACTAGTGAAGAGCCACAGACAGCAAGAGGCTATGCTGAGAAATGGGCAGAACACATGACTGAAACTTACAAGATCGCTTCAGAAAACAGTCAGAAGTCAAGCGCTCATGGTAAAAAGCATTATGACCAACATTTGAAGGGAGTAGTGCTACAACCCAGGGACAGAGCACCTGTGTAAACTTGCCTGAAAGAGGTGGTCCTGGGAAGTTAAGGTCATAATGGGAAAACACCATTTATGTGGAAAAGGATCAGCTCAATGACAGTCCAGTTTACAAGGTAGTTCCAGAGTTGGGTGGGAATAAATTGCGTATCCTGCATCGCAATCTGTTGCTGTCATGGTGCGGTCCTGGCGGACCACTAATGGGACACTATAGGCGACCAGTGACTTTGCGTGTTTATTAAAGGAAAGAACAAGGTACAAAATAATGAGCCACGTGGGGCAAAACACAAATAAAGACTGAGACTAGAATGCACCAACGATAACAGAGAACTAGGGAGACTGATAGGAGACAAGGATACAACACTTACATAAGAATAGCGAGGGCGGAACCTGACGCTGAAAGGAACTGACTTTGGGTGTAGGGAAACCAGTCTGGAAAAGTGAGGTCGCAGCCCGGAGTAACCTAAGCTGCTCCCTTAAATAGGGAAGAGGGATAATCAGCTGATGAGGATGTCATCAGCTGAAATGGGAAACAGCTGTCACAGAGGAACTCCGCTCTGACAGCTGGGAGCCCCACTGAGACGCTGTCAAAATAAGAGCCCGGAAAGGCCATAAGGTAAACTGCTACAGAATGGGAGGAAAAATACTGCATGACCCGAGCGCGGACAATATCAATGCTCAGACCATGACAGTTATGTCTTGTCAATGAGCTTCCTGTAAACCTACCTGCAGTGAATAAGAGAGGCGAGTCTGCCGTGGTGAAGAGTTAAAGACCAACACTAACTCAAAAAGAAATAGTGTACCAAATCAACAGTGAGAAGAGCTCTGATGAGGATTAGAGTCCCACCTATTGTGAGCTAAGATGCATAGAAAGAGATAGTGACAATGTTTCACCCACCTGTGAGCTTACCCGTGCACCCTCAAGGAATACAGCCCCTGCCAAGTCCAGTCAAGCAGTCAATGGAGAAGCGCTTCAGAAGGAAAGAGAAAAGCTGCTCAGGGGGCAAACACCAGTAAAGGAAATAATGGAGACAGAAACAGAGCAATATGATGGACACCAAGACTTTGAACTGAAGAATGATGGTGAGGAAGAGGAACAAGGAGTGAGGAGCCAGGAGTTGTTGAAGCGCCTTTCACTGTCAGCAGAAGTGAAGAATAATTGCCTCTTGCAGAACTAAGACGATCCACGAGGGAGAGGCGGCCAGCAACATGATTTACGTACAAAACACTTGGCCAGCCTTCCCTTCAGACACATGTATAAGTCAGTAGTGCAACTGAACCTGAGTTGCAAAACGTACTGTACGTTCTTACAGTCTACCACCTTACCTCATGCCAGCTTACCCCATTCTGTTGCCATACCATATTCCATCACCGTACTTTACATATCCATACACCTCACATGTATGTTATAACCAGCCAGTCAACCCATGGTAAGGGGATAAAATGGAATATGCTGTAATTTGAATGTTTGAATGTCCAGGATTTTAAGAGTTCAGGGTTAAAAGGTCAAATATCAGGAGCCATTTGTTTTTTTGTCGTTGTTGGGGATTGTGTGACACCTGCAAATGTATGGTCACAATATATAAGTGGTTTTAAGTATTTGCAAGTCAGAGAGGCCCATTTATTTCAATATCACAGTGTGGTGTATTTTTAATGGGGATGTAATTGCAGTGATTTGCCACAGGGGGAGTGTCGCACAGGGTGGGCGCTGGGTGTGGTGGGTTGTTTTCGGGCTTCTGTACCTCAGACCAGCGAAAGCCTGCAGACCGACCACGACTGATGTCTCCTGTCTCTGTTCTTTACTTTAAACAGGTCAGCAATGTGGATTGTTTTATACCGGGGCACTTATCAGGACATGAACCTTCTTTTTGTGTTAATTTGGTAAAGTCTGACAGCAAAGGAATCAGGTTTTACCGAGTTAAAGAAACAGTTTTCCCCAACGGTTGAAACTCTGTTCTAATATTGTGTAATGAGACAAAATGGCAGCCCTGACTGTGGTATATTTTCTTTAATCTTAAATGCGGCTCCTGGACAAAACCCCTTGACTATGCGTGTTTATTTTGAGCTAACATTGATTATGGACATTGTGAAATACTTTGTTTTCTTATGACTGTTAAAATATGTGTAAAATGGTAACACACAGGTTAATTGCAGTATTTGGGTGACTGCTCACATATTCTGGAGTGAGAGAACAGTCATGCTTAAAAGTGATTTGAAACATACTTAAACGAAATCTGTGAAACTTAAATCAGTTAATGCAATTTCAAATTGTATGTGGAGTTAATCAAATAGTTTAAGATGTGGAATTAAGTTGTTTTTGTGTTTTTCTGACAAAAGAATGCATATAAAGTGAATGTTAAAATAGTGAAGGAACAGAAAAGAGAATTTAAATGCTGCTGTTAATAAAAGCAGACCAGCGAGAGCCTGCAGACGCAGTGATGTCTCCTGTCTCTGTTCTTTATTACATAAAACAGACCCCTGCTGAGGCATGTAACAAACATTTGCATGACATGTATGCTAACACCTGGAGAACTCTGGGCAAAAACTTGCGGGAAGTTTGTGCAACATTAGTTCAACATTCATGAGACAGTGTGATTCCAAGTGAAATTGTCACAAATTCTCAGATTTGTCTCACATTTTTTTTTTTTTAAATCTCCAACAAGTTGCAAGCTGTTTCAGCCCAGTGAGATACTACTCTAGCTTTTGTTGCACCTTTCAGACTGACAGAAACTAAATTGAGAAAGGTTCAAGACACTCGTGACGACTCTGCTGTATTTTTTATTTTTTAATTTAAGTTTTTGTAAAGGGTATACAGGTCATTACAGCACTGCATTGTTTACATTTTCATCACGTTCCCTTATTTTTTGCTATTTGACAACATTGGTAGGATAGTTATTACAACACCCCCCCTTTTTTTTTAAAGTGAAAGAAAAAGTGAAATTAAGGAGAATTAAATAAAAAAAACGAATAAACAAACAAACAGAACAGCAAAAAACAAACAAACAGAAAATTAAGTCATTAAAAGTAAAAGAGCAACTGAGTAGCGTTGGAACAAAGAGCGGGACCATTATTGAAATGGTATTTGTCAAAGATTAGATCTAATGGAAGACACATATGCGATCCAGGGTTGCCAAAAGTTCATGAACCCATCCATGTCCTGTCTCAGTGCGAATGTCAACTTTTCCATCGAGTAAATGTCTTGAATCACGTTAATCCAATCTTCAGGTGTAGGACAGTCCTTCAGCATCCATTTTTTAGTTAGGGCTTTTTTACTTGCCAATATTAAAACATTGAATAAGTATTTTTCTCCTCGTCTTTCCAGTGAGTCCGGTAGTAAACCCAAATACAAAGTTACAAAAGAAAAGGGAACTGTTATTTTGAATATTTTCCCCAATATTGTCTGTACGTTGGTCCAATATTGGTGGATAACTGGGCATGACCAAAACACATGAAAATGATTTGCAGACTCTGCTGTATTTTGAGAGAAAAACTGTTGCACAAATATTTTGAGCATGTTCAAAATTCCTTAACTAAGAGGAATGAGGAAACTGTGAGCCCCTGCGAATGTTCTTGGGGAGATTGTGGAAACTTCCTTAACAGTGCCATCCTCCAACTAGACCAGTGAGAGGCAACTCAGAGGTTGGAACTGTTGTTGCTAAACGGTCCAAAACTTTATAGCTGCTTGCAACTATTTGTCTTACAACAAGTTTCTTCCCATTTTGAGCAGATTGGCCCTACTGTGTGTGTGTATATATACATAGGTGTATGCGTATGTGTGCGCGTCACCTTTGCTGACACCGTTTCCCACTCTTAACCATCTGACGGCTCATGATTGATTGGCCGCTAAATGCTCCCTTCTCACACATATGTGCGTACTCACACACACACACGCCGAAGAGGGAAAGTCCATTATACGTCTATCAGTGGGGCCGCCCCGATCGTAATGGAAGACAGATGTAAGATGTTTCACACATAAAAAAACAGACTTCCAGAGAAACATACATTTGAAAAAGATGCACACCCTCTGTTTTCTGCTTCTTGGCGATTTCACACATGCACACGTTGTAAATTACACAATTACACACCCACCTTTGGACAGCTGAGTATCCATTTAACGTACTTAGCTGTAGTTGACAACAATGATCAGAAGTCTCCTTGAGAAGGGTTGGTAAGAAGGTGAGCTGTCCTCTTCGCTAAACCCACTCATTACTCAACTCACTGCCTGGATGAATGGCCACGGTGTGTATGTCGCTAAATTGTGTATGTGTGTTGCGGAGTTAAAAAAAAACAAAAAACGGGCCAGCAATGCCTTCACTATCTATTCCTTCCTAAAAAGGGAAAAATAAAGCGTCCGGAGAATGAAATGAACCTAAAGCGAGTGCCTGAATGTGTTTCTACATGGTGACCATATTGATTCCCTTTCATATTACAGCAAATACAGCCATGTGGGAAAAGTTCAGGCACTACGGGGGTTTCTGTCAGTTGCTTTGTGATGTGGGATCAAGTCCCACTGAGGAAATGTGTGGTTTGATAGACACATATGCTATATTCAACTGTAAATGATGAAAGAAACAATTGTAGAATCTGACCTGGTGACAGAAGAATTTTCTGTGTCAACAATTTCATGTTTAATGCCAGTTTACTGACATAAAATGTTTTTGTAGAATATTATTTTCATACATCTACTCTACTTGAGTCCATGCATACATGGTTATAATGGGAAACATAAGAATGCCCACCAAGGTAGAATAGAGTTTACTGTGGTGTCCTTGTGATGCATGTGCAGTAAACTGTTTCCATCCATCCATCTTCTACTGCTTTTCCGGAGGTCTGGGTAGCGGAGGCAGCAGTTCAAGCAGAGAAGCCAAGACTTCTATCTCCCCAGCCACCTGCTCCAGCTCTTCAGACAGGATACCAAAGCGTTCCCTGACCTGCTGGGAGACATAGTCTCTCCAGCCAGTCCTGGGTCTACCCCGTGGCCTCCTCCCAGATGGACGTGCCCGAAACACCTCAAGTGGGAGGCTTCCAGGAGGCATCCTGATCAGATGCCCATACCACCTCAACTGCCTCCTTTCAATGTGAATGAGCAGCGGTTCTACTCTGAGCCTCTCCCAGATGACTGAGCTCCTCACCCAATCTCTGAATGTGATTACAGCAATCCTACGGAGAAAGCTAATTTCAGCCACTTGTATCCGCAATCTCGTTCTTTCGGTCATTACGCAAAGTTCATGACCATAGGTGAGGGTAGGAACGAAGATTGACTGATAAATCGACAGCTTTGCCTTAGAGCTTAACTGCTTCTTCACCACAACAGACCGGTACAACGACCGCATCACTGCAGATGCTGCTCTGATCTGTCTGTAAATCTCTCGCTCCATTCTCCCCTCACTCATAAATAAGACCCCAAGATACTTAAGCTCCTCCACTTGGGGCGTGAGCTTTTCCACAACCCGGACAGGACAATGCACATTTTTCCGGCTGAGGACCATGGACTCAGACTTGGAGGTACTGATTATAAACTCAGCCGCTTAAGACTTAGCGACAAACCATACCAGTAAGACCTGTAGGTCATTGCTGGATGAAACCAGCAGGACAACATCATCTGCAAACAACAGAGATGAGATCTTGTGGTCACCAAGCATGACACCCACCATTCCCTGGCTGTGCCTAGAAATCCTGTCCATAAAAATTATGAACAGGATCAGTGACAAAGGGCAGCCCTGGCAGAGTCCAACTCTCACTGGGAATGAGTCCGACCGAGTGTTGGTAATACGAA
Source organism: Pholidichthys leucotaenia (assembly GCA_020510985.1). Taxonomy (NCBI): domain Eukaryota; kingdom Metazoa; phylum Chordata; class Actinopteri; order Cichliformes; family Pholidichthyidae; genus Pholidichthys; species Pholidichthys leucotaenia. Next base: position 410,924,604 of record CM035841.1, on the reverse strand, counting down.
CCAAACTCTCACAACGGTCGTACAGAGACCAAATAGCTCGTAACAACAAGCCCGATACCCCAGACTCCCGAAGCACCCCCCACAAAAAACCTTGAGGGACGCAGTTGAATGCCTTCTCCAAGTCCACAAAACTCATGTAAACTGGTTGGGCAAACTCCCAGAAACCCTTGAAGATTCTCGAGAGGGGAAAGAGCTGGTCTGATGAGCCACGGCAAGGATAAAAACCACATTGCTCCTCCTTAATCCGAGGTTCGACCAATGGCCGGACTCTCCTCTCCAGTACCTTGGCATATACCTTCTCAGGGAGACTGAGGAGTGTGATCCCTTTAAAGTTGGAGCACACCCTCTGGTCCCGTTTTTTGAAGAGAGGAACCACCACTCATTTTGCCATGCCAAAGGCACTGCCCCTGACCTCAACACAATGTTGCAGAAGCGTGTCAACCATGAAAGCCCAACAACATCCAGGGCCTTGAGGTACTCAGGGCGAATCTCGTCCAACCCCGGGGCCCGACTACCAAAGAGATTTTTAACCACCTTGGTGACCTCAGTCCCTGTGATAGGCGAGTCGTCCACCTCGTCCACAAGCCTTGCTTCCTCTGTGGAAGGCATGTCAGTGGGATTGAGGAGATCCTCAAAGTATTCCTTCCACCACCCGACGGTATCCACAGTTGAATTCAGCAGTGCCCCATCCGCACCATACACAGTGTGGACAGAGAGCTGCTTCCCCCTCCTGAGCTGCCGGACAGGTTGCCAGAATCCCTTCAAGGCCGACTGAAAGTCTTGTTCCATGGCCTCACCAAGCTCCTCCCATACCCGAGTTTTTGCTTCAGTAACCACCCGAGCCGGACTCCGCTTGGCCTTCCGGCACACCTCAGCTGCTTCGGGAGTCCCACAAGCCAACCAAGCTTGATAGGACTCCTTCTTCAGCTTAATGGCCTGCTTCACCACTGGTGCCCACCTCTTGGTTCAGGGGTTGCCACCACGAGATGCCCCGACGACCTTGCGGCCGCCACTCTAGGCAACAGCTTCAACAGTGGAGGTGGAGAACATGGCCCATTAAGTCTCCATGTCTCCGGACTCCCTCAGAACATGGTTGAAGTTCTTCCAGAGGTTGGAGTTGAATACCTCCCGGGCAGGGGTCTCAGATAGACTTTCCCAGCACACCCTCACTATACCTTTTGGTCTACCAGGTCTGAATGGCATCCTCCCCTGCCATTGGATCCAATTCACCACCAGGTGGTGATCAGTTGACAGCTCTGCGCCTCTCTTTACCTGAGTGTCAAAGACATACAGTTGCAGGTCTGATGACAAAATAACAAAATCGAGCATCGACCTGCAACCTAGGGTGTCCTGGTGCCAAGTGCACATATGGACACCCTTATGCTTGAACATGCTGTTCGTTATGGACAAACTGTGGTTAGCACAGAAGTCCAATAACTGAACACCACTCGGATTCATATCGGGCAGGCCGTTCCTCCCAATCACCCGCCTCCAGGTTTCACTGTCATTGCCCACGTGCGCATTGAAGTCCCCCATTAGGACAATGGAGTCTCCAAGAGGAGCACTCTCCATCACCCCAGTCAGAGACTCCAAAAAGGGTGGGTACTCTGAACCATCACTTGGTACATAGGTACAAATGATGGTCAGAACCTGTTTCCCCACCTGAAGGCGCAGGGAAACAACCCTTTTGTCCACCAGGGAAAACTCCAATACAGAGGCAGCAAGGTGGGAGGATAAAAGAATATCCACCCCTGCTTGTCCCCTCTCGCCCGGGCAACTCCACAGTAGGCCAAGCTCCAGCCCCTTTCCAGGAGACTGATTCCAGAACCAGAGCTGTGTGTTGAGGTGAGGCCGACTATATCTAGCCGGTATCCCTCAACCTCATGCACCAGCTCAGGCTCCTTCCCACCAGAGAGGTGACATTCCACGTCCCAAATGCCAGTTTAGGAAGCGTGGGATCAGACCACCAAGGTCTCTGCCTTTGACCGCCACCTGATCCACATAGCACTGGATCTCCATGGTCCCTCCCACAGGTAGTGAGCCCACTGCAGGGTGGACCCATATAACTCTTACGGGCTGAGCCCGGCCAGGTCCCGTGGGCGGAAACCAGGCAACCAGACACTAGCCATCGAGCCCCTCCCCCAGTCCTGGCTCCCGGGTGGGGCCCTGGTAACCCCATACCAGGCGGGGTACACTGAATCCTTGTTCTAACATTCATCATGACTGTTGGATCGGACTGTTGGATGACATGTCTGTCGGATCGTTCTCAGTCTGGCCCTTCACCCAGGACCAGTTTGTCTTGGGTGAGGCAAATTGCCTCGGACAACATAGCTCCTCGGGAACACAACCCTCCCACCATGATAAGGTGACAAGCCATGAGGGGTAAATTGTTTCCATCATTCCATAATTACAAGAGCTAAAAATGCTGAAGGATGATTGTGGTGGGTTTTAGTTTGTACAATAGCAGGACGATGATGACTTAAAAAGGTCCACAGATGAAGTGCTAACTGATCTATGCACACTAATCTTCTTGTTCCTGCAGCAATTCTTGGGTGATGTCTTTAGTAAATGCAGCCAAATAGATTCTGTTATTATCAGTGTTGGGAGTACTCTAACACCGCTACTTTTGCTTTAACGTGCTGTGTATTGAAATTGCTGTTTAAAAATTATTTGATCAGATGTGTTCCTTGTGTTACTCATTTTATTAATATGGATAGATATTTTTAACACAAAAAAAAATGACCCTACCATAGCTGGCGCAGTTGTCAGCCTCCTCCGCAGGTTGGTTTCTGGTCCTGCCCCAGTTCACACCACAGCCCAGTAGGAAGAAATGCTGTGGCCGTGGCAACTTCTCATATCGAGCCCTGATCGCCTGTTGTCCGAGCGTTGAGTAGGCCCCAACAGCTAATACCTCTGTGGTTAAACATGAGTATTTTTTGAGCAAGAAGCTCACATTTAATGTCCACAGTTGTGTAAATGTGTAAGTTGTGTGAGTAATTGTGTGTTTTCTTACGCACAGAGAAAAAATGACTATGATTTGTTGCAGTAAGCTTCTTCTAAATGGTGAACTTTCATTTATCTGTGCTTTCTGTTTTATTTTATCTTATTCATTTACATGCTGTTGTGATATGTAACTATTTCATGGAAGTAAATCCTCTAAATATGCATTTTTAATGAGCTGGTTCAGGGGTGTCAAACATATAGCTCGTGGGCCAAAAACAGCCCACCAGTGGGTACACACTTTTCTCTGTGAACTTATAGCTTTACTTGTAGTAAATTTCTGACTTTCTACTTATTACAGTAGTTTGTGTAAATCTAAGACATTTTTTCTCTGTGAGACTTTTTTCTTGTCAATTTTCTTTGACAAGGGGCCCTTGACCTCGCTATGTGTGCAAGATGATTTAAGTATGCACTTAAAAGTAACGTGAAAGTTACTTTTACAAATAACTAGTTACTTTAATCATGCACTAACTCAAAAGTAGCACAGTTACTTTTGAAAAGAAGTAACTAGTAACTGTAACTAGTTAGTGTTTTTTAGTAACTTGTCCAACACTGGTTATTGTACACCTCTTGTTCTGTCAGTACCACTGTACCTCCCTCTCCTGTCAGTGTTTTACATGCTCAGTCAACAGGCATAAATGTGGTTCCACAGCCGAGCGCAAAGCAATTGCAGAGGAGAGAGAAACACACTTTGGAGAATCGCCGCATGTCAGGAATACTGAAGAAGGAATGTACCATAAAAAAGAACTGAAAAAAATTAGACTATGATTAACCTATGCAACTGTGGCTGTGAATATTTACTTATTGTATTCATTGCATTATGTTTATATAAAAAAATAACCTAAAACATTGCACCTGCTTTTAAGACACATTAAATTCAGACACAAAAACAGCAAGTGCAATTGCATACCACCTTGATAAATCATATTTGTGTGTGTGCAATGAACATATTTGCATTGTCTGCAATTAGTATTTTGTGTTTAGGAGCAAAAATGTTCAATTTTGTAAATTTATTATGACAACGGAGGAAAATCCCCACCACATAATATTTTGCTGATTCCTCATTATCCTTGGCTTTTCTGCACATGCTTGGAACTTTCAATCTGTTTAAGTATTTGCAAACCTTTAATAAATCAAGCCTTTAGAGTGGCTTTTCTACAATGCTATTCCTCAATAAATCCAGTTCTATTCCCTCCTTTGCTGTCACAGGGATGCATGAAACTCAGGTGTGAAAATAATACTACCCTGCTCAATAAGGACAAAGAGCTGGGCTTCCGTAATGATCTGTCTCAGCATTAACGATCTGTCTGCGTACTAATGACTCAGCCTTCATAATGACTAACTGATGATGTGGGAGGAACAGAGAAGAAAATGGTAGCCTCCCCGTGCGCTCAATATTTTCACAATTAGAGGCGACATCCATCCAAAAAAGACCATCACGGGTCTTTGCCTCATAATGGCCAACTGATGATGTGGGAAGAACAAAGGAGAAGTTCACCAGTGAACTCAGAGGCTACTTAAATATCAGCTCTTTAGTCGGTTTTCATGGCAGACTTTGAAATGATTTCACTAATATATACAGTAGATGAAATGGCCTTCTCATTTCCTCCATCATTGCCTCAAAATCTGGGATTATAAATGCAAAAAAGATGTATTACTTTCACACATGAATGCGCATTTTCTGTGCAATGAAATTAGTCATTTTACAGCATTTCATATTGCAAAATGCATATATAAACTAGTTTCTACCTCCTTTACACAGGGATGGAGATGTTGCTGCATGATCACTGAGTAATGACAAAATGGACAATGATCTTTCAATGATCGCCACGATCTCCTGATGATCTCTCAGCAATCTTCAATGATCTCCAGATTCCTCAGATCTTTGACTCATTCCAAAACAATCTCTCAATGATCTCCAAAATGAAGTGATCTCTCAGCAACCTCCCAATAACCTCTTAACAAGCACTCAACAATTTCATCAATCTCCCACTGATCTCTCAACAATCTTTCAATGAATGCCAAATTTTACCACCCCGAAGGTGGAGATGGCTAAAAGATTGGTGAGGAATCACTGAGTGTTTGATGAAAAGACCAATGGAGTTCAATTAAAGATCATTGAGAGATTGTTGGGAGATCACTGAGCTCTTCCTAAGAGTACATTGAGAGTTTATTGAGAGGTCGCTTTCCTTTGGGGACTGTTGAGTGATGGTTTTAAACTGAGTCAAAACTTTGAGTAGACCGTAGAGATCATTGAAAAATCTTGGTGATTGTTGAAAGATCTGGGCATTTTTTTCATCATTCAATGATCTCTCAACAATCTCCACCCCCGAGTAAAGGTCATAGAAGAGCATTAGAAACCTCTCAAATATCTCTGTCTGTCGAAAGGGATCCTTGGTACTTAGTACTATGATAGACATTAGTCTTGTACCAACCTAGTAGGATGTATCATTCAACTAACCAGTATCGTCTTACATCTATTTCCCAAAATGTCTGGGACAACACTGGGCTATGTTGTTTAGAATTACATTGCTTTCAACTAGTTCCAACAATAGTGCTTCAGAGATTGCATAATATTCCTGGAATTTCCCCACTGTGGGACTAATAAAGGCTTATCTTAAGACACTTATCTTGTCTTATCTCATCTTATTTTATCTTATCTAATCTTATCTCATCTTATCTTATCCTATCTTATCTTATCTTTTGGTCACATCCAAAGTCAGTTGTCAGAGTGTAGCACATTTGCATAAACACTAATTCAATTCATGTAGCACTTATGCATAATGGAAAACAGATAAAATACTAGCAGTATACATGTAAGAAACACATCCTATTTTAGTGAATTAAAACTTCCCAAATAGGCTGTTGATCCCTCTTTATATTGCTAGTATAAACACTGGGAAATGTCCCCATGGTCTGCATGCCTGAGGTTTAGAGAAGACAGCTGAAAGTGTATAGCATCAGTGAAATTATAAAGCTCTGTCTTTTCTGGATGTCCTTTGACTCAGCTATCCCTCAATAAAGGCTCTGTGGCTTCAGTCTATCATTCTTTATGAAGTGCCCTAATTGCTTTAAATTCTGTGCAATCAGTCATCGCTCTAAAACAGCTGTCGTTACAGTATGAAGAGCAGGAATCTGGCTTCCGTTTTCACTTCATCATCTTCATTATGTGAGAAGAATTGATTAGGTTTACTGTTTTCATATACAAGGAGGTTCTCAACAGAAGCTCAATAAGCCGATGAGCGATGAAGGCTCTGAGGTCAGTCAATATCTTTACACAGGAAGTTTCAGCTTATAAAACTGCAAAAAAGGAATTCATTTTAATGTGATATCTTTAGTATGTCTTTAATTTCTAAATATGGATGCACTTTTAAAGGGAAAGCAGAGCAGGCATTGCAATGAGGAAAACTTTTACTCTAGGGAGTCAAAAAAGGGTAATTGATACAGGGGGTAGTTCTTGCATATTGGATGGATAATGATGTGGGAAGAACTGAGAAGAGAGGCTCTTAGCAGGTGACTTGGTCAATAAATGAATGACTGAGGGTGATTAAAACTGCAGAATACTCTAAATTCATGATTTGACTGAGTTTATTTCCCATTTTTTCTTTAACATTGGCATGAACATGCAGTTAAACTTGAAAGAAAATCTGTTAACTGCAGGAGAACAGAGAAATAATTGATAGTAAATTGCAGTGTTATAAGTGTGAAACATGCTTTTGTAAATTAAATCATCATTATTTTTTCTTAAAACACTGGCAGTGATTTATTGAGAACCCTGAGGAGAAACAAAGAATTTCAATTTTCTCAAGCGAAACCATGAGAAAATTAACTTCCATGTTTGTCTGATGTAAATAAGAACTTAAAGCAGATCGAATAATAACAGAAATGCCTCTTACAGTGCAATTCTCTTAACTGCTAACATTACTGACTCATGACCCACGGGGTTAAGACCTAATTATTCCTCTGTTTGAACTATGAACTAATTACTATCAGAAAAAGAAAAATTATAGTATTAATAAGAAACAACAACTGTATCCAAGCAGCTATAAAATGCTGTACTGAAGCAGTAAATTAAACAGCGCTACACTTAAACTGGCAGTTTTAAGTCGTATTGAGTGCATCATGAGGTTCATTTTCCATGTAAAGTCATCAGAGCCAAGAAGAGGCAAAAAAGCAATGAATTAAGCTTAATGCCCCTGTGTCAAAGTGATGCCATTGCTACAGTGTTGCTGCGGACCCAACTCAGTAGCGATGTCTTAAATCACTGCCTAACCTCTCCAGAAATGTGACTAAATGTCATGATTGTTCCCTTTTGTCTCCTCCTACACATTTCATGGCCGTAATCTCTGCTCATTTCCTGTGGCACCACTTCCAAAGTGAGTCAGATAAACAACAGTTTGAATTCAAAAGACTATTGAGGAAGTACGGAATTACAGAACATTTGTAGAACTCATCTTAATCCCATTAATTACACACAGAGGTGTGAAAAAGTGTTTTCCCCTTTCCTTATTTCTAATTTTTTTATGTTTTTTCCACACTTAAATATTTCAGACAATCAAACAAATGTAAATATTAGACAAAGATAACACAAGTAAACACAAAATGCAGTTCTGAACTTAAGGTGTTTATTATTAAGGATAAAAAAATCCAAAGCTACATGGCCCTGTGTGAAAAAGTGATTCCCCCCCCCCCGTTAAAACATTAATTAACTGTGGTTTATCACACCTTTGAAAAGCTGAGTTCAAATTCTTTAGCCACATCCAGGCCTGATTACAGTGACACCTGTTCTCAATCCAGAAATCACTTAAATAGGACCTGCCTGACAAAGTGAAGTAGCCCAAAAGATCCTCAAAAGCTAGACATCATGCTGTGATCCAAAGAAATTCAGGAACAAATGAAAAAACAAAGTAATTGAGATCTATCAGTCTAAAAAAAAAGGTTATAAAGCCATTTCTAAAGCTTTGGGACTCAAACGAACCACAGTGAGAGCCATTATCCGCAAAGGGTGAAAACATGGAACAGTGGTGAACCTTCCCAGGAGTGGCCTGCTGACAAAAATTACCCCAAGAGTGTAGTGACGACTCATCCAAGAGGTCACAAAAGACTTCACAACAACCTCCAAAGAACCGCAGGCCTCTCTTGCCTCAGTTAAGGTCACTGTTCATGACTCCACCATAAGAAAGAGACTGGTCAAAAAAGGCCTGCATGGCAGAGTTCCAAGACGAAAACCACTGCTGAGCAAAAAGAACATAAAGGCTCATCTCAGTTTTCCCAGAAAACATCTTTATGATCCCTAAGACTTTTCAGAAAATACTCTGTGGACTGATGAGACAAAAGTTCAACTTTTTGGAAGTTGTGTGTCCCAATACAGCCGGAGTAAAAGTAACACAGCATTTCAGAAAAGGAACATCATACCAACAGTAAAATATGGTGGTGGTAGTCTAATGCTCTGGTTCTGTTTTGCTGCTTCAGGTCCTGCAAAACTTGTTGCGGTAAAGGGAACCATGAATTCTGCTGTCTACTTAAAAAATCTTTAAGGAGAATATCCGGCCATCTGTTTGTGACCTCAAGCTGAAGCGCAGTTGGGTTCTGCAGCAGGACAATGATCCAAAACACACCAGCAAGTCCACCTCTGAATGGCTTAAAAAAAACAAACAAAAAAACAAAACAAAATGAAGACTTTGGAGAGGCCTAGTCAAAGTCCTGACCTGAATCCGATTAAAATGCTATGGCATGACCGTAAAAATGCAGTTCTTGCTCGAAAACCCTCCAATGTAGCTGAACAACAACAATTCTGCAAAGATGAGCGGGCCAAAATTCCTCCACAGTGCTGTAAAAGATTCACTACCAGTTATCACAAACGCTTGATTGCAGTTGTTGCTGCTAAGGGTGGCCCAGCCAGTTATTAGGTTTAGGGGGCAATCACTTTTTCACACAGGGCCATGAAGGTTTGGCTTTTTTTCCCCCTTAATAATAAACACCTTCATTTATAGACTGCCTCTTGCCCAAAGATGCTGGGATAGGCTCCAGCCCCCCCGCAACCCAAAAAGGATTAAGCGGGAGAAGAAGGATGGATTTATAGACTGCATTTTGTGTTTAGTTGTGTTATCTTCGGTTCCAAGGTTGTCATAGCCAGGAGCGGCACTGGGGTTAAGCTCCCAGTGCTCATAAAATGCTCCTTACGGCGTGCGTCTCGAAAAGCCTCTGACAACTAAGTCCAACTCCTAGCCTGCCCGTGTGGTTTAGTCTCTAAGCCCGGCGGAACTGCTTTTACTAATAGGAGAAGGGGCGAGGGCGGATCTCTGGCGCCTTAAAACCAGATGCTTCGGGTAGATGGTGGCTCGTCAACCTGGGAAGGTAGCCCATCTAGGGGAAGGTAAACCCTGATTTCAAACCTCCGCTGCCTTGCGGCACACCCGGTCACGGGAAAGGCTTCGGGAGTCAACCCTGAGGAAAAATCCGGAGTCGGAGCCCCTAAGGCAGTTCTCTGTTGTGCTCAACATCGTTCTGGCAGCTCCTGCGACGGCGCTGGTGCCAAACTATAGCAGCCCTGCTGTTCCTTTGGATTCACCAGTGACGTGGAGAGGGGGGACATGCTGCATGGGTAACATCTTGTCCTCCATATCTTCCTGCCCAGGCTTGAATCCTACCAATGCCCAACGCTGGAAGGTAGAACACCGGTGCGCATCAGCCTGTTCAGCCACAGGCGGTGCTGTTCCAGCAGAGTAGACGTTTAGGATTCTCTTCCATGGTCATCATAGACCGACGGAGGCCGACGATGTGTTATCTTTGTCTCATATTTAAATTTGTTTGACGATCTGAAACATTTAAGTGTGACAAACATACAAAAAAAGGGAAATCAGGAAGAGGGCAAGCACTTTTTCATATCACTGTAGTTTGTCAAATGATGGCAACGGTGGTGGTCATATGTATCCTTTTCACTGACATCTTTTTTTCTCTATTGCAGTCACAGGATGCAAAGTTGCTCTTTTAACATTTATTATATCCATCTCCATCACAATCTGCTCTTGTCTTTCACTGTTCGACAAATACAAAAACATAACAGATACAAATCACTCTACACATAATCAGCAACAATGTATTAAAACCAGCCCACAAGTTAAAATTGCTAATAACAGTGTAGGTCACATACATAGGCTGCAACATAGATATGACTCAGAAGCATAATGTTATGTCCATGGGGTGAGAAACACACACACACGCACACACCTCCAGCCTAACCCCTCTCTCTGATTAATTGCAGTTGCAGCTCATTACTAGCCTGCTCTTAATTACCACACCACTTTACAGGCAGAGTGAGTGCCAGTGATGGAAAGTGAAGACTCAACAGCTTGCTGTCACCTCTCCCCAGTGATCCATTCGTTTCCCTGCTCCTCCCTGCTCCCATCTGGATTCACACATAAGACTACATTATTACGTAAATACTTCCTGACTAACTACCACCAACCACCTCCACATCTAGCAGGCACAAGAACCCCTCATCTCCTGGAAAAAACCTAAAAGTCCTTTCATCCAAACGCTGGTCTTGTGTCCATGTCTGAATTTGGGCCCTTTTTCTGTCAACATTAGGGGTGGGAATCAGGAGGAACCTCACGATCCGATTGAGATCACGATACTTGGGTCATGATCCCATCACTATTATGCTCTGTTGCAATACCATACAAGCCTCCCTTCCATGTCAACATCAAATTTTGTCCCTAAAGTCCATCTTTGTTCCATGTAAGTTTTCACTTTTTTTAATTTGCCGTGGCCACTTTTGTTTTGGTGGCTGCTGGCTCTTCATCCTCCAGCTGCTGTGTTGATGCTGGTGTGTTTTTAGCTTAGCTGTTGCTAATGCTACTCCGAGACATATGAGTGTGGTAATAGTGTTTTGCTTTATTTTTTCATGCAGCACTTCTTGTGGACTGTGTGTCATGTCAAGGACTTTTGTTTCCATCTTTTTTATGAAATCCCAAAAACGCCCGACATTTGAGGTAACTTTTCAACGCACCCAGCTGCTACTGAACATTCAAAGCTTGCTGCATATCTCACAAGATAACCGATGACTTCACTTGACTTGGTGCTTGCTTTGTGCCAGCTAGTTGACTAAAAATGTAATTGGTTGATTAATACCCAAGAGTATTAATCATTGTGAATAAGTTTGCAGAAGCCTCCCGCCTTTTTGGTCTTACCATCAGCCTCGGCAAGACAGAGGTACTGTTCCAACCAGCACCCGCCTCCACCGTCCTACCCCCCTCTATCTCCATCAAGGGTACCCAACTGAAGACGGTAGATGACTTTAAATACCTCGGCAGCACCATCAGCAATGATGGCAGCCTGGATAAGGAGATCAACGCCAGAGTCTGCAAGGCCAGTCAAGCTCTCGGTCGTCTCCAAGCTCGCATCCTGAACCAGCACAACATCCAGCTGTCCACAAAGCTCAAAGTGTACAGGGCCGTTGTACTCACCAGCCTTCTCTATGGATGTGAGACGTGGACCATGTACAAAAAACACTTGAAGCAGATGGAGAAGTTCCACATGAGAAGTCTACGGATGATCATGAACACTCACTGGCAAGACCGGGTCACAAATCTTGAGGTCCTGGACATAGCTGAGATGACCAGCATCGAGGCCATGATTCTGAAAGCCCAGCTCCGATGGGTTGGTCATGTGATCCGGATGGATGGCCACAGGCTGCCCAAGCAGCTCATGTATGGCGAACTCTGCTCTGGGAAGCGGAACCAAGGCAGACCACGCAAAAGAGTCAAAGACTGCGTGAAGCTCAACATCAGACACACTGGCATCCTTCCCAAACAATTAGAGCTGTGGGCTATGGACAGGCCAGGCTGGCATGCCCTCACTACCCAGGCACGAGACTACTTTGAAGAGAAGAGGGGAGCTGATGTAGCTGAAGCACGGGCACGAAGAAAGGCGTTATTACCTGGGCAGTTTCCTTGCCCCTACTGCAGCTGTGTCTGCAGATCAAGGATCGGCCTAAACAGCTATCTCCGTGCTTACGCAAGAAGAGGACTTAACACATGAGGGACGGTCATCATCGGATCGATGGACAACCAAGACCCAAGAGTATGCAACATTTACATGAATATATATAATTAATAAGAGATTCATCCATCTTCTTCCGCTTAATCCTTTTCAGGTCACGGGGGGGGGGGGGGGGGGGCTGGAGCCTATCCCAGCATGTTTGGCCGAGAGGCAGGGTACACCCTGGACAGATCGCCATTGACCCATGAATTTAGGGATCAATGCGTCAAGTATTGTGATTCATCACTGAATTGATCTTTTGTCCCACCCCTAGCAAATGTGTCACATAAATTGGCTTTAAACTTACTCATGTCAAAACATCTGCACAACCTGATGATCTGAACATAGTTTTAACAAATTGGACAGACAAGTAAAATGAAATAGGCCAATGAAACCAAGTATGGTTTGACACTAGCTTCACCTTTGAAAGTGTTAATGAGGAACTTATTGGAAAAACACCTCCTTAAAGCTGTGACAGCAACAAAATGCCACATTCTCATTCACTGGGAATGAAAGATAATCGTGAAGGAAGCATCTGTTGGCGTAAGTCTGCCCTTACAATCAATACACTAATTTCAGCTTTCATTTCAACAAAACAGTAGCTGGTGACATGTGTTACTAATCACATCAATCACAATCCTACATCAAATAAATCAATCCTTAGTTTACATTATTAGAAGCCTGAAGTACTGAGAACATGAAGAGAAGCCCCATGACCACACACACAAAACCTTACTAAAGTAAGGTGTAGCATTATGTTCAAGGGAAATAAGAGACACAAGGAGTAAAAGAGAGAAGAAAAAGAAATTCACTATCCAAGGTTTCACTGTTTATCTACACAGTTCAACACACTTGAATGAAAAGAAGGCTATATTCAAGTAATAAAAGTAATAATAATAAATAGACCTTGTAGGTTGCAGTGCTTTGTGTGACATAATTATTTCAGAGGAATAGCATCTTCCGCACAAGATGCCACTGTGTGCATAGCGCTGGCATACATAAACAGTTCATATTTGTGAATTAGGGGTAAGCAGAGTTTCTGAAGAGTATTTGGGATTGAATCTTTACATGATTGTCAGTTGAGAAAAGATGGTATGCTTCTGTAAGTTCTGGTATGAACTGCGTGTCAGCATTGGTGGAGCATCTAAAACATCAAGCAATACTGGTCAGTTGTCAGAGGGGTTAAAAGATGCACTGCTTTCTTGAGCAACAGTCGCAGTGTTTGGCTTTTTGAATTAAACAACTGCCTGTAGGATTAGCTGAGAAAACCGATGAGATTCTTCCATGTAGTTACACTGAAAAAGGACCAAAACCCAAAGTAAACAACTGATTGAACCAAGCTGACGAGGACTTTCAGACCACATCGTACAGTAGCCTTTTGAGATGAAAGTACTAATTGAACCGTCAAGGTCTTTTCCTTTGTCATACAGTACACAGTACACATTAGATGTGACATCAGATCAGCTGAAGGTTGGCACAACAATGTCAACAAACTCAAAGGAGATTGTTACGATAGAAGCTGCCTCCTTTGTTCTGTTCTGTCAAGTGTGGAGATGGAAATGTGGGATTTCTGTAAGAACGATTGCCACAGCTGCAATAGTTGTTTCTTCACATGTCACAGAATTCACCAAATGTAAATGCCACTGTAAAGACACCATCACCTACACATTTGGTGTGATAATTGACTTTCTTCTAGCATTTTCCTTTTAAATTATTATTATTTTTCTTGAAACAGTGTGAAGAAAACTGTCTTTATGATAATTTTAAATATGAGTTTACTGAACTGAAGAGTGAATAATCTACACTGATAATGCACATGTTTTTTGTTCCATTTGTGTCTTATTGTTATGAAATGGATTATAATCTGTCAGTTCCTGATTCTGTTCCAACATACAAGAACACAAAGTTTCCTACTATGCAGCAAAACACCTACACTATAGGGTTGGAGCAAAAATAAGTTATCAGACACAAAGATGGCTATTTATGTCATGATCTCTCGTGCACCATTATGCGGCACACGAGAGAGGGAATGAAAAACTCAAGTGCTGGAGTAGATTGTGCCATTTATTAACGTAAACAGTAACAAATTCACAAGTCCAGTAACCACACTAATGCAGACAGTAGCAATGATAGAATGATGGCCACCAGACAAACAGGGAAGCCACCCAGATGTCCACAGCCTGGGATATGCCTGGTGCTGACTAATGCTGGGCACACAGAAAAAAGCACATGTACTCACGGCTATGGAGATCCAGGGCTGTCCGTGTTGTCTGGTGAGCAGGGAGTATAGGCAGAGTCGGACACTAACATTAAGGAATCCTTCATCTTGAAATGTTAGGCTGACAAGATGAAGGAAGTTATACAACACTCATGGAGGTACACGCTGCCACGAATGAGGGTGAATGCTCCGACAATCTCTTTTCCCAAACGCAGCGTATTTATTATCCTGATGCAAACGAGGAAAGAGATTGCGGGTGTGAGGAAGCATGGGCTGGACCTGATTGAAGCAGGTGTGTAGGAGTGCATGTATGAGCGTGTGAATGGGAATGAATGGAGTGTGAGTGTACAGTATGTGTGTGAGAACACCCAAGATGAAGCACAGCTGACGGTATTTGACAGGAGGAGGGGGCGTGCCCGAGCTATCAGGATAACAAGTCAGAACGGGGTTTGGAACACCAAACCCAGATTCATGACATATTTGTATCTTGGATAATAATATATTTAAATGAGGTGGGGTTACCCTAATAGTGTCTTAGCGTGGCTTAATCTTATAATAGGGCTTTGAAAGTTTGTCTCTACTTCCTGTGGTCTCTTGCTGTTAATTTGGCCATCTTTAAGCTCATCCATGAGACGTCGCCTCCATGTCCACTTGAGGCAACCTCTTCTTCACTTTCCAGTCAAATGACATTTGGTTCTTCTGCGAGGTGTGTCCAACCCATTGCCAATTCCTTCTCCTGATCTGGTCTTCCACAGGCTCCTGGTTCACCTTCTTCCACAAGTCTAGGTTTGGCACTCTGTTGAGGATCTCTTGGAGACATTTGTTGGGAGAGGTCTTTTTCCTGTTAGAGCTAGTTTTGGTGAGTTTCCAAGTCTCAGACAAATTTAGCAAGATCGAGCTCGCATTAAAGTTCAACATCTGGAGCTTTGCTTTAACAAAGAATGCTGTAGATCTCCAGACAGTTTGCAAGACTATTTATTTAGCGAATGCAAAGTCCTTAAGCCAAGCAGTTGCCTCCTGGTTTGCTGTATGGAGGGTGTGTAATCCTCCTTCCAGTCTTTGGAGCGGGCAAGCCTCTATGATGTGTTCCATTGTTTGCTCCTCTCCACATGCGCACAGAGGGCTAGGGCTACTGCCCCATCTGTAAAGGCTGGCCAAGCAGGGGCCATGGGACAATGGATCAGCGTTCTCGTCGCGCCCTCCGCCAGTACCCGGGCTCGCCTGGGGAAGCTAATGATCCTACCAGCAGACTAAATTCGAAGAGACGACGCCTCTGTGCCAAGTCAAAGAAGAATCCTAGTCACAGTCCTAAAGCCGAAAGCAAACAGCCCCAAGAGCACTTTGCAAGACTATGAAGTGTGATGGCTTGCTCCAACTGATTATGATCCGCAGCAGTCCCGCAGAGGGACTTCCATTGGACGCACCCAGGTAGGCTGGATCGGGCGCCAGGAGATGTCCCTCGGGGGGAGTACTGTGATGGCTTGCTCCAGTTGATTATAATCCGCAGCTGCACGCATACCTGTTCTCCATCACTACCAGGCTTTTTAACCCACTCTGCCCTCAGCTCGGCGCGGAGCCGTCTGATCCTCTTGGCTAATCAAGACAACTCTCGTCTTCGCCCATTTCCAGAGACTTTCTTAGACCTCGTCGTTCTACCAGAGTCATCCCTCGCTCCCCATTCTCCTGGAAGGAGCAACCCTCTGCAACCAAGTAAGCCATCCTGCTATTCACCATTTCCTTGCTCATCCCCTGTGCACAGGCGGAATTCCGTGGCGGAGGAATCCTTCCTCCTGAGCGGCGGACTGAGCTCCACCTTCATCCTCAGTTGAGCTGTGGCTTTGGGCGCTGTCCTCCTGGCTGGAGTCTATGGGCCAACCTGAGCACGTCACCATCCCAGCGAACAGTAAGCCTCTGTTATTCTCGCACGTCTCCATCTGGGCATTACTAACATCTGCTGTCTCTGCTCTGTCCATAGGGTTGCCAGGTTGCACAGCGCTCTGCTCACCCTCAGCTGCCACGTCATCCCTGATTCACACTCGAACACACAAACTCACACATACACACTCACTCACTCATGCACACACACATACACACACACCGGTTTACACAATAAAAGATAATTGTATATACCCTTGAGCCTGTGTCTGTTTACTGGGTCTAGTAATCATGTCAGTACGGCTCCGTCATAATGACCCAGTAGACAAGTTAACAACTTAAAAGCTCGGGTAGACCTGTTAGCTTACCAGCAACAGGTTATCTTCTCCCAGCTGGTTCAAATTAATGGTAGGCTGGATAGGTTGTCAGGTTCACAGCCTCCCCCACCGGCCCCAAGTAGCACTTTTGCTCCCGCTAGCTCGCTACCTAGCCAGGTTTTCACTCCCCGGTTAACACCTGTTCCCACTCGCTTCAGTGGTAAGCTAGGGGAGGCTAGGGGTTTCTTGCTTCAATGTGAGCTAGTGTTCCAGCGTGTGCCCGGGGATTTCCCCACAAATCACAGCCGTATCGGCTACATAGCTAATCTACTGGAAGGGCAAGCGTTAGCCTGGGCTTATGCTGTGATGGCTAGGGCAAGCTATGCTAATCTTACTTACAGTCAATTTGTCAGCGAATTCAATGAGGTG
Organism: Pholidichthys leucotaenia; assembly: GCA_020510985.1. NCBI lineage: Eukaryota > Metazoa > Chordata > Actinopteri > Cichliformes > Pholidichthyidae > Pholidichthys > Pholidichthys leucotaenia. The sequence continues at coordinate 410,907,723 of CM035841.1, read as the reverse complement.
TTTGATCATTCACACCGTGATAGTGTGCTCACCACCCGGCTATTGAATTTAAAGCAGGGTAGCAGGTCCATAGCGGACCATGCCGTAGATTTCCGGGTGGTGGCAGCGGAGGTTGGATGGGAGGACGCATCGTTGTGCGGCATTTTTGACAAGAGCCTTATCCCTTGTTTGCGGGATGAACTGGCCCGCTGAGAAAAAACAGATAAGTTAACCACTTGCGCTCCGTTGTTCCGCGGGCGGGAAAGTCTCTGCGTCCTAGGGCGCACAAGGGCGCACGAGAGCGCACTCATGCGTTCTCGGACGCATGACGCATGATAGAAATACTGATGGTGGTGATGTAGGTGGTGTGGCCTCCAAGCGCCACTGAAAAAAAAAGCTGCAGACACAGCCGCGAACAGATTAGTTCATCTGATTGACCTCTCATTCGACTAATAAGAGCCTTGAATTGGGTTTCTGAAACCTTGAAGAACCAATGAATGAAAACCTAGGAAGGAGGACCCGCCTACTGTGAATGCAGGAGCCAATTGAAGCACAGAAGTTCGGGCTGGGTGAAGAGAGATTTACTGTTGCAGCTGATGAAAAAAAAAGGACGCTGGACGAACCTGCTACAGACCCAGCAGCATGGAGAACACCCACAAGTGGGACCTGCACTCATTCCAGCAGAATAGACGTTTAGGATTCTCTTCCGTCATCATAGACCTATGGAGGCCGACGACAAAAGTCGTAAATCATTCACCAAAACGGCAATAATGGAATTATGTTTTGACCGGGATCCACGAGCAGACCAGCGTCACGTTCGTCTGACAATGGGGAAGAAAAGTTCGCCAGGACTCTGCTGCTGTGAAGAGGTAAGGTGTTATAAGCTAAATTATTATTTCTCCCTGAAAATTGTAATCAAAAAATGACTTTTGACCGATCGGTAAATTACAACTGTACGGCGCACGAAGTACGAAGTGCGTGCGCCGCGATAAATGGTTCATTTGCCTTGTTCAGACCGTGAAGGCCCCCCCCGCTGCAGAAGAGGAGCGGGGGGGGGGGGTGTTCACGGTCCGAACGCCCCCCGGTCTGCGGGGGGAAGCATATGAGTCTATTCCGTCATGTAGCGATGGCCATCCTCTGTAGTGAGGGGGGGGGGACAACCCCCCCCCCCCACACACACACACAGTAGCGAGGGGGGGGAAGCCGCTGTGACAGCGTTGCTGTGGAAACATGCAACGAGTGTAATCCGTCATGTAGCGAGGACCGAACTCCGTCCTTTGTAGCGGGGGGGGGGGGCCAACCCCCCCCCCCCACACACACACAGACACAGCCCTGAATGTGACCTTTCATTAGAGCCCAAAATGAAGATTCTACATTGAATTATTCAAAAGTTACAGATGTTTTTCCAAACTGTGCCATTTGGCACAATTTGGCACAGTTCCAAAACGCCTGGGAACTACCTGAGAACAAAGCTGTGTAAAATATTCATTTTTTGTGGTATTGTTACCAAATTTGGATCTCAGCTTGATAACACTTGGTTCTACATTTCTGTTGCATTTTCCAGCCGGACAGCTGTGTGCTATTTGCAAGCATTTGTATCCAAAAAAACACCGTGGCCAAATTTATTTTCTTCAAGTTCAGTATGTTTAGATGACTGTAACTCAGTGGTCGGAGCACATAGAGAGATTATGTTTTTTTTGCCAAAAAATTCAAAGTGTTTTCTTTTAAATGAGACCAACTCCATGAAGATGCTGCAAAGGGTTGAAGAACAGCTTTCGACTTACTTTGGGCACGTTATTTTTTGGCATTTTTAGGAAAATTGCCCGGAGTGCAAGGGGTTAACTGAGCTAATCTCCTTAGCTATTAGCATCGATAACAGGCTGAGCGAGTGGGCAGCCGAGCATAGGACTTCCGGTCGCTCTGGTTCCCAGTTTCGTCGCTCCCTACAGCCCCCTCTATTGGCCTTGCCTTCCCTAGACCCTTTGGATCCACCAGAACCTATGGCTGTAGGGTCATCCAAGTTATCTTTAGCGGAGAAACAGCACCGCCAGGAGTTAGGGTTATGTATTTACTGTGGCAGTGAGGAGCATGAGGTAGTGTCCTGTCCCATTCGGCCAAAAGAGGGAGTCCGTGCTTCACAGTAGGGGGACTCACAGACTCTCCACAGTTAAATCCCCTCACAAGATTCCTCCTGCCCATTAGGTTCATACACAATCACAGGGAAATTGTCACTCAGGCCTTGATTGATTCGGGGCTGAGCAGAGTTTCATCTCGGGGGAACTGGCAACCCGATTTTGGCTCCCGTCTCATCCTTTGAGGACCCCCCCCCCCAACTTATTGCCCTGTCCAAAGCCCCTATGGCAGTGGTATCCAAGCAGACCGCCCCGGTGTCAGCCATCATTTCGGGGAACCATTGGAAGGAGCTCAGGCTGTTAGTGTTACCAGTTTCCTCCTCTCCTGTCATCCTGAGCTATCCCTGGCATCGACTTCACAACCCCACAATTGACTGGTGCAGTTTCATGGAGCTCCTTCTGTTTGAGTGCCTGTCTGCAGTCTGCTGCCTGCTTGCCATCCATGCCCCTGCCTTCTCCTTCCACTCCTCCTCCCGAATCTGTCCGGGGTTCCCCGAAGTATCACGACCTGGGGGCCATATTCAGTAAGTCCCAAGCACTGCCCCACCACCACCACCACCACCATATGACTGCGCCATCAACTTTCGGGCTGGAGCCCCGCTGCCATCGAGCCATCTCTACAGCCTGTCAGCTCTGGAGCGGGAGGTGATGGAGTCATACATTAAGGAATCGCTTAACTCCGGCATCATCCGTCCTTCGTCTTCAGCAGTGGGGGCTGGATTTTTTTTTTTTTTTTGTCGGGAAGAAGGATGGCTCCCTCAGACCGTGTATCGACTTCCGTGCCCTGAATAACATCACCATCAAGGACAAGTATACTCTTCCCCTGATCGACACGGCATTAAATTCTCTCCGGGGGGGTCTCCTGTTTTACCAAACTGGACCTTCGTAACGCCTATCATCTGGTGCGGATCAGGGAGGGTGATGAGTGGAAGACTGGTTTTCAGACCCCTAGCAGGCATTTCGAGTACTTGGTGATGCCATTCGGGCTGACCAATGCCCTGCCGTCTTCCAGCGTCTGATTAATGACGTTTTGAGGGATTTCCTGGGCTCGTTCGTCTTTGTGTACCTGGATGACATCCTGATCCTCTCCCAGTCCTTAGACGAGCATTGGGTATACGTGAGGTGGGTTCTGCAGCGGCTTCTGGAGAACAAGCTTTATGTAAAGGCCGAGAAGTGCGAGTTTCATGCTCCCCAAACATCGTTTCTTGGCTTCATCATCTCCCATAATCAGATCATCCCTGACCCCGGCAAGGTAAAAGCGGTGGTAGATTGGCCCACCCCCACCTCCAGAAAGCAGATCCAGCAATTCCTGGGGTTCCCCAATTTTTACCGCCACTTTATACAAAACTACAGCATCACTGCTCTTCCTTTGACCCGCCTCACTTCCCCCAAAGTGGCTTTTCATTGGTCAGCGGAAGCTGAAGGGGCGTTCTCCACATTGAAATCTCAGTTCTCATCCTCTCCTATCTTGACACAGGTGGATCCCGCCCTTCAATGCCTGGTGGTGGTGGACGCCTTGGACTCAGGGTTTGGAGCCAAGGCTCATCCCCTGTGCACAGGCGGAGTTCCGTGGCAGTGGAATCCTTCCTCCTGAGCGGCGGACTGAGCTCCATCTTCATCCTCAGCTGAGCTGTGGCTTTGGGCGCGGTCCTCCTGGCTGGAGCCTATGGGCTAACCTGAGCATGTCACCATCCCAGCGAACAGTAAGCCTCTGTCATTCTCGCACGTCTCCATCTGGGCATTACTAACGTCTGCTGTCTCTGCTCTGTCCATAGGGTTGCCACGTTGCACGGCGCTCTGCTCACCCCCAGCTGCCACGTCATCCCTGATTCACACTCGAACACATGCACACACACACACTCACACACACACACTCACTCACACACACATACACACACACTGGTTTACACAATAAAAGATAATTGTATCTATCCTTGAGCCTGTGTCTGTTTACTGGGTCTAGTAATCATGTCATGAAGGTGTGCTCGGCTTTTGTGTCCTCCGTAGTCCCTGAAGTTCTGATGTTGTTTCCAAAGTAGGTGAATTCACTGTCTCTGAGAGTTTCAGGTATTGGAATTGTCCCGATGTCCAAAATTTTCGTTTTTTGATCAATGTAATGCAGATTTTAATGTGCTTTACAGTAACAGTTATTTTGCGCTTTATTCAGTAGTGACTCTGCAGCTAATCTGCAAACATCTGATGCTCTTGTCTTGCCACTTGCTTTCTTTCAACTTCTTTAAACACAGAGATCTTGCTCTAATTAAAGCACTGTGATGTCTTCTTGTAACAGTGATGCGCACACATGTGCACACCAACTTTCACACAGACACATACTCACACAGCCCATGGCCCTGAGTGTAATGAGTTCCTTTTTTGTTTTAGTGGGGAAGTTAAATACCTTCTGCTGTTGGTTCTTTGGGCTATAAACAGATGAGTGCTTCATTTGGGTCACGGCGACAAGTGAAAGCTTGCCTCCCATGTGATACGTTCAATGGGAGAAGTAAGCATGAAATATGTCAGCAATTTTTTCCAGTAGATATATTTGTTTGTATTGAGGCTACCCACATGAGATTTTCACCAGTCTTTGGCATTAACTTAAGAAATCCACAAATGTCCTTTTTTGATCTGGTTAATAAATACAGTGCTGAGTCAAACCCAGCCAGGATGCCCATGTGTGCCTCATTGTAGGTTAAATCAGGACTGTCTTATGGGTCCCATGTGGGTTTGTCCATGGATTCCATTTTAGTCTCAATTGTGTTTGCCCACATGGACTTTTCCTGTGGTACAGGTGAGCAGGTAATCTGTTTATCCGCTTTAAACCCATTTGGGCTCTACACGAGTTTAATGTGGGTGTGTGGCACATATGTTGGGTACATATTCTCCACAAATGTATTGCTGTATGTTTATTGTGTGCTTACACGTCTCATGGAACAAAAGGGACTGAGCCTCTGAGAGACAATAGGAAGAGTGGAGATTCGGCCTTTGTTTCAGGGAGACAATCGGGGGAGATTTCCGGACCACAGAGACTAGAGGACAATGGTGTGAGATCAAAGGGGTTACTTTGTAATTGAGATTAAGTACCATGTGACTGTATGTTTGATTAAACACCATGTGACTGCTGTTTCGTGCCCGGGGTATAAAACCCCTGATGTGAGATGAAAACTTCCTCTTTCTTGCTTTGAGATGGTTGGAGTATGTGATCTCTTAATAAAGCTGAACCTGAGGAATAAACTCAGCCTCATCATTGAGCACATTCTCCACACTGGTGACCTTACGACGAAAAATGAGCAGAAATAATTCTCCCGAGCGGAGCTCGGCAGAAGCCAGCCTGATGGCTGCCTCCACACTCCGGCTGCCTGACTTCTGGCAGCATAGGCCGCGCTCCTGGTTTAGCGCGGTCGAGGCGCAGTTCAACCTCCGGAGAATCTCGAAGGACGACACAAAATTCTACCATGTGGTGGCGAAGCTGGACAGCCACACAGTCCAGAGGGTGGAAAAGCTGGTCAATCACCCACCGGACAGCGATAAATATGGCGCATTGAAAGCTGCGCTTATCAGCCATTTCACACCATCGGTGCAACAGCGAGCAGAAGGGCTTCTGGCGTTGACAGAGTCGGAGAACGACAGCCCCATAGACCTGGTGGTGAAAATGTTGCGGCTGAAAGACTCCGAGGACTGCGAATTCATCTTCGCCCACCTTTTCCTCCGGACCTTGCCGTCAGCGGTGAGAGTTACGCTGGCAGATTCACCCCGGTTAGCAAAGTGAGACTACCATGGGCTGAGCAAGGAGGCGCAGCGACTCGTCGACGCCCACAAGCGGAGCGCAGTTTCCGCTGCAGCAGCGGAGCTAGGAGCGATGCCCGGAGACGGCATGGGGCCAGTGGTTGCAGCGCCAGACACGCCGATGACAGCAGCAGCAAGGATCAGGCGACGCTGAGCGGATGACGTCCTCTGTTTCTATCATCGCCGCTTTGCAGAGAGGGCACACAAGTGCCTCCCACCGTGCCACTTCAAGCGTTCGGGAAACGCCAAAACCGAGGGTCGGTAGCGGCTGCGACCCTCGGGGAAGAGAACAAGCTGCTCTACCTGACGGATGCACGTTCGGGGAGACAATTCCTCGTGGACACAGGCTCCCAGATGAGTTTCATCATGCCTTCCTACGCGAACCGACTGATGCCGTCCAAGGTTCCCTGGGTGTCAGTGTCAGCAGCGAACGGCTCAGCTATTAAGACCTTCGGTGAGAGGACTCTGCTTCTGTCTTTGCAGGGCCGTTCATTTGAGTGGACTTTTATTGTAGCTGCAGTCAGTTTCAACATGTTAGGGGCTGATTTCTTGTGCTCACATGGTTTATTGGTTGATCTTGCTTACAGACGTCTGGTTAATGCACTGTCTTTTCACTCTATTCCCTGCACAGCACGAGTGGCACCGCCAACTGCAGCCTTCAGCAGGGAAGTCGGTCGGCAGCTGACTACGCGATCGACTTCCGGGTAGCGGCGGAGGAGGTTGGCTGGGGAGAACGTTCTCTCTGCGGCATCTTCCTTCGCAGTCTCAGCGCTGGTCTGAGGGACAAATTGGCTGGTCGGGACATCCCGGAGACTTTAACGGAGCTAACTTCCCTAGCCATCAGCCTGGATAACAAATTGCGCGAGCGTGCCTTGGAGCAGAAGTCGTCTTCTTCTCGCCCTCGAGGTGCCTCGTCTCGCCTGTCCCAAGCTCGCCCCCTGGCGTTGCCGTCACCGGGGTACTCCGAGGAGTCGGAGCCGATGGTGACAGGCTGCACAAAGCTCCCCCCAGCGGAGAAACAACGCCGCCGTGAGTTGGGTCTCTGCATGTATTGCGGAGACAGCCAACACACGGTGGAGCTTTGTCCACAGAAGCCAAACGGGGAGGTCCGCGAGTCACTGTAGGGGGCCTCGCGGATGCCAATCGGTTAAATCCCCTCTCTCAATTGAAGCTGCCCATCCGGTTTTGTCACAACCCCACTGGACACCTCACCCACTCACTGGTGGATTCGGGCACGGAGGGCAGCTTTATTTCACAAAGCCTGGCAACCCGATTGGGCATCCGTTGCCAAGCCCTCAAATCTCCTCTCGCCCTGGTCAACCTCTCCCATGTCTCCCTGGGGAGAGTTACACACCAGACCGTCCCCGTCCCTGTGATCATCTCTGGGAAAAACCGGGAGGAAACCTCCTTTTACGTCCTACCCAGCTCTGTGTCACCCGTCATCCTGGGATACCCATGGCTCCGCCTCCACAACCCTGTCCTGGACTGGAAGTCCGCCAGGGTGTCAGCGTGGAGTTCCTTTTGCATCAGCACCTGCCTTCAATCCGCTGCCTGCTCTCCGTCCTCTCCTCCTACTCCCAAGGACGCCGCGCCTCCGGATCTCACCCTGGTGCCATCGGAGTTTCACGACCTGGGTATGGTATTCAGCAAGTCCAAGGCGATGTCTCTTCCTCCACACAGGCCTTACGACTGTGCGATAAACATCCGCCAGGGGGCACCCTTACCCTCAGGGCGACTCTACAGCCTGTCTGCACCGGAGAAGGAGGCCACGAACTCCTATCTCAAGGAATCGCTGAGTGCTGGAATCATCCGTCCCTCGTCATCACCATTAGGCGCTGGATTCTTCTTCGTGAGCAAGAAGGACGGCTCCCTCCATCCTTGTATTGACTACCGCGCCCTGAATGACATCACGGAGAAGGATCGCTACACCTTGCCCCTAATGGACACCGCCTTCCATTCCCTCCAGAGGGCGACTTGTTTCACCAAGCTGGATCTTCGCAGCGCATACCACCTCGTCCGGATCCGGGAGGGAGACGAGTGAAAGACAGCCTTCCGTACCCCGAACGGTCATTTCGAGTACCTGGTGATGCCGTTCGGGTTGATCAATGCTCCAGCCGTCTTTCAGCGCCTTATAAATGACGTCCTCCGGGATTTCATCGGCCTGTTTGTGTTCGTCTACCTGGACGACATCCTCATCTTCTCCAGATCCAGGGACGAGCACCAGGTCCATGTGAGGCGGGTCATCCAAAGGCTGCTCGAGAACCGGTTATATGTCAAGGCTGAAAAATGTGAATTTTACGCTAAGACTCCGTCCTTCCTCGGGTTCGTCATCTCCCACGACCAGGTGCTTCCGGATCCAGTGAAGGTGAAAGCGGTGGTGGAATGGCCCACACCTACATCAAGGAAACAGGTGCAACAGTTTATTGGGTTTGCTAACTTCTACCACCGCTTCGTCCCGAACTTTGGTACTGTCGTCGGCCCTCTGACCCGCCTCACGTCCCCTAAGGTCCCATTCCGGTGGACTGAAGAGGCCGCAGCGGCTTTCCAGGCGCTGAAGGCGGAGTTCTCCTCCTCCCGGGTCCTCAGCCAAGTCAATCCCTCGCTGCAATGCATCGTGGAGGTGGACGCTTCGGACATGGGGGTGGGGGCAGTTCTATCTCAGCGGTCACCTGACGACGGAGTCAAACGGCCCTGCGCCTTCTTCTCCCGGCGCTTGTCCCCGGCGGAACGAAACTACGACGTGGGGGACAGAGAGCTCCTCGCTATCAAGCTCGCGCTGCAGGAGTGGCGTCACTGGCTAGAGGGGGCAGACCTGCCGTTCGTGGTTCTAACTGACCACAAGAACTTGGAGTATTTAAGATCTGCCAAGCGTCTGAACGCCCGCCAGGCGCGTTGGTCCTTGTTCTTCGCCAGGTTCCGCTTTAACATCACCTTCAGGCCTGGCTCCAAGAACGGCCTGCCCGATGCCCTCTCTAGGCAATTTGCCCCTGAGGCATCTGAGGACGCAGTCCGCACCATCTTGCCCAGGTCGTGCATCATGGGAGCCGTCACTTGGGACATCGAAAGTAAGATCCGGAAGGCGCAGGAATCGGAACCTGACCCTGGCGGCGGACTGGAGGGGAGGCTTTTTGTGCCATCCACGGTCCGGGGGGAGGTCATCCACTGGCTGCACACATCTAAGCTCACCTGCCACCCTGGTTCCTCCCGGATGATCGACCTACTTCAACGATCCTTCTGGTGGCCGGGCCTGCGGAAGGACGCTGCCCGCTACGCCCGGGCCTGCCCCGTCTGTGCCACCACAAAATCAGGTAATGCCCCTCCAGCGGGTTTGCTCCAGCCTCTGCCTGTCCCTGGCAGGCCCTGGTTGCATATCTCCCAGCCTCTAACACCTTCGACACTGTCCTGACCATCGTTGACCGTTTCTCCCAGGCTGCGCACTTCATCCCATTGCGAGGGCTTCCATCTGCCTTGGAGACGGCGGACCTCCTAATCCAGCACATGGTCAGGCTGCACGGGATTCCGGTGGACGTGGTCTCGGACCGGGGTCCCCAGTTTTCCTCAGAGGTTTGGAGGACCTTCTGTAACGCCCTGGGAGCCAAGGTAAGCCTCTCCTCCGGCCATCACCAAACCAACGGGCAGTGTGAGCGGACCAATCAGGAGCTGGAGGCTGCACTCCGCTGCGTCACTACATCCAAGCCCGCGTCCTGGAGCAACCATCTCGCCTGGGTTGAGTACGCCCACAACACCACTCGCTCTTCTGCCACTGGGATGTCCCCATTTAAGGCGTCCCTGGGCTACGATCCCCCTCTGTTCCCTGCGCAGGAGAGTGAGGTAACTGTCCCCTCAGTTCGGGCGCACCTCAGGCGGTGCCGCTCCATTTGGGTGTCGGCGCGCAATGCGCTTTTATGCACGGCGGAGTGCAACAAGTCTACGGGTGACCGACACAGAAGACCTGCCCCAGCCTACCAGGTAGGCCAGCGTGTCTACGTGTCAACCCAGGACATCGTTTTAAAGGGTGAGAGGAGGAAGCTGGCACAGCGTTTCATGGGCACATACCCCATTACCAGGATCATTAACCCGGTGGCTGTGCGTGTGGCTATTCCCCCCCTCCCTCCGCATCCATCCCACCTTCCACATTTCCAAGGTGAAGCTGGCAGTCTCCGACACCCTGTGCCCTCCCCCTGCTGCGCAGCCCGCGCCCCAGATGATTGGTGGTCATCCGGCCTGGCCTGTCTCTTCCATCCTGGACTCCCGGCACCGGGGTTGCGGGTTGCAGTACTTGGTGGACTGGGAGGGCTATGGACCTGAACATCGGCAATGGGTACCCTCGTCGTTTGTGTTGGATCCATCCCTCATTACTGAATTCCACCGAGCGCACCCGGAGAAACCATCACCAGGAGGCGCTGCTAGAGGGGGGAGTACTGTCATGCCTCACCGCCCATCAGCAGCGCCAGCTGCACGCACACCTGCGCCTCGTCAGCGGCGAGGGATTTAAGCCGTCTCGCCCTGGACTTCGGCCTGAAGCTGTCTGTCTTCGTTGGCTTCCCTTGCTGCAAGGAATCCCCTTCGTCAAGCAAGAATACACATAAGAATCTCTTACCTTCTCCTTCCAGTCTCCTCCCCTGTGCACAGGTGGATTTCCCGGCGGCGGACTACTTCCCTCTGCCACCGCCTCCTCGCTGCTGCATCGGGTGCTCCAGGTCGCTGTCTACCGGGCTACGCCTTTGCTGTGCCAGCCACCTACCAAAACCAAGTAAGCCTGTGATCATTGTCATATCTCCCGTGTTGGTGTGGTGACGGTTACCCTTCTCCCTTTGCTTCTCCCATAGGGTTGTCCGGCTGTACGGCCTCCTGCCTCCGTGCCTGCCGCAGACGCCACCACCAACACATATACATCTCGCACACACACACTCATACACACTTGTTGTTAATAAAGCTATTAGATCTACCCTGAGCCTGCATGTGTGTCTCCTGAGCCGTGCATTATGTCAATATGTAGGTTATGGGATATATGATTAATATAGACCACAGCCCCCCCCCCCCCAAACGACTAAGAAAAGGACAATAGAAAAATTCACAGTTTAAGATAATCATTATGACATACTAATTGCTACACCTCTTGACAAGGAAGAAACTTTCCAGCAGCTATGCTCCTGTAGAGAATTCAGTGGTAAACATACTCGTCGGACTCGTCGGCCTCCGTCGATCTATGATGACCATGGAAGAGAATCCTAAGCGTCTACTCTGCTGGAACAGCACCGCCTGTGGCTGAACAGGCCGATGCGCGAATGGCAGTCCCTGTCACACAGATCGCACTTGTGGGTGGTCTCCGTGCTGCTGGGTCCGTGGCAGTTCTTCCTGCGGGTCCTTTTTTCATCTGCAGCAGCAGTCAGTCTCTCTTCACCCGCCTTGAGCTGTCTGGTCAGGGTGCCTCTCCATTTGGAGCGGTCCATTGCAAGGTCCTCCCAGGGCTCTGTGTTGATCTCCAGGGCCTTCATGTCTCTCTTGCAGACGTCTCTAAAACGCAGCTGTGGGCGGCCAACGTCTCTCTTGCCAGTTGCCAGTTCTCCATAGAGGACGTCTTTGGGGATTCTGCCATCCTCCATACGGTGAACGTGGCCTAACCAGCGGAGCCTGCGCTGTCTGAGTAGAGTGAACATGGAGGGAAGGCCGGCGCGGGACAGAACTTCTGTTTTGGGCACTTTGTCCTGCCAGGATATGTCCAGGATGTGGTGAATGCAGCGCAAGTGGAAGGAGTTCAGTCTCTTTTCCTGCCGGGCGTATGTTGTCCACATCTCACTCCCATAGAGCAGTGTGCTGATGACGCAGGCGTTGTACACTGCCATCTTTGTCTTGACAGAGAGTTTGGGATTCTCCCACACTCGTGTGGTGAGGCGAGCGAGTGTGAAGGCTGATTTTCCAATCCTCTTGTTGATCTCTGTATCAAGGGAGAGGTTGTTGCTGATCGTGGACCCCAGGTACGTGAACTGATTCACGACCTCCAGCTCGTAGTCGTCAATGGTGATGGTTGGTGGTGCTTGCGTGCCTTGCGCCAAGACGTTAGTCTTCTTCAGGCTGATGGTAAGCCCGAAGTCCTTGCATGCCTGGGAGAAGCGGTCCATAAGGGTCTGAAGCTCCTGCTGTGTGTGGGTTGCGACTGCAGCGTCGTCTGCGAACAGCATGTCTCTGATTAGAGCCTCGCGTACTTTGGTTCTGGCTTTCAGGCGGGCGAGGTTGAAAAACCTGCCGTCAGATCTTGTGTGCAGGTAGATTCCCTCTGTTGCTGTGCTGAAGGCATGCCTCAGGAGCATAGCAAAGAAAATCCCAAAGAGGGTTGGCGCAAGTACACAGCCCTGTTTTACTCCGCTGCGTATGTTGAAAGGCTCTGAGACGTTGCCATCGTGCTGCACTATCCCCTGCATGTTGGTGTGAAACGATTCAATGAGGCTTTGCTACTTTGGTGGGCATCCTATCTTTGGCAGGATCTTGAAAAGGCCCTCTCTGCTGACCAGATTGAACGCTTTGGTGAGGTCAATGAAGGCGACGTACAGGGGCATGTTCTGTTCTCTGCATTTCTCCTGGAGTTGGCGGATGGAGAATATCATGTCTACCGTCGATCGCTCAGCGCGGAAGCCACACTGAGACTCGGGGTAGACACGTTCGGCAAGCTTCTGTAGACGAACGAGAACAACTCATGCGTAGACTTTGCCAACAACGCTGAGGAGGGAGATGCCCCTGTAGTTGTTGCAGTCGCTTCTCTCCCCTTTGTTTTTGTAGAGGGTGATGATCTTGGCGTCCCTCATGTCCTGTGGTACAGCACCTTCCTTCCAACACTGGCAGAGGACGTCACAAGTCAGTCTTAAACTGTTACAGCACAATTAGTGAACAACTTTTTAGTAGTTTGCATCAGTCCCTGTGCCGTCTGGGTTTAAGTCTTCTCCTGAATCTGCTGTGGGTCCGCTTGGGCGTCCTGGTGGGACCTTCCTGTAAGGAGTCTGCAGCTTGGGGAGGAGAGGGATTATTCGTTCCCTGCAGGGGGGCTGAGTCTTTTCTCTTGGGGGGTCTACCCCGCCGAGGTGCTCTCGCCAACCGTGCAGGCTCGTCTCTCAACAAGAAGGCAGGTTTAAGTCTGTCAATGCTGACTGTTTCTTTTCTGTCCCCTAAATCAAGCACAAAATGCTTATCACCAGGTTCCAGCACTCTGAATGGTCCATCGTATGGTGGGCGGAAGGTTGGTTTTAAAGCTTCATGCCTAACAAAAACGAATTCGGCATTTTTTAAAGTTTGGGGGACAAAAACCCGTGGAAAAGAATGATGTGCTGGCCCAGAAAGAGTGTTAGGGCCGTTGCTGCCTAAAAAACTCGGGGCTGGAAGATGCCCTGGCTCTGGGTTCTCTGGTAAAAATTCACCTGGGAGCCTGAGAGGTTGTGCAAAAACTAATTCTGCTGGGGAGGCGTCTAGATCCTCTTTAGGCGCAGCATGCAACCCCAATAAATCCCAGGGAAGTTTATTTACCCAATTTGTATCCGTTAGTGAGGCTCTGAGAGCGGCCTTTAAAGATCTGTGAAAACGCTCGCATAACCCATTAGCATGAGGGTGATAAGCGGTGGTGCGGTGAATTGTTGCTCCTAAGCTGCTGGCCATGGCTGACCAAAGCTCCGAGAAAAATTGAGGCCCTGCCGAAACGTGCCACCCAGTTTGTCAAAAAAACACGAGCGACTTCCTCCGCTGTGGTTGACGCCAGAGGGGCCACCTCAGGCCAGCGCGTAGTACGATCTATTATTGTTAACAGATGTGTGAAACCTTGGGAGGAAGGTAGAGGTCCCACGAGGTCGACATGAACATGGTCGAACCTTTTAGCTGGGATTCGAAAAGGCTCTAGAGGGGCTTTTGTGTGTTTGTGTATTTTGGCGCGCTGACAAGAAATGCAAGTCTTTGCCCATTCTTTTACGTTTTTGCGCAGGCCCGGCCACACAAACTTTTCGGCGACCATTTTAACCGAAGCGCGCACACCCGGGTGCGCGAGGGACTGAATTGAGTCGAAAACACGGCGGCGCCATGTAGCTGGGACTACCGGGCGAGGTCGGCCGGTTGAGATGTCGCATATTAGGGGGGGGCACACCGTCGCGTAAACCCCTTTCCTCCAGCCTTAACCCTGTTGGTCCAGACAGGAGTGCGTGCATGTCCGCGTCACTACTTTGCTCCTCTGCCATGGCTGTGTAATCTATCCCTACGTGGATTGGGGCTGCGTATGTGTCCGCGTTGGCGAAGAGTTCTGCGGCTGAGGTAGTATAATCTGTCTCCTCGTGCTCTGGCGATGTCACAGCACGAGAGAGGCAGTCTGCTACCACGTTAAGTTTGCCTGCCACATGTCGAATGTCTGTGGTGAACTCTGAAATCGCAGCTAGTTGTCTTTGTTGCCTGCCTGACCACGGTTCGGAAATTTTAGCCATTGCAAAGGTGAGCGGTTTGTGGTCTACAAAAGCCATGAAATGCCGCCCCTCCAACCAGAACTGGAAGTGGCGGATGGATAAATGAAGCGCTAGCAGCTCCCTGTCAAAAGTGCTGTGTTTACACTCAGTTTGGTTTAGCGATTTGCTGAAAAATGACAAAGGTTGCCCGATTCCGCCGACGTGTTGTTCTACAACCGCCCCTATGGCCAGGTCTGAAGCGTCTGTGGTTAGCGCAATGCGGGCCGAGGGATCAAGGTGAACCAACAATGTGGTGTTAGCTAGGGCACTTTTTACTTCCGCGAAGGCGCGTTCGCGCTCCGGGGTCCATTTGACCGCGTTGGAAGGTTTTTGTTTTCTGAGCGCATCATATAGGGGCTGCATGAGCTGAGCTGCGCGGGGGAGGAAACGATTGTAAACATTAACCATTCCCAAAAATTCCTGCAGCAATTTGACCGTTTGTGGCCGTGGGAAACTTTTTACTGCGCAAACTTTGGCAGTGGCACTGCCCCCTTTGGTGAAACTCTGTGTCCCAAAAAATCAATTTGTGACACGCCGAATTTGCATTTGGCTGGATTGATTATTAACCCGTGCTCTTTTAGTCTCCGAAAAACCATAGTGAGATGCTGTTCGTGTTCTTCCTCAGACGAGCTGGCTACCAGCATATCGTCGAGGTAGACGAACACGAAGGGGAGGTCGCGTAATACCGCGTCCATCATCCGCTGAAAGGTTTGAGCAGCGCCTTTGAGGCCAAAAGGCATCCGCAAAAATTCAAAAAGACTGAAGGGGGTTATTACAGCTGTTTTAGGAATGTCTTCCGCTCGAACGGGGACTTGGTGATAGCCGTGGACCAGGTCTATTTTTGAAAAAATGCACGCACCCGCCAGATGTAATGAAAAATCTTGGATGTGAGGAATTGGGTAGCGGTCATGAGCTGTCGCATTGTTTAATCTGCGGTAATCGCCGCACGGTCTCCAAGAACCGTCGGATTTCGGGACCATGTGAAGCGGTGACGCCCAGGGGCTTTTTGACCGCCTGATAATGCCTAGTTTTTCAAGGGTGGTAAACTCATCCCGAGCTATGGCGAGCTTGGTCGCGTCTAAGCGCCGAGCTTTGGCGAATACGGGTGGGCCCGTTGTGGGAATAAAGTGTTCGACCCCGTGCTTAGCCACTGTAGCTGAGAATTTGGGAATTGTGAGTGCTGGAAATTGGGTGAGGAGTTGATCAAACTTACCTCCTGCTGTAGTGACACTGGCCTGCACGGGTGGTGGAGAAACTTGAGCTGAGCAGGGAATAGAAGCAAAGGACAATGCATTAACCAAGCGTCTGTTCGCTAGATCGACCAATAACCCATGTGCACACAAAAAGTCTGCGCCCAACAAGTTAAAACTCACCGCCGCTACAACAAATGTCCATCTGTAGTTGCGGACATGGATGCGGAGGGGCAGGTTCCTTTCGCCATAAGTGTTGATGATGGAGCCGTTGGCTGCCACCGCTCCATTGCCCCGGGGGCCCATGGCCCGGTCTGCTTGGGAGGGCATGATAAAACTCAGTTGAGCTCCCATGTCAATGAGGAACTGTTTGCCGGTGTGTCCGTCCGTCACATATAGAAGCTTGCTTTTTTCGCCGAGAACTGCCACTGTTAACGGTTCTCGGCTTTGGCGTTTTTTCCGAAATCGTGAATTTGCAGGGGGGAAGGCATTTGTAAGCCTTCTCGGCGAAGCGGTGGTGGTAATAACAGACGTCGCTCCGTCTGTTACGTCTTGGCCGTGTCGCTGCCATGGCGGGCGGATTCTGCTCAGTGGTTTGTGGCTCCCCGTGGCTCCGGACATCGGCGTTGAGGCCTGCGGATGCTGCTGTGGGTGTCTGTTCCCTGCAGGCGTTGACGAGTCACAGCGCTTCGCGAGCCAGCGTGCGGAAGTCTTGCTGGGTGCTGCATCGCATGTTGGCAAGCGTCCCTCTCATGTGTGGCGGCGGCGTACTGAGGAATATAAATTGGAAGAGGAAGTTGTCATTGTCCTCTTCTTTGAGCTGCAGCAAGTCCTCCATGAGGGCCTTGGGTCTGCATCCTCTGTGGCCGTAGACCGCCAGGATCCTCTCGGCTCTCTCCTCGGCAGAGGGGACGAAATTCGCCACGATGGTCGCTTTCAGTTCTTTATATTTGTCCTGGGCTGGCGGTGTGATAAAACTTTGTATCGTCAGCCGTTATGCCCGCAAGTGCAAACTGGGCTTCAGCTTGCTGAAACCACGAGGTCGGGTCTTCCTGCCAGAAGTCCGGCAGCTTGACGGTGACGGCGTTTGTGTGGGCCGTCCCTGATGTGTCTGCAGGGTGAGAGTGCCTTCCTTCGGCTCTCGCAGCGGCGCTGGTGCTCGGTTGAGCCCTCTCTGTCACTTCTGCCGTGGGGGAACGTCGTCCATCTGTTCCCCTGTCTGCATGGGCGCCGGTGTCTGCCTGGGTCACCACAGATGAGTCGATCGCGGGGGAACGCCTCTGGTCCATCCTTGCGTCAGGGTCACCAGTGTAGAAGAGCTTGGAATAACGAGGCGGTGTGACTTATAAACCAAAGTTTATTATCAGCTTTGCTCCTCTAACAAGTCTCATCTAGTGCAGCAGCAGAAGAAGTAAGAGAGCGAACACATTCGGCTCTACGTACTTATACTCTCACATACAAAAGACATGCATATCAAAGCTGACATCCTCATTATCTTAATCCCCCTCCTTTGTCTTGGTACCCCTCCACCTGGCCCTGGGAGGTCAGGGCGACCTATCTGGTCTCCACCGCAGTGCCTCGGATGCTCTTTGATCTTCACTGGCGGTTGACACCTTTTGTCCTGTTCTGAGGTGTGAAGTCGCTTTACATATGTAATCACCAAACATTCTCACATGCTTATACATATGTAGGTTATGGGATATATGATTAATATAGACCACATCGGGTTTGTTATTAGTGCCTTTCCAGGGCCTTTATTGTGACAGTGCCGCGGTTGTATTTTTGGCAGTCAAAGCCGAGCCGGCATTGTTATTTATTTCGGCAATTACGCTCCCCCTTTCCTGTTTGGTACTGTTACTTTTGTGTTCAGTATTTAAGGGAGCAGCTGAGGCTCACTCCTCGCTGCGACCTACATTCGTGTTCCTGGACTGGAGTCCCTTATCCTGGCTCCAGTCTTCCCTCTGTGTTTGGATTCATCTGTGCTTCAGCTCTTGTAAGTGTATGTTCTACAGCATAGGTTCCGTCCTCGCTACACCCTCCCGTTTGATGTCAGCGTTTATTATTTTGTGTTCTAGTTTATGTATATGTTTTGCCCCTCATGGCTCTTTACTTTATTCTTTTGTTAAATAAACAGACAAACTTACTGCTGGCTTCTGGCGCCTCATTAATGCCCATTCATGTCAGGTGCAAATTTATAGGAAACACTGCAAATTTATAAGAAAAATGTATCAGATATTTTAGAAAACATTTGCAAATTTATAAGAAAAAAGTTGCAAATTTTTGAGAAAAATTTGCAAAAATTTTTAGACTAGCTGAAAATTTATCAGAAAAAATAATAAAAAAATACCTCAAAAAAATTTCCAATTTAAGAGAAAAACTTTACAAGTTTATGAGAAAAAAAATGTTACAAATTTCTTAGAAAAAAAATTGCAAATATATACGAGAAAAATTTGCAAATTTACAAGAAAAAAGGCTGTAAATTTTTCAGAAAAAGTTGAAAAATTTATAGAAAATAGTTCAAAATTTACAAGTAAAAAGTTTCAAATTTTTGACAAAAAATGTCGAGTTTGAGAAAAAAGTTGCTGTGGCGGTTCGTTTTAACCCCACAACAGACTAAGGACAGACAACTCGCTACTCCTGGTTTTTTCCGCTACACTGCTGTGATAATGTCACCTTTGATGCATTGTGTTCATGCGCCCTGTCCTTACTGTGACCTAGAGACTCAGATCAATATGTAGATGTGCCTGTTAGCCTCTTTGTCCTGCACCTGGAGCGAGGTCTAGCTAATCTGCCCATTGTGATGTATGTCTCACAAATGCAAATATCTCCTGCCTGTTCTGTTATCCCTTTGATCATACTAACTGTGGGGTATGTTCCTTTGATGTATTGTTATGGTCAAGTATTTAAGTTGCAACTCTGTAACGCACTCTCTCTCACTCTTCAACCTCTGCTGCAGGACACAGACTTTGTGTCCGCTTCTCCGAGAGCCTGAGGATCCCGCTCCGGGCTGCTCACACTACGCACCGGAGTGGGGATCCCGTGACGGCGGTATGATTAATAAAACCTGCTTAAAACCACAGCACCGCTGCTTATTTTTTCATGCCGCCGCACTGGTGACCCCGCTTGAAAGCACACGCTTTGTGCAAAGCAACTTCTGGTCTGGACCGCGACACTGGTGACCGCTTCACGCTTCACGGTGAGATCTGCACGCCTGAGATCTGCACATCCACGCTGGACCGGCCGCTCTCACAGAGAGCGCACGCACCTCGTCCTCTCTCCACGACGGCAACCTCCAGGGCCGACGGAGAGCGCAGCGCGTGGAACCGAACGCACCATGGCCGCACGAGCGACAACGATCGTCTCCTCCCTCTCACCGCTCCAACGCAGCTGCACGAGCCCGGGGCACAAAGATCGTCTACTGCCTCGCACCGCTCCAACGCATCTCCACGAGCCTGAGGCACAAAGATCGTCTATTGCCTCGCACCGCTCCAACGCGTCTCCACGAGCCCGAGGGACAGAGATCGCCTACTTCCTCGCACCGCTCCAACGCACCACGACCGAACGACGCAACAGCTCAACCTGGAGTTTATCGGCGCCGTCTGCGCCGATCTCCACCAAGTTTCTGCACCCTGACTCGCCACTCCAGCGGCCCACCCATGCACTGAACCCCCGCGCATGCATCGGGGAGTTACGAGGACGCCGCATCACGCACGGGACAAGTAACGGCTCCAGAGACCGCCATCATCCTCCGCCGCTGCTCACAGAAACTTCAGGGCTGCCCGTTCACCTGAAGCAAGCACGCAGCTCGCCACTGGATTTTTTAATGGTCTTAGCCACGGCACAAAGGGATTTCAGCCGTCAGCTGTTCCCGGGGGCTTTGGGGTTGCTTCGGCACCTAAAGCCAACACGCCAGTCCCTCTGCTTTGTTTACTTTTTTTCTTATAGCCGCTCCTGCTTTTCTTCATGGCCACGAGAGGAGTCAGAGACTAATTTTTCTTCTTGTAGACCGCTGCACGTTCAACGGGACCAGCCCTTCGACATTGCGGACCCACAAGCAATATTTGCGCGGCCCAGACGTTTTCATTGTCTCCAGCCGGCTTTTACTCCCCTCCCTCCCTCTCCGCCAGCAGTGAGCTTCTCCCACAGCTCGCTCACACAGATGGATTATCGAGGTCGCGGCCCCCTGCCACGTCCTCTGGGGGGGAGCGTGTGGCGGTTCGTTTTAACCCCACAACAGACTAAGGACAGACAACTCGCTACTCCTGGTTTTTTCCGCTACACTGCTGTGATAATGTCACCTTTGATGCATTGTGTTCATGCGCCCTGTCCTTACTGTGACCTACAGACTCAGATCAATATGTAGATGTGCCTGTTAGCCTCTTTGTCCTGCACCTGGAGCGAGGTCTAGCTAATCTGCCCATTGTGATGTATGTCTCACAAATGCAAATATCTCCTGCCTGTTCTGTTATCCCTTTGATCATACTAACTGTGGGGTATGTTCCTTTGATGTATTGTTATGGTCAAGTATTTAAGCTGCAACTCTGTAACGCACTCTCTCTCACTCTTCAACCTCTGCTGCAGGACACAGACTTTGTGTCCGCTTCTCCGAGAGCCTGAGGATCCCGCTCCGGGCTGCTCACACTACGCACCGGAGTGGGGATCCCGTGACGGCGGTATGATTAATAACACCTGCTTAAAACCACAGCACCGCTGCTTATTTTTGTATGCCGCCGCATTGCAAACTTTTAAAAAGAAAATTGCAGATTTACAAGAACAAAGCTGCAAATTTATGGGAAAAAAAGGATATTTTTTCAGAAAAAAAGTTAGAAATTTATAACAGATTTTTGCATTCTGCTTAGAACTGATGCTCCAGAATCATTTCATTACATTATATTACATGATGTAAGATGATTTTGGGTCATTTTGTAAACAAAGGAGATGGCATGCTCCCTCTTTCCACTTCAGATCACTGACTCATTGCTGTATAAAATTGCTGACTCATTCAATCTTCATTTCCCCCATAGTACATGTGTTATGACATGTCATGAAGCACAATAATCGGTGTCTAAATGTCATCAGGTGATTAAAAAAATTCTGATTTCCCGTGTTTGGGCATGCTTGTGTCTGGCATTTGTGGCTGACTATCAGACTGTGTTTTCTAACAGTGGAGTAAAAAATCATTCCCCATTGCAGGTAATAACAACATTGCTGTGAATCCACGATAGTGTGAAGACTTTAAGGGTGGGGGGAGGGGCAATGAGATGCCATGGGCAAGGGAATGAAGTAATACAAATGCTAATGTCTGCTTGGCTCCTGTCCTACTGCCATCCCCCCCCCCCCCCCCCCCCCCGTGCTCTCCTGTCCTCTTCTTCCTCACATTAGATTAAATCAAAAGTCAATCGTCCCAAAGGAGCAAACAAATGCAAACTGAAGTCTGTCATATTACTCCTCAACAATGCATCCATTGTGATAATCTTTTAATCTTCTTTCTTCCCTGCAATCCAATTATTCTTCATCTGTCCTCCCATTCTTCACTTCCACATATCGCTTACTTTCAATGTTACTTTATTTGCTCCCTTTCAAATTTATTCTAATTTTATTCTTTCATCTCATCATGGTATCCGTTATGTCTGGAAACCCAGAATGACCAATGGAGAGGGTTTATAACAAGAACTTTATTACACACTGTTCAACAACTTACAGCAGGATCAATTAACGGGAGGCTGAGCGCTATAGAGTCAAGAGCCAATAGCTAAGAGCTAAGAGCTCTAAGATGGCCAACTCTGTCATTATATCAGCTTGGCGCGATGACGTCATGCCGGTGCCATCAACCCTGTGGTTCCTTACACCCCCCCTCCTTGGAAAAACAGAACAACATGCAAGACCGAATCAACCCTCCCCACTTTGGTATCACAAAACCCCCATGCTAGCTAGGGCTAGTAGGTAAACCACCACGTAGCCCAGCGTGGGTTATTCTGCCACTATCTATATGCAGCCATGCCCCTAGCTAAACAGTCCTCCTTTTTTCTTCTTTTCCATGAGGAAGGCAGTCCGGTTGGAGGGGCCTTGTACTAAGCCCGTGGCAGACACGCCCTTGGAGATGTGGGGACCCACGGACTGGGATTGTCTTTCACAAAACCCCAGTCCATGTCCCACACCATGCGAGCTGACTCCCGTGAGCCTTCATCATCCGGAGCTGTTACTCAATCTCGACGAAGACGGCGTGCCACACCAAACCATCTGCCAGATGGACTGTCACTGGGACCAGCTGCTTGATGATCCTGACGGGTGCCAGTGGTGGTGGGGACTGTGCTGAAGCTGACTGTGGGCCCAGTTGTTTGGTTCTGCGGACCCGATCCCAGTCCATCACTACTAGTGGCATCCTGTTCGGCTGCACATGATGTTGTGGTTGGGGTGGTCTGCCATGGGGCATCCACCAGGTTGTGGTGGTTCTGCTGCATCCTGGTGGGCCACAGAATCTTCATTCTGCATCTCTGCTGCGGTTCCAAGAGGCCGATGCCGATCGTGGATCCGGAAGATGTCTGGTGACTCTACTGTTTTCTGCATGATTGTGGACTCTTCATCCAGCGGCTCAGCAGCGGCTCCTGTAGGCTGGTGTTGTGCGTGGATTTTGAAGTAGTCCGGCCCCTTCTCCCCCTCACTTGGGAAGTCTGGTCATGGCGATGTGTTGCTGTCATTTTTGTTAAAATCTGCACTGGGTTGTTGTGCCCCGGGGCTCCCAATAATTGCGGGCTCCCTCTCCTGCAACTCCGCAGTGGCTCCTGGATGCTCATGCTTGGCGAGGATCTGAGGAGAGTGTGGTTGCTGCCCCTTCCCCAGACAGTGCTCCTCCTTTGAGCATGAGAAAGCTGTACCCTCACCATCATCATCCAGGTGTGTTGCATCCCACTCTTCAATATCGGTCAAACTGAGTCAGTTTCTATCGCAGATTGAGAAGCCCAGTTGATATAACAAGTCACATCCTAATATGTTGTCTCCATGCGTGACCACTTGAAAAACAAAGTCAGTAATGACTCTTGACACATATAGAACCGCTAGTGTGATGGTCCCTACATTGCTAACTCGGTGGCCACCATACCCTTACAGCACCGCTGGGTTCTTACTGATCGTGTGGTTGGGAAAGAACTTCCTCACCATGGCCCAGTTTAGCATTGATCTCACTGCAGCGGTGTCGAGCAGGTGCGGCAAGTTAACGCCATCCAGCTCCACCATGCAGAATGCATACACTGCGCCTCCGAACCTCCCCGTGTGGATGGTCGTTGTGGGCAAGTGACTTTGTTTGGCCAGCGGGCTTGACAGTGGTGCTGACTGGCAAACTTTGGCGAAGTGGTTGAATTTTCCGAATCTTTTGCATCGTTGCCCCCTTGCTTGGCAGGAATGCGCTCTTTCTCGATGTGTTGGGGAGCCACAGCCACGTGTGAAGCGCTTCATAGCGGTCCTTTGGTCCACAGTGTTTGCTTTGGTCTCCTCTTCCATGTCACCGGGTTCCTCAATGCCTACCGCATATGCCAGCAATATGTGGCTCAGCTGCAGCTGTTGTTGCTGCACACCCAGCTCCGATACTAACCTGTCAGCGGACTCCAGCTGAAATGCTAGCTTGATGGTGTTAGCAAGCATCATGACATTTGGCGCCATTAGCATCTTTATCTGCAGCAGTGGGTTGCTAGTTTGCTGAGCCAACTGGTCCCCCACCATTTCATCCTCCAGCAAACCAAACTGGCACATGCTAGTTAGGTGGCGAAGGTCCACAAAGTTGTGTCATCTCTCCAGCCTTCTGTCGCCACTGGTGAAACCTAATACGCTGTGTCAACACATTGTCAGGTGTAGCAAAATAGCTAGCTAGCAGCTCGACTGAATCAGCAAACGATTCCGTTGGTCCTAGCGTGCGTAAAATATGTTGGCCTTCTATGCCCAGATAATCAACAGAGCTCACTTCCATACCTTGTCCAAATTGCCCAGGTCCAACGCCGACACATAAGTCTCAAAATATCAAGCAAACGCAGCCACGGTACAGGCGGCTCACCGGGGTATTCCAGAAACTTTTGTAGAGGCTTCAAGCATGCTTCTGTGGTTTAACTCTCATCGCCAAATGTTATGTCTGGAAACCCAGAATGACCAACGGAGACTGTCATCTGTTTAGAACAAGAACTTTATTACACACTGTGCAACATCTTACAGCAGGGTCTGTTAACAGGAGGCTGAGCGCTATAGAGCCAAGAGCTAAGAGCTAAGAGCTCTAAGATGGCCAACTCTCTCATTATATCAACTTGGCGTGATGATGTCACCAAACAGCTGTGTCATCACGCCGGTGCCATCAAACCCTGTGGTTCCTTACACCACAGTATCATCATGGGAAGATATTTCATGTCACTGTTGAGGGTGGACAATAAACAGACCATTTTCTGCAGAATACTGAGAGGGACACTATAGGTAGTTGGGGCTGATGCAAGGCTATGTTTAGAGAAGTCTATTTTTGTAATAGGGAAGAGTTCAAACTCTTTAAGACAAAAACTTTAACCCCTTACCAATCCAGCCCGTGTCCAGCCAATGTAAAATGTCCCATGGTTGGAACACCAGAATGGTATGAGGTTTTACAAACAAACTTGACTCATTGTCTAGATAGAAAGAGAAAATTTAAAGCAATACATAGGATTTAAACTTAACCAGCATTCATATGAATGTTGCAAGTTTTTTTTAAAAAAGTCACAAACTCATGATCAAAAAGTTGCAGATTTATGAGAAAAAGTAGAAAATTCATGAGAAAAAAAATTGCATATTTACAAGGAAAAAATGAAAACTTATAAGAGAATACTGTCATGATTGTAATTAACAATCAGCTCATGTGTGTGATACAGCAACAAGAGAGAGCAATCAAACGACAACACACGTTTCAGATTTTTTATTTAATGTCAACTGCACAGCTACTGAAACAGTCACTTGCCAGAGGAATCAGCCGTGAGTGGAGGAACGGAGTAAGGGAAAATGGGCTAGCCAAATTACCACTTACGTGAGCTCCAAGGGAGAACTGGCAGGGCCCCAGTGGGGAATAGATGAACCAGCAGGGTGAAGGGAATGGAGCTGGTGGTGCCTGACTGGGTGGAGGTTGAGTGCCATAGATAAGCGACGATGTGGCAGGAGAGTGCGCGCAGTCCCGGTGACACGATGGTAGCAACCTAAAGGGAGAAGAGAACGTACAGGTTAGTAATGTCTTCACTTGTGTGAATCATACACTTGCTTGTCCTAACATGGGCAGTATACCCAGACGAGCCAGTGTTGAGTCACTGAAGAGCGCTTCCATATAAACGCTGGCTGATGAGAGGGCACAGGTGTGTCTTCTCACTCAGGTGCGTTGATGACCTCAGGAGAGACAAACAGGAAGGAGGGGGCACGTTTTCACCACCCATGACAAAAAGTTGCAAAAGTATTAAAAAGTTGCAAATTTAAAAGAAAAAAGTATAAAACTTATGAGAGAAAAGTTGTAAATTTACAGCGGGGAACATACAGTAATATGAAAAAGTGCAGTCTCCTATCCCTTTCAGATTTCTCCTTCTGCATCGGATGTAGTCCACCTGTGTGCACCTTTCTCCGCTCTTGTAAAGCCCCCTTTCCACTAGTACCCACTCAGCCCTACTCACTTTGACTTGGCGCGCTTTGTAGGCTTTTCCATTAGTACCTGGTACCAGGTACTTTTTTTGTTCCTATTCCACTGGGGTTCTCATCGTGCTGAGCCGGGCTGAAAATGTGACATCAACAGGCTGCAGGCCACTGATTGGTCAGGGCATAACGTCATGAGAATGCCGTCTTCTGAAGAATCCACAAGCACCATTTGTAAAAAAAAAAAAAAATCAGCTAGTAAACACATTTGTAGCATCATCTTGCTTTGGCTCATCAATAAAATTATTCTTCATCTTAAAGACATTGTTTCACCCAGGAAAAGGACAGTCAAGAACTACTCTTTCATCCCAGGACCACAGCTGAATTAACATTCCTTTGATAAACCAGTCTCCAGAAATCCTCCTAATGCACTTCCTCCTGAACATTTTATTGGCCAATCAAATGTGGACAAAGAGCCAACCTTTGTGGAGTGCCTCATATGGTCACTGCAAAATATTCACAGCTCAACATTGCCTTCTATTGGTAACTCTGGGACATGCTGGATTTAACAAGTGAACTTCTTGAAATGACTTGCATTCATGTTACAAAACTCAATTCTCAGATTATTCTCTTTTCAGGACACCATGGAAAAGCAAATGCACTCTGATGTTCAGTGTGGACAATCAATAAAGGGTTTGAAATATATTAATCCTTGATTTTAATTATGTGCATGTTAAAATGTATAAATGAATGTTTATTATTGCATGTTAAGTTAAAAGTACTAGTTGTAAAGTTGCATGAATCACTGAAGTAGGTTAGATTTTTACACATAAGTATAGTGATGAATCCTCAATATTAAAATATGTCATTCTGTGAGGATCGGTATCAGCCAATCATCACCCAGCATAATCTGGGCTCCAGCTCTTCCATTCCATTGGTTCCTTACAGACTAAAATCTGTTTGTTCATTGGACTAAAGTTCATAAAGCCCACCCAGGAAGGAAGACTATTGGCTTGAGCTTTTGTCAATCCCCAGAAGCCCGTGAAACTCGGTTGGAGTTATAAGGAGAAGAAGACATCTTCACAGCAGAGCACTACTGGAGAAAAAAGAGATCACTTCACTGCCACAGAACAAAGGAGACTTCTCACACATTCTTCTTCTACAAACTCTACAGACCAGAGAACATGGAATATTGTGTTTGTGTAAACTTCTGTGTATTTTAATGTTTTTCTTTAAATTTCTGGGAATTAATTATTTTCTTTCCTGAGCTCAAATCCTAATTCAGAGTCAAACTCCCATTCCTAGACGTCTAATTTTCTAACTTTTTCTCCTGTTAAACTTTCTTTAAACTCATCATTTTTAATTTTAACTCTAATTTTAATTTTACATATTTTCTTTAAAAGGACTGAGTGACCATGCCCCCCCCCCATCCCGAAGCTAATTTCAACTCCACAAAGTCAGAAAAATCTTTTAGTTTTGCTATTGGATCAGATTCTGTAATTATTCTCAAATTCCCTTTGGAGAAGAGCTGATCCATGAAAGCTTCAGCGTTGCCACGGAGAAGAGGATACACCGCCGCCATCTTGGCTGGACCTCAGCCCAACTGTAATCGATACATTCAAAATCTCATCTTGTGACAATAAACTTTGAAAAAAGCGACCATACCTTGTCCGAATATCTGCTGGCAAGATATTCTGGTTTTGGAGCCATCTACAGACAAAAGCTTCAAGAAGACGACGCTGAATTACCTCCACCAATGCCATGGGTCGAGTGAGCTGCATTTTTTATTCATCTGCTGAATTAAACGTCTGAGATTTGAGAATAATTCAGTATCTGATCAGATACAAAATTAAAGAGCAATTAACATAACTCTTCTTTTCATGAAAATTCTGTTGTCGTTTTCTTAAGAGTAATCCAGAATTTTCCATATAATTAGTTTAATTTTCCCCATAAATTTGCATTCACTTTTCCATAATCCATTAACTTCAAACTGATATAAATTCAGATTGCATTTTCACCCTGGTTCTGCAAATGTTCACATTGTTACTCTAGGATTTACAAGTTTAATTTAATGGTTAATGCAAATCATTTCATCCATCCATCCATCCATCCATCCATCTTCTACTGCTTTTCTGGAGGTCCGGGTCGCGGAGGCAGCAGTTCAAGCAGAGAAGCCCAGACTTCCCTCTCCCCAGCCACCTGCTCCAGCTCTTCAGAGAGGATACCAAGGTGTTCCCAGACCAGCTGGGAGAAATAGTCTCTCCACCGAGTAATAGGTCTGCCCCGGGGTCTCCTTACAGTGGGACATACCCGAAACACCTCAAGTGGGAGGCGTCCAGGAGGCATCCTAATCAGATGCCCATACCACCTCAACTGACTCCTTTCAATGTGGAGGAGCAGCGGTTCTACTCTGAGCCTCTCCCGGCTGACTGAGCTCCTCACCCTATCTCTGAGGGTGAGACCAGCAATCCTATGGAGAAAGCTCATTTCAGCCACTTGTATCCACGATCTCATTCTTTCGGTCATTTCCCAAAACTCGTGACCATAGGTGAGAGTAGGAACGTAGATTGACTGGTAAATCAACAGCTTTGCCTTAGAACTAAGCTGCCTCTTCACCACAACAGACTGGTACAACATCTGCATCACTGCAGATGCTGCTCCAATCCGTCTGTCAATCTCTCGCTCCATTTTCACCTCACTCGTGAATAAGACCCCAAGATACTTAAACTCCTCCACTTGGGGCAGGAGCATGTCCCCAACCCAGAGAGGACAATCCACTTTTTTTCCGGCTGAGGACCATGGACTCGGACATGGAGGTGCTGATTCTCATCCCAGTCGCTTCACACTCAGCAGCAAACCGTCCCAGCAAGAGCTATAGATCATTGCTGGATGAAACCAACAGGACAACATCATCTGCAAACAACAAAGATGAGATCCTGTGGTCACCAAGCATGACACCCTCCATTCGCTGGCTGTGCCTAGAAATCCTGTCCATAAAAATTATGAACAGGATCGGTGACAAAGGGCAGCCCTGGCGGAATCCAACTCTCACTGGGAATGAGTCCGACCGAGTGTTGGAAATACAAACCAAACTGTCACAACGGTCGTACAGAGACCGAATAGCTCATAATAACAAGCCTGATAACCCATACTCCCGAAGCACCCCCCACAAAAAACCACAAGGGACTCAATCAAATGCCTTCTCCAAGTCCACAAAACACATGTAAACTGGTTGGGCAAACTCCCATGAACCTGAGCTCAGAGAATTCTCAAGAGGGTAAAGAGCTGGTCCGATGTAGGAATGTAGAAAGCAGAGTAGGAAGCATGTAGGAAGCAGAGTCGCAGTCTTACACGCCTCTCTGCAGCTCCTCTTCATCCGCCACCCCTCAGCTTAGCCCCTGTCTTCCCCATCAGAGAATCGTTGTCTGCTCCCTCCAAAGTAAATAAAAATATAATGTATAAGCATCCCAAAGTGATAAAGCAAAATATTGGTAAAACTCAAATTAAACATAAAGCCTCTAAATTGAATGATTTGGCCTCTGTTCCTCCTCATAATTTAAAAATTAAATGTGGTTTATTAAATATTAGGTCTCTAACTCCCAAGTCTCTGTTAGTCCATGATCTGTTAATTGATCATCAGATTGATTTAATTTCCCTTACAGAGACTTGGTTAGGACAAGAGGATTATGTTGGTTTAAATGAATCAACTCCCTCTGGTTATTTAAACTGTCAAAATCCCAGAAGTTCTGGCCGTGGAGGAGGAGTAGCAACAATTTACCATTCCAAATTACTAGTTAATGTAAAGCAAAAAACATGTTATAATTCCTTTGAGGGCCTGGTCCTCAGTGTTGGGCACTTTAGCAATTTCAGGTTAAACCCAATTTTATTTGCCATAGTTTATCGTCCCCCATCAACCTATTCAGAATTTTTATCAGAATTTGCTGATTTCTTAGCTGATTTAGTGCTGAAATCTGATAGAATAATTATAGTAGGGGACTTTAATATACATGTGGATGTAGATAGTGACTGCCTTAATGTGGCTTTTAATTCAATATTAGACTCGATAGGGTTTTCTCAGAAAGTAGGAAATTCTACTCATTACCTCCACCATACATTGGACCTTGTTCTGACATATGGCATAGAAATAGAAAATCTTGTAGTGTCTCCTCATAACCCTGTACTGTCAGACCATTGTCTGTTAACCTTTGATTTTACTATTTCTGACTATTTGGCTCCTAAAGAAAAATATTATCACAGTAGATGCCTCTCAGATGATGCTGTTTCCAAATTTATGCAGATTGTTTCCTCTATGCCATGTGTCAACACAACGGAAATAAGCTATAGACAGCTTGCTCCTTCTGTAATTGATAACATGGTGGATAGTGTTTCAGCTTCTTTGCATCAGGCTCTAGACTTGGTGGCCCCCTTAAAAAAGAAAAAGTCTAATCAGAGATTTTTAACTCCTTGGTTCAACACAGAAACTCGTAGCTTAAAACAGAAGACTCGTCAATTAGAAAGAAAATGGCGCTCTACTAATTTAGATGAAATCTATTTAGCTTGGAGAAATCATCTGTTAATTTATAAAAAATCTCTTAGAAAAGCTAGAACGAGTTATTACTCTGCATTAATAGAAGAGAACAAGAATAATCCCAGGTTTCTTTTCAGTACTGTAGCCAGGTTGACAAAGAGTCAGGACTCTGTCAATCCTAGCATCCCCTTAGAGCTTACTAGTCAGGACTTTATGAACTTTTTCAATAATAAAATTTCATCCATCAGAGATAAAATCAATCAGATTCTTCCCACAGTTAACTTAAATACTGTAACTACTACAACTCCTTCTATTGATGTCTGTCTTGATGAGTTTACTCCAATCGACCTTTGTGAGTTAGACAAAATAGTTTCCTCATCCAAACCTTCAACTTGTCTTTTAGACCCTATTCCTACCAGGTTATTTAAAGAAGTCTTCCCACTTATTGGTAGCTTTATTCTTCATATAATCAATTCTTCATTAATTTTAGGCCATGTACCGCAGGCTTTTAAAACGGCTGTAATTAAACCCTTACTCAAAAAGCCAACGCTAGATCCAGGAGCTTTAGCTAACTATAGACCAATCTCTAATCTCCCTTTCATTTCAAAAATCTTAGAAAGAGTTGTTGCTACACAATTATTTGACCACCTGCAGGGAAATGGTTTACTTGAAGAGTTTCAATCTGGGTTTAGAATCCATCATAGTACTGAAACAGCCTTAGCGAAGGTCACCAACGACCTCCTCATTGCATCTGATAATGGACTAGTTTCTGTACTTGTCCTTTTAGATCTTAGTGCAGCTTTTGATACTATTGATCATAATATTCTACTTGATAGATTAGAATACTATGTTGGACTTAATGGAACTTCGTTGCAGTGGTTTAGATCTTATTTATCTGATAGGTTCCAGTTTGTTCATGTAAATGATGAGTTTTCTTTCAGCTCAAAGCTTAGTCATGGAGTTCCACAGGGGTCTGTGCTGGGCCCTACTCTTTTTAGTTTATATATGCTTCGGTTAGGCAACATAATTAGAAAGCACTGTATACATTTTCATTGTTATGCAGATGACACACAATTATACCTGTCAATGAAGCCAGATGATACTAATCAATTAGCCAAGTTAGAAGCCTGTCTTAAGGAAATCAAAGCTTGGATGACTTGTAATTTCCTGCTATTAAATTCAGATAAGACTGAAGTCATTCTTGTTGGTCCAAAAAACCTTAGAAATTCCTTTCCAAATCAAACTTTCAGTTTGGATGCAGTTACTCTTTCTCTTAATAGCTCTGTGAGGAACCTTGGAGTTATTTTTGATCAGGATTTGTCCTTCAATTCACATATTAAATTTGTTTCTAAGACTGCCTTCTATCATTTGCGTAATATTGCCAAGATTAGGAGCATCTTGTCTCAGAGTGATGCTGAGAAGCTGATCCACGCTTTTGTTAGCTCGAGATTAGATTATTGTAATTCTTTATTATCAGGCTGTCCTAAAACATCTTTAAAAAGTCTTCAGCTGATCCAAAATGCTGCAGCAAGAGTTTTAACAGGTACTAGAAAGAGAGATCATATCTCTCCGGTTCTGGCCTTCCTTCATTGGCTTCCCACAGAGTTTAGAATTAAGTTTAAAATCCTTCTTCTTACTTACAAAGCTCTAAACAATCAGGCTCCTTTTTATTTAAAAGATCTGATACTACCGTATTATCCTAACAGAGCACTACGCTCCCAAAATGCAGGATTACTTGTAATACCTAGAATCTCCAAAAGTACAATGGGAGGCAGAGCCTTCAGTTATCAAGCTCCTCTCCTGTGGAATCAGCTGCCAATCTGGATTTGGGAGTCAGACTCGATCTCTGTTTTTAAGAATAGGGCTAAAACCTACCATTTTGATATAGCCTACAATTAGGGAGGGATCATGTGTTTCTGAACCCTCCCTTGGTTATGCTGCTAATAGGTTTAGTCAGCCGGGGGACCTCCAGTAATGCACTGGGCCTCACTCCTTTCCTCACTCTCTATGAAATATTTTTTTTTTTTTTTTTTTTTTGCTGGTCATTAACATTTGTTTGTTCTCTCCCATAGATTGAGTCCCCATCGTGCTGTTTGCTCTCTACATGTCTATTCTTTTCTTCTTCTCTATCCCCTCACCCCCCAGCCAGTCGCATCAGATGACTGCCCCTCCCTGAGCCTGGTTCTGCTGGAGGTTTCTTCCTGTTAAAAGGGAGTTTTTCCTCTCCACCGTCGCCAAGTGCTTGCTCACAGGGGATCGCCTGATTGCTGGGGTCTTTCTGCAACTGTGGGGGTCCCCCCTACAGTTGATAGTGCTATGAGATGACTGTTGTTGTGAAATGGCGCTATATAAATAAAGTTGAATTGAATTGAATTGAATTGATGTGCTACGGTCAGGACGAAAACCACATTGCTCCTCCTGAATTCAAGGTTCAACCAACGGCTGGACTCTCCTCTCCAGTACCTTGGCATAGACCTTCCCAGGGAGGCTGAGGAGTGTGATCCCTCTAAAGTTGGACCACACCCTCTAGTCATCTTTTTTGAAGAGAGGAACCACCACCCCGGTTTGCCATGCAAAAGGCACTGCCCCCGACCTCCACGCAATGTTGCAGAGGCGTGTCAACCATGACAGCCCAACAACATCCAGGGCCTTGAGGTACTCAGGGCGAATCTCGTCCACCCCCGGGGCCCGGCCACCAAGGAGATTTTTAACTACCTTGGCGACCTCAGCCCCTGTGATAGGCGAGTCCTCCCCCTCGTCCACAAACCCTGCTTCCTCTGTGGAAGGCGTATCAGTGGGATTGAGGAGATCCTCGAAGTATTCCTTCCACCGCCTGATGATATCCCTAGTCGAAGTCAACAGCGCCCCATCCGCACCATACACAGTGTGGACAGGGAGCTGATTTCCCCTCCTGAGCTGCCGGACAGTTTGCCAGAATCTCTTCGAGGCCGACCGAAAGTCTTGTTCCATGGCCTCACCGAACTCCTCCCATACCCGGGTTTTAGATTCATCAACCACCTGAGCTGCACTCCGCTTGGCCTGCCGGTACACCTCAGCTGCTTCGGGAGTCCCACAAGCCAACCAAGCTTGATAGGACTCCTTCTTCAGCTTAATGGCCCCCCTCACCACTGGTGTCCACCACTTGGTTCGGGGGTTGCCACCACGAGATGCACTGACCACCTTGCGGCCGCAGCTCTGGGCCGCCGCTTCAACAACAGAGGTGGAGAACATGGCCCATTCAGACCCCATGTCTCCAAACTCCCTCGGAATGTGGTTGAAGTTCTTCCGGAGGTGGGAGTTGAAGACCTCCCGGACAGGGGCCTCAGCCAGACGCTCCCAGCACACCCTCACTATACGTTTGGGTCTACCAGGTCTGAATGGCTTCCTCCCCTGCCATCGGATCCAACTCACCACCAGGTGGTGAGCAGTTGACACCTCTGCACCTCTCTTTACCCGAGTGTCCAAGACATACGGTCGCAGGTCTGATGACATGATAACAAAATCGATCATCGACCTGCGACCTAGGGTGTCCTGGTGCCAGGTGCACATATGGACACCCTTATGCTTGAACATGGTGTTCGTTATGGACAAACTGTGGTTAGCACAGAAGTCCAATAACTGAACACCACTCGGGTTCAGATCGGGCAGGCCGTTCCTCCCAATCACCCCACTCCAGGTTTCACTGTCGTTGCCCACGTGCGCATTGAAGTCCCCCAGTAGGACAATGGAGTCTACAAGAGGAGCACCCTCCAGCACCCCAGTCACAGACTCCAAAAAGGTTGGGTACTCTGAAACATTATTTGGTGCATAGGCACAAATGATGGTCAGGACCCATTTCCCAACCCGAAGGTGCAAGGAAGCAACCCTTTCGTCCACTGGGGAAAACTCCAATATAGAGGCAGCAAGGTGGGGGGATACAAGAATACCTACCCCTGCTCGTCGCCTCTCGCACGGGGCAACTCCAGAAAAGGCCAAGCTCCAGCCCCTCTCCAGGAGACTGGTTCCAGAACCAGAGCTGTGTGTTGAGGTGAGGCTGACTATGTCTAGCCGGTATCTCTCAACCTCGTACACCAGCTCAGGCTCCTTCCCCACCAGAGAGGTGACATTCCACGTACCAAAAGCCAGTTTAGAAAGCTTGGGATCAATCCGCCAAGGTATCCGCCTATGACCGCCACCTAATCCATATAGCACCGGACCCCCATGATCCCTCCTGCAGGTGGTGAGCCCACTGGAGGGCGGACCCATGTAACTCCTTTGGACTGAGCCCAGCCGGGTCCCATGGGTGGAAACCCAGCAACCAGACGGTAGCCATCGAGCCCCTCCCCCAGGCCTGGCTCCAGGGTGGGGCCCCAGTAACCCCATACCGGGCGGGGTACACTGAATCCTTGATATAGAATTTATCATGAGAGTCTGTTGGATCGTTATTAGTCTGGCCCTTCACCCAGGACCAGTTTGTCTTGGGTGACCCTATCAGAGGCAAATTGTCCTGAACAGCATAGCTCCTGGGATCACTGGGGCACGCAACCCCCCCCCCCCCCCACCACCACCACCACCACGATAAGGTGACGATCCATGAGGGTCAAATCATTCCAATGTCCTTTAATCATCATTTCACTTAATAAAGACAGAAAATGAGAGAAGTTGTTGGGAATTTATTTCATTTTGAGTCTGGTGTCAAAGCCCCAGTATCGAATTCACTAATATTTTGAGACTGATTATTAATTAATTCATTGAGTGATTAAACAGGTATAAAGTCAAATCAGTGACTATGTGCTCACTAAAGAGGTGAGCTGGTCCCTCTTACGACTGTCTACTATAAACTTTTTCTGTGTGTGGACCCGGAGTAAGTCTCAGGTCCCAGTACATTAATACAAATTAAATAGTCTTATATGTGATCATAATTATAAATCACATATCCCTACAACATTATTAATCGAGATGGCTTTGCAGGTTTTGCTGAAATCTACACTGTGGGCCAGTGAAAAGGTGCAGATTTTTCTCTGCTTGGTGGCTGACGATAGTATCCAGAGTGAGATGGAGCAACCTGCAGTGAAACAGATGGCAGCCCAGGATACAATCAAACACTAAAACAATGTAGGGAGGAGCTGAAGGTGAAGGTGAAAGAACCATGGATGGTGAGTATTTTGTCATATTGTGCATCTTTTCGCTTATTTATCCTATTGGTGGCAAGCTCACTTTTTTGAGCAATAATGCTGTTCTCTCCTGGCTAATGAGTGTTAGCAAGGAGTGCTAGCTAGCTAACTAGTAGCCAACTCTGCTGAATCATGCTTGCTTTGTCTGAAGTATTCGCTTGTGAGAGCAAAACGATAAAATATGTTTATCTTGGTTAAAATCCTTGTTTGTGTACGTGTTGCACCTTGGTGCTGTGCATTAAGTTGTGTGTATTTTCTTTCTAGAATCTGTTTCCACATGCCAAGGATCCACCTCCCTCAGTTTGTTGTGTTTTTATGGGTACAGGTCAAGTGGACCCCAGGATCCAAAATCTCAACATATACAAGTGTATTTTAAAACCAGAGATTTATAAAGTGATTTATAAAGTCATTCATATAATTTCTTAAAGCCTCATAATAGACCCACATACCTATTCTGTGGATTTTCCAAAAACAGAATTGGAACAGTGTTGTCGTGCTGTTTCTTTTCCACCATAAATCCCTGGATTGAAAATGTACTTGTACATATACAGAGTGGATCCTGGGGTGCTCACTTGTCAGGGGTCTACAACCTGGTCCCATTTTTAGCTATGGTGGAAGAAGTACTGATATAATTCTTGTTTTTTAAAAACTGATGTAGCACATGAACTCACTTTCGAATGTACTTGCAGTCAATGTGCTTCATTGAAATGATTTAAGTCAGCTGACTGTATTAGCTCATTCAGATTTC
Organism: Pholidichthys leucotaenia; assembly: GCA_020510985.1. NCBI lineage: Eukaryota > Metazoa > Chordata > Actinopteri > Cichliformes > Pholidichthyidae > Pholidichthys > Pholidichthys leucotaenia. The sequence goes on along the minus strand of CM035841.1, from coordinate 410,872,124 downwards.
TGAGGTCACAATAAAAACAAATTATTTTAAACATAGCCTGGTGCCTGCAAAATCTGCTCTACTGAGGCACAGCAACATGACAATTGTGCTTAAATAATAATATAATACATTTAATAAGTGTTCACTTCTTCCTTCTCCCTTTCACTGTATACTGTCACTTGTAATGCACTTATTTGTTTTGTTTTTTTACTTTTTTGTTCAAAATAAAGTATCTATCTATCTATCTATCTATCTATCTATCTATCTATCTATCTATCAGAAATATAAGACAGAATAATAAAGAGCGATGGCAAGAACCAAGCAGACCGCCCGTAAATCTACTGGAGGAAAAAGCCCCCAGGAAGCAGCTGGCCACCAAGGCTGCTTGGAAAAGCGCTCTGGCCACCGGCGGAGTGAAGAAGCCTCACCGTTACAGGCCCGGTACCGTGGCTCTGAGAGAGATCCGTCGCTACCAGAAATCCACGGAGCTGCTCATCCGTAAGCTGCCCTTCCAGCGCCTGGTGAGGGAGATCACTCAGGACTTCAAGACCGACCTGCGCTTCCAGAGCTCCGCCGTCATGGCTCCGCAGGAGGCCAGCGAGGCCTACCTGGTGGGTCTCCTCGTGGACACCAACCTGTGCGCCATCCATGCCAAGAGGGTCACCATCATGCCCAAAGACATCCAGATGGCCCGCCCCATCCGCGAAGAGAGAGCTTAGACTTTCTGTTGCACATCCACCAACCACAATGCTCCGCACTGTGTGTCTATATATATATATATTTTTATTAATATGTACATATGTATACTAGCTGCCCTTGTTTTTTCTTGCCTTCTGATTGTTGCTCTGAGTGTTGCTATCCCTGTGTTGTTGCAATCCTGGAATTTCCCCATTGTGGGACTAATAAAGGCTTATCTTATCTTATCTTATCTTATCTATCTATCTATCTATCTATCTATCTATCTATCTATCTATCTATCTATCTATCTATCTAAATACAACAACAAAGAATTTTTGTCAAATCCCACCACTGGCTTTCACAAGTGTATTTCCCTAATATATGTTTTGAACTTGCTTTAACTAACCATTTATTTCTGTCTTTCGTCTAGGCAAGAAGAAAAGGAGCCATCCCACAACGGACCTTGCCACTGTGTTTGCCCAGATGCATGGTGACGAGGTGCGGCTCCATGAATGGCAGCTTGAACAGCACCGTGAAGCACATGCCAAGCACATGCATGCCATCAACCGGCTTTCCGATGACGCACGTGAAACAAGGGAGCATGAAGTCGCCTTCCGAAGGGAGGAGATGACACAGACTGCTGCCTTCAATCAAGCTTTTCTGGCTGAAGTGGGAAAGCTTGTGAACGCAATGAGTGGTCAGCTTCCCATTCCCAGTGTTTGTTTGTTTTTTAACTTGTGTACATATGAAACAAAACAGTCTGTAATTGTGCTGATACTTGTAATAAACCAGTGACTGTGTTTGCATTATGACTGTGTTTTGTCTGTTATGACACTGGTGGGAAAAGAGTCAATAATTACATACACATCCTCTCTTCTGACCAAATTCAGCTGTAAATTAGGTTATGCGTCTGTAGTACATAACCAACTTTCTCCAGAGTCTTAGAAAAAAGGGTTGCTAGAAAATTTTATTGGAGTATATTATGGGGTCAAATAATTACTTCAACATTCTCTCTTCTGACCAAATTCAGCTGTAAATCGGATTATGTGTGTGTAGTACATTACCAACCTTCTTCAAAGTTTCAGAAAAACAGTGTTGCTAGCCAATTTTATTGGAGTATATTATGGAGTCAATTACGTAAACATCCTGTGAAAGTCTATAGATCAAAGTCAGGTTGTAGGTTGTGGGAGCAATTTTGGACCAACAAAATCTTTATGCAGTGAATCATGACATTGTAGTTAAAAAATATTTAGACACATTTTGGTAATCCAGCCATGCTATGTTTCCATGTTATGTGTGTGTAATGGTAAATAGTGAAAGATTTTTCTTAACCAAAATTCTACTTTCCCACCCTGGAAAACTAGCAGTAATGCTAAAGGGTTAAGAAAAAGTAAAAAAAAAAAAAAAAGTTTGTTTGCATCATGATTTTCTGTTTTGTCTGTTAAGACACCAGTGTGAAAAGAGTCACCAGTACAAACCATTTATCAGTGATGTTGAAAATAATGGCTCATTTTTAAGAAAAAAGTAACCTAAAACAATTATTTTATTTACTAAAGACTGTGTTGCTGGATGTGCCAGTGCAGAAGACACTGCAAACTTTAGTGATCCTACCAGTATATGGAGGAATTCTGGGCCATATTACATACCTGTCAAGGCATACCTCATGCCTCCCTTATTGGGGGGGCTTTCACACCTGTACTGAGTACTTAAAAACTGTATTTATCGGCAGATGAAAAAAAACTGAAGCAAAAAAACAAACAAACAAAAAACAAACAAACAACAACAATTGCAACATGAACTATTTCAAACATATTTATTCAAATGTACACTTATATGGACACAACCTTGAGCCATAACTTTTTGGTAATGTGAAAATAATAAGCCAAGTAGCACCAAAAAAAAAATAAATTAAAAAAATAAATAAATTAAAAAAAATAAATGATAATATTAATAATAAATAAAAAACCCAATATTTTTCAAATTTACATTAGCACAAGGTAGATTGCTTAATTTGAAAGTACACAATAAGAATAGTTCTGAATATAGTTCTTAACTGTCAGCTAGATATATACACTTGGAATTAAAGAGTTTTTAATTGTCAGCTTTGTTATACTAATGCACTTGGATGAACTTGAAACAAGAAAATGTTCACTGATGCTGCTTGTTATAGTTCCAAGTAGCAGGTTTGCTGACTCTAGCATTTCTTTTGAAGGCTTGACCTTGAAGCATGGAGTGTCACAATTCATTTTCACTTGCATGAAAGAAGTCACAGTTTCTGGGAGCATACTTTTTCTGAAGTCAGTGTGAATTTTCCTGACCATGCTGAAAGCCCTCTCACTGTCAGCATTGCTGTGAGGAAGGCAAAGCAGTGCTGAGTACACTTTGAGGAGCTGGGGGAAGCGGGGCCACAATTACCCGGACTTACTACACTTCACTGCTGCAGAAACTGCAGAAGGTCATCAAAAGCAATCATCATGCTAACCAAAGGTGTCCGTTTCCTGCAAGATAATGTCAGGTTCACAACTCACACGTTGCCCAGAGGGAAGCACAGTCCTGCAGCTATTTAATCCTTCCTCACCCCTCTTCCCCTCCCTACCTTACACCATTCACTTCCACCTTTTTTCAACAATGAAGTCATTTTTGAAGGGCAAGCCCTTCCAAGACAATGAAATGCTGATTTCCATGGTCAAGTTGTGGCTTCTGGCACAGCCTGCAGACTTCTACAGGTGAGGTCTCCACAGCTGCATAAAGCGATAGGAGAAATGTGTAACCCTTGGTGGTAACTATGCAGAGAAAGACTAATAAATGTGCCAAGGCTGAGTCTTCTCAGTCCATGGAAGATGACTCAGGGGAAATCTCTTTTGAACAGCCCTCATAAATGTGTAATATTTCTATATTTTATATTATATATTATATTATATAAAATTGAAAAGCCTGTTTTTTAGTGCCATAGCTCTCATGGAGCAGCATATGCCCTGCTGAATCTGAACAGCGCTGTCAGTCAAAGATGGTGTTTCCCTATTCTCACCTACTGTAAATCATCACCTTCACTGGGTTTGATCTACTGAAAGCTGAAGTTTGATACTTTATATCCAGTGTGTCTAGGAAGCATGAAGGACTAAAAAGGCGCCGCCCTGCAGTGTGGGTCTGGCTGTCAGGTACGATCTGATGCAGATGTGCTTATGCGTATGCTCGTCCGCCATTACAAAGGCGGGTTTGAGTCTGTCTATGCCAATTTCTCGAAGCTTGGACTCTCCCATTCTTTTTGGTGACGTCCAGTCCCTCGACTTCCCTTTTCTTCAAGCTTTGTTTTCTTCGCCGGCGGCGCACTGCATGAAGCCATTTTGAAAATCACAAAAAGTCTGCTTAGGTGCGTTCAGTTTCGCCAGGCATCGAATTACTGTTCAGTTGATTTTAGGTTCTCTCAATATTTTTTTTTTCACTGTATATTTTTCTTTTTGGCTTACAGAAATGGCAATATGCCCGTATTTGCTAAAATTGCATTTTTCCCGTATTAAAATACGGCGAAACCGTATCACTTGACAGGTATGATATTAGCATCTGTATTTTCTCATAATGGGTTAGAGCAGGGGTGTCCAATCATGTGCCATGGAGGGCCAAGACCCTGCAGGCTTTACCTCCAGCCAGTGTCTTCAACAGCAGATCCCAACGAATTTCTTCTACTGACTGCTGATCAGTGAAAACACCTGCTGAAGAGACTGGGTAGAAGAGAGAACCTGCAGGGTCTTGGCCCCCCATGGCACATGATTGGACACCCCTGGGTTAGGGTTTAATGGGATTTAACATTTTAACACAAACTGCTTTATGGTTCATAATCTGTTGACAGACTTACATCAAACCAAAAGTGATTTCTCAAACTGCTGGATTGTTCTTAGACAGCTTTTTCCAATCTTTTAGTATTTAAATTATGTCAGTTGGTGGTAACCTTCATTCATAAAACAAAAGTGGAGGCAGATCTGCAAAAAATACAAAGGTTTATTGTCAAAATTCCCAATGCAATACTACATGAATGCATGTATAGTACATTGTTGATGCAGAGAATATACTGTATATTTCTACAGTATCTACCCGTATCTATCCAGTGAATCAAGTATTTTCCATGTAACCTTGTGACTGCATTATTTTAATTGCTTTTAATCCTAGATCAAGTTTGTTTTGGACAAAAATGCATCATAATTGTTAAATATATCTTATTATACCTAACTCAGTACTGTTTACCTGTTGAAATATATATTTTATGGCTAATATAACCCCATAACTACAACCTGGTGATCAAGTTTTGGCAGCTGAACAGTTTTTGCCTTGAGACCACCACAGACTCAGTGGTGCTGGAGCAGGTACATCCCATGATGTCTCAACAGTTTCTCCATGACTTTCACACAGATCAGAGCAATTTGTTTCATAGGAAGCTACATGTTCTGTAGCCACTGAGCATTTGTAAAGCTGGAGTGACATCAGTGAGATGCTGTTTTGAACGCCCAGACCCACCGTTTGAAGCGGTAATTTTGCCACAAGAGAGCCATCTGAAGCACACACAACATACATATTTTAGTGCCTAATAGCAAAACTTGCAGACATTACAATATAGTACGGCGGACTTAAAGAAAACTAGCATTAGAGATCATTAGCTTACCTTCATACAGTATGTGATCTAGTTTGTATCCTCATGTCTTCGGCTCTATGGCTTCCTAAACACTCCAGTACTTTTCCAGAGTGTTTTGTCTCGCTGCCTGTACCCTTGTCTGGCTGTCCTTTTTTGCCATTACTCTGACAAAAAGCCAGACACCAAGCAGTCGCCTGGTAAGCTGCCATGTTGTGTTTTGCTTGTGTCACATGTTTTACATCATGGGAGTGTGGCGCCACCTTGTTCTAAAAAAAAATCCCACCCACCCCACGCGGTACTCTGCTGTAATGGAAACAAAAGCGTGCTGAGCTGTGTAAAGCCATGTCGAAGCATGTAGGGCTGTGTGGGGACTAGTGGAAAAGGGCCATAAGTCATCCTATGTTCCTCTCTCTTCTTCAAGGATGTGTTCACCTCAGCCTTTTCAATCCTTTTAGCAAAATCCAGAACCATGTGTCCTTCCACATTTCTCTCCTTAAGACCATACCTACCTCCTCATCATCTCTGTTCTCTTCATCTACAGTGGTGTGAAAAGGTGTTTGCCCCCTTCCTGATTTCTAATTTTTTGTATGTTTGTCAAACTTAAATGTTTAAGATCATCCCAAAAAAAAAAATATATATATATATATATTAGACAAAAATAACACAGGTAAACACAAAATGCAGTTTTTAAATTAAGGTGTTTATTATTAAGGGGAAAAAAAATTCCAAACCTATACAGCCCGGTGTGAAAAGTGATTGCCGCCTCCTCCCGTTAAAACATAAATTGACTTTGTTTATCACATCTTTGGAAAGCTGAGCTCAATTTCTACATCGACACATAGGCCTGATTATTGTCACACCTGTTCTCAATCAAGAAATACTACCCATTGTAGGACAAAGGGAAGTAGACCAAAAAAATCATCAAAAGCTAGACATCATGCTGCGATCCAAAGAAATTCAGGACCAAATGAAAAACAAAGTAATTGAGATCTATCAGTCTAAAAAAGGTTATAAAGCCATTTCTAAAGCTTTGGGACTCCAGCAAATCACAGTGAGAGCCATTATCGACAAATGGTGAAAACATGGAACAGTGGTGAACCTTCCCAGGAGTGGTCAGCTGACAAAAATTACCCCAAGAACGCAGTGACGACTGATCCAAGAGGTCACAAAAGACCCCACAACAACATCCAAAGAACTGCAGGCCTCTCGCCTCAGTTAAGGTCACTGTTCATGACTCCACCATAAGAAAGAGAATGGACAAAAAAGGCCTGCATGGCAGAGTTCCAAGACGAAAACCACTGCTGAACAAAAAGAAAATAAAGGCTCATCTCAGTTTTACCAGAAAACATCTTGATCATCCCCAAGACTTTTGGGAAAATACTCTGTGGACTGACGAGACAAAAGTTCAACTTTTTAGAAGGTGTGTGTCCCATTACATCCGTCGAAAAAGTAACGCAGCATTTCAGAAAAGGAACATTATACCAACAGTAAAATATGGTGGTGGTAGTCTGATGGTCTGGGGCTGTTTTGCTTCTTCAGGACCTGGAAGACTTGTTGTGGAAAATGGAACAATGAATTCTGCTGTCTACCAAAAAGTCCTGAAGGAGAATGTCCGGCCATCTGTTCGTGAACTCAAGCTGAAGTGCACTTGGGTTCTGCAGCAGGACAATGATTCAAAACACACCAGCAAGTCCACCTGTAAATGGCTTAAGAAAAACAAAATGAAGACTTTGGAGAGGCCTAGTCAAAGTCCTGACCTGAATCCGCTAAAGATGCTGTGGCATGTCCTTAAAAAGGTGGTTCATGCTCGAAAACCCTCCAATGTAGCTGAATTACAACAATTCTGCAAAGATGAGTTGGCCAAAATTCCTCCACAGTGCTGTCAAAGACTCATTGTCAGTTATCGCAAACGCTTGATTGCAGTTGTTGCTAGTAAGAGTGGCCCAACCAGTTATTAGGTTTAGACAATCACTTTTCACACAGGGCCATATAGGTTTTAATTTTTTTTCTTCCATTAATAATAAACACCTTCATTTAAAAACTACATTTTGTGTTTACTTGTGTAATCTTTGTCTATTATTTAAATTTGTTTGATGATCTGAAACATTTAAGTGTGACAAACATAAAAAAAAGAGAAATCAGGATGGGGGCAAACACTTTTTCATACCACTGTACAGTAAAATCATGGCTGGGTAGCATCAAATCCACGAAAAAATCAATTATGCCAGTTAAATCCCTATAGCACATTTGGTGAAAAATAGCCCCCACTGAAAAACTTGTTGAACCTTGCTTTGCTGAGAAGACCAGCAGACCCTTTTGAAATGAGAAATTTTGGGGATAATCAAGCAAAACTTTAAATACACCATCTGAAGTACTTTACCTATGCAACCCTTGTAGTAAATAAGGGCTGATAGGGTCATCAGGGGTTTAAGCCTATGCCTTTATAACATGTCTTTTTGCTGAAAGGTGGACAGGTAATTCCTGCATGTGTACAAGTCACAGAGGTTCTGTAATGAATTTTCAAATATGTACAAATGATTTAATAATGTCTCCCTCTATTTTTGACCCAATTTGTGAAGTGATTTTCTCTATTAAGAAAACTAGTGGTATAAATGCATGTAGGGTTGCCTTTATAATTCTCAGTATGTGGGATTTGGTAACGCCTGACTGATTATTGTGAGTAGTTCTGTCTCAAAACAGAAAAAAAAAATGGGTCAGAAGATGTCACAATGCCTTCATCCAACTAATCCCAAATGACTACTCCTCTGTCAAATCCATCCAACCTTAAAAATAGGCACTACAGGTTTAAAGAAAATGACATCTGTAAGATTGCCACGCCTGGGGAAACCTGACCAGATTGCAGCATTGGAATGCTGGAGGCAGGGCAGGCCACCAGACAAGTTGCTAGAGTTGTCCATCACTCCACAACAGTGAGCTTGAACCAGCAGACCAACCACAATCTAGTCGACCACGTTTAACAACCAGAAACCAGGATAACCATCATTCATCTGCCTCCTGGACTTAAGAAACAGGTCTGGACCCACCACTGTAACAGCAGCAGAGACTATTGCCACATATGATAGACCAGTACATCCAAAGGTGATACGGGATCCACTGAGGCTTGATGGGAGCAAAGCTAGCAAAACTACACCAGTGCATTTACAAATACAAGTAGTGGTGCATTCTTAAATCCATTGATATTACAAATAGCATTTTATTACTACTACAGCATGCTAAATGTGACATGTTTACACGAAAACCCAAGAGCAGGCAACAAACTCAATTAGAATCACAATAATCTTTATTGATAAAGTGGATGTGTGTGGAAGTGTGTGTGTGTGTGTGCAGAGCAGGAGAGGTCTGGCAACCCTGCAGAGAGAGAGGGGAGAAGAGAATTTGAGTTTCTTTGCAACGACAGAGTGAATTGGCAGAATAATTAATAATCATACGGAGCAGAGGAAGTAGCAGAAGCATAAAGAAGAAGCTCTGTCCTTTTCCAGGTTACCAGGGTTCCGCTGAGGTGAAAACGTGTCCGTGCTGATAATTACAGTGTTGGGTGCAGATGAAAATCTCTGCTGAGGGGGAAAGAGGAGAGAGTCAGTCCAGGGAAGAACAGGCTCTTACAGAGCTAGAGAGAGGGAGGGGTCTTCGGCACATGGGGTGAGATCTGGTCTGCAACCTGGGGCAGGGGAAGGTCCACCTTGAGGTTGGTCCACCTGTGCACAGGAAAGAGAAGAAGGAGAAGACAGGAGCAGAAGAAGATTTAATTCAATGAAGGTAGCTTACAGTTGAGTTGGGGAGACAAAACCCCCAGATGATGAGGTGCAGATATCTTGGATGAAAGGGAGGCAAAACTCCCTGCTGAAGAGAAGGGTAAACTCAAGTTGTGGAGTTCTTTCACGCTGTTGGAACGTTAATGTCTCCGTGCAGGAGAGCAGGGCTCCACTCCTAATAATGGCAGCCTAATTAGTAGGAGCAGGTGTGGATGCAACCACAGCTGTGGAGGATAATTATGGCCCTTTTCCACTAGTACCAGTTTGGCCTTGTTCGACTCGACTCGACTCGCTTTCTAGCCTTTTCCACTTTACCCGGCACCGGTTAACAGGCGCTAACAGGCGCTCTTTTTGTACCTATTCGAGGCCAGGGTACAGCCACACTAAGTCGAGCCGAGATGTGACGTCAACAGACTGCGAGCCACTGATTGGTCAGGGTGTAACATCACGAAAGCATCCATCTTTTGTGGAATCTACCCGACTGACATTTGCAATATTTCACGGACTAACTCGGTCACCGAGTAAATATGATAATACAGATGGCGTTGTAGGTTCTGCGGAAATCTACACTGTGGTCCAACGTAGAGGTGCGGAGTTTTCTGTGCTTGGTGGCAGATCCACAGTGAGAGGAGCGACCCGCCCCGTTACAGATGCAGCCCAGCATAGAACCGGACTACGGACAAGCTGAAGACGAACGTGAGAGAACCATTGATGGTGAGTGATTTGTAATATTGTGCATCTGTTTGCTTATTTATCCTCTTGGTGGTAAGCTCACTTTTTTGAGTGATACAGCGCCGTCCGGTGCTAGCTAATGAGTGTTAGCTAGTAGCTACCTAGCTAGTAGCCAACTGCTGATTCATGCTTGTTTTGTCCTAAGTATTCGCTTGTGAGAGCAAAATGATGCAATATGTTAATCCTGGTTTGTGTACATGTTGCACTTTGGTGCTGTGCAATAAGCTGTATATGTAATTTCTTCCTAGAATCTGTTTCCACATGCCAGGGTTTAGTCTCCCTCAGTGTTTATATTGTGGATATGGTCAAGTGGACCCCAGGATCCGAAATCTCAGCATTTTCAAACCAGTGATTTATAAAGTGATTCATATAATTTTCTAAAGCGTCAGAATAGACCCAAACACCTATTCTGTGGATTTTCCAAAACAAAGAAGCGTTGGAACAGTGTTGTTGTGCTGTTTCTGTTCCACCATAAATCTCTGGATTGATAATGTACTTGCACCTGTACAGAGTTGATCCTGGGGTGCTCACTGGTCAGGGAAATGAAGCATTTTTGTCACATCCCACCACTGACTTTCACAAATCTGTTTCCCTAACACAGGTACATCTCCAAAAATTAGAATATCATGAAAAAGTTCAATATTTTTTGTCACTCATTTCAAAAAGTGAAATTCGTATATTATATAGATTTATTACAGAGACAGTGATATATTTCAAGCATTTATTTATTTTAATTTGGATGATTATGGCTTACAGCCACTGAAAACCCCAAATTCAATTTGGCAAAAAATTTGAATATTACATAAAATTAATTTAAAAAAAATACTTTTTAAATAGAAATGTTGGTCGATGAAGTGTTGGTTAATATGGGCTGTAGCCATACCGTAATCATCAATATTAAAATAATCACTTTCAATATATCACTGTCCCTGTAATGAATCTATATATGGGTTTCACTTTCTGAAATGAGTGACAAAAATATTGAACTTTTTCATGATATTCTAATTTTTGAGATGTGCCTGTATAAGTGTTGAACTTGCTTGAACCTAACCACCATCCATTTCTGTCATTCTTCAAGGCAAGAGGAAAGCAGCCGCCCCACAACAGACCTCGCCACTGTGGAACGTACTGAAATCCTTTGCTTTTATAGGTAAAGTGTCAAAACCAAAGTAGAACAATTTCCACTTAATATAAAAGGGAGTGAACTGAGATTTATTTGATTGTGTGAATATTAATTACAGAATAATTGAAAATGACTGGCACATCAACCGTAAAATAAACTGCTTGTTAATGTATTTATTTTTTTGTCAGATCACTTGTGTGATCCTTTGTGAGTTACGTTCATAACTGTATCTTTTGGAGAATGGGAGTTGCTCAGTCATCAATATAATTTAGTTTATATGTGTAGTTTATAGTCTATCATCAATAAACTCATGCAGTAACAGGATACATTACAAATATTTGAGACCCATTGTAGTGATTCCTTTTATATTTTAGCAATAAAAGTACAAAACACCGCCCACACTTGAAGCCAGGGCAAGAAGAGATAAAGCGATGGCTAAACTTTTATTGATAAAAACTCCATATTTTGACTGAGCAACTCCATACTCGGTGATGCACACCCTCAGTTAAAGTACTAGATTCCATTCAAGTGAATGTATTAATTCATTCTGATTGCTGAGGCCACAGTAAAAACAGATGATTTTAAATATAACCCAGCCCTTGTAAAATCAACTTTACTGAAGCGCAGCTATATGAAAATTGTGATTAAATACAACAACGAAGTACTTTATTGTCACATTCAAATTGTAATCGCTCTTGTTTTGTTTTTCTTTTGAATTCTTGGATGGAATATGGGTGGGCAATATAAGCTGCAGCTTCAGCCATCACCCATTTCAGATAACCTATGTTGAACTGTATAATCAGAGGAGTAATTGTTTAATTTGACCTTGTTAGATTTTTTGCCCCTTTGTTATATTATTCTATTTTCTTTTAATCTTTACTTTTAATCTATCCAAAATAAAGATTTGGCTTTTAGCAACAAGTGTATTTCCCAAATATGTTTTAAACTTGCTTTAATTAACCACCACCCATTTCTGTCTTTTGTCTAGGCAAGAGGGAATTGATCCACCCTAAACCGGACCTTGCCTCACTATTTACAGAGATGCAGGCTGAAGATCTGCTGAACCGGGTCCAGCTTGAGCTGCACATCCCAACTGTTTTTCAGTGAGGCAGCATGACCGGCGTGTGTGACCCATTCTAAGTTTTTTTTTGTTTTTTTTGTTTTTTTTCAGTTTGAATTTTGCACATTCTGAATAATCTGGAATTTGCTGCTGATTGTAATAAACAATTTAGTGACTTATGTGTTTGCATCATGATTTTCTATTTTGCCTGTTAAGACACTAGTGGGAAAAGAGTAAACAGTACAAACCATATATCGGTGACTTTGAAAATAATGGCTCATTTTTAAGAAAAAAAGTAACCAAAACAATTATTTTATTAACTGAAGACTGTATTGTTGGATGTGCCACCGCAGAAGACCCTGCACACTTTAGTGATAGTACCAGTATATGCAGGAATTCTGGGCCATATTAGTGTATGTACTTTATCATAATGGGTTAGGGCAGGGGTGTCCAATCATGTGCCATGGAGGGCCAAGACCCTGCAGGCTTTACCTCCAAACAGTGTCTTCAACAGCAGATTCCACTGAACTTCTTCCACTGACTGTAGATCAGTGACAAAACTGGGCAGAAGAGAGAACCTGCAGGGTCTTGGCCCCCCATGACACATGATTGGAAACCCCCGGATTGGGGTTTAATGGGATTTAACATTTTAATACAAACTGCTTTATGGTTCATAATTCTGTTGACAGACTTACACCAAACCAAAAGTGATTTCTCAAACTGCTGGATTGTTCTTAGACAGCTTTTCCTATCTTTTAGTATTTAATTTTTGCCACATGGTGGTAACCTTCACATATAAAAAAGAGACATCTGCAAAAACTTCAGAGGTTTATTGTCAGTGCAATTCCCAGTGCAATACTACATGAATGCATGTATAGTACATTGTTGATGCAGAGAATATACAGTATATTTCTACAGTACATGTATCCAGTAAATCAAGTATTTTCCATGTAACCTTGTGACTGCATTTTTTTAATTGATTTTAATCCTAGATCAAGTTTGTTTTGGCCTAAAATGCATCATAACTGTCAAATATATCTTATTATACCCAACTCAGTACTGTTTACTTTTTGAATATATATTTTGTGGCTAATATAGTTATTAACCTGGTGATCAGGTTGTGTCAGCTGATCATTTTTCGCCATGACAACACCTCAGACTCAGTGCTGCTGGAGCAGGTACATCCATGATGCCTCAACAGTCTCTCCATGATTTTTACGCAGATCAGAGCAATTTGTTGCACAGGAAATAAACGTTTCTACAGAGATTCTTAAGCTCTATAACCACTGATCGTTTGTGAAGCTGGGGTGATATCAGTGACAGGCTGTGTTGAACGCCCAGACCGACCATTTGAAGCGGTAATTTTCCCACAACAGAGCCATCTGAAACACACACACACACAGCATACATATTTCAGTACCTAACAGCGATAACTTGCAGATGTTACAGTGTAGTACGACGTACTTATAGCAAACTAGCATTAGCAACCATTAGCTTACCATCATATATGATCGAGTTTGTATCCTCACGTCTTGGGCTCTCCCAGAAGCTGCAGTACTATTACAGAGTGTTTCGTCTCGCTGCCTGTACCCTTGTCTGGCGGTCCTTTTTGGCATTTATGGTGACAAAAAGCCACAGACCGAGGAGTCGCCTTGTACAGCCGCCATGTTATGTTTTGCTTGGGTCGCGTGTTTTACATCATGGGAGTGTGGCGCCAGCTTAACCCCAGCTTAACCCAGCTTTACCCGACTGCAATGGAAAGACAACTGAGGCCGAAACGAGTAATGGCGAGTAATGGCAAGTAATGGCGAGTCAAGTCGAGTTAGGCCAACCAGGGCTAGTGGAAAAGGGCCATTAGAGAACAGGGAAAACACACAGCATGGATCACCACAAAATGAAGTTTGAGCTCTCTAGTTCCACTGGCTCCTGAATGTCTACTGTCTCTGACTGCCTTGTTCATGCTTCATTTGTTATCTTCATGAAATGTTGGTGGTTGTCATTATTAAACTGTTCATACATTAAAAAAGTACATCAAAATTTTGAAAAAGATAAGTCAGTCATGATGCAGTTAAGCCAGAAACATTATGTAACCCAGGGGTCAGCACCCTCTACAATGGAAAGAGTCATTTTGATAATTTTTTTGTCCAGAAATTGTTTTTATGGAGCAACAAAACATATCCCCACATGAACCGTTGCCTTATCATGGTGGGGGATTTGCGTGTCCTAGTGATCCCAGGAGCTATGTTGTCCAGGGCAATTTGGCTCTGGTAGGGTCACCGAAGATAAACTGATCCTGGGGGAAGGGCCAGACTAAAAACGATCCAACAGATTCTCATGATGAATGCTAGAAAAAGGATTCAGTGGACCCCACCCAGTATGGTGTTACCAGGACCCCACCCGGGAGCCAGGTCTGGGAGAGGGGCTTGATGGTTAGTGCCTGGTGGCTGGGTTTCCACCCATGGGACCCAGCCGGGATCAGCCCAAAGGAGTTCCATGGGTCTGCCCTCCAGTGGGCTCACTACCTGCAGGAGGGCCCATAGGGGTCCTGTGCTATGTGGATCAGGTGGCGGTCGAAGGCGGAGACCTTGGCAGTCTTATCCCAAGCTTCCTAAACTGGCTTTTGGGGTGTGGAAGGTCACCTCACTTGTGGGGAAGGAGCCTGAGTGGGTGCATGAGGTTGAGAGATACCAGCTAGATATAGTCGGCCTCACTTCAACACACAGCTCCAGTTACGAAACCAGTCTCCTAGAGAGGGGCTGGAGTTTGGCCTACTCTGGAGTTGCCCCTGGTGAGATGTTACGAGCAGGGGTGGGTATTCTTGTATCCTCCCACCTTGGTGACTCTATATTGGAGTTTTCCCTGGTGGATGAAAGGGTTGTTTCCCTGTGCCTTCGGGATGGGAAACAGGTCCTGACCATCATTTGTGCCTATGCACCAAATGATGGTTCAGAGTACCCACCCTTTTTGGAGTCTCTGACTGGGGGGATGGAGAGTACTTCTCTTGGAGACTCCATTGTCCTACTGGGGGACTTCAATGTGCATGTGGGCAATGGCAGTGAAACTTGGAGGGGGGTGATTGGGAGGAACGGCCTGCCCGATCTGAACCCGAGTGGTGCTCAGTTATTGGACTTTTGTGCTAACCACAGTTTTTCCATAACAAACACCATGTTCAAGTATAAGGGTGTCCATATGTGCACCTGGCACCAGGACACCCTAGGTTGTAGGTTGATGAATGATTTTGTTATCGTGTCATCAGACCTGCGACCTTATGTCTTGGACACTCGGGTAAAAAGAGGTGCAGAGCTGTCAACTGATCACCACCTAGTGGTGAGTTGGATCCGATGGCAGAGGAGGATGTCATTCAGACCTGGTAGACGCAAACATATAGTGAGAGTGTGCTGGGAACATCTGGCTGAGGCCCCTGTCCGCGAGGTCTTCAATTCCCACCTCTGGAAGAACTTCAACAACATTCTGAGGAAGTCTGGAGACATGGAGTCTGAATGGGCCATGTTCTCCACCTCTGTTGTTGAAGCGGCTGCCCAGAGCTGCAGCCACAAGGTCATCAGCGCATCTCGTGGTGGCAACCCCCGAACCAAGTGATGGACACCAGTGGTCAGGGAAACCAATAACGCTGAGGAAGGAGTCCTATCAAGCTTGGTTGACTTTATTTATATAGCACCATTTCACAACAACAGTCATCTCATTGCCCAGTCAACTGTGGGGGAAAACCTCACAATTGCAGAAAGGGCCCAGCAATTAGGTGATCTCCTGTGAGCAGTACTTGGTGATGGTGGAGAGGAAAAACTCCCTTTTAATAGGAAGAAACCTTCAGCAGAAACAGGCTCAGGGAGGGGTAGTTATCTGCCGCGACTGGTTGGGGGTTGAGAGGATAGAGAAGAAGAAGAAAAGAACAGACATGTAAATGAGATTTATGAGAAAATGTATGAGAAAAGATTTATGAGAAAAAGTTGCAAATTTATGAAAAAAAAAATTATGTGGAAAAAAATCTGAAATTTTTGAGAAAACAGTTGCAAATTTTTAAAGCAAATCAATAAAAAAATGATAATAAAAAAGTTCTCATCTGCCTCAATATTTAAAAAGAGGCCCTTACTAAAGACAGAACGTGTCACAGCACAGCACCACGAACACATTTCTTCATTTCAGCTGCACCACGTGCGCCGTGCATCTCTGAATGAACAACACCAACACAACTGAGCTTTAACCAAATTCTCACATAAACTCTCTCCCAAAAACACACAACTCTGCCTGCAGTTTAATTTGCAGCGGAGAGGCGTCCAATAGCATGCATTCAAAACACTTTCCGGACTTTTGCTTAATCACGCTTGATAAATGAGCCGCGCTGGGAGGAAAGAGCACTTTCTGAGCACCCATAAGCCCTCTAAACAGATTACAAAGACTTATGGGTAAATAGCAGCAGCGAGGTTGAAAAAAAAAAAAGAAAAAAGCGAACATCCTTTTTAATAGAGCTTCCTGGAAGCTGAGCGTGGTAATGTGATGCAACAGTTTCTCTTCCCGTCACTTGCTGATGAGAAATAAATGAATAAGATTAAGGTTTTACGCCACTATACGAGTAAGTGCGTGTGTGTGTATGCATGTGTGATACTCTGATACTGCTGCAAGTGCTTCAATTTGGCCTCTTTTAAAGTGGTTTAAGCTGCCGGCTGGTGTGGGCCACAGTGCGTGTGGGTTTGGAAGGATGATCTCGGTTTCATCTGGATGTATTGTTAGACGCGGTCTCACTCTGTGTTCTCAAATGCACTCCGATACATTTAAAGGCATGGGCAGAATTAATGTAACTTTAGACTTATATTGCTTTTTTTCAATGAGTTTTTGTCTTGGGGATTATGTCAGGTTATGTTGCAGTAACAGCTGATGTTACCTTAATGCATGGAAGGAAGCTAGTCCCTTTTGTTAGCAAGATGACCCCAAGTCATCCTCCCTTGTTAAGTTGCCATCGTTTAAACCCCATCAACATTCATTGGTATAAATCATGGGGAGATGGGGGTTTCCCCTCCAACTTGAAAAAAACAAACAGAGATTTGTTCCAAATATCAACATAATCAATTTTGTTAAAATCACATTACAAAAGTGACTAAAATGAATTTGAAGCATCAATTTGTAAGCAGAAAGGCAATAAAAGTGATACATTTTAAACCTTTTTTCCTGTAAAAAAATCTCAATTTTTTTCTGATAAATTTGCAATTTTATCTCATAATTTTTTTAAAAAAAATTCCTCTAAATTTGTAATTATTTTCTTGTAGATGTTAAACTTTTTTCACATAAAATTGCAGCTGTGTTCTCATCACCATCAATGAGAAGGCCAACTACAGAAATGAGGTGAGCCAACTGGTACAGTGGTGTAAAGACAATAATCTCTTCCTGAACATAGGAAAAAACAAAGAGATCGTGGTCGACTTCAGGAGGGGACACACACAGCATCCCCCTCTGATCAACAATGGAGCAGCTGTGGAGAGGGTGAGCAGCACCAAGTTCCTGGGGGTGCATATCTCTGAGGACCTCTCTTGGTCCAACAACACCACATCACTGGTCAAGAAAGCTCAACCTCGCCTCCATTTCCTCCGCAAACTGAGGAGAGGACAAGTCCCACCACACATCATGTGCTCATTCTACCGGGGCACCATTGGGAGCATCCTCAAAAGCTGCATCATGGTGTGGTATGGAAGCTGCACCACCTCCTGCTGGAAGACAACACAACGCACAGTGAAAGCAGCCAGCAAGATCATCTGTGCACCTCTGCCCCCCCCCCCCGGACATCTACCTCGCCCGCCTCACCCGCAGAGCCATAATCATTGAAGGCGACACCTCACACCCCTCACACTCCCTCTTCAGCCCCCTGCCCTCAAGGAGAAGATATCGGAGCCTCCGGACCCTCTCCACAAGACTGCTAAATAGCTTTGTTCATCAGTCCATCAAGACCCTTAACTCTGTCCACTCCCCCAACCCACCTCCCCGGACTGTAATGCACTCACCTGCGCAATAACTACCTCAGCTTTTGGCACAGAAAGACTGGCACACAAACAGTAATACCTTTGTTGCTGTATGTCTCTGCACTTTACTGCAACCATTTGCACAAATGCCATATCTGCTGCCATCTGTCTTTCACTGCAATACTGATCACGTGCAGTCCTATCTGTTACTATCTGCACTTACACTACCACATTGAACTGCAGCTACAGGTATTACATCACTAGTCGTCCGTATATAGGATTGCTGGGTTTTATCGTTGTTAATCGTTTATCTCAATTTTGCACTATGGGAGGTCTGGATCTTTCTTGTCGCCGTTTACACCATGGGTTGCATTACTGTACATATTGTATATTAGACTGGTGTTGTTGTGGTTTTCTTTTTTCCAGCCTTATTCCTTTTCTTTTTATACTGTGCACACCAATGAAAAGAGAAACACCATTTCAATTCTCCTGTATGTCCTGTACGTATAGTAGTATTGACAATAAAATCTTTGAATCTTGAATTTTGAATTTTAGCTTTATTATAGCTATTTTATACAATTTTGCTGGGTGGATATCCCTAAATCAGTGTGCCAATCATACTACACTGATGCTTATAGGCATTCAAGTATGTTCCAGACAAACTAGCATGGTTTTCGGGACTTGCCTGTTTTTGCAAAAGAATGGCTTGAGGACTTGTATGTTTTTGCAAAAAAAAGGATTAACAAATTTCCAAAAAGTAACAATGAGTTGATGTTTGATTTTTTGCTTTATTATGTCTGAGATACTCATATTTTAAGTGACCATGTCTTAGAAGCTGATTTGGAAATACTAACACCTATAAACTTACAGATGAAAAAATGTTTTGTTTTTTTTTCTCATTTTAAACGCAACTGGACTTACCTGTTTTTGCAAAAGAACTCTTCAAATATTAGACAAAGATAACACAAGTAAACACAAAATGCAGTTTTTGAATGAAGGCGTTTATTATGAAGGGAAAAAATTCAAACCTACATGGCCCTGTGTGAAAAAGTGATTGCCCCCTAAACCAAATAACTGGTCGGGCCACCCTTAGCAGCAACAACTGCAATCAAGCATTTGCGATAACTGGCAATGAGTCTTTTACAGCGCTGTGGAGGAATTTTTTTTTTTTTTTTTTTTTTTTT
This sequence comes from Pholidichthys leucotaenia, assembly GCA_020510985.1. Lineage (NCBI taxonomy): Eukaryota > Metazoa > Chordata > Actinopteri > Cichliformes > Pholidichthyidae > Pholidichthys > Pholidichthys leucotaenia. The sequence continues at coordinate 410,853,002 of CM035841.1, read as the reverse complement.
TTTTTTTTTCTCTCGGCGCCACACCAGTCGGCTGCCTTTTGCAACAGCGGCTCGATTCCGAGTCTTTTTCCCTTCCTCTCTCTTTTGATCCGTCTTTTTTTTTCACCCCACTTATATCACGGACACACAGATCGTCCTAAATGTCTCCTGAGCCGGTGGACGGAGCCACTGTTTATAGCAGGATACGATACAGCAGAGAACAGCTGCTAGCATTCAACCGCCACCCGGTCCCATTGGAAAAACTCGACATACCGAGAGAACTGAGGCGAAAACGCCGCGGCTGCCGGGCTGGAGTAAGGCGGAGGACAAAAAATATAAGGTACAGACCCTCCCTTCCATCTGTTGTCATGGGAAATGTACGGTCGATACTGGGAAAGTTAGATGAGCTAGCGGCTATCTCCCGTTATGATAGCACATACCGGGAGTGCTCTCTCCTTTTGTTTACTGAGACGTGGCTAACTGAACTAGCAGCAGATGCTAACATTGAGCTGGAGGGTTTTCATATGATACGAGCTGACCGAACACCAGACAGTGGCAAGGCTAGGGGCGGTGGAGTGATAATGTATGTTAACAACAACTGGTGCAGACCGGGACATATCACTGTTAAACAACGACACTGCAGCAAAGACATTGAGTTGCTAGCTGTTAGCATGAGGCCTACATATCTCCCGAGAGAACACTCACACGTGATCTGCATTGTTGTTTATGCAAATCCGACGGCGAACGCTGGGACAGCACGTGACGTCATCCATTCAGTAACCAGCAGGCTGCAGACAGAACACCCAGATGCTCTTCTCCTCATCTCAGGCGATTTCAACCATGTTTCACTGTCTCCCATTCTACCCACGTTCACCCAGTATGTCACATGCCACACTAGAGACAATAAAACACTGGATTTATTCTACGCAAACACTAAGGAGGCGTACACCTCATCACAACTCCCCCCACTCGGGAGATCGGATCACAACTTGGTTCATCTCCGGCCGGTGTACAAACCCCTAGTGCACAGACAACCTCCGGCCATGCACACTGTGGAGTTATGGTCTGAGGAGACAATGGACACCCTAAAGGGCTGTTTTGAAGCCACCGCCTGGAAGCAGCTCTGCGATCCACATGGTGAGGACATCGATGGCCTCATTCACACCTTCACGGGCTACCTCAGCTTCTGTGTGGACAAATCCGTTCCCACCAAGACCATACGGCGTCACTCAAACAACAAACCCTGGATCAACCCTGAGATAAAAACACTTCTGAGAGAGAAGAAGAGGATCTTCAGGTCAGGGAACAGGGAGATGCTGAAGTCCGTACAGAGGGAGCTGAGGAGAAAGATCAGAGAAGGCAAGGACAGCTTCAGGAAGAAGATGGAGGACAAGCTGCAACAGAGCGACATCAGCGGGGTCTGGAGAAACCTCAAAACCATCTCGGGGCTCCAGAATACCTCCCCCCAGGCCACAGGGGGCAGGGAGTGGGCGAACAACCTGAATCTGTTTTTCAATAGATTTGACCAACCGCCCTCCCCCCTGACTGCACAACAACCACTGCTGCCTCTAAAGAAATCAAGTCCTGCTGCCCACTCCCCACTCCACCAACACCCCCCCACTCCCAACACACAGCCCCCCATCCTGACCCTGACCAGGACCCAGGTGAGGACGGAGCTGAGGAAGATCAAGGCGAGGAAGGCGCCGGGACCGGACGGCATCAGCGCAAAGCTCCTCAAGTCCTGTGCAGACCAGCTGTGTGGGATTGTGACGTATATCTTCAACATGAGCCTGAAACTGGGGAGGGTACCACAGCTGTGGAAAACATCTTGTGTGGTACCTGTACCAAAAACTTCCCACCCCAAAGACCTGAACAGCTACAGACCGGTGGCCTTGACGTCCCACTTGATGAAGACCCTGGAGAGACTGCTCCTTGCTCACCTCCGCCCCCTGGTGGAACCAGCGATGGATCCACTCCAGTTCGCCTACCAGCATGGCATTGGGGTGGAGGATGCGGTGATCTTCCTCCTTCACCGTTCTCTGTCCCACCTGGAGAAGCCCGGGAATGTGGTGAGGATCATGTTCTTTGACTTCTCCAGTGCTTTCAACACCATCCAACCGATGATCCTGAAGGACAAGCTGCTGCGCGCAGGGGTGGACCAGCACCTGTCATCATGGATCCTGGACTACCTCACGAACCGGCCTCAGTTTGTGAGAACCCGGGACTGTGTGTCCGACACGATCATCAGTAGCACGGGGGCCCCCCAGGGAACGGTGCTGGCTCCCTTCCTGTTCACCCTTTATACTGCGGACTTCTCACACAACACAACACACTGCCATCTACAGAAGTTCTCTGATGACTCTGCGATCGTTGGCCTCATCTCCAATGGAGATGAAGCTGAGTACAGAGGGCTTATCCAGGACTTCGTGGACTGGTGCCATCGGAACTGCCTCCAGATCAACGCGAGGAAAACTCAGGAGCTGGTGGTGGACTGCCGCAGGCATGGGCAGCCCCTCACAGTACCAGTAAATATACAGGGAACAGACATCGAGATGGTGACATCCTATAAGTACCTGGGTATTCATCTGAACAATAAACTAGACTGGTCACACAATACTGATGCACTCTACAAGAAGGGACAGCGCAGGCTGTTCCTGCTGAGGAGACTCAGGTCTTTTGGTGTACAAGGGGCGCTGCTGAAGTCATTCTATGACACGGTGGTGGCATCAGCCATCACTTTTGGAGTGGTCTGCTGGGGCAGTGGCATTACTGCAGCCGATAGGAAGAGACTGAACAAACTGATTAAGAAAGCTAGCTCTGTCCTGGGGCAGCGCCTTGATCCGATGGAGGAGATAGGAGAGAGAAGGACGGTGGCTAAACTGTCATCTCTGCTGGAGTCCGAGTTCCACCCTATGCAGGACATACTGAATGCACTGAGGAGCTCATTTAGCAGCAGACTACATCATCCCAGGTGCACAACCGAGAGGTTTCGTAGGTCCTTCCTACCAACGGCTGTCAGACTGTACAACCTAAGCAGGGCTGCTCGCAGAGATAGCAAAAAGACGTAACAAACTAATAGTTTTTTGAATGCAAAAGATGCAATAGACTTACACAATGGTCCCCTCCGGCATACAACTAGGAACATACCGGTCGCTATGGAGGGTGAGAATATGTATGGGCACATAATCATACCATGTAGGATAACTAAGTAGACGGTTATGCTGTTTCATTCCATCTAGCAACAATGCTCTGCACTGTGTGTGTTTATATATTTATATATCTACATATTATTCCATCTAGCTACATTGCTCCGCACTGTGTGTGTTTATATACTTGCATATTTATTCCATCTAGCTACAATGCTCTGCACTGTGTGTTCATATATTCATATATTTATTCCATCCAGCTACAATGCTCTGCACTGTGTGTCTGTGTGTGTGTGTATATATATATATTTTATAGTAATACGTACATATGTATATTAGCTGCTCTTGCTTGCTTGTTTTTTTCTTGCCTTCTGATTGTTGCTCTGAGTGTTGCTATCCCTGTGCTGTTGCAATCCTGGAATTTCCCCGTTGTGGGACTAATAAAGGCTTATCTTATCTTATCTTATCTTATTTTGGTCCACTTATCTTTGCAGAATTATTGTTATTCAGCCCACACTGGAGGGTTATGGAGCATGGACTTCTTTTTTAAGGTCATGCCACAGCATCTTAATCAGATTCAGGTCAGGACTTTGACAGGGCCACCCCAAAGTCTTCATTTTGTTTTTCTTAAGTCATTCAGAGGTGGACTTGCTGGTGTGTTTTGGATCATTGTCCTGCTGCAGAACCCAAGTGCACTTCAGCTTGAGGTCACGAACAGCTGGCCAGACAGTCTCCTTCAGGATTTTTTAAGTAGACAGCAGAATTCATGTTTCCAATTACCACAGTAAGTCTTCCAGGTCCTGAAGCAGCAAAACAGCCCCAGACCAATACACTACCACCACCATATTTTACTGTTGGTGTAATGCTCCTTTTCTGAAATGCTGTGTTACTTTTACGCCAGATAATAATAATTAAAAAATGGGACACACACCTTACAGAAAGTTCAACTTTTGTCTTGTCAGCCCTCAGAGTATTTTCCCAAAAGACTTGGGGATCATCAAGATGTTCTCTGGCAAAACTGAGACAAGCCTTTATGTTCTTTTTACCCTTATGGACTGGGACAATGCCAAAATCACTGGACTGAAGAGCAACAAACACAAACACTGGATCAAGAAGGCCATAGAAATCAGGAAGTGGGGAAAGGAGAGCATGAATCGGGATGAGGGGGCATTTATGCTTTCCCACACCTGGGACTACATTCTCCAGAGACCATTGGATGGTGGAGGGTCGGGCCAGCCCAGAGAATCTGACAGTTCTGCTGGGCTGGCCCTGCCTGGGAAAAACAGCTGATAAATGACACTTTACAGCAGTCAGCTGACATTTCTGATGAAAACTGCAGTCGACAGTCGAAACATGTAAAGGTAAAAACATCCCCTTTTTATTCTTCTCTTAAATAAGAAAAAACAAACAAACTAATAGTTAAAAAGAAGACAAAATGAATCTAAATGGTGTATTTGCTTAATATGTTTTTTTTTCAGTCACTGCTATATTATAACAGTTCAGCTAGAGATAGACTTTGACAGTAAGTCATCCATGTGCTGTAAAAAAGTCGCATTGCCACCTCTAGTGGCCCGGCATAGTTATTACAATCCCTTGTCCCCAGTTTCATTGAAGCTAAAGGTGAGTTATATTTGTGTTTATTTCAAAAACAAAGCCTTATCTCTTAATTCTGGCAAATTAAAAGTCGAGAAAATATGAAGATACAATGAAACAAGAATTTTGTTCCACTTAATTTTGACCAGTCAAGCTAAAACAGAGAGGCGGACAGATGGACAGACACACACACACACACACACACACACACACACACACACACACACACACACACACACACACACACACACACACACACACACACATTAACAGATTACCGTATGTCTCTTTTTTCACCGAGGCCTAACAAGCTCCATGGAGTTTGCACAGGCCACACAGTTTACAGGGTTCTCAATTGGCCAAATAACATCACTCATGCATGTTTATAGTTACACAGAAAAAATGCATTATTGAAACAATGCATCCAAACCAACTGTTTAATTAGATAGCTGCCAATGAATGAGATGCATAACACTTAAAAAATAAAAGTTGTGGCATGAACACATCACTTTACAATTTGCTTAATAATACTGTTTTACTCATACCAAGCAAGTGTCCTCCACACAAAACCATTTGAAAATCATGAATAGCTATTACAGGGGAATCTCAGTAAATTAGAATGTCATCAAAAAATAATTTATTTCAGTTATTCAATTCAAAAAAATGAAATATATATTTTATATATTCAGTACACACAGACTGATATATTTGATGTGTTTACTTCTTTTAATTTTGATGGTTATGGCTTATGGAAACCCCAAATTCAGCTTCTCAAAAAATTAAAACATTGTGAAAAAGTTCAATATAGTAGATTCATGGTGTCACATTCTAATCAGCTTATTAACTTCAATCACCAGTGAAGGTTTCCTGGACCTTTAAATGGTCTCTATCTGGTTCAGTAGTCTACCTAATCATGGGGAAGACTGCTGACTTGACAGTTGTCAAGAAGACCATCCTTGACACCCTCCTAAAGTAGGGTAAACCACAAAAGGTCATTGCTAAAGAAGCTGGCTGTTCACAGGGTGCTGTATCCAAGCGTATTAATGGAAAGTTGAGTAGAAGGAAAAGGTGTTGCAGAAAAAGGTGCACAAGAAAAAGGGATAATCACAGCCTCTAGAGGATTGTGAAGCAAAGCCCATTCAAGAATTTGATGGAGATTAACAAGGAGTGGACTGTGGCTGGAGTCAGTTGTTCAAGAGCCACCACACACAGATGTATCAAGGACATGGGCTACAACTCTTGCTTTCCTTGTGTCAAGCAACTCCTGAAACAGAAACAGCATCAGAAGCATATTACCTGAGCTAAGAAGAAAACAGACTGGACTGTTGCTCAGGGGTCCAAAGTCCTCTTTTCAGAAGAGAGTAAATTTTGCATTTCATCTGGAAATCCAAGTTCCAGAGTCTGGAGGAAGAGTGGAGAGGTACAAAATCTGAGTTGCTTGAGGTCCAGCAAAGTCTCCTTAACTAAACCCCATAGAGAATCTATGTAGTATTGTCAAGAGGAAGATGAGACACCAGACTCAACAATGCAGACAAGCTGAAGGCCGCTATCAAAGCAACCTGGGCTTCCATAACACCTCAGCAGTACCACAGGCTGATCACCTCCCTGCCACACTGCATTGATGCAGTAATTCATGCAAAAGGAACCAAGTATTGAGTGTGTACATGGACATACAGTACTTTTCAGTTAGCCAACATTTCAATTAACCCCTTGCACTCTGGTCAATTTCCCTAAAAACGCCAAAAAATAACATACCCAAAGTAAATCAAAAGCTGTTCTTCAACCCTTTGCAGCATCTTCATGGGGTTGGTCTCATTTAAAAGAAAACACTTTGAATTTTTTGGCAAAACAGTCATAATCTCTCTAAGTGCTCCGGCCACTGAGTAACAGTCATCTAAACATACTGAACTTGAAGAAAATAAATTTCACCTGGGTGGTTTTTTGGATACAAATGCTTGCAAATAACACACAGCTGTCAGATCCGGGCTGGAAAATACAACAGAAATGTAGTACCAAGTGTTATCCAGCTGAGGTCAAAATTTTGTAACAATACCACAAAAAATGAATATATTACACAGCTTTCTTCACAGGTTGTTCCCAGGCGTTTTTGAACTGTGCCAAATTGTGCCAAATGGCACAGTTTGGAAAAACGTCTGTACCTTTAAAATGATTCAATATAGAAGCTTGATCTTGGGCTGTAATGAAAGGTGACACTCAGGGCTGTGTGTGTGTGCGTGGAGGGGGGTTGTTTATTCATTTATGAATGAATGAATGAACAAACAAGCCCCCACACACAAAGAAGCATGCCAGTAAAAAATGTGTGGCTTTTTTTACAAGAAAAAATAACCTACAGTGCACTAAAAATTATACTAAAATATCTGTAATGTAGAAGATAACTCCTACCCGCACCCCTCACTACAGAGGACGGACATCGCCCGGTGGTCACGGCGCGCCGCGGTCTACTACGCACAGTTGTAATTTACCGATCGGTCAAAAGTCATTTTGATTACAATTTTCAGGGATAAAGAATAATTTAGCCTATAACACTTACCTGTCCACAACAGCAGTGTCGCTAGCGAACTTCTCTTCTTCATTGTCAGACGAACATGACGCTGGTCTGCTTGTTACGGACTCGTGGCTCTGGTCACGCGACCCGGTCAAACCATAATTCCATTATTGCGGTTTTGTGCTTCCATGATTGCGGTTTTGGCGAACGATTTTTCAAAACAAATAAGAACAGTAGTAAGAAAAAAAGACTGGCGAACGCATGTGTGTCACCCAGCGGCTAAAACAAAACAGATTTTGCAAGGGAGGCATGCTTTCGAACTACTGTGCTTCAATTGGCTCGCTGTATTCGCAGCCGTTGGTAGGCGGGTCCTTCTTGCTAGGTTTTCAGTCATTGGTTCTTCAAGGTTTCAGAAACCCAATTCAAGGCTCTTATAAGTCGAATGAGAGGTCAATCACATCTAAACCAATCAAAGCACTCCTCTGGCTTTCTGTTCGTGGCTGTTTCTGTAGTGGAAGAATGGAAATGCAGCTTTTTTTTGTTCAGTGCCTCCTAGGACGCACAGTGTGTGTCCTAGGACGCCCTCGTGCGGCCTAGGATGCAGAGACGTGTCTGCCCGCAGTACACCGAAGTGCAAGAGGTTAAAATAATCACAATTTTAAAAATTAATTTTATGTAATATTACATTTTTTTGAGAAACTGAATTTAGGATTTTCATGAGCTATTAGCCACAACCATCAAAATGAAAAGAAACTACAGGGCACTCAGCGCACACCTCCACCAATACTCTGTCCCTCCCTCCCTTTGTCCTCCCTTTGTTCGTCCATATTGTCATCCATCTGCAGAGGGCAAGATAGGGCCTTGGCCCTATCTTGCACTGTGATCCATGTGATCCATGAGTGCATACCTTTGAGGTATGCACTCATGGATCACCTCCAACATCTAATGAGTTCATCTTTGGAACAAGAGCTACCTCTGGTGAAAATGTCATCCACATCTATGTAGGAGTTTTTGCGTGATTCTGCTAACAGACAGAGAAACGGCAGCCAAAACAATAATAATAATTAAAACTGCAAGCAGGTGTAAATGGACCTTCGCCCCCCGTGTGCTTGCGGAACCCGGTTCCCATCGTACCTTGCTGTCTCGGAATGTAAAAATGAGCTCAAACTGAGCAGGTCCCTGGGACTAGTTCGTTCAAATGTGTGGGGTGTGTTCTCGCCGAATTGGAGGTGGGGCGACTTTGAGGAAAGATGATGGCCTTCTTGTTGGTGGTGGGTATGGGCCACAATGATATTTTTTGCATGTCTTGAGGTGATGCACACCACACCAAAATTTTATGTCTCTATGGTAAAATTTACGGTTTCCACTCTCCATAGACCTTGTACGTTTGGCCCCGCCCACAACAATTTGGGGAGGGGGGGGCACATATCTTTTCCAGTTTATCGAAGTAGATGCATTTTGGGCTGGGACGTTTTCCATCCATTATATTCCATGTTTATATATCGTACCTTGCTGGCTCAGAATGTAAAAATGAGCTCAAACGGAGCAGGTTCCTGGGACTTCCCGGTCAATTATGTGTTGTCCACCCATATAGCACCATATACTTGATTTTTGATTTGATTTGATTTTGTGTACTTTATTGATCCCAGGAGGGGAAATTGAGGGCATCCACCTGGATGGATGAAGCAGCCACGGTGCGATGCTATCCCTTTACCATTCACACACACATTCACACCTAGAGCCACTTTAGAGTCTCCAATTAACCTAACCTGCATGTTTTTGGCCTGTGGGATGACAGTCACCTCAACCTATGTTCCAAATTTCATGACTCCAGGACCTTCCCACCACTCCCCATAAGCTCACGGATTGAATGTTGAGGAGGGCGTGTCCATGGTAACACGTGTGATGTCATGCTTAAGTATATGTGCAGTTATGATCATCGCTGTGGTCTGATGAATCTCAAGACATTCTGGCCAGCGGCGCATGATTAATAAATAAAACAGTTTTCATCAATTCTTTCAATAACCACTATGTGGCGCTATATCAGTTGTCAGGTATTTTGATGTAGACCTGTTTGGGGCAGGACTATTTTCCATCATGGAAAGTTTGTTGCACATTGGACAAGTTTTTTCCCAAGTTACAGCTGTTTGAAGTTGTTAGGGGAGGAGTCAAACTTCGCCATAGCGCCCAGGCCACATCTTTTAAGATTTTGACTTAATTTATACAATATTTAATTGCCAATGCATATAGATGCCGCCATGTAAAAATGAGTTCAATCGGAGCAGGTCCCTAGGACTAGTTTGTTCAAATGCGAGGTGTGACTTTTTTCCAAATTGGAGGTCGGGCGAGTTTGAGGCAAGATGGCGGCCTTCCTGTTGGTGGTGGGTATGGGCCACAATAATGTTTTTTGCATATCTTGAGGTGATGCACACCTCACCCATTTTTTATGTCTCTACGGCAAAGTTTACGGTCTCCAGTCTCCATTAACCTTTTATGTTTGGTCCCACCCACAAAAATGAGGGGTAATGGGGCACATATGTTTTCCAGTTTATCAAATTTTTCGCCAGGTCTGAGGGGTTTATCAAAAAAAATTGTGTATTGGTTAACTTTCAGAGGGTGAAATTTACTTTTGTTTAGGCGGAAGAATTTCTTCGAGCTGAGCAATTACAATAGGTATTTTCCATCAGGGAAACTTTGGTGCACACCGGACAAGTTTTGCCTGAGTTACAGCTGCTTGATTTTGTAAAGAGAGGAGTCAAACTTCACCATGGCGGCAGGGCAACACTTCCCTGTCAGTTATGTGTTGTCCACCCATATAGCACTATATATGACAGTCACCTCAACCTATGTTCCAAACTTCAAGACTCCAGGACCTTCTGACCCCTCCCCATAAGCTCACGGATTGAATGGGGAGGAGGGCATGTCCATGGTAACATGTCTGACATAATGCTAAAGTATATGTGGAGTTTTGATCATCCCTGTGGTCTGATGAATCTCAGAAAATTTCATGTCACTAGGGCTAGCGGTGCGTGAGTAATAAATAAAACAGTTTTCAGCAATTATTTCAATAACCACTACGTGGCACTATATCAGTTGTGAGGTATTTTGATGTAGACCCATTTGGGGCGGGACTATTTTCCATCATGGAAAGTTTGGTGCACATTGGACAAGTTTTTTTCCCAAGTTACAGCTATTTGAAGTTGATAGGGGAGGAGTCAAACTTCGCCATGGCTCCCAGGCCACACCTTTTAAGATTTTGACTTAATTTAAACAATATTTAATGGCCAATGCCTATAGATGTCGCCATGTAAAAATGAGCTCAATCGGAGCAGGTCCCTAGAACTAGTTTGTTCAAATGCGAGGCAGGAATTTTTTCCAAATTGGAGGTCAGGCGAGTTTGAGGCAAGATGGCCGCCTTCCTGTTGGTGGTGGGTATGGGCCACAATTATGTTTTTTGCATGTCTTGAGGTGATGCACACCTCACCCAATTTTTATGTCTCTACGGCAAAGTTTACAGTCTCCAGTCTCCATAGACCTTTTACTTTTGGCCCCACCCACAAAAATGAGGGGTGGTGGGGCACATATGTTTTCCAGTTTATCAAATTTTTCTCCGGGTCTGAGGGGTTTACCAAAAAAAATTGCATTTTAGTTAACATTCAGAGGATGAAATTTACTTTTGTTTAGGCGGAAGAATTTCTTCGAGCTGAGCAATTACAATAGGGCTTTCGCCCACTGACATTGTCAGTGGCTCAGGCCCTAACAAGACTGTCTTAATTATATTGACAGTACGTTGGGGCTGGGCAATTCCACCTTAAATCAGAATCATGTTTTATTGAATCTTGCAGGTCAGTTATCTTTTTTTTTTTTCTCCACTCTTCTTCCTTACAGTTTTCTGACATGTTTCACATATTACACAACAGTGCAGTATCATATCACTGCAGTGCATAGTAAAGAAGCAAAATAGAACAGGCCTATTGTGATTTCACAAACAAAAAAATTAAACATTGTCCAGTGCTGAAGTTTACTGTGTTTACATATTGTGTGGGTCATGTGACTCAGAACGATATCCTTGTCTGTCGGCCGAAGTTATGTCCACAAACACTCCAAACCTTGTCTTCAACCACACTTTGCCTGCTTTTTCTTGGTGTCTTCAGATGAAAAAATGTTAATTATCACATGTGGATGGAGACCAAATTCCTTTTCATTCCAAGCCGTTTTACTTTTTCTGCAGTGTTTGGTGGTGAAAGTGCACTGCTTCTGGGTTGTGGAGGTGCTTGACCAAGCTCGTAACTCTGTGGACACGTCTTAGAGGGGCAGTATATGAAAAGCACAACATTAATATATAAAATGATTCCTGGATCCAGATCATGATCCGGATCACTACCAAAATCTAATCAACTGTTCCCCGTCCCATTACACATCTTTCTTGAAAATTTCACAAAAATCCATTCATAACTTTTCAAGTAATGTTGCTAACAGACAGACAGGCAAACAAACCAAGAAACAAACCAACCAACAAATGCCAGCAATATTTACCTCCTCCCTTGGAGCAGATAATAAACACTTGATGTATATCACTCTGTGTAATGAATCTATATAATATATGAGTTTTATTTATTGATTGATTCATTCATTCATTTGTTATGGAAATAAAAAAAAAGACATTTGACAAACCAGATGCATTGCTTAAGTGTTTTAGCACAAGTGCTAATTTTCAACACTTGTCCAAAAGAGGCTTTTAAGAAAAGTGTTAATCAGTTTTGAACTGAATTACAGAAATAAATCAACTTTTCAATAACATTGTAACTATTGAGATGCACCTGTGCGTCAAACAGGCTTAGAATTTATATTTAAACATTTTCTCACATTTCGTCTTTTACTTTGAAACCATCAGAGAGGAAGTTTCTCCTACTCAAGGTAACCTCCCTAATTATCCCAATAAGTGAAAGTATAAACAAATAGCATCATATATTTTTTTTTCACCATAAACAGATCCAGATGCAGACGCAGACGCAGAGCGGAGACAAGAGGTAAGGCATGTTAAAGTGTTTATTATTACAGTGATTAGTGATTGGTGCTGGCAACCATGTGGAGACAGATAGGGAGCTGGTAAGTATGGTGGACTAATAAGCATGAACTTGAGGTAGGAAATAACTGCTTATTTTTGCAGGTGGTGGAAGGAGTGGTGAGCAGAGACTGAGGTAGGCGGCATTATTTTTTCCCCTTTCTCTCACAGGAGAAGGTGAAGATTTGAGGACAGCGGCAAATAGGTGTGGTGGGGGCTGAGGTAGGAGAGATTGCCCTGCCCCCAGCGACTTTAAGGTGAGTGTGATTGTTGAATATTGCTCAAGATGGTTCCAGTTCTGAAGTAAGAGGAGCACTGAATTGTGTTCTGGAGAAGGTAGTAGAGAGAAGGGATTGAAAAGGTTAAAGGGTACCTGTAGTGAATTTTCATCAAACGCTGTTTCAAAGGATCAAATATGATACTAGTGGTTCTGTCCAGTAATTTTGGTCATGACTGCCTGTCAAATACGTGCGAGTTTCAAGTCACTGTTCTCTCAGTCAGTCATGGTCAGCGACATCTTGCCTCCTCCATGGTCAGTTTCAGCATGGTAGTGATGCACAGTTGTTGTTTTGTGCAACTGACTGGGCTGCAGTATAGCAGTCAACAAAGTTTCAACATCAGAATTTTTTACAACCATGTACAAGCAAATCTACCCACATATAATTTAATGAAATACAATTCTAGTATATCAAGATTTATTCAACGTGTTCTGACGTTACTTGACTGAGAACTTGCCTGTTCGTCAGGTTCCCTTCAGCTGCTGGTCCCCGGAGGTAACTGCGGATCATGTCATCAGTGGCCACTGTTACATGGGCAAAATTTCTTCAATCTGATTACAATTCAGATCAGAATTGTACTGTTTACATGGATCCTGAAAAAGCTGATCTGATTAGGATGTGCGTTTCCATGTGTCACATGGAAATGCATGTGGAATAAATCATTTTGACATGCGCACGTCGACATTTCGACATTCTGAAAATAGTAGAAGAAGAAGCAACTTCCGGTGTTAGCAAGCCCCTCTTCGTGTTAAAATTGACCTGTGTTGTGTTATTCAGACTGTACTTTTACTTCTGCTGGTCTCCGTAATGAAGCTACAAGTATATACTTCTGCATATGACGAACAGAGGGAGACAGCAGGATGATACAGACCAGTTTTGTTTTACTCCCATTATGTTTTCCTCTAGCTGCTGCTAAGGTGGAAATACGTCACGTTGACGTCCGGCTGGTGTACAGACATGCGCAGTAAACATATTTTCTGCCCTATGTTCGGAATAAGTGTTTTTATGCGCACCATTCCGATTAACAATCGGCATAACCCACCCCTCTCAATCGGAATGAAATTTTGATCCAAATGAGCGTGATCGGGTTAGAATATTCAGATTGCTGTTTTTATATGAAGCATTTTTATTCTGATCAGTCTTTTTAATCCGGTTACTTGTGTCCATGTAAACATAGCCAATGAAAGCCATTTCCAAGGATGGTTTGTGCAGTATATATTTGTGCAGATTTTGTGTCGTTTTCAGCTTGGATCTAAACCCACTGAGCGTTTGTTGAATGTGTTTACTTGTCCGTGATAAACACATTACTCATCTGTGGTAAAGCCGGAAACCACAGTTGTATGTCACGTCCAGCTGGCAATGGCTGCTCCCCATTGGTTTTGACCAAGCAGCTTTCATGGGATAAAATTACTCAGTATACTGACTCTAGGGGGTTATTTTTACTGAATAAACAAATTTTTGGTTTATAAGTAATACCTAAAGCAGGATTAATGTTGTTATAATGACCAGTACAGGTTTCTTTTAATCTGCTTACTTGCATCCAAGTTGGGAGAAGGTAAGTGTAAAGGCGTGAAGGTGAGCAGAAGGGCATGCTCAGGTGGAAACCAGAGTCCAGCTGGTGCAACAAGGTAGGTAGTCCAACAGTCCCATAGTGAGAGTGAGTAAACAGCTCCTTTTTAAAGGGCGGTGGCTGATGAGGCACATGTTAGTGATTAGCTGCAGTGGTTCAGGTGTGTAATCAGCGGTCAGAGTGAAACCTCTGGAATATCACAGATAGAATAGTTCTCCAATCCCTATTTTTGAGCTAAATGGTGAGTAAGATGCTTTTATTCACTTCACATACATATCATAGTGAGCTGAGATTGCTGTGCAACAATCTGGTGGAGTGTGTTTTCCACTGCTGACTCTGACATATGCTGTCATGTTCGGGGTCGTTACCCTGAGCATGACTCGTGGCTGTTGGGTTTAATTAGGGCCTGAGCCACTGACAACATCAGTCGGCGAAAGCCCTATTGTATCTGCTCCGTTTCTTTCTTTATTATTTTTCCGCCTAAATGATGGCATTTTTCACCCTCTGAACGTTAATCAAAACGCAATTTTTTTTGGCAAACCCCTCACACCCGGCAAAAAATTCGATAAACTGGAAAACATACGTATGTCCCCCCCCCCCACCCCTCATTTTTGTGGGTGGAGCCAAACGTACAAGGTCTATGGAGACTGGAGACCATAAACTTTGCCGTAGAGACATAAAATTTGGGTGAGGTGTGCATCACCTCAAGATATGCAAAAAAATCATTGTGGCCCATACCCACAGCCAACAGGAAAGCCGCCATCTTGCCTCAAAGTCACCCCACCTCCAATTTGGAAAAAAGTCACACCTCGCATTTGAACGCACTAGTCCTAGGGACCTGCTCCGATTGAGCTCATTTTTACATGGCGGCATCTATAGGCATTGGCCATTAAAAATTGTATAAATTAAGTCAAAATCTCAAAAGGCGTGGCCAGGGCGCCATGGCGAAATTTGACTCCTCCCCTTACAACTTCAACCACCTGTAACTCGGGCAAAACCTGTCCGATGTGCACCAAACTTTCCATTATGGAAAATAGTCCCACCCCGAACACAACTACATCAATATCCCTGACAAAAGTTATAGCGCCACATAGTGGTTAACGAAAGAATTGCTGAAAACTGTTTTATTTATTACTCACGCGTGGCTGGCCAGAATGGGGTGAAATTTTCTGAGATTCATCAGAACATAGCGATGATCATAACTGAATATCAACGTTAGCATGACATAAAATGTGTTACCATGGACATGCCCTCCTTGCCATTCAATCCATGAGCTTATGGGGAGGGGTGGGAAGGTCTTGGAGTTATAAATTTTTGAACATATGTTGAGGTCACTGTCATATATAGTCCAATATGGGTTGACAACACATAACTTACAGGGAAGTGTTGTCATGGCAATATGGTGACGGTTGACTACTCGCCATGAAATTTCAGAAAGTTGTATCTTGGACAAACTTTGTCTAATCTTCACCAATTTTTCGACAATGGATAATAGTCCCACCCTGAACACTCCTATATAAAATGCTTCAATGGCTTTCTCGCCAAACAAAACATGACAGTTACAGCTCAGACAATTCTCGCCTGATTTGGAAAAATCTTTGAACAAATCATACTGATCCCACTCTGAACATGTATCAATATTCACAAAACTGTCACACCCACACCTACTGCTGACATGAGGTACTGCACAAAACTGTTTCAAATTTTGCACAAAGACCAGTAGTCACAATGACATGACCTTTTCAGTGGTTTCTCATAGTGCATTGGACTACCCTCGGTGGAACTCACTTTTGTCCTGCGATAAGCACAGTTGCCATGGAAATGCACTCCTTGCTTTTCAATAACAGACATTTGTACATGGAGCAAACTTGGTACAATTTGCACCAAATTTTCTACGATCGATATTAGTCCGGCACCAAACATGTCTACATAAAAATAACAAACAAAAGTTTTAGTGCCCCTATTATTAAAAGGAACAATTGCTGAAAACATTTTTCTTTATTTTTCTCTCACCAGCTTAAAAAAATACATGAAGGAATGACTAGGGCTCATTGACAGTACATGTACACAGTACAGAACTGTTTCCATGGCGACCAGCGTGCTTCAGTGGCTTTCTCGCCATACAAAACATGGCAGTTACAGCTCAGACAATTCTCTCCTAATTTGGAAAAAACTTTGCACAAATAATACTGATCCCAATCTGGGACATGTCTGTATATCAATATTCACAAAACTGTCACACCCACACCTACTGCTGACATGAGGTACTGCACAAAATTGTATCACATTTTGAACAAAAACCAGTAGTCACAATGAAATGACATTTTCAGTGGTTTCTCAGAGTGAATTGGACTACCCTCAGTGGAAGTCACTTTTGTACTGCGATAAAAACAGTTGCCATGAAAACCCACTCCTTGCCATTCAATATGTTTTATACTTTGGAGGGTTGGGAAAGTCCAAGAGTCACCAAATGTGGAACGTAAGTCAAGATGACTCTATTCTGTAGTTCTGTGGTGTCTGCAACATGTACCTAAAATTTAAGTGTTACTATGGCCACATGTCCAAGTTTACCTGATTGCAATATGTTGGATAGTTGTAATTTGGACAAACTGTGTCGGACTGTCACTGGAATTGCTATGATGGAGATTAATCCCACTCCGCACATTTGGCCCCACCCACAAAAATGAGGGGTGGGGTTACACATATCTTATCCACTTGATCAATTTTTTTGCCGGAATTGCTATGATGGAGATTTGTCCCACTCCGCGCGCTCCTACATAAAAATATTTGACAAAAGGGATAGAGCCCCTTACTGCTCACAGGAAGATCTGCGCCAAATGGTTTACTTTATTATTCATGCAGCCCATGCAGTGATGATGGCACATTTTCCAAGCCAGCAAGGGACGACGGGTGCTGGGTTCCGCGGGCGCGCGGGGGGCGAAGGGCCGCTTACACCTGCTTGCAGGTTTAATTATTGCTTATTAATTTCAGCTAGCAGATTGAGTCTCACTCCCCACCAGTCCCACAGCCATGTCTCCTCCTCACCAGGCATCCACCAGCTGTATGGTTCACCACATACACACTCACACACTCATGCACGCACACACACTCATGCACGCACGCACACAAACACACAAACACACAAACACACACATAGTCCTATCAGTCACGCACCTGTTGCCACACAGCTGGCCTACTTGCTGTCATTAGGGCTTTGTACAAATAGCAGGGCAGTACGACCAGCCATCGTGGCAGCTTAGCAGTGTCAACTTTGGATATCCAGGCTCGCATCGGTTGGTTTTCCCCTGGACTAAAATTGTGTTTTTCCCGCAGAGCCTTTCCGCTCCAACACCTTTGTAAGTCCTCTTTTGTGCCTTTTTCTCCGTTCCTGCTTAACTGGAGTGCGTTAGGCATTCCCTTTGACCAATCAAACTTGTAGCCGGGTGCCTTTCCCTTTTGCTGTGAATGTTTTTGGACTTTCTACACATTCACCCATTGTAAATAAACATGCTACTTACTCTGCATTTTGGGCTCGCTGCTATTTCCTATGTTGGCTGCGAAGTTACGCAGTGAACATGATGTATGCTATAAGTCCCTTTGTACTCTAAAGTGAGCTTCGCCAACCAGTGAGCATTACACCAGGAGTGTTTTTGAAGCACATTTGGTGTGTGCAAAGGATGAGGTAGTGCACTTCAGGTTGCATAAGTTCTGGAGGATTGCTGCAGGCCAGACATTTGGGCCTCATGGGCTGCATTTTTTTCTATGGGCCACCATTTGAGTATCCATCATCTTTTACACCAATGGTACCCCAACCTTCTTTGCATCATGGACTGATAATAGATTAAAAAAAAAAAATCAAGGCCCCAGGGGTGTATACATTTAAGGCAATACATCAGCAACCAAACAAAGTGTGTGATTTAAAAACAAAACAAAACAAAAAAAAACCTCTCCTGCACGTTATCCCACACTGTCCATTTCCCGTCTCAAGGGAGTGGGGTACCTTCCATATTGGGCCCGTGCAGATGTGGCCGTTGGTGGACATCGCCCCGCGTCTCCATGGTGGAGGCCGGTCACTCCAGTGGGGAATGGTTGGGGGCAAGGCTTTGGCTGGGATGCCACTGCTATGGGCACCCAGGCCTGGAGCAACCCTGAGACCGTGAGCCTCTGGTGCCACGCATGAGCATCACGCTCAATAATTCAATTACTGATGAGACAGTTGTGTGTTAAGATGAACAAACAGACACGAAAGGCAGCCTGGTACCGTGTGGTACACGAACTGGCTCTGGTGGTTGGGGAACACTGCTTTACACCATATTGTGCAATACTGTGGTTAACACTGTTTGCTCACAATGACAGAGTCTTGGTGTGAACCCAACCAGGACCACTCTGTGTTGTGATGGGATGTTAATGCACATGCACCATAAAGCCAAGAGAAATGCTTTCTTCTTGAACTCTGTATATTTTGTTGAGTACTTTGAATGAAGAGTAAAATTTTCTCTTTCTTCGTAACTAGAGAGAAAATAGTAGTAGAATAGAATAGATGACTCTCTCACTGTTATTGTGAAGTTGCAGTTACTCCAAAACATGGCTTTCCACAATCTAACCTGCAAACAATAGTAAGTGCAACAAAATTTAAAGAGAATTGACAGTCAGACACAAGATTAAGTTTCCTGGCTGGTAAACTCATCTCTTCTTATATAGGAATAGAACATCTTACTGTAGCTGGTGTAGTTCTTTTTTACAGTATTACGACGGTAGGTGGTGTGACAAGGTATTAACATGAAACTACCTTTTCTTCCACCGACCTACAACAACCTGTCCCCAAACTCATACACTTACTGCTACAGTGTGTCCACTTTTATGATCATCATCATCATAGCAGTCTGTCGTGGGCGACAATGACTGTTTCATTTAGGTCTGATCAGATTCCTCCACACAGCTCTGTCCTTAGCCTTCCACTGCCACGAACTCCTGTCTATGTCCAAATTCTTCAAGTTTCTTTTTACAGTGTCTTTAAATCTGAGCCTTGGTCTACCCTGATTGTGTTTGCCCTCGCATAACTGTGAGTAGAGTAATTGCCGGGGGAGACGCTGGTGGTCCATCCTCTCAACATGCCTGAGCCATCTCAGGTTCATCTGTATTAGCATGTCCTCCATTGATGGTAGACTAGCTCGTTTCAACACTTCTATGTTGGTTATCTTGTCTTTCCATGAGATGTTCATTATGGCTCGAAGGTGTCTCATCATGTACACAAGGAGTTTCTTCACCTGCACTCTGTAGACAGTCTGTTTCAGCACCGTACAATAGAGTAGCCAGTACTGTCGCTCTGTACACTTTGCATTTCACACAGATAGACACATGTCGACTGTTCCACAGTCTCTCCCTCAAGTATCCAAACACAGCACTCGCTCTTCCCATTCTGAGAAATAGTTCATCCTCCAGCCTAGCATGAAAGTCTTGCACTTGACAAGTGGCTCTGTACCAATGCTGATCTCTTCTGGTAGTGATGTTGATAATTGGAACTTTGATGGTTGATAAAGGCACTCTGTCTTCTTGATGCTGATTTGGAGGCTGAATTGGCAAGCTGCTCCTGCAAATTTCTCCACTAAAGATTGCATATTCTTCCACACTGTGTGCAACTTTTTTTTTTTTTTTTTTTGAATGCAAAAGATGCAATAGACTTACACAATGGTCCTCTCCGGCATACAACTAGGAACATACCGGTCGCTATGGAGGGTGAGAATATGTATGGGCACATAATCATACCATGTAGGATAACTAAATAGACGGTTATGCTGTTTCATCCCACCTAGCAACAATGCTCTGCACTGTGTGTGTTTATATATTTACATATTTATTCCATCTAGCTACAATGCTCTGCACTGGGTGTGTTTATATTTATAAGATAAGATAAGATAAGATAAGCCTTTATTAGTCCCACAACGGGGAAATTCCAGGATTGCAACAGCACAGGGATAGCAACACTCAGAGCAACAATCAGAAGGCAAGAAAAAAACAAGCAAGCAAGAGCAGCTAATATACATACTGTATGTACGTATTACTATAAAATATATATATATACACACACACACAGACACACAGTGCAGAGCATTGTAGCTGGATGGAATAAATATATGAATATATGAACACACAGTGCAGAGCATTGTAGCTAGATGGAATAAATATGTAAATATATAAACACCCACAGTACGGAGCATTGCAGCTAGGTGGAATAAATATACAAGTATATAAACACACACAGTGCGGAGCAATGTAGCTAGATGGAATAATATGTAGATATATAAATATATAAACACACCCAGTGCTGAGCATTGTAGCTAGATGGAATAAATATGTAAATATATAAACACACACAGTGCAGAGCATTGTTGCTAGATGGAATGAAACAGCATAACCGTCTACTTAGTTATCCTACATGGTATGACTATGTGCCCATACATATTCTCACCCTCCATAGCGACCGGTATGTTCCTAGTTGTATGCCGGAGGGGACCATTGTGTAAGTCTATTGCATCTTTTGCATTCAAAAAACTATTAGTTTGTTATGTCTTTTTGCTATCTCTGCGAGCAGCCCTGCTTAGGTTGTACAGTCTGACAGCCGTTGGTAGGAAGGACCTACGAAACCTCTCGGTTGTGCACCTGGGATGATGTAGTCTGCTGCTAAATGAGCTCCTCAGTGCATTCAGTATGTCCTGCATAGGGTGGAACTCGGACTCCAGCAGAGATGACAGTTTAGCCACCGTCCTTCTCTCTCCTATCTCCTCCATCGGATCAAGGCGCTGCCCCAGGACAGAGCTAGCTTTCTTAATCAGTTTGTTCAGTCTCTTCCTATCGGCTGCAGTAATGCCACTGCCCCAGCAGACCACTCCAAAAGTGATGGCTGATGCCACCACCGTGTCATAGAATGACTTCAGCAGCGCCCCTTGTACACCAAAAGACCTGAGTCTCCTCAGCAGGAACAGCCTGCGCTGTCCCTTCTTGTAGAGTGCATCAGTATTGTGTGACCAGTCTAGTTTATTGTTCAGATGAATACCCAGGTACTTATAGGATGTCACCATCTCGATGTCTGTTCCCTGTATATTTACTGGTACTGTGAGGGGCTGCCCATGCCTGCGGCAGTCCACCACCAGCTCCTTAGTTTTCCTCGCGTTGATCTGGAGGCAGTTCCGATGGCACCAGTCCACGAAGTCCTGGATAAGCCCTCTGTACTCAGCTTCATCTCCATTGGAGATGAGGCCAACGATCGCAGAGTCATCAGAGAACTTCTGTAGATGGCAGTGTGTTGTGTTGTGTGAGAAGTCCGCAGTATAAAGAGTGAACAGGAAGGGAGCCAGCACCGTTCCCTGGGGGGCCCCCGTGCTACTGATGATCGTGTCGGACACACAGTCCCGGGTTCTCACAAACTGAGGCCGGTTCGTGAGGTAGTCCAGGATCCATGATGACAGGTGCTGGTCCACCCCTGCGCGCAGCAGCTTGTCCTTCAGGATCATCGGTTGGATGGTGTTGAAAGCACTGGAGAAGTCAAAGAACATGATCCTTACCATATTCCCGGGCTTCTCCAGGTGGGACAGAGAACGGTGAAGGAGGAAGATCACCGCATCCTCCACCCCAATGCCATGCTGGTAGGCGAACTGGAGTGGATCCATCACTGGTTCCACCAGGGGGCGGAGGTGAGCAAGGAGCAGTCTCTCCAGGGTCTTCATCAAGTGGGACGTCAAGGCCACCGGTCTGTAGCTGTTCAGGTCTTTGGGGTGGGAAATTTTTGGTACAGGTACCACACAAGATGTTTTCCACAGCTGTGGTACCCTCCCCAGTTTCAGGCTCATGTTGAAGATATACGTCACAATCCCACACAGCTGGTCTGCACAGGACTTGAGGAGCTTATATATCTATATATTTATTCCATCTAGCTACAATGCTCCGCACTGTGTTTTTATATATCTACATATTATTCCATCTAGCTACATTGCTCCGCACTGTGTGTGTTTATATACTTGCATATTTATTCCACCTAGCTGCAATGCTCCATACTGTGGGTGTTTATATATTTACATATTTATTCCATCTAGCTACAATGCTCTGCACTGTGTGTTCATATATTCATATATTTATTCCATCCAGCTACAATGCTCTGCACTGTGTGTCTGTGTGTGTGTGTGTGTGTATATATATATTTTATAGTAATATGTACATATGTATATTAGCTGCTCTTGCTTGCTTGTTTTTTCTTGCCTTCTGATTGTTGCTCTGAGTGTTGCTATCCCTGTGCTGTTGCAATCCTGGAATTTCCCCGTTGTGGGACTAATAAAGGCTTATCTTATCTTATCTTATCTTAACTAGAGCACTGTTGTCGACAAAGAGCATTTCTCTTACTACCTTTATCGATGTCTTACGCTTGGCTTTAAACTGTGCCACATTGAACAAGTCTGCTTCTTTCCTTGTTTGAATGTATACTCCTTCTGAAGCGTCTTTGTAGGCTACCTCAAGCATGGCTGACAGTTAAAGGGAGAAGAGTGTAGGCGCCAGCACACACCCTTGTTTCACCCCATTGCTTAATGAAAAATCTTTAGACACTGAGCCACTCATTGCCATTTTTGCTTGCATACCTGTATGGAGTGCCTCGATCAGGCTGACAAACTTCTCTGTACAGGAATATTTCTTGAGTACCTGCCAAAGTCCTTGTCGCGAAACAGTGTCGAAGGCTTTACTGAAGTCTCTGAAGACTACATAAAGCGGCATGTTCTGTTCGATACACTTTTCTTGAACCTGTTTCAAGCAGAAAATCATGTCCATTGTGCTTCTTCCACTTCTAAAGTCACACTGGGTTTCCAGTAGTACATTCTGCGAGATGTGTTCATTGAGTCTGTTCAGTAGTACACGTGAGAGAATCTTACCAACAGTGGCTAACAGTGATATACCTCAATAATTTCCACAATCTTTCCTGTCACCTTTCTTGAACAAAGGCACAATACTTGCATCCTTCCAGTCTTGAGGTATTTTCTGGGCATCCCATATCTCTTGGATGAGCTTGTGCAGGCAGTTGGACAGCTGAACACCACCAAATTTCCACACTTCTGCTGGAATTCCATCCCTTCCTGGAGCTTTACCATCCTGTGTTGTCCTGATAGCTGCCATTAGTTCATCAAAATTTGGTGGTTCATCCAGACTTGATACAGCTGGTCGCTGCACTAGAGCTTCTTTAGCCTCTTCAGGGAGATCTCCAGGGTTGTTTAGTAGCTCGTCAAAGTGGTCCACAAATCTGTCCAGGATCTTGTCTTTCTCCTGCAAAACTGTTTCACCATCCATAGACTTTAATTGGATCAATCCTCTTGGTTTAGGGCCATAGATTTCTCTCAAACCTGTGAAGAATGTATTCATGTCCTTTCTGTCTGCTGCAGTTTGAAGTTTCTCCGCTTTTTTATCCCACCAGTTAGACTTTATCTCTCTGGTGTACTTCTGTAGCTCATACTGAGCCTTTGAGTATTTCTTCTTCTTTGACGTTCACTACTCTGAACATAGTGCAAGTAGAAGTTCTCCATTAGCATTGCACTTGCCTACTCCATGACTGCCTAGCACTCCTTTCCATTTCTCGGTGTCCGAAACAACTTTGGCATTAAAATCTCCAACAAGTATCAGCCTGTCATCAGTCGGTACACGCCTGATAGTCTCACATAAATCACTGTTGAACTCTTCCTTCACCTCCTCTGTGTTGGTCATTGTTGGGGTATATACACTGATGAGTGTGGCATACATCTTCCGTTGTAGTGGGAGTCTCATAGTCATTATCCTGTCGTTGATTGGCACCCGTTCCTCATCAAGCATTGCTGCTATCTCCTTTCTAACTGCAAAGCCCACTCCTGCTTCTCTCCTTTCTTGAGTTGATCTCCCACTCCAAAAGAAGATGTACCCATGGTCTTCCAAGCTGTCATATCCAGGCAATCTTGTTTCACTAAGTGCAGCTATGTCTACATTGTATCTGTTCATTTCCAGGGCCACAAGCGTGGTCTGTCTTTCTGGGCACTGTGATGTTGTTCTGTCCATCAGAGTGCATACATGCCATTCTGCTACACACAAGGTTGCTGTTTTCCTCTTCTTTTGTCTCTCTGCTCCTAGCTTACTTTTCGCTGCCTGTCAGAGTGTGAACAGATCAGCGTGGGCCTTGTAAGCCCGGGCAGCGTCCGAGCCGGTATGAGTTGCTTTCTGATTGACCATTTCATGAAACTGCTTGCAAAGTACTTGAGTACTGCTAGCTTTTGCTGGACTAGCAGCACATTCTTGGCAGGTAAAGATAATATCAGTGGCAAGGACAAGCCAAGACAAACTGACTCCAGTATCTGTTGCAGTGACTGACCAGATGATAGGTTTGTTTATCTCTACTTTTGTGTAGTGCATGTCACAATGCACCGACTGGCACAGTTCACCACAGACCTTGTGAAAGATGTGTTTATGTGCCAGGATGTCCAGTCTCACTCTGTGTAACTGGGAGTGGTCCACCACAGACCTGTGACAGATATTGTTTTTAGTTCTGCCAGGATGCCCAGTTTTACCCTCCACGCCCTCGGAAGGGCAGGGATGCCGGTTGAGTTGCCGATGGCCTGACCCATGAGACAGGTAGTACCGGTTTTCATGGTTATCCAGTAGCAAGCAAGCAAGCCAATGCCTGACCTGACACAAAAAAAAAAAAAAAAAAAAAAAAAAAAGATGTAAGTCTCAGTTAAAAGCTGCCAATTTCTGACCAAAAAAGTGCAATTTTATGGGTAAAAAGCTGCAACTTTAGCAAAAAGACAAACAAAGGTGTAAATTTCCAACTGTTTACAACCTAAAAATGCTGCATATGTAAGATTTGAGTAAAATGCTGCAAGTTTAAGCTTTTTTTTGTTGTTTTTTTTTGTTTGTTTTTTAAACTGCAAATTCAAGAGTAAGAAAAGTTCTAAATTCATGAGGAAAAAGCTGCAAAATTATGAACAGTAAAACGTTTTATATTTTCAAGTAAGAAGCTGCACATTTCTGAGTAAAATAGCTCTAACTCTGCAGGAAAATTGTGCAAATTTATGAGAAAAATCCTCACATTTACAAAAGAATGTTTCTAATTTACATGAAAAAGGATGTGATAAATTGGCGTGTGTTGGCCATTTTTTTTAAGACAGCCGTGAGGAGGAACTAAGCGGTTGTGTTCGGAGGTGTTAAATTCTGCAAATCTGCATTAATCAGCCAGTTTAGAAAGCTTGGGATCAGTCCGCCAAAGTCTCCGCCTTTGACTGCCACCTAATCCACATAGCACCGGACCCCCATGATCCCTCCTGCAGGTGGTGAGCCCACTAGAGGGTGGACCCATGTAACTCCTTCGGGATGAGCCCGGCCGGGTCCTATGGGTGGAAACCCGGCCACCAGATGGTAGCCTTCGAGTCCCTCCCCCAGGCCTGGCTCCAGGGTGGGGCCCCAGTAACCCCATACCGGGCGGGGTACACTGAATCCTTGATATAGAATTTATCATGGGAGTCTGTTGGATTGTTCTTAGTCTGGCCCTTCACCCAGGACCTGTCTTGGGTTGTCTTGGGTGACCCTATCAGAGGCAAATTGCCCTGGACAACACAGCTCCTGGGATCACTGGGGCACGCAAACCCCCGCACCACGATAAGGTGACGATCCATGAGGGGGGGACGGTTTGCCACTGAGTGTGAAGTGGCTGGGATGAGAATCAGCACCTCCAAGTCCGAGTCCATGGTCCTCAGCCGGAAAAAGGTGGATTGTCCTCTCTGGGTTGGGGACTGGCTTCTGCCCCAAGTGGAAGAGTTTAAGTATCCTGGGGTCTTGTTCACGAGTGAGGGGAAAATGGAGCGAGAGATTGACAGATGGATTGGAGCAGCATCTGCAGTGATGCGGACGTTGTACCGGTCTGTTGTGGTGAAGAGGGAGCTTAATTCTAAGGCAAAGCTGTCGATTTACCAATCAATCTACGTTCCTACTCTCACCTATGGTCACGAGCTTCGGGTAATGACCGAAAGAACGAGATCGCGGATACAAGCGGCTAAAATGAGCTTTCTCCGTAGTATTGCTGGACTCACCCTCAGAGATAGGGTGAGGAGCTCAGTCATCCGGGGGAGGCGCAGAGTAGAACCGCTGCTCCTCCACATTGAAAGGAGTCAGTTGAGGTGGTATGGGCATCTGATTAGGATGCCTCCTGGACGCCTCTCACTTGAGGTGTTTCAGGTACGTCCCACTGGGAGGAGACCCCGGGGCAGACCCAGGACTCGGTGGAGAGACTATGTCTCCCAGCTGGTCTGGGAATGCCTTGGTATCCTCTCTGAAGAGCTGGAGCAGATGGCTGGGGAGAGGGAAGTCTGGGCTTCTCTGCTTGAACTGCTGCCTCCGCGACCCGGACTTTCGGAAAAGCGGTAGAAAATGGATGGATGGATGGGTGGATGCATTAATCAGCAGGGAAAAGGAGAAGGAGAGGAATAGGTGATCCCCAGCAGCAGAAATAATCCAGTTAACCCAGGAAAAGTAAACACATGACACCCCATGACACCCAACAGATCACCCCCCCATGACATCAGTGGGAACAGCTGGGCCAAACTTCACACCTCTGTCAATTTAAATGTCCCCTTCTGAGGACAATTCAAACAGCTGCTGCTGAGATGGAAACCAAAGGGTTAAAGGGTGATGTGGCTTTATCAGCAGCACTGACCCCCCCCCCCCCCCCCAACTGACATTCTGGACAGGAACTAACAACTCCTCAGGCTTGTTAACACAATTTTAACAAAAAAAGGACATGCAAAAGAACGAAGATTCATGATAACATGACATGATAACAGCGTGGATTTTCTGGTCTGTGAATGAACAGAGCAGCCATGAGTGTTTCACAGAGTCACTTATTGAATTATAGTGGTTAATCTAAGTCACAATTTCAGCAAACAAACTTCAGGGGAAACTTAAACCCATGACACATTGTTTTAAATTTTGCTGATTTTTCTTTTCTTTTTTTTTCTTTTTTTTTTCCGCTTCTCTTCCAGTCCTTATGGCCACTTTCTAATTGCTTTGAGTTATTAAAACATCATTTTAAGAATAATGTTAACTGACTTAAAGTACATTTCTAACTACACTCTATCATACAATATGCCATTTAACATACAATTTCATTTGATCGCATTTAGTTCTTAATTCAAACAAGCAGAGTATTTGCAACCAACTTAATTAAGACTTGAACAAAAACAATCAATCTGAATACAACTAGGCGCATTTAAGAATAAAAATCTTTGGATTCCTTAATGAAGTTCTGCCTGCAGATCACCTGCACTCACACATTCCAATTACCACTCATGAAATCAGAATCAGAATCAGATTTCAGATCAGAATCAGAATCAGATTTATTGCCATTGTTCATGTAGTACACAAACTAGGAATTTGTCTCGATGCAATGCTGCAACATTAAACATGATAAGAATAAAGAAATAAAAAAAACTATACATGCAATAAGTGTAGAATAAGAATGAGTAATACTAGTCAAAGCAGTTTTTAAATATATTAGCGAGCAGCAGATATTGTGGAGTACCACATAGCGCAGACGGTAATGCAACAGAAACAGTGATGATTGACATGAGTCTGGTTGAGCTGCTGTACTTAGTGCACGAGAGTCAATAAGTCACTTAGTGTTCAGCAGTCTGATGGCAGAGGGGAAGAAGCTGTTCATGTGATGGGAGGTTTTAGTCTGAATGGACCGAAGTCTTCTACCTGAGGGGAGGGGGGCAAACAGTACGTGACCAGGGTGTGAAGGATCGGCTATGATCCGGCCTGCACGCCTTCGGGTCCTGGAGAGATGGGAGCTTGCAGTCGATCACCTTCTCAGCAGTGCGCACGACGTGCTGCAGCCTTAGTCTGTCCCCGGCAGTGGCTCCTGCATACCACACGGTTATGGAGGTGGTGAGGATGGGCTCGATGATGGCTGTGTAGAACTGCACTAACATCTTGGTGGGTAGCTTGAGCTTCCTCAGCTGCCACAGGAAGAACATCCTCTGCTGGGCCTTTTTGATGAGGGAGCTGATGGTCAGCTCCCATTTGAGGTCCCGGGAGATGGTGGTGCCCAAGAAGTGGAAGGAATCTGCAGTGGTGATGGGAGAGCCTGCGAGGGTGAGGGGGGCAGAGGGGTTGTGACTTTCCTGAAGTCCACGATCATCTCCACTGTCTTCAGAGCGTTCAGCTGCAGGTTGTTGTGGCTGCACCAGGACGCCAGCTGGGCCACCTCTCTCCTGTAGACGGACTCGTCGCCGTTGGAGATGAGCCCGATGAGGGTAGTGTCATCCGCAAACTTGATCAGCTTGACAGACTGGTGGCTGGAGGTGCAGGAGTTGGTGTATAGGGAGAAGAGTAGGGGGGAAAGTACACAGCCCTGGGGTGATCCGGTGCTGATGCTAACAGAGTCTGAGACAGTCTTTCCCAGCCGCACATGCTGCCTCCGGTCCGTCAGGAAGTCGGTGATCCACCTGCAGAGGGAGTCAGGCACGTTGAGCAGGGACAGCTTGTCCTGGAGCAGAGCGGGGTGGATGGTGTTGAATGCAGAGCTGAAGTCCACAAACAGGATCCTGGCGTAGGTTCCCGGGGAGTCCAGGTGCTGCAGGATGGAGTGGAGGGCCAGGTTGACTGCATCGTCCACAGACCTGTTGGCTCTGTAGGCAAACTGCAGCGGGTCCAGGAGGGGAGTGGTGATGGTCTTGAGGTGGGGCAGGACCAGGCGCTCAAAGGACTTCATGACTACAGAGGTGAGCACTACAGGTCTGTAGTCGTTAAGTCCAGTGATCCGTGGCTTCTTGGGGACAGGGATGATGGTAGAGGTTTTGAGGCAGGTCGGCACATGGCATAACTTCAGGGAGGTGTTAAAAATGTCTGTGAAGACAGGAGTCAGCTCTTCCGCACAGTGTCTCAGGGTGGACATGCCGTCTGGACCGGGGGCCTTGCGCGGGTTCAGTCTGGAGAACTGTCTGTGCACGTCCTGCTCGCTGATGACAAGGGCAGGGGGGGGAGGAGGGGGGGACCGCTTTTGATGAAGTAGGGACCGAGGAGGCAGTGGAGCTGGGGGGAGGGGGGAGTTGGACACAGCTGACGAGGTGTCAAAACGGGCGTAATGTTGGGACAGTCTTTGACAAAGGGCTTTGTCATCCTGACCTTTAGAAGCCTGAGGCCGATAATTGGTGATTTGCCTCAGTCCTCTCCACACAGAAGCCGAGTCGTTAGCAGTGAACTGCTGCTGGAGTCTCTCAGAATACACAGATTTAGCTCTCCTCAGCTCTCTGTTAAACCGATATTTAACCTCCCTGTAGCAGTCCCTGTCTCCACTTTTCAACGCTGCTTCCTTCTCCTTCCTGATCTGTCTGAGCTTAGCAGTGAACCAGGGCTTGTCATTTGAGTACCTCACCCTGGTGCGCGATGGAAGGATGCTCTCCTCACAAAAGTGGATATATGAGTTCACAGTGTCCGTGTACTCATCCAGATCATGCATGGCTCCTTTAAACATGCTCCAGTCAGTTATTTCCATGCACGTGTTCAGCTTCTCCCCAGCTTCACTGGTCTATTTCTTCGTAGTGGTCACAACAGGTTTAGTGAGCTTCAGTCTCTGTCTGTATGTGGGAATGAGGTGGACCATCACGTGATCAGATAGTCTGAGCGCAGCGCGGGGAACAGCACGATACGCGTCCTTCACTGTAGTGTAACAGTGATCCAGTGTGTTCTCTCCTCTGGTGGGGCATTTAATAAACTGTTTGTATCGGGGGAGATCGTGGCTCAGATTGCTCTGGTTAAAGTCGCCAACCACAATAACCAGAGAGTCCGGGAAAGTCCGCTCCGTGTGTTGAATGTGATCCGCGAGCGCGCGCTGAGCCTCGCGCGCGTCCGCGTCGGGCGGGACGTACACAGCGGCGAGGATGGACCAGATTGTATACAAAATGTTAAAAATTTTGCTTTGGCTTCGTCTTTAAGGGGTTGCTGTTCCAGTTAAAAGTCTCAAGTGTTGAAGAGTCCAACTTTGTATAGAATGGCCAAGTCAATATACCACAAAAGGCTCAAAATCGCTAAGATAATCCAAAGGTTACACCGGCTGTTAATGTCATTTAAGCCCTTCATGGCATCGACAACGTGGAACCGGCATTTCACTTTGAAACGGATGGCAGTGAGTTATTGCAAACGAGCAAGTTTAAAGCACACATAACATTAAAGTTAAGAGTATTGCAAAAAGGAAAATAGTTTAATATAAAACACAGCTGTCTTACCTTGGAATGTCCCTTACAAATAAAGATATTCAAATTGAAGTTCGGAGGAAAAACGAAAAAACTGTCCAAAATATCCAGTAGATTCTCCAGAGGTGTTACTATATATGTACAGTATATATTGTGAAGGTATGACTGTGAGAGTGAATGGTTGTTTGTCTCTCTGTGTTGGCCGATGGACTGGCGATCTGTCCAGGGTGTACCCTGCCTCTTGCCCAATGATGCTGGGATAGGCTCCAGCCCCCCGCGACCCGAAAAGGATTAAGTGGAAGAAGATGGATGGATGTGAAGGAATGAAAGGATGAGACATGAGAAGCCCAAATTGTGCACCAGGAGTGCACCAGAGGAAAAGTGGAAAAACACAGATTGTACTGCTTATGCAAAGGGCTGCAAACTAACAAAAAAGTTACATGAAACTGGCACAAAATCACCAGAAAAAAAAAGACCCATTTAAGTACAGAAGGTCTGAAATTGTGTGAAAATGTTAGAAATATTACAGAGTCAGAGCCGAGGGCTGAACTGCTATTTACACGGTAAAAACGCTGAAATCAGGAGCAAATATATACAAACTCGCTGCTCCTTTCGCCTCCGTTCTTGAAGCAAATAAAAATAAAAACACTCCAAAAATCTCACAGTCATTACTAAAACTACTATTTACTATTCTGAACTATTATTTACATGGTAAAAATGCCGAAATCAAATAAAAAATAGATAAACACACTCAGTGTGTGTGAGTGTGTTTGTTGTGGATTTATAGAGTGATAAATCAAGTTCATGGCGGTAATGCACCTGTAGGCTGTTTGCCAACCAGGCCACCAGGAGCAACTGGGGGTTCTGTGTCTTGCTCAAGGACACTTCGACAAGCGGACAGCAGACAGAGTGGGAATCGAATCCATGACCCTCCATTCAGTAGTCAGTCACACTACACCTGCACCACCGCCGCCCTTTTTATAGGGAAAAATTTGTAAATTTCTAGGACAAGAAGTAACAATTTTATTAGGAAAAAAGATGCAAATTTTTGAGGAAAAAAGTTGCAAACTCACAGGAAAAAATGTTGAAGATTTTTCAGAAAAAAGTTGCCCATTCTTGAGAAAAATGTTGCAATTTTATGAAAAAATTAACAAATTTATCGGAAAAATTTCTCAAAAAGTTCTGAGAAAAAGAGTTGCAGATTTATATGGAAAAAGTCATTATTTTTTAAGAAAGAGAAAATTTATAGTACAAAAAGTTGCAAATTCATAGGGAAAAAGTTGAAATGTTAGTGGAAAAAATGTGCATTTTTTTGAGGAAAAGAAGCAAATTTTGTGGAAAAAAGTTGCAAATTTACAAGAAAAAAATTGCAGATTTAAAGGAAAAAAGTTGCAAAATTTTGAGAAAAAAGTTGTAAATTTATATGGAACAAAGTTGCAATTTTTTTTAAGAAATAGAAAAACATTTATTAACAAAGTGGTCAGGTACAAAGTCAAACCGCTTTGAACTGTGAAACGTCTACCACTGGGAGTCAAGGATACCCTTAACTGATGTGTTGACCTGAGAAATATGTGAGTCTAAACCAAGCAACTAAAGTGGAGGCAGAGGTGCAAACCAATGTGCAACTTTGACCATCATAACTTTAGTGTGATGGAACTTTTTCATCAACATTGAAATACACATGCCAAATCTAATAACAAGACACGATGCAGCACAGCTGTGCCGAGTCAAAGAGCTGAAATGGTAGCACGGTTAATTGCACCAGTATAATTAAAATGATCATTGTGAATATATTAAGATGTTTTCTTGCTCAGACTAACATTCAGATTTACCAAATATCCAAAAAACAGTCAAGTTGTCTCTAAAGAAAGCTCTTATCTGGTTGACTGTAACCTGTAGGCCATTTATTCTTTTTCAGCAAGGGGAATGGTTTTTGTTCACAAGTTCAGCATAAGGTACAAATGGATGCATGGAAATTAGGTGCAAATTTGCGGGAATAAAGGTGCAAAAATAGGACAAAAGATACCAATTTAAAAATTCAGAAAGTTTTAAATTACAATTTAATTTTCCATCCATCCATCCATCTTCTACCGCTTTTCCGGAGGTCCGGGTCATGGAGGCAGCAGTTCAAGCAGAGAAGCCCAGACTTCCCTCTCCCCAGCCACCTGCTTCAGCTCTTCAGAGAGGATACCAAGGCGTTCCCAGACTAGGTGGGTGACAGCGAGTCCTGGGTCTGCCCCGGGGTGTCCTCCCAGTGGGACATGCCCAAAACACCTCAAGTGGGAAGCGTCCAGGAGGCATCCTAATCAGATGCCCATACCACCTCAACTGACTCCTTTCAATGTTCAGGAGCAGCGGTTCTACTCTGAGCCTCTCCCAGATGACTGAGCTCCTCACCCTATCTCTGAGGGTGAGTCCAGCAATCCTACGGAGAAAGCTCATTTCAGCTGCTTGTATCCGCGATCTTGTTCTTTCGGTCATTACCCAAAGCTTGTGACCATAGGTGAGAGTAGGAACGTAGATTGACTGGTAAATCAACAGCTTTGCCTTAGAACTAAGCTCCCTCTTCACCACAACAGACCGGTACAATGTCCGCATCACTGCAGATGTTGCTCCGATCCGTCTGTCAATCTCTCGTTCCATTCTCCCCTCACTCCTGAATAAGACCCCAAGTTACTTAACCCCTTGCACTCCGGTCAATTTCCCTAAAAACACCAAAAAATAACGTGCCCAAAGTAAATCGAAAGCTGTTCTTCAACCCTTTGCAGCATCTTCATGGGGTTTAGTCTCATTTAAAAGAAAACACTTTGAATTTTTTGGCAAAAGAAACATAATCTCTCTAAGTGCTCCGGCCACTGAGTTACAGTCATCTAAACATAGTGAACTTGAAGAAAATAAATTTGGCCTGGGTGTTTTTTCGGATACAAATGCTTGTAAATAACACACAGCTTCAGATCCGGGCTGAAAAATGCAACAGAAATGTAGAACCAAGTGTTATCCAGCTGAGGTCCAAATTTGTAACAATACCACAAAAAATGAATATATTACACAGCTTTTTCCTCAGGTAGTTCCCAGGCGTTTTTGAACTGTGCCAAATTGTGCCAAATGGCACAGTTTGGAAAAACATCTGTAACTTTTGAATGATTCAATATAGAAGCTTCATCTTGGGCTCTAATGAAAGCTGATACTCAGGGCTGTGTGTGTGTGCGTGTGTGTGTGGGGGGGGTTGCCCCCCCCCTCGTTACAGAGGACAGACATCGGCCATCGCTACATGATGGATTAGACTCGTGGCGATGTGGCGACCGCGGCACAGTCACCACGCCCCCCCCCCCCCCTCACTACAGAAGAATAGCTGGGGGGGGGGCGTTCACGGTCCGGACGCGGCGAACGAACTGTGTACCGCGGCGCACGCACTTCGGACTTCGTGCGCCGCACAGTTGTAATTTACCGATCGGTCAAAAGTCATTTTGATTACAATTTTCAGGGATAAAGAATAATGTAGCTTAGAACACCTTACCTCTTCACAGCAGAAGCGGAGCTGGCGAACTTCTTCCTCATTGTCAGATGAACGCGACGCTGGTCTCACGACCCGATCAAAACATAATTCCATTATTGCGGTTTTGCGCTTCCATGATTGCGGTTTTTGGCGAACGATTTTTCAAAACAAATAACAGTAGTAATTAAAAATAGACTGGCAAACGCGTGTGTGTCACTCAGCCTTCGTCGTCGGCCTCCGTCGGTCTATGATGACCATAGAAGACAATCCTAATGTCTATTCTGCTGGGACAAAAACAAAAAAAGCACCGTCTGGCCGACCATGCCGATGCGCAAATGGCAGTCGCTGTCACAGAGGTTGCACTTGTGGATGGTCTCCGTGCTGCTGAGTCTGTGGGGTTCTTCCTGCGGGTCCTTTTTGTCATCTGCTGCAGCAGTCAGTCTCTCTTCACCCAGCCTTACACAAAAAAGCTCGCGAACTTCTGTGCTTCAATTGGCTCTCGGCATTCACAGCGTTGGTAGGCGGGTCCTTCTTGCTAGGTTTTCATTCATTGGTTCTTCAAGGTTTCAGAAACCCAATTCAAGGCTCTTATTAGTCGAATGAGAGGTCAATCATATCTGATCTGTTCGCAGCTGTGTCTGTAGTGGAAAAACTTTTTTTTTTTTTCAGTGCGCGCTTGGAGGCAGGCTCTCGTGCGTCCTAGAGTGCCCTCGTGTGTCCTAGAGCGCACGAGAGCACCCTCGTGCGCTCTGGGATGCAGAGACTTGCCCGCCCGCGGTACAACAGAGTGCAAGAGGTTAAACTCCTTTACTTGGGGCAGGAGCCTGTCCCCAACCTGGAGAGGACAATCCATCATTCAGTGTACCCCGCCCGGTATGGGGTTACCGGGGCCCCACCCTGGAGCCAGGCCTGGGGGAGGGGCTCGATGGCTAGCGTCTGGTGGCTGGGTTTCCACCCATGGGACCCGGCCGGGCTCAGCCCGAAGGAGTTACATGGGTCCGCTCTCCAGTGGGCTCACCACCTGCAGGAGGGATCATGGGGTGGGTCCAGTGCTATATGGATTAGGTGGCGGCCAAAGGCGGAGACCTTGGCAGACTGATCCCAAGCTTTCAAATTAATTTTATCGAATAAAAATTTAACCAGCATCCAGATGAGTGATGCAAATTTACAAGAAAAAAGTTGAAAATTTACAACAGCAAATTCTCAAATCTATGAGAAAAACAAAGTTTTAAATCTACAAGAAAAAAAGATGCAAATTTATAGGAAAAAAAAGTTGAAAATTTTTGAGAAAAATGTTGCAATTTTATGAGGAAAAAAGTTTCAAATCATTGAGAAAAACTGACAAATTTGTAGGAAAAATTTGCAAATTTATAGGAAAAAAAATAAAAAAATTCAATGAAAGAAGTTGAAAATTTCTAGGAAAAAAGTTGCTAACATGGTTTTAAGACCCAATGAGCAGATTCAGACTCAAAATTATGTTCAGAGTGTGTGTGTGTGTGCGTGGGTGTGTGTAGATGTAGCAACTGGGATCCAGCAGAACACCGTACAGCCTGGTAACCCTATGAATAAGCAGAGACAGGGAGGATTAGTGTTTGACCCCGGAGGGGATGTATAGAAATGTCCAGTGCTTACTGTATGTAGAGATGGAGTAGAGCTCAGGTTCGACCCGAAGGCTCCGGCCAGGGAGACAGCGCCCGCTGTCCTGGTTGCTGCTGGAGAGGATGGAAGTGTTCGTGGATGTGAAGTGTAGCTTGGTCCGCCGCCAGTAGGGAAAGGTCCGCCACCACGGATCTCCGCCTGTACACAGGGGATGAGCATAGATAAAGATGAGAGTTGAAATGGCTTACTTGTCGTGGAGGTGATAATCCTTCCTGACGACCGGTGACAAGGAGTGATGATCTGGGGAGAGAGCATGCTATGACGGCAATGAACTGCGAGGAAGACGAAGGCGTGTGTAGGCAGATGACTCCATGCTGATCTGAGGGCAGCGCAGTCTGAATAGCTCTGGTGATGGTGAAGTGCAGGTGTGCGCGCAGCTGAGGACAATAATCAGGCAGAGCGAATCATCACAGTACTCCCCCCCCCCCCCAACGAGGTGCCTCATGGCAGCCGATCCAGCTTACCCGGGTGCGTCCGGTGGAAGTCCCTGATGAGTTGACAATCCAACGTGAGGGAGGGACGCTCCCAGGACCTTCACTCGGGGCCGTAACCCTCCCAGTCCACCAGGTACTGGAGGCCGTGACCCGGGTGACGGACGTCCAGGATGTCATTGACCTTCCACGCCAGGTCTCCATCGTTCACCACTGGTGGAGGTGACAACTTGGGAGGAGGGCACAGAGGGCTGGAACAAAATGGTTTGACCTGCATGACCTAAAAAGTGGGACAGATGCGGAGGGAGGGGGGAGAGCTAGGCGCACAGCCACAGGGTTGACAATACAGGTTATGGAAAAGGGCCCAATAAACTGCTGAGACAGTTTCCTTGCCTCAGCTTTGAGGTTGATGTGCTTAGTTGAGAGCCATACCTGTTGACCCACCCGGTTGGGGGGAGCTGGCGTCTTGTGACGATTAGCGATCACAGTGTTGCGCTCCACCGTGCGCCACAGTGCGGTCTGGGTCGCTCTCCACAACCGGTGACAGTGCCTCAGGTGGGCTCAGACAAATGGGACAGCAATGTCCCCCGCCTCCTCAGGGAACAACGGGGGATTGTAGCCCAGAGAGGCCTCGAAAGGGGACATGCCGATAGCTGAGGAAACGGTGGTGTTGTGAGCATGCTCAATCCACGGGAGATGGGTGCTCCAAGATGCTGGGTTGGCAGTGGCTACGCACCGCAGTACAGCCTGCAACTCCTGGTTCGCCCGCTCACACTGTCCTTTGCTCTGTGGGTGGTACCATGAAGACATGCTCACCGTGGCCCCAATGGCATTGCAAAATGATCTCCACACCTAGGAAATAAACTGGGGCCCCCGGTCAGAGACGATGTCCAGAGGAATGCCGTGCAACCTCACCATGTGCTGGATGAGAAGATCCGCCGTCTCCCTCGCCGTGGGCAGCTCCTGTAGGGGGATGAAGTGGGCTGCCTTTGAGAATCTGTCAACGAT
Organism: Pholidichthys leucotaenia; assembly: GCA_020510985.1. Classification (NCBI taxonomy): domain Eukaryota; kingdom Metazoa; phylum Chordata; class Actinopteri; order Cichliformes; family Pholidichthyidae; genus Pholidichthys; species Pholidichthys leucotaenia. Next base: position 410,816,024 of record CM035841.1, on the reverse strand, counting down.
GGTGAGGAGGATGGTGTGGTGGTTAGAAAGTGGAAGACCGGTAACAAAGTCCAGGGCCACGTGGGACCAGGGCCTGCCAGGGGTGGGAAGAGGGTGGAGCAGACCGGCCGGAGGAGAGGAAGATGTCTTACCAGTGGCGCACTGGGTACAAGTGCAGATGTATTCTCCAACGTCCTTCCAGAGCGAAGGCCACCAAAACGTCCTCTGAAGAAGTGCCACTGTGCGTGCCATCCCAGGGTGGCACGAAAGCTTGTAAGAGTGGGCCCAGTTGATCACCTCATCCCGAACGGTAGATGGGACAAACAGTCTCCCAGCTGGCCCCCGGCCCGGGTCCAGCTCGGCCTCCTGTGCTCTCAGGACCCTTTCTTTGATGCGAGGGCGCCCACGATATATGATGGGGGGGACGATAGGGTGCTCCGACACCTCCGCTGCATCTGAGGCGAATTGTCTAGACAAGGCTTCCGGCTTGGTATTTTTGGACCCGGGATGGTAGGTAATGGTGAAGTCAAAGTGGCCAAAAAACAGGGACCAGTGGGCCTGGCACGCATTCAGGCGCTTGGCCATTCTGAGGTACTCCAGGTTTTTGTGGTCCGTCCAGATGACGAATGGCTGGGAGGCCCCCTCCAGCCAATGGCGCCACTCCTCCAGCGCAAGTTTGACCGCCAGGAGCTCCCTGTCAGCGATGTCATAATTCCTCTCCTCCGGGGACAGACGACGGGAGAAGAACGCACAGGGACAGATCTTGTCATCAATCAAGGAGCGCTGGGACAGCACAGCTCCAACCCCCGAGTCCGAGGCGTGCACCTCTACCAGGCATTGTAGAGCGGGGTCCACCTGTGCCGAGATGGGAGAGGAAGAAACTTTAGATTTCAGATCGGTGAAAGCAGCCTCAGCATCCTCCGTCCACCGAAAGGGCACCTTGGAGGATATGAGACGGGTCAGGGCGAGAGCAACAATACTATAGTTCCTGATGAAGCGGCGGTAGAAATTGGCGAATCCTAAAAACTGTTGGAGTTGCTTTCTGGAGGAAGGAGTGGGCCACTCTACCACCGCTTTTACCTTATCGGGGTCCAGGATGACCTCATTATGGGAAACGATGAACCCGAGGAATGACGTCTTGGAGGCGTGGAACTCACATTTCTTGGCCTTCACGAATAGTTTGTTCTCAAAGAGCCGCTGCAAGACTCACCTCATGTGCACCTGATGCTCATCCAAGGACTGAGAAAAAATCAAAATGTCATCCAAATACACAAAAACAAAAGAGCCTAAAAAGTCCCTCAGCACATCATTAATGAGGCGCTGGAATACGGTGGGGGTGTTGGTCAACCCAAACGGCATAACAAGGTATTGGAAATGGCCGCTAGGGGTCTGGAATTCTGTTTTACACTCATCGCCCTCCCAGATCCACACCAGGTGGTATGCATTGCGGAGATCTAGTTTGGTGAACCAGGAGGACCCCCGGAGGGAATCGAATGCCATATTAATCAAGGGGAGCATGTATTTGTCCTTGATAGTGATATTATTAAGCACTCGGAAGTCGATGCTGGGCCTCAGCGAGCCATCTTTCTTGCCCACAAAAAACCCCACCCCCACCGCCGAGGACGAAGGCCGGATTATGCCCGAGTTTAAAGACTCCTTAATATAGGTCTCCATAGCCTCCCACTCCGGTACTGACAGGCTGTAAAGTCGACTCAACGGCAGCGTTGCTCCAGCCCGGAGGTTGATAGCACAATAATATGAGCGGTGGGGGGGGGGGGGGGAGAGATAGAGCTTGGGACTTACTGAAAGCGGCCCCCAGGTCATGATACTCAGGAGGGACTTTGGACAGGTTGGGAGCGGGGAGTGATGGGGGCACCGAGGGGCACGGATGGCGAGCAAGCAGCGGACTGCAGGCAGGCACAGAGGCAGAATAAGCTCCACGAAACCACGCTCCCTGTGTGCTAGTCGATGGATGGGTTGTGCAGTCGGAGCCAGGGATAGACGAAGATGACAGGAGAGGAGGAAACCAGCAGCACAAACAACGTGAGCTCCTCCCGATGATTTCCAGATATAATGACTGACACTGGAGCGGTCTTCTTGGACACTATGGCAAGAGGGGCTTTAGACAGGGCAATGAGTCTCAGGGTCGTCTTCAATGGGTGGCAGGGAAGACCCAACCGGGTTGCCAGTTCCCCCGAAATGAATCTCTGCTCGGCCTCCGAACCAACTAAAGCGTGTGTGGCTATTTCAGTCTGGCTGTGAATAAAACGGATGGGTAAAAGGAATCTGATGAAGGGATTAGATTGAGGTGCGTCCATGAGTCCCCCTATTGCAATGCACTGACTCCCCCTTTTGGCCATATAGGACAGGATGCTACCTCATGCTCCTCGTTCCCACAATAGAGGCATAGCCCAAGCTCGTGGCGGCGCTGTTTCTCTGCTAATGGCAGTTTAGACTGCCCAACTACCATTGGATCAGGGGCACCTGGGGAATCTGAGGGAGGTAGGGCCAATAAGGGGGGCTGCAGAGAGCGGTGAGACTGGGCGCCCTAGCGACCTGAAGTGTTACGCTCAGCAGCGCACTCCCTTAGCCTGTTATCTAGACTAATGGATAGCGAAATCAGTTCAGTTAACCAACTAGGTTTTTCTAAGCGGGCTAGCTCATCCCGCAGGCTAGGGCTAAGGCTCCTGACGAATATGCTACAGAGTGAGGAGTCCTCCCACCCCACCTCCGTGGCCACTACCCGGAAGTCGACGGCATAGTCGGCTACGGACTTGCTTCCCTGTCTTAAGTTTAACAGCCAGGAGATAAGCACACTGTTGCGGTCGGAGTGGTCAAACACCTTGTTAAACTCACTGATGAACTGGTCATATGTCATATTAGCATAATCAGCCCTAGCCATTACTGCATAAGCCCATGCTAACGCTCGCCCCTCTAGGAGATTAACCATGTAGTCTACTCGGTTGTGATTGGTGGGGAAGTCCCCAGGCACCCGCTGGAAAACTATCCCACACTCAGCTTTTGGCTGAGATCGTCACTTCCTTGTGGTAACGTATCGTCACTTCCTGTTTTGCTGTCTGCCTGTGTGGTTTGCTCTCCAGCTCTCGAGCCACTAGCTATGGCTACTAGCTCTCTTTCCTCTCCTCCTCTGGTGTGCTCTCTCTGTCAGATGTTTAGCTACACCTCTGCCTCTTTTAGTGATAACGGTAAATGTAATAAATGTTGTCTTTTTGAGGCGCTCGAGGCGAGGTTGTCTGATTTGGAATCCCGGCTCCGCTGCATTGAAACACCGTCTGCGCCAGTTAATCTCGACGGACGCCCCTTAGCTGCAGCGGAGCTAGCTAGCTTAGGTCCCCCTGTCACCGGTTCCCCGGCTCTCCTCTGCAGCGAGGAGACTGGGTGGGTGACGGTGAGAAGGAAGCCTAGTCGCAAAGCCCCGGTTCACCACCAACCTGTTCACGTTTCTAATCGTTTTTCCCCGCTCAGCGACACACCCGCTGAGGAAAAAACTCTGATCATTGGCGACTCTGTAGTCAGAAACGTGAACCTAGAGACTCCAGCGGCCATAGTCACATGCATTCCTGGGGCCAGAGCAGGCGACATCGAGTCAAATTTGAAAATGCTGGCTAAAAGTAACTGTAAATATTCCACAATTGTTATTCACGCCGGCATTAATGACATCCGTCTCCGGCAGTCGGAAGTCACGAAACTTAATGTAGAATCGGTGTGTGACTTTGCAAAAACGATGTCTGCCACTGTAGTATTCTCTGGGCCCCTCCCCAATCTGACCAGTGATGACATGTTTAGTCGCTCGTCATCCTTGAACCGCTGGTTGTCTGTGTGGTGTCCTAAAAATGACGTGGGCTACATTGACAATTGGAGCTCTTTTTGGGGAAAACCTGGTCTTATGAGACGAGACAGCATTCATCCCACTTTGGATGGTGCTTCTCATTTATCTAACAATCTGGCATCTTTTTTATCCAAATTTCCAAAACCCTGACTACTCAGAGTTGGGACCAGGAAGCAGAGTCGCAGTCTTACACGCCTCTCTGCAGCTCCTCTTCATCCGCCACCCCTCAGCTTAGCCCCTGTCTTCCCCATCAGAGAATCGTTGTCTGCTCCCTCCAAAGTAAATAAAAATATAATGTATAAGCATCCCAAAGTGATAAAGCAAAATATTGGTAAAACTCAAATTAAACATAAAGCCTCTAAATTGAATGATTTGGCCTCTGTTCCTCCTCATAATTTAAAAATTAAATGTGGTTTATTAAATATTAGGTCTCTAACTCCCAAGTCTCTGTTAGTCCATGATCTGTTAATTGATCATCAGATTGATTTAATTTCCCTTACAGAGACTTGGTTAGGACAAGAGGATTATGTTGGTTTAAATGAATCAACTCCCTCTGGTTATTTAAACTGTCAAAATCCCAGAAGTTCTGGTCGTGGAGGAGGAGTAGCATCAATTTACCATTCCAAATTACTAGTTAATGTAAAGCAAAAAACATGTTATAATTCCTTTGAGGGCCTGGTCCTCAGTATTGGGCACTTTAGCAATTCCAGGTTAAACCCAATTTTATTTGCCATAGTTTATCGTCCCCCATCAACCTATTCAGAATTTTTATCCGAATTTCCTGATTTCTTAGCTGATTTAGTGCTGAAATCTGATAGAATAATTATAGTAGGGGACTTTAATATACATGTGGATGTAGATAGTGACTGCCTTAATGTGGCTTTTAATTCAATATTAGACTCGATTGGGTTTTCTCAGAAAGTAGGAAATTCTACTCATTACCTCCACCATACATTGGACCTTGTTCTGACATATGGCATAGAAATAGAAAATCTGGTAGTGTCTCCTCATAACCCTGTACTGTCAGACCATTGTCTGTTAACCTTTGATTTTACTATTTCTGACTATTTGGCTCCTAAAGAAAAATATTATCACAGTAGATGCCTCTCAGATGATGCTGTTTCCAAATTTATGCAGATTGTTTCCTCTATGCCATGTGTCAACACAACGGAAATAAGCTATAGACAGCTTGCTCCTTCTGTAATTGATAACATGGTGGATAGTGTTTCAGCTTCTCTGCATCAGGCTCTAGACTTGGTGGCCCCCTTAAAAAAGAAAAAGTCTAATCAGAGATTTTTAACTCCTTGGTTCAACACAGAAACTCGTAGCTTAAAACAGAAGACTCGTCAATTAGAAAGAAAATGGCGCTCTACTAATTTAGATGAAATCTATTTAGCTTGGAGAAATCATCTTTTAATTTATAAAAAATCTCTTAGAAAAGCTAGAACGAGTTATTACTCTGCATTAATAGAAGAGAACAAGAATAATCCCAGGTTTCTTTTCAGTACTGTAGCCAGGTTGACAAAGAGTCAGGACTCTGTCAATCCTAGCATCCCCTTAGAGCTTACTAGTCAGGACTTTATGAACTTTTTCAATAATAAAATTTCATCCATCAGAGATAAAATCAATCAGATTCTTCCCACAGTTAACTTAAATACTGTAACTACTACAACTCCTTCTATTGATGTCTGTCTTGATGAGTTTACTCCAATCGACCTTTGTGAGTTAGACAAAATAGTTTCCTCATCCAAACCTTCAACTTGTCTTTTAGACCCTATTCCTACCAGGTTATTTAAAGAAGTCTTCCCACTTATTGGTAGCTTTATTCTTCATATAATCAATTCTTCATTAACTTTAGGCCATGTACCGCAGGCTTTTAAAACGGCTGTAATTAAACCCTTACTCAAAAAGCCAACGCTAGATCCAGGAGCTTTAGCTAACTATAGACCAATCTCTAATCTCCCTTTCATTTCAAAAATCTTAGAAAGAGTTGTTGCTATGCAATTATTTGACCACCTGCAGGGAAATGGTTTATTTGAGGAGTTTCAATCTGGGTTTAGAATCCATCATAGCACTGAAACAGCCTTAGCGAAGGTCACTAACGACCTCCTCATTGCATCTGATAATGGACTAGTTTCTGTACTTGTCCTTTTAGATCTTAGTGCAGCTTTTGATACTATTGATCATAATATTCTACTTGATAGATTAGAACACTATGTTGGACTTAATGGAACTTCGTTGCAGTGGTTTAGATCTTATTTATCTGATAGGTTCCAGTTTGTTCATGTAAATGATGAGTTTTCTCTCAGCTCAAAGCTTAGTCATGGAGTTCCACAGGGATCTGTGCTTGGCCCTACTCTTTTTAGTTTATATATGCTTCCATTAGGCAACATTATTAGAAAGCACTGTATACATTTTCACTGTTATGCAGATGACACACAATTATACCTGTCAATGAAGCCAGATGATACTAATCAATTAGCCAAGTTAGAAGCCTGTCTTAAGGAAATCAAAGTTTGGATGACTTGTAATTTCCTGCTATTAAATTCAGATAAGACTGAAGTCATTCTTGTTGGTCCAAAAAACCTTAGAAATTCCTTTCCAAATCAAACTTTCAGTTTGGATGCAGTTACTCTTTCTCTTAATAGCTCTGTGAGGAACCTTGGAGTTATTTTTGATCAGGATTTGTCCTTCAATTCACATATTAAATTTGTTTCTAAGACTGCCTTCTATCATTTGCGTAATATTGCCAAGATTAGGAGCATCTTGTCTCAGAGTGATGCTGAGAAGCTGATCCACGCTTTTGTTAGCTCGAGATTAGATTATTGTAATTCTTTATTATCAGGTTGTCCTAAAACATCTTTAAAAAGTCTTCAGCTGATCCAAAATGCTGCAGCAAGAGTTTTAACAGGTACTAGAAAGAGAGATCATATCTCTCCGGTTCTGGCCTCCCTTCATTGGCTTCCCATAGAGTTTAGAATTAAGTTTAAAATCCTTCTTCTTACTTACAAAGCTCTAAACAATCAGGCTCCTTTTTATTTAAAAGATCTGATACTACCGTATCATCCTAACAGAGCACTACGCTCCCAAAATGCAGGTTTACTTGTAATACCTAGAATCTCCAAAAGTACAATGGGAGGCAGAGCCTTCAGTTATCAAGCTCCTCTCCTGTGGAATCAGCTGCCAATCTGGATTCGGGAGTCAGACTCGATCTCTGTTTTTAAGAATAGGGCTAAAACCTACCTTTTTGATATAGCCTACAATTAGGGAGGGATCATGTGTTTTCTGAACCCTCCCTTAGTTATGCTGCTAATAGGTTTAGTCAGCCGGGGGACCTCCAGTAATGCACTGGGCCTCACTCCTTTCCTCACTCTCTATGAAATATTTTTTTTTTGCTGGTCATTAACATTTGTTTGTTCTCTCCCATAGATTGAGTCCCCATCGTGCTGTTTGCTCTCTACATGTCTGTTCTTTTCTTCTTCTCTATCCCCTCACCCCCCAGCCAGTCGCAGCAGATGACTGCCCCTCCCTGAGCCTGGTTCTGCTGGAGGTTTCTTCCTGTTAAAAGGGAGTTTTTCCTCTCCACCGTCGCCAAGTGCTTGCTCACAGGGGATCGCCTGATTGCTGGGGTCTTTCTGCAACTGTGGGGGTCCTCCCTACAGTTGATAGTGCTATGAGATGACTGTTGTTGTGAAATGGCGCTATATAAATAAAGTTGAATTGAATTGAATTGAAGAAGGAACCCCCTAGCCTCTCCTAGCTTGCCAGTGAAGCGAGTGGGTGTGGGAATCAGTGTCAGCCGGGAAGATGGAGCCTGAACTGATTGGGAGCTAGTGGAAGCAGTGGAACCACCTGAAGATGGAAGGAAGGCCTGCGGACCTGACAGGCAATCCAACCAATCATTAATTTGAACCAGCTGAGTGAGGATAACCTGCTGCTGGTAAGATAACTGATCCACTCGATCCTCTAAGTTGTTTACCTTGTGCGCTAGCGCGCTTTCTGCTGGATCATTTTGTTAGAGTCGTACTGACATGGCTTTAAGACCCAGTGAGCAGACTCAGACTCAAAAGCAGATTCAATTATCTTTATTATGTTCAGAGTGTGTGTGTGTGTGTGCGGGTGTGTGTAGATGTAGCAGCCGGGGGCGAGCAGAGCACTGTGCAGCCTGGTAACCCTATGAATAAGCAGAGACAGGGAGGATTAGTGTTTGACCCTGGAGGGGATGTACAGAAATGTCCAGTACTTACTGTTTGCAGAGATAGAGTAGTGCTGAGGTTCGACCCAAAGGCTCCAGCCAGGGAGACAGCACCGGCTGTCTCGGTTGCTACTGGAGAGGATGGAAGTGTTCATGGATGTGAAGTGTAGCTTGGTCCGCCGCCAGTAGGGAGAGGTCCGCCGCCACTGATCTCCGCCTGTGTACAGGGGATGAGCGTAGATAAAAATGAGAGTTGAAATGGCTTACTTGTCATGGAGGTGATAATCCTTCTTGACGACCGGTGATAAGGAGTGATGATCTGGGGAGAGAGTAGGCTGTGACTGCAAGGAACTGCGATGAAGACGAAGGCGTGTGTAGGTCTCATCTGACCAAAGAGACAGACGACTCCGCGCTGACCTGAGGGAAGCGCAGTCTAAATAGCTCTGGTGATGATGAAGCGCAAGTGTGCACACAGCTGAGGACAATAATCAGGCAGAGCGAATCATCACAGTTGCAAATTTATAAGAAAAAAAAAAGTAGATTTTTTAGAAAAAAGTTGTCAATCTACAAGAAATAAGTTGCAAATAGTTGAGGAAAAAAGTTGAAAATCTATATGAGAAAAGATTTTTTTTTAATTTACAAGTTTAAAATTTTCAGAAAAAAGTTGCAAATTTATAAGAAAAACATGCAAATTTATGAAAAAGTTGCAGACTTTGAGAAAAAAATTGCAAATGTATAAGAAAAATGTTTCTAGTCTATCAGAAAAAAGCTGCAAATTCACACATAAAGAGGTGAAAATTTTTGAGAAAATAGTTGTAATTTTATGCAGAAAAAAGTTGCAAATCTCTGAGTAAAAAGGAAGAATTTGTAGGAACAAAGTTGCAAATTTACAGTAAAAAAGTAAAACAAAATTACAAGAAAGTAGCTGAAAATTTAAAAAAAAAGTTTCAAATTTATAAGAAAAAATGCAATTTTTTTAAAAAAAATGCTGTAAATCAAGAAAAAATTTGCAGATTTTTTAGAAAAAAAAATTCAATCTACATTTTTTTTTTCAAATTTACAGGAAAATTTTTTTTTGAGAAAAAAGTTGCATCTTCTGAAAAAAGTTGAAAATCTAACTTTTTTCTTTCCGTTTTTGCTTACAATTGGTGCTTCACATTCCTTTCATTCAGTTATGTAAAGTGATTAAAAAAAGGTTTATGATGATATGGGAGGTCAAAAGGATGATGAGGGGATGGCAAGTTAACAGGGGGATCATTGTGGGTCATTTTTGCTAATGATGCGGATGAAATCCCCCCTCGTCTCCCTTCAAACCACCGACTGACTGTAGCTCAGGATGACACCTGTGTGTGTGTTATCTATTTTAACAAGAAATGGAAATATTATTATTATTATTATTATTATTATTATTATTATCATCATCATTATTATCAACAACAACAACAACAATAATAATAATAATAATAATAATAATCCTGTACATCACTCTTTCAAATTCTTCTCATAGAATATTTAGTGCTTGTCTTATTCTATTTGCAGGCGGTATGATCTAAATGCACTGAGCCTCTGTTGCCTTGGGGGTGCTTTACTGTCTCAAATACAACTCAGTTTAAATACACTTTCAGCGTGTTGTTTCCAGCTGGAGGATTGTGACTTAAACAGAAACTAAAACTGTTAAGGAGAAGTAAATATACAGGAAGCAAAGAAAACAATCACCCCAATTCAAAATTGTACATTTTGTTACTTTTTTTTTTTTTTTTTTTTTTTTGCAGCCTGAAATGAAGATGATATGATGTCCGTTCATTAAAGATTTCCCCTGACTCGACCCCAACCTCGACGCAATTATAAGTCTTTGTCTACATAGGTACCACCAAGGGTCACGCACTTCTCCCATTGCTTTATGCAGCTGTGGAGACCTCACCTGTAGAAGTCTGCAGGTTGCATCAGAAGCCACAACTTGACCCCCTGAAATCAGCATCTCATCGTCGTGAAAGTGCTCGCCCTTCAACAACGACTCCATGGTTGGAAAGAGGCGGCAGTCAGATGGTGCGAGGTCGGGAGAAAGGATTTAACAGCTGTGGGACAGTGCTTTGGTTTGGGCAACATGGAAGTTGTGAAACGGGGTGTTGAACATTTTTATTCCACATGGCCACGCAGTTTTTTCCCAAGAATTTGGTGGTATTTTATCCCATCTGTTTTTCCTTCTATTCTCATGAGCGTTCCAGTTCCTGCTGCAGAGAAACTCCTATCGTCATTATGTTACCACCTCCATGTGTCACTGTAGGAATGCTGTCATTTGGATGGTGAGCTGCATTGGCTTTCAACTAGACACATCGTTTGATGTTGAGGGCAAATAGTTTGACTTTCATCTCATCTGGCCTTTCTTGAGGAGTGTTTTTTTTTTTCTCGCAACATCCCACGAGTGACTTTTCTGTCATAGTGACTGTACGCCTCTTGGTAGCCTCTCCGACCAGTTTCTTAATCGTTCTTCCATTCAGTTAAAAGGGCCATCCCAATCCCAAGATGGTCTCAGTTGTTCCAAATATCCTCTGCTCTGTTTTGTTTTTGTTTTTTCTTTATGCGCTGCATACTAGCACTAATGTTACTTATAATAACTTTGTGCAGGTTGTGGGTGCATTTATTTTAAAACATGAATATCCTACAGTTCTCTGTATATTAAGATGTGTGTTGCCACGATTCCATTCACTTAATGGTGATGGTAAAAACTTAAGCCTGTAAAATGCAAATTATGTTTAGCAAAAAATTCTAAATGTTGGAATAGAAGAGTCTATAGAAACGGCTAAATGTTGCTTTTCAAACACACACATACAGCCACACTTTTATTTGAAATTTGGTAATTTGGTGAGAGCAGTGTTTGCTTGCAGTGTTTTGTCATATAGGAAAAGACAATCAGTCTGAGGAGCGGTCGCACTAAGGAATTTGTCCTCTCATGTGTCCACGCCACTTTTTTTTCCTGCTGCTCCTTTACTCAGGAGAGAAGCCGATGCAAACATAAAAGCAGAGGAATTCATATTGGCTCCTCAAAGCATCTCTCTTCTCCCTCTGGGCGAGTAAACGTTAGTATTCCAGCAAACCACTCTAATGTCCTCATCCGCCGCGCGGACATAAACTATTGTTTCTTTTGCTGGTTTGGAATCATAAACTAATAAGGATTTTTTTTGCAGACACATGCACAGATGGCATGAAGTGAAGCTCTAGGACTGCCCCGTTGCCCTTTGCCCCCTAAAGTGCCCTTTTTGAGAGCTTTTTTTTTTTCTTTCCTTTGTGAAGGTATTATAGATTTTATTTTTCCCCCACGGAGACACCGATTGCTGATCAAATATGCTTTAATGTCTGATAACCATATTTTGTCTGACTTGCGCCTGAGCCGCAAACTTTTTTCCTCATTAGTTGCAATTGTTTGGTCGTAGATTTGCAACTTTTTCTATAAAATTTGACTTTTTTTCTCATAAATCTGCAAACTTTTTGTGTAAATTTGAAGCTTCTTCCTCTTGAATTTGTGATGGTTTTCTCAAAAATTTGCAACTTTTTCCATAAATTTGCATTTTTTTCTTTTATATTATCATTTTTTCTTATAAATTTGCAACTTTTTTCTTCATAAATTTTTAACTTTTTCTCATAAATCTGCAACTTTCTTCCTTTAAATTTGCAGTGTTTATCTTAACTTTTCAACGTTTTTTGTAGATTTACATCTCTTTCTTTAAATTTGACATTTTCCTCATAAATGTGCAACTTTTTTCCTATAATTTGTAATTTTTTTCCTTTAAATTTTCAACTTTTTTCTGAAATTTGCAACTTTTTTCTCACAAATTTGCAATTTTTTTCTCTTAGATGTGTACTGTAACTTTTTTCTGTAAGTTTTCATCTTTTTTCTTATAAATTTGCAACTTTTTTCTATAAATTATCTTTTTTTTTTCTTGTACATCTGCAACTTTTTTATCATGAATTTATGACTTTTTTCCTTTAAACTTGGGAACTTTTTTGGAAATTTTCAACTTTTTTTGTAGATGTACAACTTTTTTTGAATTTGTGATTTTTTTCTCTTAAATTTGCAATTTTTTACGTATAAATATTTATCATTATTCTCATAAATTTGTAACTTTTTTCCTAAAAATAATTCTTTTTCTCTTAAATGTTTAACTTTTTTCTCCAAGTTTTCATTTTTCTTATAATTTTGAAACTTTTTTCCTTTAAATTAGCAACTTTTTGTGATTTTTTTTTTAATTTTTCTGTTGTAAATTTGCAACTTTTTTAGAATTTGTGATTTTGTTTTCTCTTAAATGGGGCAGCGCAGTGGCGGAGTGGTTGGCTCTGCGGCAGCACAGCAACTCACCCTTGGCCGGGGGATCCTGGGTTCGATCCCAGCCCCCAACCAACAGTGATCTGTGTGGAGTTTGCATGTTCTCCCCGTGTCTGTGTGGGTTTACTCCAGGATTTCTCCAATTTCCTCCCACATGCCAAAAACATGCAAGTTAGGTTAATTGGCATCAAACTGGGGATTCTAAATTGTCCTTAGGAATGACTGTGAGAGTGAATGGTTGTCTGTCTCTCTGTGTTGGCCCTGCGATGGACTGGCAATCTGTTCAGGGTGTACCCTGCCTCTCGCCCAAAGATGCTGGGATAGGCCAGCCCCCTCGCGACCTGAAAAGGATTAAGTGGAGGAAGATGGATGGATGGATGGTTTTCTCTTAAATTTGGAACTTTTTACCATATAAATTTTAATCTTTGTTCACATAAATTTGCAGCTTTTTTCTATAAACTTGCAACTTTTTTCCTTTAAATGTGCAACTTTTTGTGAAATTTTTTACCTTTCTGTTGTAAATGTTCAGCTATTTTTGGAATTTGTGATTCTTTTCTCTTAAATTTGCAACTTTTTTCCTTATAATTTTTTTTAGCTTTTTTCTCAAAAATTTGCAACTTTTTTCTGAAAATTTGCAACTTTTTTCATATAAATTTGTAACTTTTTTCCTGTGAATTTACATTGTTTCATAAATTTGCAACTTTCTTGTAAATTTGCAACTTTTTTTCCGATTTGTAACTTTCTTCTCATAAATTTGCAACTTTCATTTGGATGCTGGTTAAATCTTTATTCTGTGTAATTTGTGACATTTTGAATTTTTCAATTTGCATCTTTTTATCATGTCATTGCATCGTCATTGTTGCAAATTTGCACCTAATTTAAATTAAAACATTTCTACCTCATGCTAAATATCTGAGAATATGTAACTATCTTTTTCAGGTTTTTTTTTTTTTTTTTGGTTGCATACATGCCCCCCAAAATGTCTGTGCATGTCACCGTTTTTTTGTTTGATTCACCATTATCATTCACAGCCTGTAAAAGGTGAATGAACACTTAAAAACTTGATGCATTTTCCCCATAAAATGTCAGGGAACTGATATCAGAATAAAAGGAGCTGAAATCATAACTTCCTTGGATGAGATATAAACAGATAAAGTCACAGACAGGATATTAATATGATGATATGCTATCTGATATGATTTTATAAAGCTGCCTTATACTAAAAAAAAAAAAACAGGTATGAATGGAATCTTGTGTAGAAATATAACTTTTGCTATTAAATGTGAAATACTTATTAAAAACAATATAATATTTATAATATAAATTATTATTTATTTAGCGAATGCAAAGTCCTTAAGCCAAGCAGTTGCCTCCTGGTTTGCTGTATGGAGGGTGTGTAATCCTCCTTCCAGTCTTTGGAGCGGGCAAGCCTCTATGATGTGTTCCATAGTTTGCTCCTCTCCACATGCGCACAGTGGGCTAGGGCTACTGCCCCATCTGTGAAGGCTGGCCAAGCAGGGGCCATGTCCAGTCCTGAAGCGATTGAGTGTAGACCACTGTCTCCTTGGGAGGTTGGTGCCCGGGACCTGTTGGTTGGGGTTTATCACCAGCTGTTTGTTTGGGACCTCCTTGGTTTCCCATTCCTCTTGCCAAGCTGTCTGGATGGTAAAGTCAGCTGGGGGAGGGTTTTTCCAAATCGGCCGTCTGGATGAAAGTCGGGCAGTGGGTGGGGTGTAGATATCTGCATGGATTGGTAAGTGAGGAAAATCTTTAACTTTTTGGAGCATCCTTTGAGTTAATGCTGCTCGCCGGATGTGTGGAGGGGTTATGTTTGACAGTACAGAGAGCCAGGGGAGTGGTGTTGAGCGGATTGTTCCAGTTATAGTTCTCATGGTTGAGTTGAGCTGGGTGTCTACATGGTGTGTGTAAGATGACCTGGACCAGACAGGGGCACAATATTCTGCTACAGAGTATGAAAGGGCCAGTGCTGAGGTGCGCAGGGTGGAGACTGCCGCCCCCCATTTTGCACCAGCGAGCTTGCAGAGCAGGTTGTTTCGTACTTTCACCTTAGCAGCCGTCCCCTTTAGATGTTCCTTGAAGGATAAGGTCCTATCAAGGGTCACTCCAAGATAAGTTGGATTTGGGGCATGCTTAAGCTTGAGTCCGCTCAGGTGGATGTTTAGTTCTCTGGCAGCTTTTGCATTGTGGAGATGAAATACACTGGAGACGGTTTTTGCTGGGCTTGGTTTTAGGCGCCAGATTTTGCAGAACTGGTCCAGTTTAGCAAGATCTTCCGTGAGCACCCGTTCCAGTGGTTCAAAGTCTGGTGCTTGGAATGCCAAACAGATGTCGTCTGCATAGATGAATTTGCGGGATTTTGTAGTAGGCAGGTCGTTTATGTAGAGGTTGAACAGAGTTGGAGCTAGAACTGAGCCTTGTGGGAGTCCGTTTTTCTGCATTCTCCATGCACTTGTGTTCTGACTGAGGTGGACTCTGAACCTTCGGTTGGTCAGCAGGGTTTTTATAATTGCTGTTGCCCAAGCAGGGATCGCCTTTATAAGTTTCAGGAGGAGGCCTTTGTGCCAGACCGTATCATAGGCGGCTGTAAGATCGAGAAACACAGCCCCTGTCTTCAGTCTGCTCTCGAAGCCATTTTCAATGAAGGTGGTTAGGGCCAGTACTTGTTCTCCTGTACTGCAGTCCTTGCGGAAACCTGCTTGATCCACACTTAGAATATCCTCTATTTCTGGGGAAATGCGTTGCAGTATTAGGCGCTCCATGATTTTGTAAGGAACGCTGAGTAGGGAGATTGGGCGGTAGCTTGCTGGTAGTTTGTGGTCTTTGCCAGGTTTTGGGATGGCAATGACCTTTGCTGTCCACCATTTCTTTGGGATCGAGTTCGTTTGTGTGATCCTTGTGTAGAATTGTGTCAACCAGGTTAGGGCTCGGGGGCCATATAATATAAATAAATATATTTGAGAGAAGTTGAGGTTGAGGTGGAGAGCCTGTCTGTGACTTTATCTGTTTATATCTCATCCAAGGAAGTTATGATTTCAGCTCCTTTTATTCTGATATCAGTTCCCTGACATTTTATGGGGAAAATGCATCAAGTTTTTAAGTGTTCATTCACCTTTTACAGGCTGTGAATGATAATGGTGAATCAAACAAAAAAACGGTGACATGCACAGACATTTTGGGGGGCATGTATGCAACAAAAAAAAAAAAATTCCTTTTAATATTATATAATATTTCCTTATAATATTATATAATATTTCCTTCTCCCCTCATGGATCATCACCTTATCGTGGTGGGGGGGTTTGTGTGCCCCAGTGATCCCAGGAGCTATGTTGTCCGGGGCAATTTGCCTCTGATAGGGTCAACCAAGACAAACTGGTCCTGGGTGAAGGGCCAGACAAAGAATGATCCAACAGACTCTCATGATAAATTGCATATCAAGGATTCAGCGTACCCCGCCTGGTATGGGGTTACCGGGGCCCCACCCTGGAGCCAGGCCTGGGGGAGGGGCTCGAAGGCTAGCTTCTGGTGGCCGGGTTTCCACCCATGGGACCCGGCCAGGCTCAGCCCGAAAGAGTTACGTGGGTCCGCCCTCCAGTGGGCTCACCACCTACAGGAGGGATCATGGGGGTCCGGTGCTATGTGGATTAGGTGGCGGTCAAAGGCGGAAACCTTGGCGGATGATCCCAAGCTTTCTAAACTGGCTTTTGGTACGTGGAATGTCACCTCTCTGGTGGGGAAGGAGCCTGATCTGGTGTACGAGGTTGAGAGATAACGGCTAGATATAGTCGGCCTCACCTCAACACACAGCTCCGGTTCCGGAACCAGTCTCCTGGAAAGGGGCTGGAGCTTGGCCTTTTCTGGAGTTGCCCTGGGCGAGAGACGACGAACAGGGGTGGGTATTCTTGTATCCCCCCCACCTTGCTGCCTCTATATTGGAGTTTTCCCCAGTGGACGTAAGGGTTGCTTCCCTGCGCCTTCGGGTTGAGAAACGGGTCCTGACCATCATTTGTGCCTATGCACCAAATGATGTTTCAGAGTACCCACCCTTTTTGGAGTCTGTGACTGGGGTGCTGGAGGGTGCTCCTCTTGGAGACTCCATTGTCCTACTGGGGGACTTCAATGCGCACATGGGCAATGACAGTGAAACCTGGAGGGGGGTGATTGGGAGGAACGGCCTGCCCGATCTGAACCCGAGTGGTGTTCAGTTATTGGACTTCTGTGCTAACCACAGTCTGTCCATAATGAACACCATGTTCAAGCATAAGGGTGTCCATATGTGCACCTGGCACCAGTACACCCTAGGTCGCCGGTTGATGATCGATTTTGTTATCATGTCATCAGACCTGCGACTGTAAGTCTTGGACACCCAAGTAAAAAGAGGTGCAGAGCTGTCAACTGATCACCACCTGGTGGTGAGTTTGATCCGATGGCAGGGGAGGAAGCCATTCAGACCTGGTAGGCCCAAACGTATAGTGAGGGTGTGCTGGGAACGTCTGGCTGAGGCCCCTGTCCGGGAGGTCTTCAACTCCCACCTCCAGAAGAACTTCAACCACATCCCGAGGGAGTCTGGAGACATGGACTCTGAATGGGCCATGTTCTCCACCTCTGTTGTTGAAGCGGCGGCCCAGAGCTGCGGCCGCAAGGTGGTCGGTGCATCTCGTGGTGACAACCCCCGGACCAAGTGGTGGACACCAGTGGTAAGGGGGGCCATTAAGCTGAAGAAGGAGTCCTATCAAGCTTGGTTGGCTTGTGGGACTCCCGAAGCAGCTGAGGTGTACCGGCAGGCCAAGCGGAGTGCAACTCGGGTGGTTGCTGAAGAAAAAGACCGGGTATGGGAGGAGTTCGGTGAGGCCATGGAACAAGACTTTCGGTCGGCCTCAAAGAGATTCTGGCAAACTGTCCGGCGGCTCAGGAAGGGAAAGCAGCTCCCCGTCCACACTGTGTATGGTGCAGATGGGACACTGTTGACTTCGACTAGGGATATCATCGGGCGGTGGAAGGAATACTTCGAGGATCTCCTCAATCCCACTTCCACAGAGGAAGCAGGGTTTGTGGACGAGGGGGAGGACTCGCCTATCACAGGGGCTGAGGCCGCCAAGGTGGTTAAAAACCTCCTTGGTGGCCGGGCCCCGGGGGTGGACGAGATTCGCCCTGAGTACCTCAAGGCCCTGGATGTTGTTGGGCTGTCATGGTTGACACACCCCTGCAACATTGCGTGGAGGTCGGGGGCAGTGCCTTTGGCATGGCAAACCGGGGTGGTGGTTCCTCTCTTCAAAAAAAGGGACCGGAGGGTGTGCTCCAACTTTAGAGGGATCACACTCCTCAGCCTCCCTGGGAAGGTCTATGCCAAGGTACTGGAGAGGAGAGTCCGGCCGTTGGTCGAAACTCGGATTCAGGAGGAGCAATGTGGTTTTCGTCCTGGCCGTGGCTCATCGGACCAGCTCTTTACTCTCTCGAGAATTCTTGAGGGTTCGTGGGGAGTTTGCCCAACCAGTTTACATGTGTTTTGTGGACTTGGAGAAGGCATTTGACCGCGTCCTTCTTGGATTTTTGTAGGGGGTGCTTCGGGAGTATGGGGTATCGGGCTTGTTGTTATGAGCTATTTGGTCTCTGTACGACCGTTGTGAGAGTTTGGTTCGTATTGCCAACACTCGGTCGGATTCATTCCCAGTGAGAGTTGGACTCCGCCAGGGCTGCCCTTTGTCACCGATCCTGTTCATAATTTTTATGGACAGGATTTCTAGGCGCAGCCAGGGAATGGAGGGTGTCATGCTTGGTGACCACAGGATCTCATCTCTGTTGTTTGCAGATGATGTCCTGTTGTCTTCATCCAGCAATGACCTACAGCTCTTGCTGGGACGGTTTTCCGCTTAGTGTGAAGCGGCTGGGATGAGAATCAGCACCTCCAAGTCTGAGTCCATGGTCCTCAGCCGGAAAAAGGTGCATTGTCCTCTCTGGGTTTGGGACAGGCTCCTGCCCCAAGTGGAGGAGTTTAAGAGTCTTGGGGTCTTGTTCACGAGTGAAGGGAAAATGGAGTGAGAGATTGACAGACGGATTGGAGCAGCATCTGCAGTGATGCGGACGCTGTACTGGTTTGTTGTGGTGAAGAGGGAGCTGAGTTCTAAGGCAAAGCTGTCGATTTACCAGTCAATCTACGTTCCTACTCTCACCTATGGTCACGAGCTTTGGGTAATGACCGAAAGAATGAGATTGCGGATACAAGCGGCTGAAATGAGCTTTCTTCGTAGGATTGCTGGACTCACCCTCAGAGATAGGGTGAGGAGCTCAGTCATCCGGGAGAGGCTCAGAGTAGAACCACTGCTCCTCCACATTGAAAGTAGTCAGTTGAGGTGGTATGGGCATCTGATTAGGATGCCTCCTGGACCCCTCCCACTTAAGGTGTTTCAGGCACGTCCCACTGGGAGGAGACCCCAGGGCAGACCCAGGACTCGGTGGAGAGACTATGTCTCCCAGCTGGTCTGGAAATGCCTTGGTATCCTCTCTGAAGAGCTGGAGCGAGTGGCGGGGGAGAGGGAAGTCTGGTCTTCTCTGCTTGAACTGTTGCCTCCGCGACCCGGACCTCCGGAAAAGCGGTAGAAGATGGATGGATGGATGGATGGATGGATAATATTTCCTGATAAGCCACTCAGACTCACTGCTTGAAATATGGAGATTCAGTTGGACTCAGGTTGTGAGGGTCAGGATGCATTTATCACATCAGGTTGCTACAGGGGCCGGGGTGGAGGCGCAACAAGATTAACAGTTTTTTTTCATAGATTTATATTTTTTGATCATAAATCTTCACCTTTTTTTCTAACAAGTTTGCAACTTTTTCCTGTAAATTTTCAACTTTGACATTTACAACATTTTATCATAAATTATCATTTTTCCCATAAGTTTGTGACTTTTTTCTCAAAAATATGTAACTTTATCCTTAAAAAATGTCATGTTTTTTCTTATAAGTTTTCAATTTGTTCCTGTTCATTTTCAGCTTTTCTCTCATAAATTTACAACTTTTTTTCTCAAAAATTTTCAACATTTTTCTCAAAGATTTTCAATGTTTTACTCAAAATGTTTCAACTTGTCATAAATTTGCAACTTTTTTCTTAATTTTTTTTACTCTTTTCCTCATAGATTTGCAACTTTTTTCCTGTGAATTTTAAACTTTTATTTGTCAAAAATCAGCTACGTTTTCTCATAATTAGCAACTTTTTTAAAACATTTAACTTTTTTCTCATAAATTTGTGACTTTTCTCAAAAATCTGCAACTTTGTCTTTTTTCTTGTTAATCTCAAAAATTTGAAAAAAAAAATTCTTGTAATTTGCAATTTTTTCCTGTATGTTTTCAACTTTTATTTCATAGATTTAAACTTTTTTTCTCATAAATTTGCAACTTTTTTTCTTAAAAATGTGTGTTTTTTCCTCATAAATTTATTAATTTTTCTCATAAATTTGTGATTTTTTCAAATTTGAAATTTTTTCTCATAAATTGTATTCAATTCATCTTTCTTATAAATTTTTCTTGTAATTTTGTGTAATTCATTTGTAATTTGCAACTTTTTAAAAAATAAATTTGCATTTTTTTTAAATCATTTTTATACCTTTTATTCTTGCAAAAACTTATACTGTATGTAATTTACATTTTATGTTTGTACCATATGATAAATTATCCCTTATACTCCTTGTAAAAAAAAAATAACAATTTGCATACTAATTACTGTAATCAAATTATAAATTGCATTGGCAAATCTGTTGTATAAAAGCAAAATTACCCTCAAGGTTGCGCAAAATCATAAATATAGCACCACGTAATATTGCTTAATTATTCTGATCGAATGTCAAACATTTTTTTTTTTGACAACACACGAGTCTCCTACAGAAGACCAAAGTGTTCTCTGCCACCCAGGATCCAGTTCAGCTGTTAATCTGATTTCCATGTTTGCTACCCAGCGCTCATCCTTCTAATATAAAAGTCCTGGTACACGTGAAGGTCAGAATGGCTCAGGGGGCTAGGGTGCAGACCATGTAACTGCCACAACAACTCTGGTTTAAATTTGGCCTCTGGGTTTTCAGTGCGTGACCTCACTCACAGCTGTCAAACTCTCAAAAAGGTCAGAAATATTCACAAAATATGTTTACACCTGCGCTCCTCTGAATCGCCCCCGATAGCAGCAAAACATTTTTATTTATACTTTTATTTTTATTTTTCTTTCTTATGACATACGTATTCTGAAGGTTGAAATATTTACTTTCAACCTGAAATGCAGTTTTGTCCCAATCAAGAAATAATTCATGTCAATTCAATTCAATTCAATCTCTTTGTTTTGTCATGGATCTGGATAAGTGCAGCAGTGTCTTGGCCTGTCCTGTGTTGCTCTTTGGCTGTTGCTACTCTGCTTCATTCCATTCCAGTCTCCATGCTGTGTAAAGGGCCCTTGTACAATGTGTAATATACAGTACACATAAAGCAGTCTTTTTCTTTGTATGTTGCACGTTTTCTTATAATGTGTGAAAATGATACTTTTACACATTTTGTGAGATTGGGATGGGGGTAGGATAATAGATTACAAGATTGATCGTATTCTAACTAAATAAACATGAATTAGGACACTGTAGAGAAATGTTATATGCCATTTTTCAAGCATAATCAGTTGTCAAAATGAATGTTACTGCTAATATTGTTACAGTTAACAAGAGAGTGGGCCAAAATCATAAGTTGAATGTTTTTGGGGGTTTTTTTAAATGAAAGTTCCACAGATTATTGGATTATTTCCAAGCATTTTCTTTGATTAGGAGCCATCACAAACACAGAAATGATCTATCCTTTTATTGCTCTCATAACCAGTGGCGGATTTGTTATTTTTTTAGCAAGGGGGATGGTTGGTATTCACAAATTTAACAAAACGTACAAATGTATGGGTAAATTAGATGCAAATTTGCAAGAATAAAAGTGCAAAAATATGATTAAATATGCCAGTTTAAAAGTATAAAAAGTTGTAAGTTACAATTTCATTGCATTGAATAACAGCCTAACCAGCAGCCAGATGACCACTGTAAATTTAAAAGAAAAAAGTTTAAAATTTAAAAGAGAAAAATCATAAATTTATGAGAAAAAAGTTTCAAATTGGCAAGAAATTACTTGCAAATCTACAAGAAAAAAATGTTTAAAATTTACAGGTAAAAGGTTTCAAAGTTTTGTCAAAAAAAGTTGCAGTTTTATGAGGAAAAAGTTACAAATCTACAAGGAAAAAGTTGCAAATTTATAGTAAAGAAGGTGCAAGTTTCTGAGGAAGAAGCTACAAATTTACATGAAAAAAATGGACTTTCAGATCCAAAGTTGCAAATTTATATGAAAAGTTGATCATTTTTTGAAGAAAAAGTTGTAAAATTTTGAGAAAAAAAGTTTCAGATTTGTAGGAAAAAAAGATGCATTTTTTTTTCCAGTTGCCAACTTACAATAAAAAAAAAAGTTGCAATTTCATGAGAAATAAGTTGCACATCAATGAGGGGAAAAATGCAAATTTACAGGAAAAAAAGTTTCACATTTTGAGGAAAGAAGTTGCACATTTACAGGAAAAAAATAAAAATATACAAAATATGTTGGGGTTTTTTTTTCATTTCTGCTTAGAATTGGTTCTTCAAATTCATTTTTTTTTTTTTAGTTATGTAGTGTGATAAAAAAAAGTTTATGATGACGTTGAGGGGACAATTCTCTCTTTTTTCCATGTTGGAGGGGTGCATCCCCTCTGTCCCCCCATGACTTATGCCTATGAATGGGGATGGAGGATGGGGGGTGGCAGATTAACCGGGGGATGATTTTGAGTCATTTTTGCTACCGCCCCATACTGCTCACATCCAGAGTGGGGTGGGGTGGGGGGGAGGCCACATGAGGTGAGGAGAACCCAGTCAAAGACACGGCGGGAGGGGTGAAGGAGTAGCCGAGAGAGAAGACGGCAGAGATAGAAGCTGAGTGATATCAGATAAACTGATTAGGGCGGCCCGTTCTTCCTGCACTCTCACCGCCTCTGTCTATATGCATCCATCTCTCCTGCCGGGCATTGCCTCATTCTCTCCGACTTTCCCGGAATGAGAGCACGATGTTTTCCCGCCGACGGCCGGCGGCCTCCGCTTCCCGCAGGCTCTTTAAAATGAAATCGGATACGTGTACATCTACTCGGAAAGCTTTTAACTAGCAGGGCCACGGGTTGGCCAGGTGGGTAAAGTATTTAGCGGCCGGGACGCTCGGGGTGTGTGCGAGCACGTGTGTGCCTGTGCGAGCGGAGGGGAGTAAAGCGTTTAGCGGTCAGTCCACTCTCTGGAACGCTTCAGTTTGTGTGTGTGTGTTGGTGTGTTGGTGTGTTCTCTCAGAGTAAATCTGACTGTTTACGTGCGTGTGCATGACAGGAACCATCTCGCCACGAGTAAAACTGGGCACATCACGTCTTCTGTGATCATAGCGGTGCTAAGCTTGGAAATTTGCAACATTTCTTGTAAATTTGCATCTTCTTTCTTGCAACTTTTTTCTCATAAATTTGCAGCTATGTTCTCATTATTTTCCACTTTTTTGTTTTGAATCGGCAACTTTCCTCCTCATAAGCTTGCTACTTTTTTGCTGTAGAGTTGCAGCTTTCTGATTTTGACTGTTTCACATTAATTCACTACTTTTTCCTCATAAAGTTGCATCTTTTTGTCATAAATGTGTACCTTCTTGAAAATTTGCAGCTTCTTTCTCATAAATTTGCTACTTTTTGTCTCATTAAGTTGCCACTTTTTGTCTCATAAATTTGCATCTTTTTTCTCATTAATTTGCATCTTTTTCTCATACATTTGCACCTTCTTTCTTAGAAATTTGCATCTTTTGTTCTTGTAAATCTGCAACTTTTTTCTCAAAAATTTGCATCTTTTTTCTTATTAATTTGCAGCTTATTGCTGGTAAATTTGCACCTTCTTTCTCACAAATTTGGATCTTTTTTCTTTTAAATTTGAAACTTTTTTCTCTTAAATTTGTAACTTTTCATTTCGTAAATTTGCAACTTTTTGGCTCATAAATTTGCCACTTTATCTAATAAATTTGCATCTGCAACTTTTTCTGATAAATTTGCATCTTTTTTCTCATTAATTTGCACCTTTTTCTCATATACAGTATTTGCACCTTCTTTCTTAGAAATTTGAATTTTTTGTTCTTATAAATTTGCAACTTTTCTCAGAAATTTGCATCTTTTTACTCATTAATTTGCAATGTTTTACTGGTAAATTTGCAGCTTCTTTCTCACAAATTTGGATCTTTTTTCTTTTAATTTGGCAACTTTTTTCTCATAAATTTGCATCTTTTTTCTAAATAAATTTACAACTTTTTGTCTTCTAAATTTGCAGGTTTTCCTAAGTACATTGCACCTTTATTTTTCTTTTAAATTTGCTGCTTCTTGTCATGCACTCAGTTTGGATTTTTTCCCCAAACTCAGTTTTATGACGTTCCTGTATATTCATATTTATCTGCCGTATTGTTATATCCTGTGAGTTCCATACCACCTTCCGTTTTCCCTGTTTTGATCATTATCTCTTGCCTGTAATTAGGTTCTGTTTGCCATTTTTCTGTTGTCTTATTTCTGCAGTTGTTGATATGTATTATTTAGGATGTCCTTTTATTTTGTTTTTCCTGTTTCCCTTTCACTGTTGACAGCTGTCAGGGTTGTGCAGCCTCGCGTGGGCGTGCCCTGCTGCCTGTCAAACTGCCAGCTGCCCCTCCCTCCCCTGTCATTACCGTCAGCCCCTCTCCTTCATTATTATGATCAGCTGTTTCCAATTATTAGTTGTTGTTTTTTTCTCCTGTTCAGGTCAGCCCACACCTATCTCTCCCCTTGTAACCAGTTTGATCCCAATTTAAGGGAGATTGTGTCTTATGTTCATTGTCGCTGCCTCGCCTTTTCAAGGAACGCTCATCCTTGTCTCCGCCAGAGCCCAATCTCACTCTGGTGTGCCTTGTTAGTAAGTTATCTCCTCCCTGTTATCAATCATCTGTTCACCTTTGCTCTGATGTGTGCTAATTTTGTTCATAAACGTCACAAATTCGCAGTCCAGCGCCTGGGTTGTTTGCCTTTGTGCGCCGCGGAGAGGCGCACATGGCAGTAGGTAGCGACCAGTTACCATCCCAGCTGCAGTGAGTTCATGCTTTTTTTCCATTTTTGTGTGTTATCCCACTCTCCTGTGTGTAGGAGCTCATTATGTCCTGGGCTCGCTGGTCCCACATGAACAAAGGGAGATTGGCAGTGGGGTAATCTAGCTTGCAGGAAGAGTGGGCTGCAGACTTTATCCAGAGTTTTGTGGATGTTTCCGGAGTTTTGTGAAGCTCTCGCTGCCTGCTGTCACAAGAGAACCTGGGAGAGTTTGAATGGAGTGATGGTAATTCTCAAGGCACACCCTGGTCTCTGGAGATATCCCCAATATGCGAAGCACCTGTCCACGGTCTCCGCGGTTCAGCGCTCCTTCCCCTGACTGATGATAGGGGCGTCTCCCGCTGGACCTAAGCCATTGTGGAGGCACTCACCTCGGCAGAAGCTCTTCACCTCTCTCAGTTCACCTTCTCCCGCTCCACCACAGCGATGTCATTTCGCTACAGACTGCTGGAGGAATCCTCCTGCCTCTTCGGCAGCCATTCTCCTGACGCCGACACTGAAGCCCTCCTCAGCAGTGCAGCCTTCCTCCCTTTCTTCTCTGGCTGAATTCCCAACTTCCTCCAGGTATGTAGCTGCTGTTCCCTGCTCAATTTTGGCTCCCTCTCCTGCTGGAAAGAGGTCTTTTTTTTCCCCCCGGCGACATCTGTCTCCATGACTGCTGAAGCGGCTCCTCTACAATCCTCAGGGGGGCCCACACTCATCATAGCCACGGAGAGGGATGACATAACACCTGCTGCAGCGGACAACAGCAAACACCGGGGAAATAGGCAAGTTTCATTTCATCCCATCTCTAATTTTGTTGATATGCCTTGTCTGTTTCCCGGTAGACAGGCTCAGGAAATACAGTCTCCTGAGTCCTCACTATCTGCTGCAGTAACTTATTGCTCATCAGCTTTCTCCATGTGTCCGCTGGCCCCGGAACAAGGTCGCCGAACGATGGAGAAGGCTGTGGCCCTGGAAGTTTCAGTCCCAGCACCAATGGTGAGCCGTACCCCAGCTGCCACACCGGACGGGTTGCCAGCATGGTCCCCTGCGTCTGGGGAAATGAAGACTGCAGTTACCATCACGCCTGCTGCGGAGGCCACCACAGCTGAGTTGAAAACGGAGCTGGACCTCCTTGAGGCCGTGCTCGAGGCATCATCATTGCTAGGATCAAAGGAGTCCGGATGGTGGTGGAGCTTGAGCTCAGGCAAGTGATTTCCTTTGTTTTTCTCATGTCTGTTTTGGAGAGATCTTGTTTGGCTCTTGGTGAGGAGAGTCGGGTGCTCCCATCAGCCGCACCTGAGCTCACCTTGCAGGGTTCCACCACTCCTGGTGACCCTAACCAGGTTCTTCTCCATGTCTCGCCTGAGCCTTTTCCTAGGGTCGCCGGGGAAGATCCACCACCGCCTGATGCCTCCATGGATCCAGGCCCACCATCTGATGATGTCGTGAGTCCAGATCCCCCCGCTGAGGTTGTCGTGAACCCTCCTCCCCTGTCCTCACCCGGGGTCCCTTTAATTGACCGCCTCCTTGGCCTGGTGCTCTCATGGGTAAGCTGGTCCACCGTTGATGCAGCATTGGCCCAGCCCTGGTCCACCGTGGGTGCAGCTGTACTCTAGCCTGGAGCCACAGAGGGTACAGCTGTGCTCCAGCCCGGAGCCACCGAGGGTGCAGCTGTGCTCCAGCACGGAGCTACCGAGGGTGCAGCTGTGCTCCAGTCCGGAGCTACCGAGGGTGCAGCTGTGCTCCAGCCCAGAGCCACCGAGGGTGCAGCTGTGCTCCAGCCTGGAGGCACTGCGAGTGCAGCTGTGCTCCAGCCTGGAGCCACTGTGAGTGCAGCTGTGCTCCAGCCCGGATCCACCACGGGTGCCAATAAGCTCCAGCACGGAGCCACCATGGGTACTACTTCTCCCCAGTCCATGGTCACCAAGGGCATTGTGGCCTCTTCTCCTCCTTGACCTGATTATGTCATGGTTCCCTCCTCTTCACTGCCAGTTGCCGTCGTGGTTCCCTCCTCTTCACTGCCAGACACTGTCATGGTTCCCTCCTCTTCACTGCCAGATGCCATCGTGGTTCTGTACTCTCCTCCACCAGATGCTGTAGGGACTCCCTCACCTTTGCCACCAGACGCCGTCGGGGCTCCCCCTCCTTGGCCCTCCTCTCCAGTTGTTGGTGTCCTTGTGGGGAGGCCGTCTCCTGGGCCATTTCTCCTGTGCTGGTGGCTGAAAGACTCAGGCTGGCTGCCCAATAAACTGTGCTGGTGGGTTGGGTGGCCAATTTTCCCTTGCAGACCACCTGACTCATTCTTCCTGGTCGCCCGGCTGGTCTGGGATTTCGGCAGGCCACCAGACCGGGTGCACTATGCTGTCCACTGGGCCTGAGACTCTGGGCAGCCTCCCGAGCCTTCTAACTTCTGGACTTGGGGGGTCTAACTGTTTGTTTTTTCCAGTGTGGGTCCTGAGCAGGGTTGTTTTTTGCTCCCTCCTGGCCTGTTCCCTCCACCACCCACCCTGGGTAGTTTGTGGTAGTTCCTGCTGGGAGGGGGCTCTTTTTTCTTTGATGTTACATTGGGTGTCTGGTATCCACCCCTTGGGGGGGGGGGGTTCTGTCATGTACTCAGTTTGGATTTTTCCCCAAACTCAGTTTCATGACTTTCCTCTATATTCATATTTATCTGCTGTATTGTTATTTCCTGTGAGTTCCATACCGCCTTTGGTTTTCCCTGTTTTGATCATTATCTCTTGCCTGTAATTAGGTTCTGTTTGCCATTTTTCTCTTATTTCTGCAGTTGTTTATATGTATTATTTAGGATGTCCTTTTATTTTGTTTTTCCTGTGTTCCCCTTTCACTGTTGACACATGTCAGGGTTGTGCAGCCTCGTGTGGGCGTGCCCTGCTGCCTGCCAAACTGCCAGCTTCCCCTCCCTCACCTGTCGTTACTGTCATCTGCTCTCCCTCATTATGATGATCAGCTGTTTCCAGTTATTAGTTGTTGTTTTCTTCTCCTGTTCACATCAGTCCACACCTGTCTCTCCCCTTGTAAGCGGTTTGATCCTTATTTAAGGGAGATTGTTTCATATGTTCATTGTTGCTGCCTTGCCTTTTCAAGGAACGCTCATCCTTGTGTCCGCCAGAGCCCAATCTCGCTCTGGCATGCCTTGTTCGTAAGTTGTCTCCTCCTTGTTATCAATTGTCTGTTCACCTTTGCTCTGATGTGTGCTATTTTTGTTAATAAACTTCACAAACTTGCAGTCCAACACCTGGGTTGTTTTCTTCTTGGCGCTGTGTAGAGGCTCACATGACATTTCCTTCTCATAAACTTGCAACTTTTTCTAATCAAATTGTGACTTTTATATATGAACATGCTACTTTTTTCTTATGTATTTGTAATGTTTTTTTCTCATAAATTTGCAACTTTTTGTCTTTTAAAAATATTTTTTTGTGTAAATTTGTAGCTTCTTTCTCATAAAATTCCAACTCTTTTCTCCTATATTTGCATCTATATTCTTGTAAATTGCCAACTGTTTTCTCATAGATTTCCAACTGTTTTATGCAAAAACTTGCGTTTTTTTCTCATAAATTTTGAACTTTGTTTCATAAATTTGCATATTTTTTCTTGTATAATTTGCACCTTTTTGTCTCCTAATTTTTTTATTTTTTTTTTGTTACTTGTTTTGTACCCGTAGGTAGATTTGTTTTGCAGTCTGGTGACAAGCCACCAGCTGCCGGTTGCTGCGTGCGCAAGCGCCCCGTATCCTTAGCCTGCATGTTTTGGCATGTGGGAGGAAACCGGAGAAATCCCGGAGTAAACCCACGCAACACGGGGAGAACATGCAAACTCCACACAGATCACTGTTGGTCGGGGGCAGGGATCGAACCCACGATCTCACGATCCCCGCGATCCCCCGGCCGAGGGTAAAACTGTGCTGCCACAGTGCTAACCACTGGGCCACCATAAAATTTGCAGGTTTTCCTAATTAAATTCCACCTTTTTTCTTTTAAATTTGCTCATTCTTTCTCATAAGTTTTCTCATTGTTATTTTTTTGTAAAGTTTCAACTTTTTTCTAATGAAATTGTAACTTTTTCATGTGAACGTTCTACTTTTTCTCATAAATATGTAATGTTTTTTTTTTCTTTCTTGCTGCTGCAATAGTATAAAGTTCAGCATTGTTTGACTAATAAAGGCTTATTTTGTTTTACCTTTAAAAATAACAAGTTCAAGATAGATCACATAGAAAACAATTTTCACATTTAATGGCGATTAATTGCAAATCCAAAAAGTTTCTGATCGCGATTAGGATTTTTTTTCCTCTAAAAAATCATTGCCCATCACTTGTTGAAACATATTTTTACTTTGCAGATTAAGATTTGCAATGAAGACTTCCGGTTATGGCGGCCATGTTGGAAGACGTGTTTCACACTGCTCTGCTCCTAAAAATAAAAAGTAGGCTAAAACTCTCTTAATTGGAACAAAAACCTATCCCAGCATTTAGGCCCGGATATGGTAAAGACTAAGGCTGGGAAATTAGGCGGAGGAAAAAGTAATTCGACAAAACAATCCAAACTAACAGACTTCCACGCTCGTGACGAAGCAGGAAAATCTCCAGAGGACTATGGTGGAGGAGGGAGCCAGCGGTGGAGCGGTAACTGCTGAGGAGGGGACAAATGTGATGCTTGCTGCCATCAGCTCCATGAGAGCAGACTTTTCGTCTAAATTTGATGGGATTATAGCAGCGATAGAAGGAATGAGAAAGGAAATAAGCGACTGTATGGAGCGAGTATCGCAGGCGGAGCTCCGAATCTCAAGCGCTGAAGATGACGTCACCAGCCTACAATTAAAGGTGCAAACATTGGAATTAAAATGTAAAAGTCTGGAAGATAATGTCCTAGACTTAGAATCCCGTTCACAACGGAATAATTTGAGGCTGGTGGGTCTCCCGGAGGGAGCAAAGGGACGGGACTCATGTTCCTTTTTGGAAAAGTGGATTCCAGAAGCGCTGAACAACGCGGACCTGCAGTTATCGGTCGTCTTAGAGAGCGCTCATCGAATCGGCCCACCAAGAGATAATAAGACACCACCGAGGACGCTGATTATGAAGTTCCTCAGCTACAGAGACAAGATGACACACCAGCTGTGTGGGATTGTGACGTACATCTTCAACCTGAGCCTGAAGCTGGGGAGGGTACCACAGCTGTGGAAAACATCTTGTGTGGTACCTGTACCAAAAACTTCCCACCCCAAAGACCTGAACAGCTACAGACCGGTGGCCTTGACGTCCCACATGATGAAGACCCTGGAGAGACTGCTCCTTGCTCACCTCCGCCCCCTGATGGAACCAGCGATGGATCCACTCCAGTTCACCTACCAGCATGGCATTGGGGTGGAGGATGCGGTGATCTTCCTCCTTCACCGTTCTCTGTCCCACCTGGAGAAGCCCGGGAATATGGTGAGGGTCATGTTCTTTGACTTCTCCAGTGCTTTCAACACCATCCAACCGATGATCCTGAAGGACAAGCTGCTGCGCGCAGGGGTGGACCAGCACCTGTCATCATGGATCCTGGACTACCTCACGAACCGGCCTCAGTTTGTGAGAACCCGGGACTGTGTGTCCGACACGATCATCGGTAGCACGGGGGCCCCCCAGGGAACGGTGCTGGCTCCCTTCCTGTTCACCCTTTATACTGCGGACTTCTCACACAACACAACACACTGCCATCTACAGAAGTTCTCTGATGACTCTGCGATCGTTGGCCTCATCTCCAATGGAGATGAAGCTGAGTACAGAGGGCTTATCCAGGGCTTCGTGGACTGGTGCCATCGGAACTGCCTCCAGATCAACGCGAGGAAAACTAAGGAGCTGGTGGTGGACTGCCGCAGACAAGGACAACCCCTCACAGCACCAGTAAATATACAGGGAACAGACATCGAGATGGTGACATCCTATAAGTACCTGGGTGTTCATCTGAACAAAAAACTAGACTGGTCACACAATACTGACGCACTCTACAAGAAGGGACAGCGCAGGCTGTTCCTGCTGAGG
The DNA here is from genome assembly GCA_020510985.1 of Pholidichthys leucotaenia. Lineage (NCBI taxonomy): Eukaryota > Metazoa > Chordata > Actinopteri > Cichliformes > Pholidichthyidae > Pholidichthys > Pholidichthys leucotaenia. Next base: position 410,785,465 of record CM035841.1, on the reverse strand, counting down.
AGACTCAGGTCTTTTGGTGTACAAGGGGCGCTGCTGAAGACATTCTATGACACGGTGGTGGCATCAGCCATCACTTTTGGAGTGGTCTGCTGGGGCAGTGGCATTACTGCAGCCGATAGGAAGAGACTGAACAAACTGATCAAGAAAGCTAGCTCTGTCCTGGGGCAGCGCCTTGATCCGGTGGAGGAGATAGGAGAGAGAAGGACGGTGGCTAAACTGTCATCTCTGCTGGAGTCCGAGTTCCACCCTATGCAGGACATACTGAATGCACTGAGGAGCTCATTTAGCAGAAGACTACATCATCCCAGGTGCACAACCGAGAGGTTTCGCAGGTCCTTCCTACCAACAGCTGTCAGACTGTACAACCTAAGCAGGGCTGCTCGCAGAGATAGCAAAAATACGTAACAAACTAATAGTTTTTTGAATGCAAAAGATGCAATAGACTTACACAATGGTCCCCTCCAGCATACAACTAGGAAAATACCGGTCGCTATGGAGGGTGAGAATATGTATGGGCACATAATCATACCATGTAGGATAACTAAGTAGACGGTTATGCTGTTTCATCCCATCTAGCAACAATGCTCTGCACTGTGTGTGTTTATATATTTACATATTTATTCCATCTAGCTACAATGCTCCGCACTGGGTGTGTTTATATTTATATATCTATATATTTATTCCATCTAGCTACAATGCTCCGCACTGTGTGCTTATATATCTACATATTATTCCATCTAGCTACATTGCGCCGCACTGTGTGTGTTTATATATTTACATATTTATTCCACCTAGCTGCAATGCTCCGTACTGTGGGTGTTTATATATTTACATATTTATTCCATCTAGCTACAATGCTCCGCACTGTGTGTTTATATATTCACATATTTATTCCATCCAGCTACAATGCTCTGCACTGTGTGTCTGTGTGTGTGTATATACTGTATATATTTTATAGTAATATGTACATATGTATATTAGCTGCTCTTGCTTGCTTGTTTTTTTTCTTGCCTTCTGATTGTTGCTCTGAGTGTTGCTATCCCTGTGCTGTTGCAATCCTGGAATTTCCCCGTTGTGGGACTAATAAAGGCTTATCTTATCTTATCTTATATTATGACGGTCACCAACGTGGCGTGAGCTAAAGGAGAAATTATATACCAGGATAAACAGGTGCGGTTCTACCCAGATTTGGCCACAGGAATTCAACAATTAAGGAGGCAGTTCGACCCCGCCCGTAAAGAGCTGCGCAACCTCGGGATTCGTCACGGAGTGATTCATCCGGCAAGACTGCTGGTCACATATAAGGGCAGAAACCACACCTTCAAGACCCCTCAAGAGGCGCAGGAGCTCATTAAGCAGATCCAGGAGGAGACTGGTGGGAGCTAAGCATGAACATGATAAAGGTAGAACATTTAAGCATTTGTACAGGAATCTGATTGATCTGAAACATATAACATGTCTACAAAATACAGATTGTATTAAAAAAAAAAAAAAAAAAAAAAAGCTATGATGTACAAAGTTGCTATAAAACTTTGAAGTTATGTTGAAAAACTACAGAAGAGAGTTAATGTCATTAAAAAAGTAGTAGAGTCAGGGTGATTGAGAGGAGAAAGAGAGAGTGGTTTGACTGATCCCCGCAGGTGTGGAACAGTCACTAGCTATAACGGGAGACAGAATTTTTTTTTTATTTTGGGGGGATTACCACGAATGTGGGGAAAGGGAATTTGTTTTTGTGTAGTTTGTAGGATGAATGTTCAACCATCCATGTTTTTGCTTCTCTGTATGAGCATGTTTATATTGCAAGGTAATCTCAAACTTCTTATTGATCATAGATCAAAGCGTTAATCTTAATTTAACTTCATGGAATTGCAGAGGTCTACAAAATCTAAAAAAACTTAAGTTATGAATAAAATAAAAGACATAGATTCAAAAATTGTGTTTTTACAGGAAACTCATCTAATAGAGGAGGATGTAAAAAGAATTAGGAGAAGATGGCAAGGAAATGTGTTCACCTCATCATTTTCATCCCGAGCCAGGGGAGTTATGACTCTCATACATAAAACAGTCCCATTTCAAGTGAAAAATGTAATTGGAGACAAATTAGGAAGATATCTAATCATCCAAGGATCTTTGTTATTAGAAAATATAAATCTGGTGAACTTATACGGTCCCAATACTGATGATCAAAACTTCTTCGTTAATTTATTTCTTACTTTAGTATCACTCACAGGGCAACATATAATAGCAGGGGATTTTAATTGTACATTGAATCCCAGTATAGATAGATCAACAGGACTGGACTGGACGCACAATGGATGCAGGATGACCATTAATCATTTTATGAAAGAATTGAGATTGCTAGATATATGGAGAGAAATGAAACCACAATTCAAAGCCTATTCTTGTTATTCTAATACCTATAAGACATTCTCACGTATTGATTATTTTTTGATCTCCACAGAATTAAGGTCCAAGATTCAAAACTGTTTCTATGATAACATCGTGATCTCTGATCATGCACCCTGCTGTCTAATATATGTAGATAAGAAATTGACAAAGGATCCAGGTAGGTGGCATTTTCAGCATAAATGGCTTCAGGATGAGGAATTTGTTAAGTACATAGAAAAACAGATAGATGAGTTCTTTGATATCAATACTACACAAACATCAGCATGTATAAAGTAGGAGGCTTTCAAAGCTTTTATAAGGGGGCATATTATTAGTTATACAGGTTCAAAATCTAAGAAGACTCGAGAGGAGAGAGTCCAATTGGAGCGTAAAATAAAAATTCTTCAAAAAAAAGTGTATGCAGGAAGTAACCCACAGTTAGAGAACGAATCACTGATTCTGAGAGCTGAATATGACAAAAAATCAGCGAATAGAGCTGCCTCGAGTCTTCTAAGATTGAAGCAAACTTTTTATGAAAAAGGTGAAAAATCAGGAAAATTATTGACATGGCAGATTAAACAATTAGAATTTAAAACACCAATTACCAGTATTATAAGTAATGGACAGGCAGTTATAGATCCTTTAGAAATTAATAGTGCATTTAGAGATTATTATGAAAAACTATATGATACAAAAAATGAAACTGACTTAACAAAACTAAATGGGTTTTTGGATGGATTATCTATACCGTGTATTCCAAATGAAAACAGGGAAATACTGGAGTCTAAAATTAGTCAAGAAGAAGTTGGGCTAGCCCTTGATAATATGAAATCAGGAAAAAGAGCAGGACCAGATGGTCTTCCAGTTGACCTCTATAAAAAAAAAATTAAGAATAAATTAATAAAACCACTTTTGGAAATGGTTTTAGAAGCATTTCAAAATAGTAATTTACCACCATACATGAATAATGCCTTAATTATACTGTTGCCAAAACCAGGTAAACCCCCTAATAAATGTGAAAACATGAGACCAATAAGCCTATTAAATGCTGACCTTAAGATAATCTGTAAAATTTTAGCAAGACAACTACAAGAAATATTACCAAATATTATTAACCGAGATCAGAATGGCTTTATAATGGGAAGACAAGGCTTCCATAATGTAAGAAGACTATTTAATATTATTTATTCTAATAAAGAAGCACCGGATACAGCTCTCCTATCATTGGATGCCGAAAAGGCCTTTGATAGGGTTGAATGGCCCTATCTTTTTGAAGTCCTACAAAGGTTTGGACTTGGAAATAATTTCATAAAATGGGTTCAGATAATATACAATAATGCTACAGCAGAAATCCTAACAAACAGCAATATCTCAAAATCAATAAAAATCAATAGAGGATGTTGACAAGGCTGTCCACTTTCACCCTTACTGTTTACTATGGCAATTAAACCTTTAGCAATGGCAGTACGTTTACATCCACAAATATATGGAATTAAAATAGGACCAACAGAACATAAAATCTCCCTGTATGCCGATGACATAATTTTGTTTATGTCGAATTTTAAAAAATCAATTCTGACCTTGTTAAATTTAATAAAGAACTTTGGGGAAATATCAGGATATAAAATAAATAAAACTAAATCTTCAATATTAATGCTAAATGAGACCCAGAGAAATCACCCAGCTCCCGAGGTAAATCAATTCAATGTTGTAAATCAGTTTAAATATTTAGGAATTCAAATTTTGCCTAAGCTAGAATCAGTCGCCAGTGCCAACTATGAAGCCTTAATGACAGATATTAATGAGTTACTTCAGAGATGGATGTCACTACCAATGTCGATGATCGGGAGAATTAATATACTTAAAAGTAATATTTTACCAAAAATACTTTATTTATTTGAATACATTCCTTTACCACCACCTTCAGATCTATTCTCAAGAATTAAAAAAAGTTAGTGGAATTTATATGGAACAATAGGAAGGCTAGATTACGTCTGTCCTTACTATATTTACCATTTGATCGCGGAGGTCTGAAATGTCCAAACTTTATGTTGTATTACTGGTCAGCACAACTGAGGTCTATGACATATTATTTTTCATCAAGTGATCTCCCTCACTGGACTGAAATGGAATCATACAATTTACCTTTACCTCTTCCCTTATTCATATACTCAGACTTGGCTAAAAAATTACAGAAACAAGTTAAAAATCCAATTGTAAAGCACATGAACAAAATATGGTGTGAAACCAAAAAATATTTAAAAGAACCACACTTATTATCACAATTTAGCCCAGTATGGGGTAATCAATATTTTACACCAGGGAGAGCGGATGCTGTATTTAAAGTATGGAATTTAAAAGGGATTCAAAAGATTCAAGAATTATATTTGTCACGTTCAGATAACATAATGTCTTTTGAAGAACTGAGGATCAAATTCAATCTTAATAGAACACATTTTTTTAAATATCTTCAGCTTAGGAATTTTATTTATCAAATCAAAATAATGCTCTCACCCGACCTACTTATTCATCCTTGGAAAAAATTTTGACGAAAGATAGTAAGAGAAAGGGTATTATTTCAGAGTTTTATAACTCATTGACACTATTCTCAAGTGAAAACTCACAGAAAAAACTGAATTATTGGAAAGAAGACCTGCAAACTGAAATTTCAGAGGAACAATGGGAATTGGGTTGTACAGAAGCTCAAACCAAATCAATAAATGTACATCTTAAATTGATACATTTTAAATGGTTAATGCGGATGTATGTTAACACCAGTGGAATTAAATAGATATAACAAAAACATACCAGATACATGCACAAAATGCATGGACAGTAAAGGAACCCTATTTCACTGTTTATGGGAATGTAGAAAAATCAGAATGTTTTGGGAAGAGGTGAGGGTAACAATTGAAAAAATAATTTCAAAACAATTCACATTGAACCCTAAACTGTTTTTGTTGGGTCTGTATCCAGAAAAGCACAATTTTAAAAAGAGTGAAAGAGCATTCATCGACCTCAGTTTGCTTAATGCCAAAAAATGTATTGCACTACTGTGGAAAAAGACTCAGACCAGATGCGACTCAGTGGTTAAGACAGATGTTAACAAACCTTCCACTAGAAAGAATAACATACATACTGAAATCAAAGGAAAATGTGTTTGAGAATATATGGAGACCTTTCATTGATTATGTAAAGAAATTAAACATAACTTCTGAAGAACAAGGTGAATGATGTGTGTGGACCTTGCAAATTCCAAATTGGTGAATGTATAATATGTATACTTATGTAATAGATTACCTAGACTAAACAGAGGAGCATTGTTGATGACTTGCCTTTGTTAGTGGTTGTTGGTGTTTTTAGTACATTTTTTTTTGTAGTTAGTGGGGGTTTTTTTATTTGTAAATTACTTTAGTTTGATTGATTAGTTTTGTGTTTGATTGTTTGTGTCATGTTTGTAAAAAAAAAAAAAGGTTCAATAAAAAAATATTGTGGAAAAAAAAAAGATTTGCAATGAACACGTTTATTCTTTTGGTGCATGGGTCCAGGTGGGGCGGCTCATCTTGGACGTGGGTATCTGATATTAAAAAAAAAAAAAAGGGGACAGAGAACAACTGGTCCTAGAATTTAGTGAATATCTGGGAATTTATGACAGACGGTCAGTCATGCGTTGGGTCCTCAGGTGTGCCTCCATGTGTGTGTGTGTGGGGGGGGGGGGGGGTCACTTCCACGAGCGCGTGCCAGTAGCAATATTTCGAAGAAAGCTGTCATACATTTCGAGCCCATGAATTATTCACAAAGGAAAAAAAAAAGAAAAAAAGTCTATCCTCCTGTTTTTTTTAGTCACCCCCCACCCCCACCCCCCACAAACACCAGCACACACGTCACCTCCCGTGTATAATTACGTTAGGGTGACTGGGATGGCACTTCACACACCGGTGGCGGAAACGAGGAAGGAAAACACACATGCTGGTCTCCCACTTTCTCAGATGCACTCTGTTTTCAGTAATCAAGGTGCACTGTGTAATAATTTCACGGCCGCTCCTGTCGTGCCCCCGCCGAATTATTTATTAGGACGCATTCACCGGTGAGGCGCAAATCACCGAAAACAGTGTTTGTTTTTTTGTTTTTTTACCTTCCTCTCCCTTTCTGGGAATATTAAAAGAAAGGCAGATATGGCAGCTAAAAGGGGAATTTCATTAGCATAATGAAGAGTGGGAGTGAGAAGGAGAGTGTTTTTCATTAGGCTGCCTCTATAATCCACGGAATTTGAAAACGAGGTGAAGCGGGGACGTGTTTTAATTGTCTGCTTAAGGTCTCCCCCACCCCCACCGCAATTAACTGCTGTGGAAATATGTGCTCATATTCAGCAGGTGATCTGGAGGGGGGTGAGTGAGGATGCCATGGCCTTGATAGCAAAGCTTGACCCAGAATCAATCCCACCCCCAGCTACCATGCCGTCCTCTTATACCGAATCATAGGTGTCAATCAAACTGGGGGGGGGGGGGTACTGCACCTCCTAACCTGTATAAAAGAGAGAATTGTCCCCGATATCATCGTAAACCTTTTTGTACCAGGTTACATGACTGAATAACATGACTTGGAACAACCAATAAGCAGAAATGCCAAAAAGAAAAAAAAAATATATATATATATATATACGTATATACTGTATATATATATATATATATATATTCTCTTTGATTTTGAACTTAAATCCACAAAAAATTTGGGCATTTTTTTTCCTCAAAAAATTATTTTTTTTTCCTTTGAAATTTGTGATTTTTTTTCTCAGATGTTTGCAAATATTTTCTTGTGAATTTTGAATTTTTTTTTTCAGAATCAGAATCAGAATCAGAATCAGAAACAACTTTATTGCCAAGTATGCTTGCACATACCAGGAATTCCACTTATCACTAAGGTGCGCTCATGTTAAGCGCTCCCTAATGACGCTTAGAAATTTTCCTGTAAATTTTCAACTTTTGTCTTACAAAATTGCAACTTTTTCACATAAATCTGACAATTTTTTCTCATAAAATTACATTTTTTTCTGGTAAACATTAAACTTTTTTTCAGATAAATCTGAGACTTTTTTCTTAAAAATTTGCTACTTTTTCTCATAAATTTGCAATTTTTTTTTTAGATTTGCTGCTTTTTCCTGTACAATTACACTTTTTTCTTGTAGATTTTTTTGCAAAAATTTGTCACTTTTTCCTCTAAAATTTGTTACATTTTTTCTGAAAAATTTGTAACTTTTTCATATATTTGCAAATCTTTTCTTGTAAATTTTCTACATTTTTCATGTAAATTGTCAACTTTTGCCTCCTAAATTTGCACTTTTTTCGAATAAATCTGACAGCCTTTTTCTGATGAAACTGTGACTTTCCCTCAAATTGGCAGCTTTTGTCTCATCAATTTGCAACATTATTCTTAAAAAAATTAGAATTTCTTCTCATAAATGTGCAACTTTTTTTCTCAAAAATTTATAACTTTTCCTCATAAATTTGCAGCCTTTTTCCTGTAAATTTGCAGCTTATTTCTCATTATTTTTTTCTTATAAAATTTTAACTTTTTTCTCAAAATTTTGCATGTTTTTCTCATGAATTTTCAATTTTTTCTTTTAAATTTGCAACTTTTTTCTTTTAAAAAAGGAAAAAAGTTTCCTTTCCCCCAAAATCTTTCCTTCCCACCACTGCTGCCTCCACCTTCATCCATCCTGGGTATGACGTTAAACTGCATCCAGGCGAGGGGGTCTGTTGGAATAGGAGGATGATGGAGAGCCTCTTAAGCCTCGCTGATACTCCCAAGTGTCCCTTAGGCAAGGAAAAGTACTTGTTAGCCTCCCTTACCAGGGTTAAGGTAAAACTCTCTAACAACTTCATAGCAAAAATTGGACAGTTAAAATTTGGGGGTCAGACATTTCAGGGTTGATACTGACTCTCAAAGTGTACACTTCAGTCTCTCCTGATTAAAATGATGTCCAGTGTTGGGGTTGTTTGACAGTGTTCAATTTGAGTGAGCTGGTTTTAAACAAAGCTCCGGCCAGGCGTGGCACATGTGACTGTTAAACGAGCAGAGAGTGAGACAAGTTGGCTGCATGTTCATCATTAAGGTGCTTAAGGTAAGTACATTTTAGGAAAACTTACTGAAACTTTAAGAAATGTATTTTTTAAACTAAAGCAAGTTTTATTGTCCATGTAATAAAACTTGTAAGGACAATATGCATGCTTGTTGGCAGGACTGCAATGTCAGAGTCCTGTTGTCACCACTACCATTACCAACATTACCAGCATTAGCTAGTGGCATGATAGCGCACAAATTGTTAATAGTAGAAAAAGTTTTTCTGCTAACACCTAATATTTCATGCAAAGTAAGAATATACTGTGTATATCTTTAAAGGTGTGCATATCTTTAAAGGTGTCTATATCTATCCAGAGGAGAGAATATGTTGGACTTGGTGTACACAAACTTCCCAGATGCATACAAGGCAACATCTTGCCCCCACTTCGGCCATTCTGACCACCTATCCGTGATGCTGGTGCCTGCCTACAAACCCTTACTGAAGCGCAGCAGCCCAGTAGATAAACAAATCAGGACTTGGCCAGAGGGTGCAGCCTCGGCACTTCAGGACTGTTTTCTGCATACAGACTGGGAGGTTTTCAAAATAGCAGCCTCCCAGGGAGACAGGACAGATGTGGAGGTGTACGCTGAAACGGTCACCAGCTATATCGCCAAGTGCATAGAGGATGTAACTATAGTGAAGACCTTCACTGCACGGGGCAACTATAAACCCTGGATGACTGCAGAAGTGCGCTCGTTGCTTACAGCCAGAGATGCAGCCTTCAGAGCGGAGGACAGGATTGCCCTCCGCTCAGCCAGGTCTGCGCTCTCAAAGGGAATTAAGGCGGCGAAACGCGCCTATGCGGAGAAAATCCAGGGACACCTCTGTGACATAGGCATCACCAAACGGATGTGGCAGGGAGTTCGGGCACTGATGGATTATAAGTCTAGGCAGGGGGTCGATGATGACGCTTTGCTTCCAGACAGGCTCAACAACTTCTTTGCACGTTTTGAAGCATCAAACCCGACAATCAGAGGGAGGGCTGGCCCATCTCCACCATCTGTTGGGCCAGCTATCACCATCAACGCAGCGGACACACGGAGGACCCTAAACAGGGTCAACCCACGTAAAGCTGCAGGTCCGGACAACATCCCGGGACGTGTGCTCCAAGCCTGGCGAGCGAGTTGGCGGATGTCCTGACTGACATTTATAACATCTCCTTGAGTCAGGCCATCGTTCCCAGATGCTTTAAGACCTCTACCATAGTACCGGTGGCAAAGAAAACAGTTGTGTCCTGTCTAAATGACTATCGTCCTGTCGCACTGACACCAATTATGATGAAGTGTTTCGAACGGCTTGTCAAACCACACATTACAGCCTGCCTCCCTGCATCACATGACCCGCTCCAGTTTGCGTATCATTCAAATCGCTCCACAGAGCGATTTGAATGATACGCATTTGATTTGATGACAGAGTGCAAAACACACAGAGGATGTGGAGGCTCCACATCCTCTGTGTGTTTTGCACTCTGTCATCACCCACCTGGATCAGAAAGACACCTACGCCAGACTCCTGTACATTGATTTCAGTTCAGCATTCAACACCAATATTCCCCAGAGACTGATGGAGAAATTACTCCTTCTTGGTCTGAACACCACCACATGTCTCTGGATCCTCCAGAGACTTCCATCTTCCATTCCATCTTGCTACAATGCTCCGCACTTTGTATATATATTTATGTGTACGTATGTATATCCACTGATCTTATTTATATTTTTCGTATCTTCTTAATTATTGCTCTGAGCGTTGCTATCCCTGTGCTGTTGCAATCCTGGAATTTCCCCATTGTGGGACTAATAAAGGCTTATCTTATCTTATCTTATCTTATCTTATCCTGGACTTCCTGACCGAGAGAACTCAGTCTGTCCATGTTGGAAAACATCTCCAACTCCATCACGCTGAGCACTGGATCCCCTCAAGGCTGCATACTCAGCCCACTGTTGTTTACACTTCTAACACATGACTGTGTGTCCAGACACGAGGGGAACCAGATTATTAAGTTTGCGGATGACACAACAGTGGTGGGACTTATTCAGAGGGATGAGGAATCATTGTACAGGGAAGAAGTTAGAGACCTGGAGGGCTGGTGCAGGGAGAACAATCTGGTGCTCAATGTGGACAAAACAAAGGAGACGATTAACGACTTCCAGCGGTCATGGCCTGAACATGTCCCTCTCAGCATCAGCGGCCGTTCGTTGGAGAGAGTGGAGAACATCAAGTTCCTAGGAGTGCAGATCTCGCAAGACCTGATTTAGAGCAAGAATTCCTTGGGGATGAGGAAGCAGGCCCAGCAGAGACTGCACTTCTTGAGGAAACTCAAACAGGCCTCTCTCCCTATCTGCATCCTCAGGACCTTCTACAGAGGTGTGGTGGAGAGTGTTCTGACGTACTGCACTGCAACATGATACTCCAGTTGCAGTATGTCAGACAAAAAAACCCTGCTGAGGATAGTTTAGGGAGCTGAGAGGGTAATTGGAGTTTCCCTCCCCTCTGTCCAAGAACTTTTTCAGAGCCGTTGTAGGAGCAGGGCACTGAACATTATTAAGGACCACTCTCACCCTCTGCATAAACACTTTGAACTGCTGCCATCTGGCAAACGATTCTGGAGCATCAGAGGCAGAACCACCAGACAGATTAACAGCTTCCTTCCACAAGCTGTTAGAATGCTGAACAGTTGATCCGGAATCTTTCATACATACATACATACTACTGCACCTTATGGACATTATGTATATTATATGTATATTATAGTACTAGTTAGTTTTAAGTATTTATTTCACCCAGCCACTTTGACTCACTCAGCCACTTTAATTGGTATTTTATACACAGGCAGTTATTATTACTTTAAACTGTAACTGTAATAAGTTAATATTACTGTAATAACCAAATGTGTCTCAGGGATGTGTGAATGGCTGTGTTGTGGTGGGGGTGAGGGGGGATGTGAGTGTGTTTTAAATTATGTTCTTTTTTACATATATGGATGCCTAGAGAAACGTAATTTCATCTTGTCTGCACTACAGTTGTATATACAGCAACATGACAATAAAGGTTGATTTGATTTGATTTGATCTGATTTGATTTGATTTGATTTGATTTGATCTTTAAAGGTACATTCAGACCAAACGCGAACGGGCGGTGCATATGTATACAAAGTCAATGGAAAGAGGCAAGCACATGCGAAATCGCTCAGTAAAAGTATTGGCGAGTAACTAGTTTGAAAACGAGACTGCCAAATTTGTGTTTGTGAAGGCACCTTTACTGTGTAAATTTTTAGAGGCTGAGACTCGTGTCTGGTGTTTAGCGTTAATTTGTAAATGGGTGCATGATCAAAACTATGTGAATGGAGGGTCCTGGTGTTGTGTCTAACCCTTCATGTGTGCTCTGACTTGCCTGAGTGCTTAGCGCCAACGCTACTTGCACATATGCGTGGTATTGAATTTTTGCATACATCGGATATGCCAATAGTGCAAACAATTTTTTTCAGACAGGAGGTATTGTCTTAATCATGATTTTTGGTATTATGACACTGTTGTTTGTTTGTTTGTTTTGCTTGGTTCTTTCTTCCTTTTAATGTCATTTTATATCATTGTCTTGTATGGCTTAGAAAAAATGTTGGATCCTGTGAAGTTTCACCAGCAGCAGAAGTATACAAAGTTGGATGAGGTTGACGGACAGTTCAACTTTATGCAACTTCATGAACAAGGTGTGTAAGTGAATTTGTTTTTAGATTAGGGTAAAGTTTAAAACTACACTCTTACCAATTAAAACCTTATTGTGTAAGCTCTGCAATGTTGTGTTGAATAAATATTATGCACATTTTTTTTTATAAATCAGAGTTAATTGGTAAACTGTAAACTGCAATTTGTGCATGCTCAAGGAAAGAGAACAAACTCTCAAACAGACCATTAATAATGCCATTCATTTTCAAATTGGGATTTCAGATGAAATGGGTTTTGTGTCATGCGGTGACCCTCGTGGGCCACCATAAGACGCCAAAAGTCGCCAGTGAGTTTTGCATTAGATGTTTATTTTAACAAGACAAGACAGGACATAAAGCTGTGAGCCGCTGAGGGTAAAACACACACTACCGAATACAAGGGATCGTAGGGCTAACCCCAGCCACTACGACCTAAACTATGACATGAACAAGACACAAACCTGACATGAGCGTGCTGACACACCAGGAATCTCTCAGGATATTTCGACGATACTGCAGCATCAACCAGCTGTCAGCGCCTGCTAATAAAGCCGGCAGCTAACGAGCTGTGATGCCGAACAGCTGATCGACCTTGACAGCCGGAAATCCCACCGAGCGCTGTCACAGTAAGAGCCCGGTGGAGCCAGAATGTAATCCACAGCTGTCAAGGCCGGCAGAGATGATGCATAGCCCGAGCGCGGACGAGATTGGCGCTCGGGTCATAACAGTACCCTCCCTCTGAGGGCGGGCTCCTAACCGTCCATAGACATCCAATCCCACCCCCCACCCCCTCCAGGGTGGGCAGATGGGGCAGGAGAGGATTAAACCACAGATAGAGAACCAGAGCACAGACAGGAAAAGAAAAAAAAAACAACTCAAAATACATGAAACAGTTACAGGACCAGACTATACTCCAAAATACATGAAATGCCATTCCCCAGGCACGAAAAAAATAAATAAATAAATAAATAAAATACCACACTCTCAGGTCAAAAAGCAAATACAGCACAGGGCAGAGAGAAAAAAAACAGAACAATTACAGGGCCAGACTATACTCCCAAAATACATGAAACACAATTATACTGGCACGAAAACAAAGATACCAAAATCTCAGGTCAAAAAGCAAATACGACACAGGACAGAGAAAAAAAAAACAGAACAATTACAGGACCAGACTATATTCCAAAATACGTGAAACCCAATTACCCAGGCACAAAAACAAAAATACCAAATTCTCAGGTCAAGAAGCAAATACAACACAGGTCAGAAAAAAAACAAAAAAAACCACAGAACAATTTCAGGGCTAGACTACCCTCCAAAATACATGAACACAATTGCCCAGGCATGAAAACAAAAATACCACGCTCTCAAGTCAAAAAGCAGATACAAAACAGAACAGAAAAAAAAAAAGCAGAACAATTTCAGGGCTAGACCACCACCAGGAATGACCTCTACCCCCTATAGTTCATGCCGACCGGCGGAGACCAAACGCCACGGGAAAAGTTCAGGCGGTCTCCCCGCATCCAACAGCCGACGGGTGGTCATGGGGGGCGGAACATGACCAGGCGGCTAACCACAGTCCCAGGTCCGGAAAGTCCACTCCTCCGGTGGCCGAACCAGATCGCCCAGTGAAACACATAACATGTCTGGTGGCTGACCCGAGGCGCCGAACCGGCGAAACAGTTCCTCAGGTGGCCGACCCGTGTCCCTCAGCCACCAGTACCGGGGGAAAACAGCCCGCGGCAGCCTCCCTGGCGAGGACAAAACTCGGGAGAGCCGGGGCGAGCGAAAAGGGACCCCCACGGCCCCCGGTGATGATGCGCAGAGGTGATGACTCTGAAGAGGGGACAGAAGGCAAGGATGAGCCCGAACTGGGTCAGGCGGCGAAGGGTCTGCAGCTCCTCCACCGTCCGTGGACCACACCGGCGCTGCATCTCCAGCGCCGACCCTCGCGGGCCACCATAAGACGCCAAAAGTCGCCAGTGAGTTTTGCATTAGATGTTTATTTTAACAAGACAAGACGGGACATAAAACTGTGAGCCGCTGAGGGCAAAACATGCACTACCGAATACAAGGGATCGTAGGGCTAACCCCAGCCACTACGACCTAAACTATGACATGAACAAAACATGAACCTGACATGAGCGTGCTGACACACCAGGAATCTCTCAGGATGTTTTGACGATACTTCAGCATCAACGAGCTGTTAGCGCCCACTAATAAAGCCGGCGACTAACAAGCGGTGATGCAGAACAGCTGATCGACCTTGACAGCCGGAAATCCCACCGAGCGCTGTCACAATAAGAGCCCGGTGGAGCCAGAATGTAATCCACAGCTGTCAAAGCCGGCAGAGATGATGCATAGCCCGAGCGCAGACGAGATCGGCGCTCGGGTCATAACATTTTGTGACATTTTCTTATCTTTGTCATGGATGGCCCTCACGAGCCATCATAAGATGCCACAAATCACCAGTGAGTTTGAACAGTTTTATTAAAGGAACAGAAAAGGACACAAAATAACAAGCCACGGGGGGCTAAAACACGCTACAACGATGTACAGTCAATGACAGGGAATAATGGATACATAAAGAGGCACACTTACGATCACAGGAGAATAATGGTCAACATCCGAACAGAGGGATGCTCGCTAATGTCAAACAAGGGGAAGTTTTTGACGAGACTGCCGCGCCTTTTAGTTCTCACCTGCCCTCTTAAGTGGAGAACAGCTGATGAGGCGAAATGCGGCTCAGCTGTCAGGTCTGACAGCTGGGAGCCCCTCCGAGCGCTGTCACAATAAAGGCTCGGGGAGCCAAAAGGGGCACCCAGCCGTCAGATGGCCGAAAATAGTGCATGGCTCGAGTGCGGACGAGATCGGCGCTCGAACCATAACAATCTTTTCCAGTGATTGACAAATTTTGCTTACCCCCTGATGCAAAAGTTATATACAAGGATGGAACTGGGACAGAAGTTGATGCAGAAATCTTCAATGACCTTATTAGACAACATGATGTGGTGCTGACAGCCTTCACTGATGATGGTGAGACTGGTATGGAAAAATGCACAGCACACTGCAAAATAAAGCTAACACAATTTTCATTTTTTAGAGTTCTCTGACTGGTTTTCTGCTTCTGAAGCATCTGTCACAAGCTCCACTGCAAGCACATCAACTATAGTTGTCGATGGTGTCCTAAGCAAGAGACAACGAACTGAGGAAGAATACAGATTGAGGATGGAGGCAGTGGCTGCTGAACAGGTTGTAAAATCTTGGGTTTCTTTACATTTCTCTAGATATGCTAACTCTCTAGAAATGGTGCTCATCATGTTTTCTTCTTTATTAGTTGATTGAAACTGTGCTAAGAAGCAAATCTGGGGGTGAAACCGTGCTGCAGGAGTACCAAACAACAGGGACCCTAACGGATGCCAGACGAAGACAGATGGTCTACGTACTGTATTAGTGGCTCACATGACTGACAATCATGGGTATGTGTGCTTCATCCTTTTTTTAATTTTTGTCAAATAGTGATTGCACTACAACTGATTGTAATTCATATACTTTGTCATTATTGAACAAAATGTCATTGTATTGGCTTCAGTTGCAGACTTGTGACAAAATGCAGACAGACTTAAGTAATATACAAATAAAAGTGACATAAATAATAACACTAACAAAACAACAAAGTGGTGCTTACTAGGGCTAGGAACAATCCCTACTTTCCAGAATCGATCAATTCAATTCTGATCCCAATTCAATCTGGGAAATTACCATTTTAATTGCCATTTTATTTGCCAGGAAAAAAAAAAAATCTTCAAGACCTAATGCTGTAAATTGTAAAAAGAATACTCTAACTAAATACATAAATTATCACATGAAGAACTGACTCAAAATCAGTTACAATAATGCACTTTTTATTATTTAACTTAGGATATCATGAAGTGCTCACAAAGTGCCTTCTTCAGTGCAAAGGGTGTGTTGTGTCAAGTTAACAACCCAGAGTAAGTAAACAAATTTAATGCATGAAGCATGTATGCATAATCTCACTGTAATTCAGTCCCTCCAGCATTTTGGCTGTTTTTGTGATTGTTGCTGCCCAAAAAGCCTGAATTTGTGTCAGCTTTTCCAAAAAATCATGACATTTTTAGAGTTTTTTTGCACTGAAAGTTGTGTGAGGAAGTACAGATTTTAAAGCTGCTTTTCCCATCATTTACAGTGATGCTGTTCTACAGTGCATCCGGAAAGTATTCACAGTGCTTCACTTTTTCCACATTTTGTTTTGTTACAACCTTATTCCAAAATGGATGAAATTCATTTTTTTTTCTTCAAAATTCCACACACAACACCCCATAATGACAACATTAAAGACGTTTTGAGATTTCTGCAAATGTATTAAAAACAAACAAACAAAAAAAAAAACAACTACGAATTCAAATGTACATAAGTATTCACAGCCTTTTCTCAATACTTTGTTGATGCATCTTTTGCAGCAATTACAGCCTCAGGTCCTTTTGAATATGATGCCACAAGCTTGTGTAACCCTTGCCTTACGTTAATTAGGTAAAAGAAATTATTAAGTGTAGACCAGTTGCTAGGTTCATAAGGATTACAATAGGGAATTAAAATGAGTGTGGAACGAAATAGCTGGAGGCAAGAAATGACCAATAATTGCTGTTATTTTCAAAGATAAAGAGAACAAAATATACAAACAATTTACAAATATAAAAATATAACAACGGCCGGAATGAAATAAAACCCCCAAAAATGTCTTACTGAGCTCAGTGTTTGTTTGTCTTTTTGTTTTAGTCGTTTGACCAGTCAAGATATCTTGTATTTCCAGTTCAGGTTTCTTTTCCTTTTTTTAAAGCGGCGGCTTAAGTTGTTACCACTTTGAATTTTGTGCACTGGAGAGAGGAAGGATGTTCTTCAATTGAGATCTTGGTTCAGGCCTTGGTTCAGGTCTCGGTTCAGGTCTCGGTTCAGGTCTCGGTTCAGGTCTTGGTTCAGGTCTCGGGTCAGGCTCGCCATCTCCATCCGGAGAGAATCCAGGATCCAGAAGATTCTTAATCGGCAACAAAAAACCTAGCCTGCACAACAATAATGATATTATTGCATACAGCTAAAGTAATTCATTTTTCAATCTCTTCTCATATAACACTATAGCTTAGTGTTTAAATTCTTCTCTCATATTACTATTGTTACAATCCAGTAATATAGTAATATCTTACATTTCACATTTCACATCTTACATGCATGTTTTTAAACTCAAAATCTCTCTGGTAGTACATGAAATGTTTTTTCTTCTCATGTAACCAAATAAATGAATTTCTCTTTTTATCTCTACATCGTTTAACCATGAAATAATGATTAATATTTTTAACCTTTTCTTTGTAAATCATGAAATGAAATACAATTAATTTATCACATGTCCAGGGAATATACTGTCCCATTACTTCCAATATTCCCTTTTAAAATCAGTAAAACCCTGTCTGAGCTACTGGGTTTAGCATAACCTACGAATTTACATAGGAACCAACAAAATGTGCTTATAGCATCAAACTACACATTACATTCGACAGAAATAGTGCAGAAAGAACTTAAAGTACTTCAGCATACTGTTGTGAACTGAAATCACATTTAGAAAAACCATACAGAAACAAAAATAGCCTTTTCCATTGCTTTTAAACAGAAAAAATCCACCTGCGATTAGTATTAATAATAATAATAATAATGCATCAGTTTTATATAGCGCTTTATCATATATACTCACTCAGTATTAGCATAACGCTAACATTAGCATGGCGCTAGCATGCTTCCTTTAGCACACACTTGGTTTTCCCTCACCAAGATGAGGTATCAGTGTGAACACAGCAAGGGACACAGCTACACGGCCTCTCAAGCTCGTGCTCCCATCAACTTAAGACAATAAAGGTTTCAAATTAGCATTTGGACAGTGTTTAGATTTATTTATAGCACTTTTCTATATTGAACCCACCAAGACGACCCACAGATTTTTACATGGACTGTCTACAGCCTCTCTCGCTCGTTCTCAAAGTGCAAAAGACTGAAAAACGGGTACGTGACTCAGCACTCTGCTCGGATGGCGGGACTAATATCGCTCTTAACAAATAAAAAAGTCAAGATCACGCAACGTGACCATGAAACAGGAAAATAAAAGTTGGATAATGAGGATCACACTTCCTCTTTTCAAAATAAACGTTTGTCAAAATAAAATCACACAAATGCATTAACACAAATGAAATGTGAGAAAAAGGGTCATTTTCTCAGCTGGGTTACACCCTCCCACGCTAAATATCATGCACGTCTCGTTGCATGTGTAACCAAGACTGTCCATCGTCAGTATTTAGAAACTCTGAGAAGGCTGTATTCAAACCTTGAAAAAGGGACTTAACCACAGTTACTAGAGGATTTCCTAATTCAGGATACTCTAGTCTTTTTGGAAGTTGTCTGATTCTTTCAGATCGTCGTATTGGTTGAGTTGTAATGGGATCGTTATTGTCCATTTCATCAGGTAAATCATTTGATTGGTGTTCTTGTTCCTCGACTGAATTGTCAGAAGGTTCTTCTAGCATTGTTACTGTTTCATTTTCCACAGGTTTGTCAGTTTCAGTATTGTCTCCATCCGGTATCATTTCCACAGGTTAATCATAGGAAAATTCAGTCTCATTTGCATTATGCTCCATATCCGGTTCTGCATTGGCAGTGGTTTCAGGTAAGTCACAGTCAGGTGGGTTTGTCATTTCCGGTGTTTGCAAAGGTTTTGGATACTCATGTACAGTAGTAAATCTGGTTATCTCCTCACATTGTGTGTGAAGTGTGGAGTGTGTGAAATAAGAGGCTGACTCATGGCACACAGTTTATTACACACTTCACATCTCTCAAGCACAGAACAGACTGACTCATTTCAGCAGACACTCTCTTTTTACCCCAAATCTCTCCTCACAAGTTTCATGGCATTTCTCCACACACAACATGACATTTGCATTACAATGCATTCAACCCCCTATGTCCTTGACTCCTTCCTGCTATCTCGCCAGGAACCTCCTGAGCATTGTTCTCCCATGCTTATCCACTGTCTCTTGTCTGAGATGCTAAATAATCTGACTCCCCCAAGGTGCTATACTTCCCCCCCAGCATCTTAGATAGAACAATAGAACATCAGTCCACATGCTGTTTGGGCTTCCGTGTCCTCCCGTATCTGCTGTAACTGGGGTTTACTGCCTCCGTGGTGTTGCTGTGCCGGTGGGGGGCTGCTGGGAGTGTGTCTGACTGCGGGTGGGCCGTGACAATGGGGAGGGCACTTCGGTCTGTCCGTGTGGCTGCTTTGGTGAATTGTTTCCCTGGGGAGCTCTCCGTGGGGGTCTTCCACGCCGAGGGGCCCTAGCCAACAGCACTTGTTCGTCTGCCACAACGAAAGCGGGTTTGAGTCTGTCTATGCCAATTTTTTCCCGCCTACCCCCCAAGTCTAACAAAAAATGCTTATCCCCTGTTTCCAACACTCTGAACGGTCCATCATAGGGTGAACTAGTAGCAGATGCTAACATTGAGCTGAAGGGTTTCCACGCAATACGGGCAGACCGAACACCAGACAGTGGCAAAGCAAGGGGCGGTGGAGTGATGATCTATGTTAATAACAACTGGTGCAGACCGGGACACATCACTGTTAAACAACAGCACTGCAGCAAAGACATCGAGTTGCTAGCTGTTAGCATGCGGCCTACATATCTCCCGAGGGAATACTCACACGTGATCTGCATTGTTATTTATGCAAATCCGACGGCGAACGCTGGGACAGCGCGTGACATCATTCACTCCGTAACTGGCAGGCTGCAGACGGAACACCCAGATGCTCTTCTCCTCATCTCTGGCAATTTCAACCATGTTTCACTGTCTCCCATTCTACCAACGTTTACCCAGTATGTCACATGCCACACTAGAGACAATAAAACACTGGACTTATTTTACGCAAACACTAAGGAGGCGTACACCTCATTACAACTCCCCCCCATTCGGGAGATCGGATCACAGCTTGGTTCATCTCCGGCCGGTGTACAAACCCCTAGTGCACAGACAACCTCCAGCCATGCGCACAGTGAAGTTATGGTCTGAGGAGGCAATGGACACTCTAGAGGGCTATTTTGAAACCACCACCTGGGAGCAGCTCTGCGATCCACATGGTGAGGACATCGATGGCCTCACTCACACCATCACGGACTACATCAGCTTCTGTGTGGACAACACCGTTCCCACCAAGACCATACGGTGTTACTCAAACAACAAACCCTGGATCAACCCTGAGATAAAAACACTTCTGAGAGAGAAGAAGAGGATCTTCAGGTTGGGGAACAGGGAGATGCTGAAGTCCGTACAGAGGGAGCGGAGGAGAAAGATCAGAGAAGGCAAGGACAGCTTCAGGAAGAAGATGGAGGACAAGCTGCAACAGAGCGACATCAGCGGGGTCTGGAGAAACCTTAAAACCATCTCTGGGCTCCAGAACACCTCCCCCCAGGCCACGGGGGGCAGGGAGTGGGCGAACAATCTGAATGTGTTTTTTAATAGGTTTGACCAACCACCCTCCCCCCCCCCGACAGCACAACAACCACTGCTGCCACTGAAGACATCAAGTCCTGCTGCCCACTCCCCACTCCACCATCACCCCCCCACTCCCAACACACAGCCCCCCAACCTGACCCTCACTAAGACCCAGGTGAGGACTGAGCTGAGGAAGATCAAGGCGAGGAAGGCGTCGGGACCGGACATCAGTGCAAAGCTCCTCAAGTCCTGTGCAGACTAGCTGTGTGGGATTGTGGAGTGCATCTTCAACCTGAGCCTGAAGCTGGGGAGGGTACCACAGTTGTGGAAAACATCTTGTGTGGTACCTGTACCAAAGACTTCCCACCCCAAAGATCTGAACAGCTACAGACCAGTGGCCCTGAAGTCCCGCATGATGAAGACCCTGGAGAGACTGATCCTTGCTCACCTCCGCCCCCTGGTGGGTCCAGCGATGGATCCACTCCAGTTCACCTACCAGCATGGTATTGGGGTGGAGGATGCGGTCATCTTCCTCCTTCACCGTTCTCTGTTCCACCTGGAGAAGCCCGGGAATACAGTGAAGATCATGTTCTTTGACTTCTCCAGTGCTTTCAACACCATCCAACCGATGATCCTGAAGGACAAGCTGCTGTGCGCAGGGGTGGACCAGCACCTGTCATCAAGGATCCTGGACTACCTCACAAACCGGCCACAGTTTGTGAGAACCCGGGACTGTGTGTCCGACACGATCATCGGTAGCACGGGGGCCCCACAGGGAACGGTTTTGGCTCCCTTCCTGTTCACCCTTTATACTGCGGACTTCTCACACAACACAACACACTGCCATCTACAGAAGTTCTCTGACGACTCTGCGATCGTTGGCCTCATCTCCAACGGAGATGAAGCTGAGTACAGAGGGCTTATCCAGGACTTTGTGGACTGGTGCCATCCGAACTGCCTCCAGATCAATGCGAGGAAAAACTAAGGAGCTGGTGGTGGACTGCCGCAGGCAAGGACAACCCGTCACAGCACCAGTAAACATCCAGGGAACAGACATTGAGATGGTAACATCCTACAAGGACCTGGGTGTTCATCTGAACAATAAACTAGACTGGTCACACAATACTGACGCACTCTACAAGAAGGGACAGCGCAGGCTTTTCCTACTGAGGAGACTCAGGTCTTTTGGTGTACAAGGGGCACTGCTGAAGACATTCTACGACACGGTGGTGGCATCAGCCATCACTTTTGGAGTGGTCTGCTGGGGCAGTGGCATTACAGCAGCCGATAGGAAGAGACTGAACAAACTGATCAAGAAAGCTAGCTCTGTCCTGGGGCAGCGCCTTGACCCAGTGGAGGAGATGGGAGAGAGAAGGATGGTGGCTAAACTGTCATCTCTGCTGGAGTCCGAGTTCCACCCTATGCAGGACACACTGAATGCACTAAGGAGCTCATTTAGCAGCAGACTACATCATCTTAGGTGCACAACCGAGAGGTTTCGCAGGTCCTTCCTACCAACGGCTGTCAGACTGTATAACCTAAGCAGGGCTGCTCGCAGAGATAGCAAAAAGACGTGACAACCTAATAGTATTGAATGCAAAAGACGCAATAGACTTACACAATGGTCCCCTCCGGTATACAACTAGGAAAATATCGGTAGCTACGGAGGGTGACAATATGTATGGGTACATAATCATACCATGTAGGATAACTAAGTAGACGGTTATGCTGTTTCATTCCATCTAGCGACAATGCTCCACACTGTGTGTTTATATATTTACATATTTATTCCATCTAGCTACAGTGCTCCCCACTGTGTGTGTTTATATATTTACATATTTATTCCATCTAGCTACGGTGCTCTGCACTGTGTGTGTTTATGTGTTTGCGGCCGTTGGTCCAAGTTCCGTGGGTCGGTACCGCTGGGTTTTGAAGTTAGGATGTCGGGAGGAAGCGGCTGCTGTCCTCACTCACAGCCGTGGGGTGATAACTCAGCTGGGGGGCCCTTCAAAGAGACATTTGCAGCCGTGGGTGGTTTGTCTCAGGGCGGCGTGAAAAGTCCTTGGGAAAAGAATCCAAATTTTGAGGTCTCTTGTAATGGGATAGACCAAAAAAAAAAAAAACTGAAGGAAAAATCTTCTCAGTCTCTATTCACTTTAAACTAGGCAAATTAAAGGTCCACTTTAATGGCGTGAAAAATCATTAAAAAAAGTTAGAAAAACATTTACTAGGATAAGAATGGCTTCTGAGGTGAAGGAAAAAGTTTGAGAATTTGATTCTCTAAAAAGGGACGAGCTCTAAAGAAAAATGATTTCTCCTCAGTTTCCAGAATATAAGAAAAGATTTGACAAACACACAGAGAATAAAATAAAACTTCACAGGGCCTTGAAACGGTGGAATAAAATCTTCTTCTGAGATCTAGATTTAATTCTGCTTCCTTAATCTTAGCTAATCTTCCTGCCTGTCCTTTGTCTGATCTCTGACTTTTTCAAAACTCTTACTTCTGCTGATATCTCACTTTTTCTTTTCTCTTAACTAAACTCAAATCTAACTCCTCTCTTTTAAAGTTACCTCGCCGGGTCGTAAAACTGATGATGTAGTCGCAAGACTGACCAATCGGCTTTTTCAGAAGCAGTTTGAAATGGCTGCTATCCAATGTGAGAACACTTCTTTGTTTGAGAGCAGCCAATCAAATGAAGACACCATCCCATGAAATTTCAGAGGGAAAATCAACAGTCAGTTCTTATGAGATAAATGCTCAATATAAAATCTAACTAAATTAAATGACTTGGCTAATATATGGTGATCATACATTTATACCATTACTCCAATAACACTCATGAATATAACATTTCTTATACATAATTATAATACATGCATTCACATTTAGATCAAGATTAGAACAGCAGAACATGCAGCAAACCATGGTTGGTGATAAGAGGGATGATTTTCAGTGTCCTTAGGAACCAGAGGATAAGCTGAAAGAAACTTAATGTTTAGAACAAGTTAAAAGTCATCCTACATACTGAAAACACATTCCGTAGGCATCCGCTAGGAGGTACTGTTGAGCTGTAGATGATTTCCTTTAGTATCTGGGCGAAGACCTGGACAGCATAGGCTATAAAACCGTCAGATTAAGTGGTTTATGACTCTTTTAAAAACATTGGTTTCCTGTGGAAAGGTACGTTATCAAATGCAGTGTTCATGTTGAGAGGTCTGGTCTCCTGAGTTTTATGTTCCTTTGAGCCTTTAAAAGCAATCTCTGATCCTTACAATCTCTGCAAGCGGCAACTGTTTACATTGGGGTCCTGGGAAAGCAAGCATCTTTGGTCAGGCCTGGAAGAAGCCTGCATGAGTCGCCATAAAAGCCAGTGATATTCCTGAGAAGGCAGAAAGGTGATATTCCTGTGTAATGAATAAAATGAAATTCCTGTAAACTGGAGAGAAGTGATCTTCTGTCTCGGTTTTGAGGAGGACGATGATGCTACACTAACTACAGCTCTGCATTTGGAGCCAACTAACCCTTTTGGTAGACTATACTTAGGTGGGTTAGTAACAGACTGCTTAAGGTTAGCGCGTTGCTTGTACTTAGTGGGACATGATTGTCTGGCTACAGTCTCCATTTGCCCCGTAATAGAGACTGTTCTTAGTTTAACTGTTCTTTATTAGCTGCGGGATTTTCAGACTCCCATCTCTTTTGTTTCTCTTTAAACAGCTTACGCTTTTCGGTAACTAAAGCTGGGTTTGGTTCGTTTTCGCAGTTCGGCTTGATGTGGCCATCCTCTCCACATTGGAAACAGTACCACGGTTTGGGTGGGGTACTTTGAGTTTTGACCGTTTGCTCTGTGGGTTCCTTTGTCACTTTATTCGGCTTTTGTTTCTCTTTTGGCTTTGTACTGGGTGTACTTTTTGAGTTTTGAGTTTTTGGTTTTGCAGTTAATTTTACTAGTTGAGTTTGAATTTCTGCAACTTGTTTTGAGAGTTCTTGAATTGAGTTTAACGTGATGTTGTCCTCATTTTCATCTGAACTGCACTGCACAGTTGGCACGTGGGATGTCACTTTTTCTTTTGAACTGCTCAAATGTTGTCTCATTCGCAAGTTTTTGGCAGCATTTTGGTCTTCTTCAGTAGGTAGCAAGAGAAGCAAATCAGGAAAAGTTGGAGGATTTGTTCGTTTTTGTTTTAACTGGAGTGCAGTTAAAAGAGAATCATCCCAACAACCTCGACAAAACTGTGTGACAAGCAGCTTGTCAAAATCCTGGCTTGAAGCACCACCACACTTCACAGTGTGAGTCAAAGCTACTTGAAGACATTGTAGATATGACAAGGGTTTCTCACCTGTGTTTTTGAAGGTGTCAATAAACTTGGCGTAAAGCTCTCCGCCATCTTGAACTGTACCATAAGCAGAATCTAACAGCTGAAGGTATTCTGATGGTGAGCTGTTGGGGTTCAAGTGCTTGACTACATCAGTTGCTGGGGGTAAAAGACACTCAATGATCTCTCGGGATCGTTGCAATTTGGACATAGCAGGATCACTCAAGATTAATTCTACATTGGAGCACCAAGTATCATAATCTGGCTCATAAGTTGGTCGGAGGTCTTTGCCAGAAAAAGCTCTGAGCTTTTGATAAAACGGCTGCATGGAAGAATCTTCCCTTTTTACAATGTGCTCAACTACCACACGTTGCACTTCTGGGGGATTTAAATCATGTGCAGAAATGGTGGGCATACTTCGAGCTGGGGTGCTCGCAGTGTGATTTTACTGGTTAACTGGTTGTGCACCTTGAATACTGGGCTCAGCTGCAGAAGGATGAGGTTGAGGTTCATCCAAGGAAACTTCAGGTAAGTTATCAGGTAACTTAACTTGCTCTGATTGATCATTTTCAGGTTCTTTGATCGACTCAGAAATCTGTGACATCATGTCTTTCAGGACATCTGCAAAATCTCTGCCACTCATCTTCGCTAGGTTTTTAATGTCAGTGAGATATGACTTGGTCGTATTGTTCCCTACACGGTGCATATAAACACTGGCAAGAGATTGTATCATATAGCTAGCTCCCCTGTCAGATACATGGGTACATGGCAATGGGTCAAGAGCTTCAACAGCAATACCCGAGTTATACTCAAAAATAGCACTCTGGGAAAACTCAGACTTACTATCTGCTACTTTCATGACTCTTGAAATTGATCCATACCATTTCAAAAACTCAGTCACTTCATCAAGTTGCTCACCTCCAGCGATTTCACTCACTATCACTGCATTTGGAACTTTCACAGATTCACGCTCAACAATATCCATTTTGGGAATGTTATAGGCTTGAAATAACATAAGGGAAAGAAGAAAAAGGCTCCTGGCTGGGCTCGCCACAGCTTATTGTAACCCTTGCCTTACGTTAATTAGGTAAAATAAATTATTAAAGTGTAGACCAGTTGCTAGGTTCGTAAGGATTACAATAGGGAATTAAAATGAGTGTGGAATGAAATAGCTGGAGGCAAGAAATGACCAATAATGGCTGTTATTTTTAAAGATAAAGAGAACAAAATATACAAACAATTTACAAATATACAAATATAACAACGGCCGGCATGAAATAAAACCCCAAAAAATGTCTTACTGAGCTCAGTGTTTGTTTGTCTTTTTGTTTTAGTCGTTTGACCAGTCAAGATATCTTGTATTTCCAGTTCAGGTTTCTTTTCCTTTTTTTAAAGCGGCGGCTTAAATTGTTACCACTTTGAATTTTGTGCACTGGAGAGAGGAAGGATGTTCTTCAATCGAGATCTTGGTTCAGGTCTCGGTTCAGGCCTTGGTTCAGGTCTCGGTTCAGGTCTCGGTTCAGGTCTTGGTTCAGGTCTCGGGTCAGGCTCGCCATCTCCATCCGGAGAGAATCCAGGATCCAGAAGATTCTTAATCGGCAACAAAAAACCTAGCCTGCACAACAATAATGATATTATTGCATACAGCTAAAGTAATTCATTTTTCAATCTCTTCTCATATAACACTATAGCTTAGTGTTTAAATTCTTCTCTCATATTACTATTGTTACAATCCAGTAATATAGTAATATCTTACATTTCACATTTCACATCTTACATGCATGTTTTTTTTAAACTCAAAATCTCTCTGGTAGTACATGAAATACTTTTTCTTCTCATGTAACCAAATAAATGAATTTCTCTTTTTATCTCTACATCGTTTAACCATGAAATTATAATTAATATTTTTAACTGTTTCTTTGTAAACCATGAAATGAAATACAATTAATTTATCACATGTCCAGGGAATATACTGTCCCATTACTTCCAATATTCCCTTTTAAAATAAGTAAAACCCTGTGTGAGCTACTGGGTTTAGCATAACCTATGAATTTACATTGGAACCAACAAAATGTGCTTTTAGAATCAAACTACACTTCACATTCGACAGACATAGTGCAAAAAGAACTTAAAGTACTCAGCATACTGTTGTGAACTGAAATCACATTTAGAAAAAACATACAAAAACAAAAATAGCCTTTTCCATTGCTTTTAAACAGAAAAAATCCACTCGCGATTAGCAATAGCATACGCTAACATTAGCATGGCGCTAGCATGCTTCCTTTAGCACACACTTGGTTTTCACTCACCAAGATGAGGTACCGTATCAGCATGAACACAGCAAGGGACACAGCTACACGGCCTCTCAAGCTCATGCTCCCATCAACTTAAGACAATAAAGGTTTCAGATTAGCATTTGGACAGTGTTTAGATTTATTTATAGCACTTTTCTATATTAAACTCACCAAGACGACCCACAGGTTTTTACATGGACCGTCTACAGCCTCTCTCGTTCGTTCTCAAAGTGCAAAAGACTGAAAAACGGGTATGTGACTCAGCACTCTGCTCGGATGGCGGGACTAATATCGCTCTTAACAATTAAAAAAGTCAAGATTACCCAACGTGACCATGAAACAGGAAAATAAAAGTTGGATAACGAGGATCACACTTCTTCTTTTCAAAATAAACATTTTTCAAAATAAAATCACACAAATGCATTAACACAAATGAAATGTGAGAAAAAGGGTCATTTTCTCAGCTGGGTTACACTTGGCACACCAATCTTTGGGCAGTTTTGCCCATTCGTCTTTGCAGCACCTCTCAAGCTCCATCAGGTTGGATGGGAAACATTGGTGCATAGTCATTTTCAGATCTCTCCAGAGATGTTCAATTGGATTCAGGTCTGGGCTCTGGTTGGGCCACTCAAGGACATTCACAGAGTTGTCCTGAAGCCACTCCTTTGATATCTTGGCTGTGTGCTTAGGGTCGTTGTCCTGCAGAAAGATGAACCGTTGCCCCAGTCTGAGGTCAAGAGTGCTCTGGAGCAGGTTTTCATCCAGGATGTATCTGTACATTGCTGCATTCATCTTTCCCTCTATCCCGACTAGTCTTCCAGTTCCTGCTACTGAAAAACATCCCCACAACATGATGCTTCCACCACCATGCCTCACTGTAGGGATGGTATTGGACTGTTGATGAGCGGTGCCTGGTTTCCTCCAGACATGATGCCTGGCATTCACGCCAAAGAGTTCAATCTTTGTCTCATCAGACCAGAGAATTTTGTTTCTCATGGTCTGAGAGTCCTTCAGGTGCCTTTTGGCAAACTCCAGGTGGGCTGCCATGTTCCTTTAACTAAGGAGTGACTTCGGTCTAGGCACTCTACCATACAGGCCTGACTGGTGGATTGCTGCAGAGATGGTTGTCTTTCTGGAAGGTTTTCCTTTCTCCACAGAAGAACACTGGAGCTCTGACAGAGTGACCATCGGGTTCTTGGTCACCTCCGGGACTAAGGCCCTTCTCCCCCTATCACTCAGTTTAGACGGATGGCCAGCTCTAGGAAGAGTCCTGGTTGTTCTGAACTTCTTCCATTTATAGATGATGGAGGCCACTGTGCTCACTGGGACCTTCAAAGCAGCAGATTTTTTTTTTTTTTTCTGTACCCTTCCCCAGATTTGTGCCTCAAGACAATCCTGTCTCGGAGGTCTACAGACAGTTCGTTTGACTTCATGTTTGGTTTGTGCTCTGACATGCACTGTCAACTGTGACCTTATATAGACAGGTGTGTGCCTTTCCAAATCATGTCCAATCAATTGAATTTACCCCAGATGGACTCCAATTAAGCTGTAGAAACATCTGAAGGATGAGCAGTGGAAACAGGATGCAGCTGAGCTCAATTTTGAGCTTCATGGCAAAGGCTGTGAATACTTATGTACATGTGATTTCTTAGCTTTTTTTATTTTTAATAAATTTGCAAAAATCTCAAAACTTTTTTAATGTTGTCATTATGGGGTATTATGTGTAAATTTTGAGGAAAAATTTGAATTTAATCCATTTAGGAATAAGGCTGTAACATGAAATGTGGAAAAAGTGAAACAGTGTGAATACTTTCTGAATGCACTGTATGTAATACCACAAGAAAAGCACAGAATTGCCAAAAATTTCCTGTTAAACAGTCATTTATGTAGAATTACATGCTCAGTAAAGTTTTTTAAAAAATGACCAACATTGTACTCTTGCTGAGAACTTAAATTAAAAAACAAAGAAGAAATAAAAGAGTTAACCATTACAACAACTAAATTGCACTTAATGCATGTTAGAGTATGGGAAAAATTATAGCAGCACCTTCTCTAATCTTGAATTTGAAAACTAAGACCATGAAAAATTTTAGATCTTCTTCTGTACTGAAGTCCACAATGAAGCAGGGATGGCTCCTCCACTGACAGCCTCTTCCCTTCAGAAGGTCTCAGTGCACGATGGATCTTAGAGTGGAAACACAGTCTTCACACATCTGAAGGGGAGATGTGTGAAGACTCACACATCTCACATGAATGTATTTCAAAGTAAAATTAATCATATTTTTAAATCCCCACATCACAGTAGGGTTTAATAATTTAGTTTCTTTTATTTTTTTGTTGTTTATATTTTAACTACAAATTAACTTTCAATTATTGAAAAGGGTTTCAGTTCATTTCCTGGGAAGATTTGTTCATTTCAGTTTAGTTCTACTGAGTTAAAATGGCTCGTACTGCAGCCTTTATTAATTCTGCCATTTCCATTTTTTTGTGATTTATTATCTTCACATCTCTCACATAAGCTCTAGAAGTCCATAATCTCATAAAATATGCCTTTATTCTGCATTTATTCAGAGCACTTAACCAACAATTAACTACAGGTACATCTCAAAAAAATTAGAATATCATGAAAAAGTTCAATATATTTTTCTCACTCATTTCCGAACGTGAAACCCATATATTATATAGATTCATTACACAGAGAGTAAAATATTTCAAGTGTTTATTTATTTTAATTTTGATGGCTTACAGCCCATGAAAACCCCAAATTCAGTTTCTCAAAAAATTTAGAATATTATATAAAATTAATTAATTTTAGAGCACTTCATGCTTCCCTCTGCTGACAAGCTTTATGGAGAAGCTGATTTCATTTTCCAGCAGGACTTGGTACTCCCTCCACACTGCCAAAAGTATCAAACCTGGTTTAATGGCCATGGCATCACTGTGTTTGATTGGCCAGCAAACTCTCCTGATCTATACCCCATAGAGAATCTATGAAGAGGAAGATGAGAGACATCAGACCCAACAAAGCAGGCGAGCTGAAGGTCACTATAAAAGCAACCTGGACCTTCATAACACCTCAGCAGTGCCACAGGCTGATCACCTCCATGCCACGCCACATTGATACAGTAATTAATCC
Source organism: Pholidichthys leucotaenia (assembly GCA_020510985.1). Taxonomy (NCBI): domain Eukaryota; kingdom Metazoa; phylum Chordata; class Actinopteri; order Cichliformes; family Pholidichthyidae; genus Pholidichthys; species Pholidichthys leucotaenia. The sequence continues at coordinate 410,754,971 of CM035841.1, read as the reverse complement.
AAAAGGAGCCCTGACAAAGTATTGAGTGTGTACATGGACATACTTTTCAGTTGGTCCACATTTGTATTAAAAAACTATTTTTGAAAATTAATTTATGTAATATTCTCATTTTTTGAGAAACTGAATTTGGGGTTTTCATGGGCTGTAAGCCGTAATCATCAAAATTTGAATGAATGAATGAATGAATTTGTTTGAATGAATTTGTTTATTTCGGATAGAACATTACAGGTTAAAAGAAACTGTATAATATAACAACAAGGTCAAATTAGACAAAGACTCCTTCTACTATACAATTCCACGTGAGTTATCCAAAATGGGTGATGGCTGAAGCCGCAGCTTATATTGCCCACCCATATTCCATCCAAGAATTCAAAGGAGAAAAAAGAGAAAACAAGACAAGAGCGATTACAATTTAAAACAAGGCTAAGACAAAATATGACTGAGAGAAAAAGAAAACTGAGCTAGTCTAAGTTAAGTGGTTACTATTCAAAAACAAATCTAAGACATAGTGTCACAGAGAAAAAAGAAAAACTAAGCTATAACACAACACAGGCTGGAAATGTCAATCCTTATGTGAGTTTACATGTCGTTTTGTAAATATGTTTGGAGTATTTCTTCCTTTAGTTTTTGTTTAAATTGTCCAAGCTTTGTACATGATTTTAATTCAGGTCCAAAATCGTTCCATAATCTGACACCTTGCACTGAAATACAGTGTTGCTTGGTGGTTGTTCTCACTGTAGGCTTTTGAAATATACATGTTCCTCTGAAGTGATATCGTTTCTCCCTTGTTTGGAACAACTTTTGGATATTTGCGGGCAGTGATAGATTCTTCACTTTGAACATTATTATTGCGGTTTTAAAGTCGATCAGATCTTTCAACTTGAGAGTTTTTTGTTTAAGAAAAAGTGGGTTTGTTGGTTCCCTGTAAGCTGCTTTGTTGATTATTCTAATAGCTCTCTTTTGAAGCATAAAGAGTGGATATATGTTTGTTTTATATGTATTTCCCCATACTTCATTACAATATGTCATGTATGGGAGTATTAATGAATGATACAAGGTGTATAGTGTGGGTTGATTCAGCAAATTTTTCACTCTGTGTAATATTGCAATTGATTTGGATACTTTACCTTTTATATAATTAATATGTGGCTTCCAACACAGTTTGTTATCAATTATTACTCCAAGGAATTTAGTTTCGGATACCCTTTCAATCTCTTCACCATTTACACTGAGTTTGGGTACTGGGTAGTTGTGATGGTTGTTAAAGACTATAAATTTTGTCTTGCTTAAATTGAGCGTTAATTTGTTTGAATCAAACCACAGTTTCAGCTTTCCTAATTCCTTTCCGAGTGTATCCAGAAGTTGTTCCAAATTGTTTCCACTGCATAGCAGGTTAGTGTCATCAGCAAACAATATTAAGTCCATTTTTTCTGAAACTTTACATATATCATTTATATACATATTGAATAATAATGGTCCCAAAACTGAACCCTGTGGGACTCCACAGGTGACCTTCAGTAGCTCTGAGTTTTTGTTGTTAACACATACAAACTGATATCTATTCTTTAAGTAACTTCTTAACCAGGACAGTGCTACCCCTCTAATACCACAATTTTGTAGTTTCTTTAATAATAGATTGTGATCTACTGTATCAAATGCTTTTTTAAGATCCAGGAATACTCCAACTGAATACTCTTTATTTTCAATGGCTGTTGATATTTTTTACTGTAAATTCCATTAAGGCATATGCTGTTGTCCTTTTGTGTCTGAACCCATATTGCTGCTCACACAATAAATCATTCTTCAGTATGAAGTTGTCAATTCTCTCATAGAATATTTTTTCAAGTATCTTGGAAAATTGCGGTAATAGTGAAATTGGTCTGTAGTTGGAGAGTTCCCCTCTGTCGCCTGTCTTGTAAATCGGAATTACTTTAGCTATTTTCATTGCATTGGGAAATATACCTGATTGGAGAGACAGGTTACAGATATACGTCAGTGGTTTCACTATGCATTCGATAACAGTTTTGACTAGTAGCATATCAATACCATCGCAGTCAGTAGATGTTTTACTTTTGAACGATTTAACAATTTCAATGACCTCTCTTTCGTCTGTGTTCTTTATGAAGATGGTGTCTTTTACAGCAGTGTTATTGCATATTGAATCACCTGTTGGCACCGTAGTGGGTATTTCTCGGGCCAGTTTAGGTCCAATGTTAACAAAAAAATTATTAAATTCATCTGCAGGTGAAGCTATATTCACATTCGGAGTCGATTTATTATTTTTTGGAATGTTAGTTGGGTAGCTGGTATTTCTGCTTTTATTTCCAAGGATACTGTTGATTATTGTCCATGTATTTTTAATATTGTCTTTGTTTTTTTCCAGTTCTTTACTGTAATAGTCTCTTTTACTACATCTTATTATATATGTTAACTTATTTTTGTATGTTTTATACCGCTGCTCTGCTTCTTTTGTCCTTTTCTTTATGAAAGCTTTATATAATAAATTTTTCTTTTTACACGCCTTTTGTAGTCCTTTGGTTAGCCATGGTTTGTCAGTAAATTTGTGTTTAAGCTTTTTTTTAACTAATGGGCAGTTTTTTTCATAAAGAGTGGTTACAATGTTTATAAATGTGTCATAGGCTTCATTTACATCTGATACATAGACTTCTGTCCAGTCTTGCTTCAGCAAGTCCTCTTTAAAAGAACTGATTGCGTTTGGTGATTTGTGTCTGAACGATTTTGAGATTTTTTCTGGGTTGGGCCCCGTGTGGCCATGGATAAGTGCAAAGATTGGCAAGTGGTCGCTTATATCATTTATCAATAATCCACTCTCTATTTTCTTGTCGAGAACATTGACAAACAGGTTGTCAATAAGTGTAGCAGAGTGAGCTGTGATTCTACTGGGATGTGTTATTGTGGGATATAGACTCATGCTGTACATAGAGTTCATGAACTCTGTGACTACATTTTGTTGATGTGGATTAAGTAGATCAATATTGAAATCTCCACAAATTGCTACCATTTTCTTACTAGTAATATTATTGTACAGCTCGACTAATTTATCTCTGAATGTCTCAATGCAAGTTCCCGGCGTTCTGTAAATGCAGCTTATGATTAGATTTTTTGTTTTGTCTAGGTCAATCTCAACAGTAACACATTCCAGAATCCCTGGTAGTGCTGAGGACATTTCATTTACAAGCTTACATCTATATAGGTCATCAATATACAGTGCAACACCACCACCCTTTTTTTGAGATCTGTTAATGTTAAACATCTGATATCCCTCTATTGCCATCAGGGGAGCCTGGTCTGCATTAAGCCAGGTTTCAGAGACTGCTATAGCTGTGAATTTTCTGTTTAGCTGTTTTAAATAGTCCTGAATCTGTGAGAAGTTTTTGTTAAGACTTCTGCTATTGAAGTGTATTATTGACAGTTTACCATCTAATTGCACTTGACTTTTGAATTGCTTTTCAGTGTAATATTCACAGTGGTTATGAATATTATTGAAAAAGTGGTTATCAGGATCAATATCATTCTCCATCTCTTGTGGTTTATGTTCAGCATAGTGGCATATTTTTAGAGTTTGAGTTTCCTCACTCTGTGTTTTTTTGTTATTTAAATAAACACTTGAAATATATCACTCTCTGTGTAATGAATATATGTAATATATGGGTTTCTCTTTCTGAAATGAGTGACAAAAAATATTGAACTTTTTCATGATATTCTAATTTTTTGAGATGTACTTGTACTGTATCCAAAAAAAGAAAACACCATCATGCCAGATAAGTTATTAATTTACAACACAACAAATGACATTTTACTTACAATCTCAGCAGCTCCAAGTCTCCCTCTCTGTTCACGAGTTTCAGCCAGTCTCTGTGCACTCTCCGTTTGAAGTGTTTTTCAATTGTCGACTTTGTTCCAACTCAGCGCTGCGCATAGTACAAAATCGTTTATCCCCGCTTTACGAAAAATATTCAGGAAATGTTGAGGACAGTCTTTATGGTGATTTTTATTGATAAATTAAGAGAGACACACGTCAACAACTCCGCTCATGTAAACACAGAAGTAAAGACATGAGCATGTGCCACAGGGAACTCTTGCCAGATGAGAACCGTTTAAACACCACAGAAGAAGAACCAGCATCTCCCTTAGCTTGTAAGCTTTTAGCTCCGTTAGCGATCAGAGTGTTTCTGGTTCTTCGCCGCTGTTCCTGGCTCACTGATCCGGTTTTGACCCAATCAGACTCAGCAGCCATTCACAGATGTGAAAGCATTATATTAAAAGATCGATCCATGAATTTTGTTGATCGATCCAGATCGTTGAATCGATCTTTTGAACCCACCCCTAGTGCTCACATAAATTAATATTATTTTATCATTTTTCTCATCAGGCACCTTCCCACCAAAGCAGTAAGAGAGGAGTGTGCTCTTGGGATAGTGACACTCTTCCCTTCCCTCAAGGATCCATATGCTGACAAAGGCTATGTACTGTATGTAATGTTCATTCTTATTTTCAGACACATTTATAGATTACTTTAAATGCACATTATGGCAACTTTAAGTTCTCTGTAATGTTTATGTTGAGTATGACAGCGCAAGTATTATCTTATATTACAAACACTTCTATGATGCTGCAAGCAGCACCGGATACATTTCTTGACGTCTGAAAACTGTCCAAAGGAAGATTCATTGAGGATCTCCACTGCATTCAAGTAGTCCCATAGATGTTTCTCCAAGAGGCCCAAATTCCCAACACTCTATTCAGGGTGAGAATCAGCTTGATGGAGATGCTTGCCAAGAGGCCATGTCTTTGCTCAATCATACCACAGATAGGTCTGTGATTTTCCAGAAGATGAGACAGACCTTTTAGCATCGACAGAAGCTTATTTATGATCCCAGCAAAAGTGTTGACATCTTCTCCACCTTCCCAAGATTCCTGGACACTAAAGGAGTAGTGAGTTTTAAATGAATTGTTCTGAGTAGTTTAAAATTTTAAAACATGTCCTGTTAGTTTCTCATATTCTTTCTTTAAAGTGGACCGAGACTTCGCCCTCCTATTTGATGATGAGACATCCTCCAGGCTGCTTCAGAAATGGGATGTGTTCTTCAAGACAAATGTCATAAAAGAAGCTAAATGTCTTACTTCAACACCAGAGGTGTGTCACTTGTTGCAGTCAGCAGACAGCCCCCAGGAAGTGTTCCCCAGGCAACAAGTGAGCTTTGTTTTCTTTTTCTTTTTTATGCATTTAGTACACTTATGTGACAGTTGCTCCCATCCATCCATTTGTTTGTTTTAATTTGTTTTTAAAAGATTGTCTGTTTTTTGGAATAACTGCAAACAGTGGAGTGTAAATGGTTAAAAATCTCATGAGGTCTTTCTGTGTTTATTCAAACTGCAAATTGTGAAACCTGGGTTAATTTTTGTTACGTCTTGTTCTCAGCCTATGATGAAGAAATGGTCTCTCTGTTGCTGTTGGTTCATCTCCTTCCACCAACATCAGGCGGACCCAAGTCTCCAAAAATCAGTGCATGTGATGGGATGGAAAGACTTGTAGTCTTTCATAAGGTAATTACATTTTTAAGGTGGTTGTAATAATTTTCACTTCACCTTAACTACATGTGAAAATATGAGTTGTTTAAAGAGAATAACATGGAAAGTAAATGGTGAAGATAAGCATTCTTATTTTGCACTAGCCAATGAGAAATTACATTTTTCCTTTCATTCTCATGCCTAAACTTTGGTTTTCTTATCTTAATTCCAGTCATGATGCAGTTTGGAGGAGCATCTCCACAATCATCTGGGTGGGCACCCGTACCTTCACGCTGTGGGGCGACAGAAGAGCAAGATTGACAGCTTCTACATCAGCAGTGATAAGCATCTCATCCCATGCCAGAAAACCGCTCCCTTGGGGCATTTGATGAACTTTTCAAAGCACATTTTGTGTTTAATTTGTGTTATGATGCTGCAGTAGTGAATTTCTACACATTCTTGCAGACGACAGTTTAAAACATTGATGTAGGGAAACTGAAGGAGTCACCCAGAGTGAGAGACTTGCGTGCCAGACTGCTTAACCAGTCCATGCCACTCTCATTCTGTGAGTAAAAGGTTAAAACTATGGTGACCTGTTTTATCTGTAAAAAACTGTTTGCCAGAAGTCTAAAGTTGATTTCACATTTAAGTTGAACATAGTTATTATCCTGAACCAACATTTAAGTTGTTTTGTTCTCAGCAAGGCTGTAAGCATCAGTTTTTTAACATATGCAGGCTTCCAGAAGCACCTTAATAGTGTGCATAGCAATGATCAGCAAATTGCTCAAATGTCTATTGTTCAGTGTTCCACTAGTGAGCCAGTTGCAAGTTAATCACAAGCACATGCAAGTGAGGACCAGTTTAATCCTCTGAATGAATGTAGTTCTTCCAGTGTTTCTCCTGAGAGCAGTGTTTCAGTACAATGTAAAGATCCAACCAAAGAAATGTGTGTATCCTTTGTGGCCAGATTACAGGGAAGTGGGATTAGCAACAGTTTAGTATCTTCAATTGTAGGAGACTTGGAGGAGCTAACTAGTGAGCTCCATTCACGAGCAAAGTGTGCTGCTGTTTCTGCTTTACTGCAAAGTGACCCCAACATTTCTGTCATAAATAAATGTTTTAAAAAAATTGAAAACCCTTTTACAAATCTGAACACAGAATGGAAGTGAAATAAATATTTTAACTTAAAATGGGGAGTTGTTGAACCAGTAGAAATACCACTGGGAATGAGATATGACAGTAGGAGAAATAAAATATCTAGAATGCATGAACACGTACCTGTGAAGGACACTTTTGTGTATTTGCCAATTTTAGAGACTTTGAAATTCATGTGTAGAAATTCCAAAATTTGTGATTTATTAAAGACAAAATGTAGATCAGATTCTGACACATACAATGATTTTTTTGATGGAAGTTACTTTAAGAACCATTTTTTGTTTTCAGCAGAAAGATATGCATTACAAATTCAAATTTATTATGATGATTTTGAAACAGTCAACCCATTAAGCTCCAAACATAGAATTCACAAAATTGGATGTCTGTATTTTATTATACAAAACTTGCCCCCAAAATTTAATTCAGTTTTAATGGACATACATTTGGTAGCACTTTTTCACACACAGGATGTGCAGAAGTATGGTTTTGATGCTATACTGGAACCACTAACAAATGATATAAAAGCTCTTGAAACACAAGGACTCAGTCTTCCATTTTCTACTGAACCAGTCTATGGCAGGTCTCACTGATAACCGGAGATAATCTAGGGATGCACACAATTCTGGGTTTTAATGAGTCATTTAGCAGTCATTATTTCTGCTGACTATGTTTGATTGATAAGAATGATTCTTAACCCCTTGCACTCCGGTCAATTTCCCTAAAAACGCCAAAAAATAATGTGCCCAAATTAAATCCAAAGCTGTTCTTCAACCCTTTGCAGCATCTTCATGGGGTTGGTCTCATTTAAAAGAAAACATTTTGGATTTTTTGGCAAAACAGTCATAATCTCTCTAAGTGCTCCGGCCACTGAGTTACAGTCATCTAAACATAGTGAACTTGAAGAAAATAAATTTGGCCTGGGTGTTTTTTGGATACAAATGCTTGCAAATAACACAGCTTCAGATCCGGGCTGGAAAATGCAACAGAAATGTAGAACCAAGTGTTATCCAGCTGAGGTCCAAATTTTGTAACAATACCACAAAAAATGAATATATTACACAGCTTTTTCCTCAGGTAGTTCCCAGGCATTTTGGAACTGTGCCAAATTGTGCCAAATGGCACAGTTTGGAAAAACGTCTGTAACTTTTGAATGATTCAATATAGAAGCTTGATCTTGGGCTCTAATGAAAGGTGACACTCAGGGCTGTGTCTGTGTGTGTGTGTGTGGGGGGGGGGGGGTTGTCCCCCCCCCCCCGCTACAGAGGAAAGACATTGCTCGTTGTGCCACGGTCCATCATGCAGCGATGACGCACAGCTGTAATTTACCGATCGGTCAAAAGTCATTTTGATTACAATTTTCAGGGATAAAGAATAATTTAGCTTAGAACACCTTACCTCTTCACAGCAGAAGTGGAGCTGGCGAACTTCTTCCTCATTGTCAGACGAACGCGACGCTGGTCTCGCGACCCGATCAAAACATAATTCCATTATTGCGGTTTTGCGCTTCCATGATTGCGGTTTTTGGCGAATGATTTTTCAAAACAAGTAACAGTAGTAATTAAAAATAGACTGGCAAACGCGTGTGTGTCACTCAGCCTTCGTCTTCGGCCTCCGTCGGTCTATGATGACCATAGAAGGCAATCCTAATGTCTATTCTGCTGGGACAAAAACAAAACAAAACAAGCACCGCCTGGCCGAACATGCCGATGCGCGAATGTCAGTTGCTGTCACAGAGGTTGCACTTGTGGATGGTCTCCGTGCTGCTGGGTCTGTGGGGTTCTTCCTGCGGGTCTTTTTTTTCTTTGCAGCAGCAGTCTGTCTTCACCCAGCCTTAAAAAAAACAGCTCGCAAACTTCTCTGCTTCAATTGGCTCACTGCATTCACAGCTTTGGTAGGCGGGTCCTTCTTGCTAGGTTTTCAGTCATTGGTTCTTCAAGGTTTCAGAAACCCAATTCAAGGCTCTTATTAGTCGAATGACAGGTCAATCAGATGATCTAATCTGTTCGCGGCTGTGTCTGCAGTGGAAGAACGGATATGCAGCTCCCGCAGCTCCATCGTGCGCCCTTGTGCGCTCGAGGATGCACGAGAGCGCCCTCATGCGCTCTGGGACACAGAGACTTGCCCGGCCGCGGTACAACGGAGTGCAAGAGGTTAAGCAGTGTTCAGTGAGGATGATCTTAAGGTGATTCCTTGTGAAGATCTGTTTGAAATGCATTGCAGGTCCCTCCTGGAAAATCAACAACTGAAGTCAGTGTACAGTTTGAAAAAAATAAATAAATAAATAAAAAAATTCAGCACTAAATTCAATGAAGTATTTTCATGCTTGTAATAACTAGTCATTTGATATCATGCATGACCTTCTTGAGGGTGTAGCTCAGTATGAGATGAAATTGTTGTTTGGATATCTTACACAACACTTTATCTCAGAACAAAACTTGCTTTCCAGGATTTATGGTTTTGATTATGGGTTTTTAGAATGAAAAAAATTGTCCAACAAAGATTATTTTGGAGGGTGCTGGGAATGGCATTGGCTTGAATTCTATTCAAACACTGTGTCTTATCAAAAATATCCCACTATTGTTTGGTGACATTATTCTTCCAGGCAGCCAAAACTGGAACTTGTTACTCATGTTACTTCAAATAATGAACATAATTTTCTCACCTCTCACTCGACGTATGACAGTTTATTTAAAGCATTTGATTGTTGACCACCACACATTATTTAAGCACTTGTATCCACATAAAAACTTAATACCTAAGCATCATTTTATGATGCATTATCCATCTTCTATAAGGAAAATTGGACCCTTTGTGGCGATATGGGATAATAAGCGGCGAGCTGAGGAGTTTAACGTGCCTTTATTAGATCACATCGCCAACACGAGCTCACTCTGGTGCTGTGCAGAGCGGCCCAGAGCGAGCCCTGAGGGCTCTCAGTAGCGTGAAGACAGGTGCAGTCAGTGAGCAGTCGCAGAGAGAGAATGAGTTACATGATACGTGCGGTATTTATACCGGTTACAGACAAAGCATGAAAGAGCATGTGCATTTGCATATGAGAGAGACATACATATCAAATAGGCAGGTTGCCAGCACCTGCTCCAGCTTGCAGGACAAAGAGGTGACAAGTCACATCTACATATTGATCTGTCTCTATGTCAACAGTGAGGACAGGACGTGTGAACACAAAGCATGAATGGCACATTAACATCACACTAGCGCTGTGGAAAATAACCAGGAGTAGCGGGCTGTCTGTCCTTAGTCTGTGGGGGGTTGTCCCACACTGCTCCCCCCCAGAGGGCTCGGCTGGGGGCCGAGACCTCGATAGTGCAGCATGGCAGCGAGCAGGGAAGGCTCTGTGCCGGTGAAGGTGGAGGGGGGTGGGGGTTGCCGGGGACGGTGAAATCGTCCAGGCCGCACAAAAATTGCTTGTTGATCCGCGATGTCGAGGGGCTGTCCCGTTGAGCGTGCGGAGATATCAAGAAGAAAAATTAGTCTCTGGCTCCTCTCGTGGCCATGAAGAAAAGCAGGGGCAGCTGTGGGGGAAAAAACAAAAGCAGAGGGACGTGGCGTGTCTCTTTAGGTGCGGGCGCAGCCCTAAAGTCCTCGGGAATCGCAAAACAGCTGAATTCCCTATGTGTGCCGTGGCTGAGACCATTAACAAATCCTTTGAGCATGCTGCATGCGTGCCTCAGGTGAGCGAGCAACCCTGAAGGGCAGCGGCGAAGGAGGAAGGCAGTCTGTGGAGCCGTATGTGTCCCGTGCGTGGTGCGCCGTGCCCGTGACTCCCCGGTGCGTGTGCCGGGGTCCCGTGCGTGGGTGGGCCGCTGGAGAGGAGAACCAGGGTCAGGGAGCTTGCTGGAGATCATCCCTGTTGTCTGTTGCGTCGTTCGGTCGTGGTGCGTTGGAGCGGTGCGAGGAAGTAGACGATCTCTGTCCCTCGGGCTCGTGGAGATGCGTTGGAGCGGTGCAAGGCAATAGACGATCTTTGTGCCTCGGGCTCGTGGAGATGCGTTGGAGCGGTGCGAGGCAGTAGACGATCTTTGTGCCCCGGGCTCGTGCAGCTGCGTTGGAGCGGTGAGAGGGAGGAGACGATCGTTGTCGCTCGTGCGGCCATTGTGCGTTCAGGTCCACGCGCTGCGCTCTCCGTCGGCCCTGGAGGTTGCCGTCGTGGAGAGAGGACGAGGTGCGTGCGCTCTCTTGTGGAGGAGCTGTGAGAGCGGCCGGTCCAGCGTGGATGTGCAAATCTCAGGCGTGCAGATCTCACCGTGAAGCGTGAAGCGGTCACCAGTATCGCGGTCCAGACCAGAAAGTTGCTTTGCACGAAGCGTGTGCTTTCAAGCGGGGTCACCAGTGTGGCGATATGGGATAATAAGCGGCGAGCTGAGGAGTTTAAAGTGCCTTTATTAGATCACATCGCCAACACGAGCTCACTCTGGTGCTGTGCAGAGCGGCCCAGAGCGAGCCCTGAGGGCTCTCAGTAGCGTGAAGACAGGTGCAGTCAGTGAGCAGTCACAGAGAGAGAGTGAGTTACATGATACGTGCGGTATTTATACCGGTTACAGACAAAGCATGAAAGAGCATGTGCATTTGCATATGAGAGAGACATACATATCAAATAGGCAGGTTGCCAGCACCTGCTCCAGCTTGCAGGACAAAGAGGTGACAAGTCACACCTTGATCTGTCTGATGTCAACAGTGATGACAGGACGTGTGAACACAAAGCATGAATGGCACATTAACATCACACTAGCGCTGTGGAAAATAACCAGGAGTAGCGAGCTGTCTGTCCTTAGTCTGTAGGGGGTTGTCCCACACCTTGTTATTTATGTGGTCAATGACGTTTGAAGCCAGACACAAGTTGTTCAAAGATTCTTTCAAAAATTTCAAAAACATAACCAAATCACTTGCTAAAAAGCACCAGATGGATATTGCTTATGACTGGGAGACACTCTCATTGAATCATCATGAATATGGGCCAATGTTTCTGAAACATTATACAATGTATCGTACAGACGTGGACAAAATTGTTGGTACCCCTCTGTTAATGAAAGAAAAACCCACAATAGTCACAGAAATAACTTGAATCTGACAAAAGTGGTAATAAATAAAAATTCTATGAAAATTAACCAATGAAAATCAGATAATGCTTTTGAATTGTGGTTCAACAGAATTATTTACTACTAACTAACTAACCTGCACTTATATAGCGCTTTTCTAGTCACAAAGACCACTCAAAGCGCTTTCATTAATACTAACCCTCTATTCTAAGGGCCTATAGGAAACAAATATCTAGGGACAATTTAGAACAGCCAATTAACCTAACATGCATGTTTTTGGCATGTGGGAGGAAACCGGAGAAATCCCGGAGTAAACCCACGCAACACGGGGAGAACATGCAAACTCCACACAGATCACTGTTGGTCGAGGGCTGGGATCGAACCCACGATCCCACGATCCCCACAATCCCCCGGCCAAGGGTAAACTGTGCTGCCGCAGTACTAACCACTGCGCCACCGTGCAGCCAAAAAAAAAACCTCATGAAACAGGCCAGGACAAAAATGATGGTACCCTTAACTTAATATTTTGTTGCACAACCTTTTGAGGCAATCACTGCAATCAAACCATTTCTGTAACTGTCAATGAGACTTCTGCACCTCTCAGCAGGTATTTTGGCCCACTCCTCATGAGCAAACTGCTCCAGTTGTCTCAGGTTTGAAGGGTGCCTTCTCCAGATGGCATGTTTCAGCTCCTTCCACAGATGTTCAATAGAATTTAGATCAGGGCTCATAGAAGGCCACTTTAGAATAGTCCATTGTTTCGCTCTTAGCCATTCTTGGGTGTTTTTAGTTGTGTTTTGGGTCATTATCCTGTTGCAAGACCCATAACCTGCTACTGAGATCAAGCTGTCTGACACTGGGCAGCACATTTCTCTCTAGAATACCTTGATAGTCTTGAGATTTCATTATACCCTGCACACATTCAAGACACCCTGTGCCAGATGCAGCAAAGCAGCCCCAGAACATAACAGAACCTCCTCCATGTTTCACAGTAGGGACAGTGTTCTTTTCTTGGTATGCTTCATTTTTGCATCTGTGAAAACAGAGCTGATGTGCCTTGGCAAAAAGTTCCAGTTTTGTCTCGTCTGTCCAAAGGACATTCTCCCACAAGCTTTGTGGCTTGTCAACATGCAGTTTGGCAAATTCCAGTCTGGCTTCAACAGTGGTGTCCTCCTTGGTCGTCTCCCATGAAGTCCACTTTGGCTCAAACAACGACAGACGGTGCGATCTGACACTGATGTACCTTGATTTTGGAGTTCACCATGAATGTGTTTAGAGGTTGTTCTGGGCTCTTTTGTTACCATTCATATTATCCGTCTCCTCCTGCGGCCACGTCCAGGGAGGTTGGCTATAGTCCTGTGGATCTTTAATTTCTGAATAATATGTGCAACTGTAGTCACAGGAACATCAAGCTGCTTGGAGATGGTCTTATAGCCTTTACCTTTAACATCCATGTCTATAATGTTCTTTCTAATCTCCTGAGACAACTCTCTCCTTTGCTTCCTCTGGTCCATGTTTAGTGTGGTACACACCATGTCAACAAACAGCACAGTGACTACTTGTCACCCTTTAAATAGGCCAACTGACTGATTACAAGTTTGTAGACACCTGTGACGTTAATTAGAGGGCACATCTTGGTTGAACATGTCCCTATGGTCACATTATTTTCAATCTTTTCTAGGGGTACCATTATTTTTGTCCAGGCCTGTTTCATGAGTTTGTTTTTTAAAATAATTCTGTTGAACCACAATTTAAAAGCATTGTCTGATTTTCATTTGTTAATTTTCATAGAATTTTTATTTATTACCACTTTTGTCAGATTCAAGTTATTTCTGTGACCAATGTGGGTTTTTCTTTCATTAACAGAGGGGTACCAACAATTCTGTCCACGTCTGTACATATGGTCCAAATGTGCATCGTCCATCTGGTGGTTCAACAATTCTAGTAAGGAATGACATAATTCACAGCCACTTGGCATTAGCCTCCAACTTACAAGCAGTGGCAGTTCGTCTAACTTTGCATAAAGCAATATTCTTATGCTCTGTCTATATACCACCAGGTATGACTGTGACACTGGTAAATCTTGATGACTTTCATAATCAGTTGCCATCCCCATACGTCCTTATGAGTGATTTTAATGGTCTTAATCCTCTGTGGGGAGGAATTTGCTCAACTGCAAAAGGCAAGGTAATGGGGGACTTTATTGCTAAAAATGATCTAACTCTTTGGAATGATGGGTCCCACACATACCTTCACCCAGGACATGGAACCTATATTGCAATTGACCTATCTATATGTGATCCTGAGCTAGTGCTGGAATTCTCATGGAGGGTCTTGGATGACCTTTGTGGAAGTGACCACTTTCCACTAATATTGACATCCACAGAAGTGGATGTGCAATCAAGAACTCTGCGATGGCAACTCAAAAATGCAAACTGGTCCTCCTTTGTTCCGCTGTGCAAAGAGAAATTCAGCCAAAAACCTCACCCACACTGTCACTCTATTCAGAGCTTCACCCAATCCTTAATTATGATTGCAGATAAGACTGTCCCAAAAACATCAGCAAAGCCACACCATAGGTCCAACCCATGGTTCAATGATGACTGCAAAAAAGCCATTGAGGCAAGGAAAAAAAAGCAGAGAGGGTGTTCAATAAACATCCAACAACAGAAAACCTGACCAGATTTAAAATCTGTTGAGCTAAAGCACGCAGGCTCATCAATGAAGTAAAGAGACAGAGCTGGAGGGAATTTGTATCAAGTCTCACATCCAACACATCTACCAAAAAGATTTGGGATTTAATCAGAAAGATGAAGGGTAAGGCGAATGGACTTCAAATACAGCAGATTAATCATCAAGCAATCTGCTGACGACAAAATATGAAATAGCTAATCAACTTGCAAAATCATTTGAGAAAAGTTTGTCTATTGAAAACTATCGTCCCGAATTCCAAATCATACAAGCACAAGAAGAACAAAAAGAAATAAACTTTTCTTCAGATAACTCTGAATGACACAACCAAGATTTCACTATGGAAGAACTTTTGTTGTCAATAAGGAGCTCTCATGACACTGCTGTAGAGCAAGATAAAATTCAAACACTTACCGCCCAGTGGACTATCCATTCTCTTGATGGTTTTCAACAACATCTGGAAGTCAGGCAGTATTCCTGAAAACTGGAAAGAAGCAGTAGTTATACCTGTTCCAAAACCCTGGAAAGATCATACCGATACCAGCAACTACCATCCAATAGCTCTGACAAGTTGCCTCTGTAAAACTATGGAAAGAATGATAAACAATCGCCTTGTGTGGGTGCTTGAGTCTGAAGGCCTTTTAACTGATTACCAGTGTGACTTCAGATGTGATAAAAGCACTTTAGACCACCTTATCAGATTAGAGGCCTATACACGTGATGGTTTTATTAGAAAGAACATGTAGTTGCTGTGTTTTTGATTTAGAAAAAACATATGACACAACATGGAAATATGGTATTTTAAGAGACCTACATGACATAGGTTTTAGAGGACATTTGCCCTTTTTCATTTGAAGCTTGTTGCCCAATAGACACTTCAAAATGCGAGTAGGAGCTACCCTTTCAGAGCCCCATGTACAAGAGCAAGGAGTCCCCAGGGAAACATCCTCATGGTTACTCTTTTTAGCATTAAGATTAATAGTGTAGTTGGTGCTCTTAGACCAAATACCTTTGATAGTCTTTACGTAGATGACCTCTGTATTTGCTACAGGGGGAAAGTCATGAGCACAATCGAAAAGCAACTACAGCTGTGCATAAACAAGATTAATAGGTGGTCAGTCAGTAATGATTTTAAATTTTCAAAAACAAAAACTGTCTGCATGCACTTTTGCCTGCTGCGGTCACTTCACCTTGACCCTAAACTTTTCATAGATGGAGAAACTCAACGGTGGTAAAAGAAATCAAATTCCTTGGACTTATTTTTGATAATAAGCTGTCTTTTACTCCACATATAAAATTTCTACAAATCAGATGTTTTAAAGCCCTTAAAGTTTTTGCAAAAACTAAATGGGGTGCGGACTCCACTGTGCTGCTGTGTCTCTACAGAGCACTTGTAAGATCTCTGTTATAGTATGGGAGCATAGTTTGTGGATCAGCAAGGAAATTGTACATGAGGACGCTGGAAACTGTCCATCACCAAGGTCTAAGGCTTGCCTTGGGGGCTTTCAGAACCTTTCCTGTTAAAAGTTTGTATATTGAAGCAAACAAGCTTTCACTTCAAATCAGGCGCCTGAAATTGGCTCTCCAGTATATGGTCAAACTTAAAGCAAACTATAGAAATCAAGCCTACTCTGTAATTTTTCACCCTCGATTTTTGCAGATGTATAAGGTCAGACCTAAGAGCATCATTCCTTTTGGACTCAGTATAGAACCTCACCTGGTTAAATTAAACCCTGATATGAGTGTAGCAAAGGCAGCACGGTGGCTGAGTGGTTAGCACTGCGGCAGCACAGCAACTCACCCTTGGCCGGGGGATCCTGGGTTGGATCCCAGCCCCTGACCTACAGTGATCTGTGTGGAGTTTGCATGTTCTCCTCGTGTCTGCATGGGTTTACTCTGGGATTTCTCCGGTTTCCTCCCACATGCCAAAAACATGCAAGTTAGGTTAACTGGCATCAGCTGGGAATTCTAAATTGTCCTTAGGTATGACTGTGAGAGTGAATGGTTGTCTGTCTCTCTGTGTTAGCCCTGCGATGGAATGGCGATCTGTCCAGGGTGTACCCTGCCTCTCGCCCAAAGATGCTGGGATAGGCTCCAGCCCCCCCGCGACCCGAAAAGGATTAAGCGGAAGAAGATGGATGGATGGATGAGTGTAGCACCCAAGTTTCAAGATGTGTTGTGTGTTTGTTCTTGAAGGCGTGTGATTTGGATCTGAACTGGTCTGTGAAGGCGCCACTCACTTCCCGTGTAAAATGCAGCGGCACCCAAATAGCCTGCTAGGGCACCAATCAGAGAAGAGTCTGGCATGGTCCGATGTTAAAGAGGGCGGGACTAGGGAGAAAGAGTTCAGTTGATTCTGAGACACTGAGGAGTTGAGATGGAAGAGCCACACTTGAGGATTTAGCTGGCTTTCTTGTGAGTTTATAATTGTTAATACTTGTATTATTGGTTTAGTGTATGTAAGTACATGGTGATTATAATTTTTTACAATTTTTTTTCCCCCTTGTCCTGTCAGGCAGCTAGGCAAGCAGAACAGGGATCTGTCACCCTTATTGTGCCAAAACAGATTTACTTTGCCAAGAGGAGCTTATACAGTACCTAACTGTGTATTGTATATTGTTGTAAACTCCTCCTGTAATAATTTTTAATACTTCATTTTAATTATTTTAACCATGGAAGACCCGACAGGATGGGAAAGAGGGAAAGGAAGTGTGTGGAGGGGGAAAGAAAAGGGAGGGGAAGAGACAAAAAACCAAACAAACCAACAACTAAATCAAACAAAAGACAAATTGCTTCTTCCACCGAAGATGTCTCAACACGAGTGTGGTTTCTACACCTGTTAAAGGAGAGACACTTGTGCATGTACGTCTGTGTGCATATATATGAGAGCGCATGCAAAATAAGTGTGTGCATGTGAGTGGTTTGTCAGGAAACATACGAAGCGGAGGGCCGGTCGCAGCAGCTCTCCCCCCGGGAACCCCGAGCAGGCAAGGCAGTGCCACCAACCCCCACAGGGCACAAACATCCGAGGTCAGCAAGCCCCAGGAAAGCCAGGCATCCGCCCCCCTGAGGGACGATCGAGGGAGGCCAGGTCGCTCGGCGGCCGGCGTGGTAGGCCCACACCCCAGGACCCACCCACCTGACCCCTACCCCCCCTCCCCAGCGGGGCCAACGCCCACCCCCGGGTCCCAGGCACCAGGAGGCCAGCGACCCCACTCCCCAGGCTGGAGACCTGCCCGGGCCCCCCGGCACGAGCTCCCCCAGGCAATCCCACAGCGCCCCCCCCCCCCCCAGTGCCACCGCCGCACACCCCGGGGACCCCCATGTCCAAAGAAGTCCCCCTGCTCACATTGCAGAGAGGCACTACCCCCCTTAATCCAGCACCTCCCGACTCACAGACACACCCCTCCCCACACCTTCACACCCACATGCTCCCATGCGCACCCAAATGCACTAACTCCCTCTCACTCACCTGGACCAACCCTTTCTCTCTCACTCCTGTACCTATTCAAACTCACCCCTCATTCACCCTTGTTTCATAAGGTGGCTGCTAAGCAGATGCAGCGAGCCTGAATGCGCACCAGTGACCGGCAGTGACCAGGGAGACCACCGGCACAGGCCACAGAAGCAGACCCCCACCCCCGACGCCGACCTGAGCCACTGATCAGCAGATCACTGCAGACACCCCGAGATGCCACCCGACATGCAAAGCGCCGCACAAAACCAACCCACCATCACCACCTCCATTCATAACCCCCTCACTCTCACTTAAGCTCATATTCAGTCCCCCTCTCACTCCCTTGGTTGTATCTATACATTCAGCAGCACCCAAGGATTTTGACAACATGATGGGTCCCAGGCTCCCCACGCCCCCAGCAGGAGGAGGGCAACAGGGGTGGGAAGACCCCCCCTCTCACCCCCACATAAAACATGGTGGGTGTATGTCGGTTATATGATGTAGTTGGGTGTAAATGTGTGGACTACCAAAGTGCAATTAAAATTGGGGGGATAGTGATTTGGAGCACCGCTAGCCACTGTGATGGGCAGCGGGGCCCCCTTCCCCCCAAGCCCTCAATGTCTAAAATGCAATTAAAATTGATGTGGGTGCAGCCCCACCGTACAGCAAAGGTATCCCCTTCGCCGACACAGTACGGCACCCCCCACCCCAAAGCTCTAAATGTATCCAAGAAGATGTATATTTCACTCAGAGTCAGGGGGAGGGGAAGGGCGGGAAATAAGACTGGAAGGGCCACTAGATGGGCTGCACGGTGGCGCAGTGGTTAGCACTGCGGCAGCACAGTTTACCCTTGGCCGGGGGATTGTGGGGATCGTGGGATCGTGGGTTCGATCCCAGCCCCCGACCAACAGTGATCTGTGTGGAGTTTGCATGTTCTCCCCGTGTTGCGTGGGTTTACTCCGGGATTTCTCCGGTTTCCTCCCACATGCCAAAAACATGCATGTTAGGTTAATTGGCTGTTCTAAATTGTCCCTAGATATCTGTTTCCTATAGGCCCTTAGAATAGAGGGTTAGTATTAATGAAAGCGCTTTGAGTGGTCTTTGTGACTTTGTGGATGTTTGTGACTAGAAAAGCGTTATATAAGTGCAGGTTAGTTAGTAGTTAGTAGTTAGATGGACTGCCCCACCCCTGCCACCCAACAAAGTTCTCCTACCCATACACACATCCTCCACCCCCAAACATCCACCCACAGGTAACCACACCCATACACACACGCACCCCCACCCACCATCACACATGCCCACCTACACCCACACACAGCCCCACCTGCCCACTCACAGCACATACACCCACTTCCGCATCCGCTCATACACAAGCCCCCACTCTCACACACATACACACACACACATGCACATCCACACCCGCAGAACTTAGTGGACGGGGAGGGCAGCCCAGGATGCAGGCACCTACCCCAGGGTGCCGCCAGGGCCCAAGGGAAAACACGACCCTGCCGCGCAAGGACACACTGGGGTCAACCCGCACCACCGGTGCACACCCGACCCTGGCCCGGGGGGGGACGCCCCTCCCCCAACTAATGCCCCCCCCCCCCCCAGCTTGGTGCTTATAATTGTTGTAACCTGTTCGAGGGGTCAATCACCATGTTCAAGCCACTGCCAGGCTGTGGAGTGAGGGAGCACTGTTGAGAATTGCCACGAGGCGAGTGTTAGCTAGCTGCTGGACATTTGACTAATTCAGAGGGGGGCTGAGATGACGTGTGAGCCTTTCTACACCAAGTCACTGAGTGATTGTGCACTTTAGTTAAAACTGTGTTAATGTAAATGGTTGTAAGTTAAAACTTTGTTAATGTAAATGGTTGTAAGTCGGGAACACAGGACTTACAATTGTCTGTAAATTTATAGTGTACTTCGCGACTACAAAGTGCCAAGCGGTGCGGCGCTTTGAATTTTCTGAGGACTCTGCGCCATACTACTGAAGTGCTCAGGACTTGTTCTCCTGCAGAAGAGGCTCAGCATCATTCCAGACACTCGTTGTGAGTGTGTCCCCATCCTTTTTTCCAAGGCTGTCGTGGTAGTGGTCCCTGGCAAAACCTGGGACACCCGTCACTATTGACTGAACAGCCAACAGTGAGTACCAGCAGTGCTGTGTTTTTGTTTGTTTGTTTTTTGTTTTGTTTTTTTAAATTGAGGTAACGCACAAACTCCAGCAAGCACGCCGAGCGGTACTAACTAACTAACTAACTAACTAACCTGCACTTATATAGCGCTTTTCTAGTCACAAAGACCACTCAAAGCGCTTTCATTAATACTAACCCTCTATTCTAAGGGCCTATAGGAAACAGATATCTAAGGACAATTTAGAACAGCCAATTAACCTAACATGCATGTTTTTTGGCATGTGGGAGGAAACCGGAGAAATCCCGGAGTAAACCCACGCAACACGGGGAGAACATGCAAACTCCACACAGATCACTGTTGGTCGGGGGCTGGGATCGAACCCACGATCCCACGATCCCCACAATCCCCCGGCCAAGGGTAAACTGTGCTGCCGCAGTGCTAACCACTGCGCCACCGTGCAGCGGTGCCACAGACCGGTACCACAAACAAAGCTTTTGAACTGACACCCAGGTACAGTCTTTATTCATTTAATTTAATCAATTCGTTTGTCTATCTGTTATTGTGTTTTTTATTATTTTTATTTTATTTATTTTATTTAGTGTGTGTGAAAATTCTTCTGATTTGTCTAATAAATGTTTAAGCGTATGTGTATCTTAATTTTGTTGGTTCATTCATTGTGTAACAGGTGTCTGGGGTAAACTGGGGTTACAGGTGGGTGACTAAGGGTTGCATGGGAGGTTATGATACACACAGTGGCCATAACAGCACTACCCAGGGCTTTCGCTCAAGTGCCGAGTTGGTAATTCAAATTTGCTTTGTATGTCCCTCACTCGTGCGCCTGCCATGCTGTGTTGTTTTCACTTTCGGTAAACAAAGCAAGGTGAGTGAGAGAGCTACATGAGCAACGTAACACAAACACAGTGTTGTCCCATTCCTCCATGAAGTTTGAGGAAACCCAATATCATTCTGGATCTGAGCCAAAACAAAGAGAAAGACTCTCACCCAAATGTGTACCAGCAGCATATCTTAGACATAAAATGTTATTTTCCTCGCTATATTTCTAAATACTCTGATGGAGCTAAAGTAGATGGCTCAGTCTTGGTTGCAATTGTCACCGGGAGCAATCAGCATGGTTTGCAGATTCCCAAACAATGTTCAGTTTTTCCAGCAGAGGCTCGTGCTTTGCTTCTAGCAATGGAACACATTGAAAGAACCAAACAACAGAGCTCCTTAATTTTTACTGACTCCAGATCCTGTCTTCAGGCACTTGGGATTTTGAAGACTGATCACCCCATTATTATCTGGATTTTAGAGAAACTAGGTTTTTTACAGAAACATAATTTTAATATCATCTTCTGTTGGATCTCCAGTCATGTTGGCCTGTCAGGTAGCGAGCAGGCAGACCATGATGCTAAGAGAGCCCTTACCCAAGAAGTCTCTCAACTCCAGATCCCAGCCACAGACCTCAGGTCTCTAATAACCTCTTATATTTTAAAGAAGTGGCAGACTGAATGGGACACATGAACTGCAAATAAACTGCATGATGTTAAACCTGCCATAAGTCATAGACACTTGCATCACTTTCAAAACTGACATGATGAGGTAGTGTACACGAGATGCCGTATTGGTCACTCAAGGCTCACGCACAGCTTTTTTATTAAAAGGTGGAGCCCCACCATTTTGTCAGTTCTGGGGAGTTTTTTTTTTTTTTTTTTTTAATCAATAAAGCACATTTTACTTGACTGTCCTGCTCTCATGACAAGATGATGTTGTTTTTATACTCAAGTCACTGAAATATATTTTTAATAAGGCACCACAAAAGAAAAATTTAGGGTTTTTAGCACATGTGCATCTGAAGCATCTTATTTAAATTTTCTATTTTATTGTATCTACATATTTATCTCACTCTATTTATCTATTTGTCTATCTGTTTATTTATTTATTCATTTATCATCCTATATCTATTTAAATTTTTCCTCAATTTTCTTATTTTTTTTTATTTATTTTTTTTTGCCATGAAATAGCCATAGATGCTGACATGGCACTAAACAAGAACACTCACTCACTCGCCTCCACCTTCATCTAGTCCCGCTGTCCACAACCCTCCCCCCACCCCCCACCCCCTTGTACACCCCCCGCTGTTTTGCGGGGGATGCGTATTAGTGCAGTTGCACTACATATAGGGCTGGGGCAAAACTACAAATTCAATTCAATTCAATTCAACTTTATTTATATAGCGCCATTTCACAACAACAGTCATCTCATAGCACTATCAACTGTAGGGAGGACCCCCACAGTTGCAGAAAGACCCCAGCAATCAGGCGATCCCCTGTGAGCAAGCACTTGGCAACGGTGGAGAGGAAAAACTCCCTTTTAACAGGAAGAAACCTCCAGCAGAACCAGGCTCAGGGAGGGGCAGTCATCTGCTGCGACTGGCTGGGGGGTGAGGGGACAGAGAAGAAGAAAAGAACAGACATGTAGAGAGCAAACAGCACGATGGGGACTCAATCTATGGGAGAGAACAAACAAATGTTAATGACCAGCAAAAAAAAAAATATTTCATAGAGAGTGAGGAAAGGAGTGAGGCCCAGTGCATTACTGGAGGTCCCCCAGCTGACTAAACCTATTAGCAGCATAACTAAGGGAGGGTTCAGAAACCCATGATCCCTCCCTAATTGTAGGCTATATCAAAAAGGTAGGTTTTAGCCCTATTCTTAAAAACAGAGATCGAGTCTGACTCCCGAATCCAGATTGGCAGCTGGTTCCACAGGAGAGGAGCTTGATACCTGAAGGCTCTGCCTCCCATCGTACTTTTGGAGATTCTAGGTATTACAAGTAAACCTGCATTTTGGGAGCGTAGTGCTCTGTTAGGATGATACGGTAGTATCAGATCTTTTAAATAAAAAGGAGCCTGATTGTTTAGAGCTTTGTAAGTAAGAAGAAGGATTTTAAACTTAATTCTAAACTCTATGGGAAGCCAATGAAGGGAGGCCAGAA
Source organism: Pholidichthys leucotaenia (assembly GCA_020510985.1). Taxonomy (NCBI): domain Eukaryota; kingdom Metazoa; phylum Chordata; class Actinopteri; order Cichliformes; family Pholidichthyidae; genus Pholidichthys; species Pholidichthys leucotaenia. Next base: position 410,731,946 of record CM035841.1, on the reverse strand, counting down.
CCGGAGAGATATGATCTCTCTTTCTAGTACCTGTTAAAACTCTTGCTGCAGCATTTTGGATCAGCTGAAGACTTTTTAAAGATGTTTTAGGACAGCCTGATAATAAAGAATTACAATAATCTAATCTCGAGCTAACAAAAGCGTGGATCAGCTTCTCAGCCTCACTCTGAGACAAGATGCTCCTAATCTTGGCAATATTACGCAAATGATAGAAGGCAGTCTTAGAAACAAATTTAATATGTGAATTGAAGGACAAATCCTGATCAAAAATAACTCCAAGGTTCCTCACAGAGCTATTAAGAGAAAGAGTAACTGCATCCAAACTGAAAGTTTGATTTGGAAAGGAATTTCTAAGGTTTTTTGGACCAACAAGAATGACTTCAGTCTTATCTGAATTTAATAGCAGGAAATTACAAGTCATCCAAGCTTTGATTTCCTTAAGACAGGCTTCTAACTTGGCTAATTGATTAGTATCATCTGGCTTCATTGACAGGTATAATTGTGTGTCATCTGCATAACAGTGAAAATGTATACAGTGCTTTCTAATAATGTTGCCTAACGGAAGCATATATAAACTAAAAAGAGTAGGGCCAAGCACAGATCCCTGTGGAACTCCATGACTAAGCTTTGAGCTGAGAGAAAACTCATCATTTACATGAACAAACTGGAACCTATCAGATAAATAAGATCTAAACCACTGCAACGAAGTTCCATTAAGTCCAACATAGTGTTCTAATCTATCAAGTAGAATATTATGATCAATAGTATCAAAAGCTGCACTAAGATCTAAAAGGACAAGTACAGAAACTAGTCCATTATCAGATGCAATGAGGAGGTCGTTAGTGACCTTCGCTAAGGCTGTTTCAGTACTATGATGGATTCTAAACCCAGATTGAAACTCCTCAAGTAAACCATTTCCCTGCAGGTGGTCAAATAATTGCGTAGCAACAACTCTTTCTAAGATTTTTGAAATGAAAGGGAGATTAGAGATTGGTCTATAGTTAGCTAAAGCTCCTGGATCTAGCGTTGGCTTTTTGAGTAAGGGTTTAATTACAGCCGTTTTAAAAGCCTGCGGTACATGGCCTAAAGTTAATGAAGAATTGATTATATGAAGAATAAAGCTACCAATAAGTGGGAAGACTTCTTTAAATAACCTGGTAGGAATAGGGTCTAAAAGACAAGTTGAAGGTTTGGATGAGGAAACTATTTTGTCTAACTCACAAAGGTCGATTGGAGTAAACTCATCAAGACAGACATCAATAGAAGGAGTTGTAGTAGTTACAGTATTTAAGTTAACTGTGGGAAGAATCTGATTGATTTTATCTCATAAATTACAGTTACTAACTAACTAACCTGCACTTATATAGCGCTTTTCTAGTCACAAAGACCACTCAAAGCGCTTTCATTAATACTAACCCTCTATTCTAAGGGCCTATAGGAAACAGATATCTAGGGACAATTTAGAACAGCCAATTAACCTAACATGCATGTTTTTGGCATGTGGGAGGAAACCGGAGAAATCCCGGAGTAAACCCACACAACACGGGGAGAACATGCAAACTCCACACAGATCACTGTTGGTCGGGGGCTGGGATCGAACCCACGATCCCACGATCCCCACAATCCCCCGGCCAAGGGTAAACTGTGCTGCCGCAGTGCTAACCACTGCGCCACCGTGCAGCGGTATTGTGTGCATGTGTCAACTGCTTGGCCTGGTAGATGAAAAAAAAACAGAGCATGTACAACGCTGCGTGCACACTGGGCTCGTCCAAAGCACACTTGGACCAAAGTGGACCAGAGAGGAAATGCAGTATGAATAAGACTTAAGATCAGGTGAGAGCTGAGCTGAAGAAGGTGTAGCATCAGCTTCTCTTCAGGCTAATTCAGGAAATCACTCTTCTTCATTTTTAAAGAAAGCCTCACTCAACTCTGGTCAAGAATTACTGTGTTTCTTCATCATCAGAACCCCAGTGGAAACAATTTCCCTTTGTAGAGAAACCTGATAAGGATTTGCTTTTAAAGGATTAAAAAAGTATGTCATAAAATTCTCAAGCTTCCCCCCAAGCAGAAAAGAAGCCTTCGTACCAGGAACTGATACTCTTAAAAAAACCCATAAACTCCTTAAGCTGACAGGTATATTGTTGCCTCCCTTTTTTGGACATATAGCAGAATCCCCATAAAACTCTCTAGACTGCCCCTCTTCACATACCAAGACCTAAAAAACTATCTACAGCTCAACAGTACCTCCTAGTGGACATCTACAGAATATGTTTCATTACTTGGGCAACCTGGAACTTTATTTCTGACTGAACATTAACACTTTTACAAGTTTACATTCCACAGGATAACTCTGGACAATGTGAAGATAATCACCATCATGATGGACAATAATGAATGAATGAATTTATTTATTTCGGATAGTACATTACAGGTTAAAAGAAACTGTATAATATAACAACAAGGTCAAATTAGACAAAGACTCCTTCTACTATACAATTCCACGTGAGTTATCCGAAATGGGTGATGGCTGAAGCCGCAGCTTATATTGCCCACCCATATTCCATCCAAGAATTCAAAGGAGAAAAAAGAGAAAACAAGACAAGAGCGATTACAATTTAAAACAAGGCTAAGACAAAATATGACTGAGAGAAAAAGAAAACTGAGCTAGTCTAAGTTAAGCGGTTACTATTCAAAAACAAATCTAAGACATAGTGTCACAGAGAAAAAAGAAAAACTAAGCTATAACACAACACAGGCTGGAAATGTCAATCCTTATGTGAGTTTACATGTCATCTTGTAAATATGTTTGGAGTATTTCTTCCTTTAGTTTTTGTTTAAATTGTCCAAGCTTTGTACATGATTTTAATTCAGGTCCAAAATCGTTCCATAATCTGACACCTTGCACTGAAATACAGTGTTGCTTGGTAGTTGTTCTCACTGTAGGCTTTTGAAATATACATGTTCCTCTGAAGTGATATCGTTTTTCCCTTGTTTGGAACAACTTTTGGATATTTGCGGGCAGTGATAGATTCTTCACTTTGAACATTATTATTGCGGTTTTAAAGTCGATCAGATCTTTCAACTTGAGAGTTTTTTGTTTAAGAAAAAGTGGGTTTGTTGGTTCCCTGTAAGCTGCTTTGTTGATTATTCTAATAGCTCTCTTTTGAAGCATAAAGAGTGGATATATGTTTGTTTTATATGTATTTCCCCATACTTCATTACAATATGTCATGTATGGGAGTATTAATGAATGATACAAGGTGTATAGTGTGGGTTGATTCAGCAAATTTTTCACTCTGTGTAATATTGCAATTGATTTGGATACTTTACCTTTTATATAATTAATATGTGGCTTCCAACACAGTTTGTTATCAATTATTACTCCAAGGAATTTAGTTTCGGATACCCTTTCAATCTCTACACCATTTACACTGAGTTTGGGTACTGGGTAGTTGTGATGGTTGTTAAAGACTATAAATTTTGTCTTGCTTAAATTGAGCGTTAATTTGTTTGAATCAAACCACAGTTTCAGCTTTCCTAATTCCTTTCCGAGTGTATCCAGAAGTTGTTCCAAATTGTTTCCACTGCATAGCAGGTTAGTGTCATCAGCAAACAATATTAAGTCCATTTTTTCTGAAACTTTACATATATCATTTATATACATATTGAATAATAATGGTCCCAAAACTGAACCCTGTGGGACTCCACAGGTGACCTTCAGTAGCTCTGAGTTTTTGTTGTTAACACATACAAACTGATATCTATTCTTTAAGTAACTTCTTAACCAGGACAGTGCTACCCCTCTAATACCACAATTTTGTAGTTTCTTTAATAATAGATTGTGATCTACTGTATCAAATGCTTTTTTAAGATCCAGGAATACTCCAACTGAATACTCTTTATTTTCAATGGCTGTTGATATTTTTTACTGTAAATTCCATTAAGGCATATGCTGTTGTCCTTTTGTGTCTGAACCCATATTGCTGCTCACACAATAAATCATTCTTCAGTATGAAGTTGTCAATTCTCTCATAGAATATTTTTTCAAGTATCTTGGAAAATTGCGGTAATAGTGAAATTGGTCTGTAGTTGGAGAGTTCCCCTCTGTCGCCTGTCTTGTAAATCGGAATTACTTTAGCTATTTTCATTGCATTGGGAAATATACCTGATTGGAGAGACAGGTTACAGATATACGTCAGTGGTTTCACTATGCATTCGATAACAGTTTTGACTAGTAGCATATCAATACCATCGCAGTCAGTAGATGTTTTACTTTTGAACGATTTAACAGTTTCAATGACCTCTCTTTCGTCTGTGTTCTTTATGAAGATGGTGTCTTTTACAGCAGTGTTATTGCATATTGAATCACCTGTTGGCACCGTAGTGGGTATTTCTCGGGCCAGTTTAGGTCCAATGTTAACAAAAAAATTATTAAATTCATCTGCAGGTGAAGCTATATTCACATTCGGAGTCGATTTATTATTTTTTGGAATGTTAGTTGGGTAGCTGGTATTTCTGCTTTTATTTCCAAGGATACTGTTGATTATTGTCCATGTATTTTTAATATTGTCTTTGTTTTTTTCCAGTTCTTTACTGTAATAGTCTCTTTTACTACATCTTATTATATATGTTAACTTATTTTTGTATGTTTTATACCGCTGCTCTGCTTCTTTTGTCCTTTTCTTTATGAAAGCTTTATATAATAAATTTTTCTTTTTACACGCCTTTTGTAGTCCTTTGGTTAGCCATGGTTTGTCAGTAAATTTGTGTTTAAGCTTTTTTTTAACTAATGGGCAGTTTTTTTCATAAAGAGTGGTTACAATGTTTATAAATGTGTCATAGGCTTCATTTATATCTGATACATAAACTTCTGTCCAGTCTTGCTTCAGCAAGTCCTCTTTAAAAGAACTGATTGCGTTTGGTGATTTGTGTCTGAACGATTTTGAGATTTTTTCTGGGTTGGGCCCCGTGTGGCCATGGATAAGTGCAAAGATTGGCAAGTGGTCGCTTATATCATTTATCAATAATCCACTTTTTATTTTCTTGTCGAGAACATTGACAAACAGGTTGTCAATAAGTGTAGCAGAGTGAGCTGTGATTCTACTGGGATGTGTTATTGTGGGATATAGACTCATGCTGTACATAGAGTTCATGAACTCTGTAACTACATTTTGTTGATGTAGATTAAGTAGATCAATATTGAAATCTCCACAAATTGCTACCATTTTCTTACTAGTAATATTATTGTACAGCTCGACTAATTTATCTCTGAATGTCTCAATGCAAGTTCCCGGCGTTCTGTATATGCAGCTTATGATTAGATTTTTTGTTTTGTCTAGGTCAATCTCAACAGTAACACATTCCAGAATCCCTGGTAGTGCTGAGGACATTTCATTTACAAGCTTACATCTATATAGGTCATCAATATACAGTGCAACACCACCACCCTTTTTTTGAGATCTGTTAATGTTAAACATCTGATATCCCTCTATTGCCATCAGGGGAGCCTGGTCTGCATTAAGCCAGGTTTCAGAGACTGCTATAGCTGTGAATTTTCTGTTTAGCTGTTTTAAATAGTCCTGAATCTGTGAGAAGTTTTTGTTAAGACTTCTGCTATTGAAGTGTATTATTGACAGTTTACCATCTAATTGCACTTGACTTTTGAATTGCTTTTCAGTGTAATATTCACAGTGGTTATGAATATTATTGAAAAAGTGGTTATCAGGATCAATATCATTCTCCATCTCTTGTGGTTTATGTTCAGCATAGTGGCATATTTTTAGAGTTTGAGTTTCCTCACTTTGCGTTTCATAGTCAGTGTTCATCTGTATTTATCTAAGTCAGTAGCATCTCTGATCATTATACTTTTTGCTTGCTCAGGTGTTCCATTTAGTTTAATCCAAATTCTACAATTTCTTGTCCAGGTAGTCTGTATCTTATTATGTTTCTTTAGCATCCGTGCCTGCCGTGATAATTCACCGTTTTTTTTTGTCAGGTGTTCATTTAGGTAAACTTGAGTTTCCTTTAGTTTTTTGGCCTGCCTCAGTATGTCATTTTTCACCCTCCTGTTCACAAAGTGCATCACAATTGATTTCTTTGTTTTGTTATCTTTCTTCGGTAAAGCATAACAGGCTGAGATCGCATTGGCTTCTACCTGAATGGTTGCCTTAATGCAAATTATTGCAAACCTTAATGGTTTGCAATAATTCATTAATTCTTGATTTCATTGTGATTGCATGTTGGAATGCCAATTAATCTTATTCTGATGTGTGTCAAATATATAAGGACACATTTATTAAAAGTACCTAGTCACTGAATATTACTTTTGAATCACTGAAGCTAGTTAGATTTTATATTGAGTATATAATGAATTTCATAGGAACTGAATGAGTTTTCTGAAAACTTGAGTCAGCTATTTCTAACCAATCCCCAGGCTGCCTCGCTGTTGGATAACACCCTTGCATTTGATTGGCTGTTCACAGACAAAAAGCTGTTCGCTCATTGGACAAAAGTCCATTCAAACTCCTCTCTATGGAAGATAATTGGTCCGTCTTGCTGCCAGTCATATGTTTATGACCCAGCAGCACGCTTCAGTTAAATACAAACAGAGCCACCCTGACAGCTCAGTTTTCTGTAAGTTTTCAGTGTTCTTTATGTTCTGCAGTTTAGTCAGTTCTGTATGTCTGTTTTTAAGAAGTTTTAAGAAGTCTTCTGTGTGTGTCTGAACCTTGTCAAGTCCTGCACGAGCTTTCTTAAATCGTCTTTTGAATAAGATCTTGCCTGTTTTTCTGGTAACTGAGGAGAAACCATCCCTTTCTAGTTTGCTCGCCTCTATGGGAAGTCAGACTTCCAGAAAAAGCCTTTTCTTCTTCGCCTCAGAAGCTGTTCTTTTCCTATTTAAATGTTTTTTCCTGGACCTTTTGATTTTTCCTGCCATTAAAGTGGACTTTTAATTTTCCTGCCTTTAAAGTGAACTGATAGATTTTTGGACGTTCTTTCCCTGCCTCACCCACATATGACAATGTTAAGAAACCAGGAATTGGTGGGTGAAACTGCCTAAATGCATTTTTCCTCCAGCCTTTAGCTGTCCTGTGGGCCGGGGACATCCTAAATTTCGGACTGGTTGCAAAAAGAGGTCATGCCTAGTCCTGGAGCCCTTTTCATCCTGCTGCTGGCTACGTGCCCCCTGCTCCGGGAAGCCCCCAGCCGAGTCTACGCTTCTCACAGCTGTGAACGACCTGAAAGACGACTGGCAGTCGCTTTCCCCTGTGTGCCATTCTACTGGCTTTGTGACCGCCGCTGGAAATCGGCTGACCTGGCTGTGTTCGTAAGTGAAACTCCCACTTTCCTATCTTCTGGGTTTAAATGAGATGTCCCAAATATCAATTATAATTGAACATAACCAATATTTCATTGTACAATTAAGGCCCTTTTCCACTAGCCTCACTTAGCCCTACACTGCACCACTCAGCCCACGTTTGAGCATTTTCCATTAGCTCCAGCACCGGTTAGCAGGTACTTTTTTAGTACCTGATCCAGGGCAGGGTCTAACTGAGCTGAGTAGGGCTGAGTATGGGTGTGATATGACTTTAAGAGACTGGTCGCCGCTGATTGGTCAGGTTGTAACGTCACGAAAGCGACTTTTTCTGCTGAATTTACTCCATGAGCGCCATTTGTAGCTGTTCAGCCAGTGAACACAGTGCGCCCCTTTAATACAGTATATTATATTAATATACTGTATAATATACTTATATAATAATAAACTCCTAATATTATATATTAGGAGGTGCGCAATTTTCTTTCTATATTAGCCGACGATCGCATCCAGCGCGAGAAATGAAAAAATATGCCAGCAGGTGTCCGAGTAAATGGCTTCCCAAGGGCACATCCGTACTGCCAAACAGTGTCGGGAGAAGCTGAAAAAGCTGAAAAGCGATTACCGAGCAGTGAAGGACCACATTGCTCGAAGTGCAGCGGATCGGAAGGAGTGGACGTGGTTCGCTGAGAGACATTGGGCTCGACACGGCCACAGTCACGGCCTTGGAAACCGTGGATGGTGAGTGTTGTTTTGATATTGCGCATCTTTTCGCCACTTTATCCTTTCTGTGCCAAGCTCACTGTTTTTAAGAAATAGGAAGGTTGTTAGATTGTGGGTAATGGTTGTTATTGAGGCTTGCCTATTGTTTTGCAGCCAACTGCAGATTCACGCTTGCTTTGTGTTAAGTATTAGCGCGAACAAAACGCTGAATTACGCTTATTGTATTCCGGTTAAAAACTTTAGAGTGTTGTGCACATGTTGCACTTTGGTGTTAAGTTTTAAATTGCGTGCATTTTCTTTCTAGAATCGCAGTTCATATCACAGGGGTCCACCTCAGTGGACATGGACACAGCGGACTCTCCTGGCACTGCGTCTGCGTCTGCTGGAACGCCAGCTGAATCGACTCCCATGTCAGCCACATCACCAGCTCCATCTGGATCACGTTCAAGTGCCGGTAAGGCACAATAACCACAATTTTTTTTTTTTGGTTGAAACAGGTCCAGCGGAAACCAGGGTCAAAAATCCATCCATCCATCCATCCATCATCTACCGCTTAATCTTTTACAGGTCGCGGGGGGGCTGGAGCCTAACAAGTTATGTACCAAATTGATTAATGCAATTTCCTGTAGCTGCATATTAATTAATTGAAAATGTCTTTTTAAATGTACAAAAAGGTTATTCTTTGGTCTTCACTAATTGGTGTTCCACAACCATTTTTAGGTGTGGTGATTGAAGTGCTGTTGGAACTCCTGTTTTATAAAAACAAATAAAGCTCATGAACTGCCGTTGAAATCAACATGCTTCATTGAAATGCTTCGCGTCAGCTGACTGTATTAACCCATTCAGATTTCTGCAGCCACACTACAAGCAACTAGTTTAAACATTACCCATCCATCCATCCATATTCTTAATCTTAATCCTTTTTAGTTTTGCAGGGTGGCTGCAGCCGAAGACAGCACCCTGCGTGTTGCAAAATCTGCTCTACTGAGGGGCAGCAACATGACAGTTCAGCTTATATACAGCAATGAAGCACAATATAATAGTGACATTTCACCACAGACTTTCACCTGTGTAATTCCATAATATATGTAGTGATCCAGCTTTAATGACCATGCCTTTCTGTCTTTCCATCTAGGCAAGACAAAAACAGACAACTCCATCGCTGACCTTACATTAGCGATGGTCAACATGCATGACGAAGAGATGCGGCTCTTGGAACGGCAACATTACCAGCTGCAAGAACACCATCAGGAGTACATGCAGCATTTGCGACAGGTGGCCGCAGATGTGCGGGCAGATGCGCGTTCTGCATGTAATTACATACCTGTCAAGTGATACGGTTTCGCCATATTTTAATACGGGGAAAATGCAATTTTAGCAAATACGGGCGTATTGCCATTTCTGTACGCCACAGAGAAAAATATACGGGAAAAAAAATTATTGAGAGTGTGGGGAGGAACACGTCATGTGTGACCCCCACAGCGTACGGGGCTGTCAGAGCTCTCAGCGTGAGCAATTATCACAACAGTGAGAAGTGTGGACTCATCATTAGGCTGATGGCTTCGCACCTTCTTAACAGATAAGCGTTATGAACAAGAGGACAGGTAGATGGACCATGCACAACATTTTATTTACAACAAACATTTTTGAAATATGTATGCACATAAATGTGGTCTCTCCATGACTCTCACACAGATTGTGCAGAGCACAACAAGTCAGCACCATAAATTTCACCAGTTTCATGTCACAGTCATTCCTCTCTCCTTCCTCCTTCCTTCTCTCCTCGTCATCAGCCATTTTCTTTGCTGTGGATGATTCGGTCGCGTGTTTGACGTCACGAGAGTGTGGCGCCGCCTGCTGTTCAGGAACTCCCACCCACTGCAGGTGTGCCAGCAGGTGCGCCAACAGTAATGTTGAAAAGCAACCGAGGCCGAACCAAACCGAAGTGAGTAGAGTCGGGTTTTCTAATCGGGGCTAGTGGAAAAGGGCCTTATGTCCCTCAGCCATAGTACAAGCTTTAGACTTAAGGAAAATTCTTATTCTTTTTTTTCAGTAATCTCCATCCATTTTCGTAGATTAATTCAGAAGTTTCCTTTTTCAGATAATCAGCTTATGTAATTTTTCCCCATAAAATTGCATTCTGATTTTGTTAGTTACCTCAGCCTTTCATTGCATTACAGTCGAAATATAAGATCTGGTTTCCTCTTGGTTCCACAAAGGTTTAACTATCGATTTTATCGATAGTTAAACCTTGTAAGATACCTTGTAAAGGTATCTTGCTTGATGACGCTCTGACTTTTAAGCCCCATGTTGAAAATCTTGTGAAGAAACTTAAACTGAAACTGGGTTTTTTATTTCGAAATAAATGTTGTTTTTCTTTTGAGGTTAAAAAGCGTCTTGTTACTGCAACTTTTTTATCTATTTTAGATTATGGAGACCTCTTGTATATGAATTCTTCAGCTCAGTGACTGAGTAAGATTGACACTCTATATCATGCTGTTTTGAGGTTTGTTACAAACTGTAGAGCCTTGACCCATCACTGTGAACTGTATTCTAGAGTGGGATGGCCCTCTTTGTCCACCAGGAGGTTTTTTTTTTTTTTTTTTTTTGACTTATTTTGTACCCGTAGGTAGATTTGTTTTGCAGTCTGGTGACAAACCACCAGCTGCCGGTCGCTGCGTGCGCAAGCGCCCCTTAACTCCCCAACCTGCATGTTTTTGACATGTGGGAGGAAACCGGAGAAATCCCGGAGTAAACCCACGCAAACACGGGGAGAACATGCAAACTCCACACAGATCACTGTTGGCCGGGGGCAGGGATCGAACCCACGATCTCAGGTTGACTCACTGGTACATTTTTATTTGCAAGGCCATGCTTGGACTGTTGTCCGCTTACATTTGTAATTTGATCACACTGAGAAGTGTTGATTCTTATGGTTTGCGTTCTAATGATCATTTGTTGCTTTCTGTTCCATTTGCCCGTACTGAGCTGGGAAAAAGAGCTTCCATGTTCTTAGCCCCCTCTACATGGAACATGTTGCAAAAAGACTGGAAATTAAAGGAACTTGTTTCACTGAACGATTTTAAATCCAGATTGAGAACACTTGAGACGGCCTCACTAATTTGTAACTGTTTTATATGATTTGTATGTCATTGTAAGTGTATTTGTGATTTTTTTTGCTGCCTCTTGGCCAGGACTCCCTTGAAAAAGAGGTTTTTAATCTCAACTTTTTTTTTTTCCTGGTTAAATAAAGGTAAATAATAATAATAATAATTTATGCTTAGGAATCCATTAACATCTGATGTGATATTTGACACCTGTTGATCATTTGAACCTGCTTACAAATCGTTTGAATGCAATTTTATGTAACCTGAATTAGTTTCTTGTAAATGAGAGAAGTTAAAGTGTTTTCCTTTGCATATACGCTTTCCTGGGTCACGGCAGTAAAGGACACTTATTTTTGAGACTTATTCATTAAGTTAGTGAAAGTACAGAAAGTAATTAATTAATAATTTGTTCTTTTGGAACTGGTGCCCTTTTACGAGTGCTTTTCTATTTAATTTAGTGAGTCTTGTGGTGACTGTTTAACTCTGCCCCCCACGCACATTCACTTCTAAATAAAATAAATATTTCCTTTACCTTATTACACTATATTTTATTAAATATTGTTACAAAGATCAAGGCAAGGAAGGCTACAGGTCCAGATGGCATCAGCTCGAGACTCCTCAAGTCTGGCGCAGACCAGTTGTGCGGGATCATGGAGCACATCGTCAACCTGAGCCTGAAGCTGGGGAGGGTACCACAGCTGTGGAAAACATCCTGCGTGGTAGCTGCACCGATGACTCTGCACCCCAAGGACATGAAAAGCTACAGACCAGTGGCCCTCACATCACACCTAATAAAGACCCTGGAGAGGCTGCTCCTCACGCACCTCCACCCCGTGGTGGGAGCAGCAGTTTATCCACTTCAGTTTGCCTACTACCATGGCATTGGGGTGGAGGATGCAGTGATCTTCCTCCTGCATCATTCCCTGTCCCACTTGGAGAAGCCTGGGGGCACTTTGAGGATCATGTTCTTTGATTTCTCCAGTGCTTTAAACACCATCCAACCAGTGATCCTGGGGGACATCCTGCACAGGGGTGGACCAGCACCTGTCATCTGGATCCTGGACTACCTCACAAACCACAGTTTGTGAGAACCCAGGACTGTGTGTCTGACACCATCATCTTCATTCCCCCCCATCCCCCCCCAGGGAACACTTCTGGCTCCCTTCCTGTTCACCCTCTACACAGCTGACTTTTCACACAACACACCCCACTGCCATCTACAGATGTTCTCTGACGACTATGCAGTCGTCGGCCTCATCTCTGATGGGGATGATGCAGAGTACAGAGGACTTATCCAGGACTTCGTGGACTGGTGTCTGTGAAACTGCCTCCAGATCAATGTGAGGAAAACCAAGAAACTGGGGGTGGACTGCTGCAGGCGAGGACAACCCCCCACAGCACTGGTAAACATCCAGGGAACAGACATTGAGATGGTGACATCTTACAAGTACCTGGGTGTTCACCTGACCAATAAACTGGACTGGTCACACAACACCAACGCGTTCTACAAGAAGGGGTAGCGCAGGCTGCTCCTCCTGAGGAGACTCGGGTCTTTTGGAGTGCAAGGGACACTCCTGAAGACCTTCTACGATTTGGTGGCGGCATCAGTCATCACATTTGGAGTGGTCTGCTGGGGCAGTGGCATCATGGCAGCCGACATGAAGAGACTGAACAGGCTGATCAAAAAAGCTAGCTCTGTTCTGGAGAGACGCGTCGACCCAGTGGAGGAGATAGGAGAGAAGAGGATGGTGGCTAAGTTGTCATCTCTGCTGGAGTCGGAGTCCCATCCCATTGTGGGACATGCTGAATGCACTGAGGAGCTCATTTAGCGGTAGGCTGTACAATCCTAGGTGCACGACGGAGAGGTTCTGCAGGTCCTTCCTACCTACCGCTGTCAGATTTTATAGCCTAACCAGGGCTGCTCCTAGAGGTCATAGTAAACGTACTAAACATAACAACTTTGTACGAAAGAAATTGTCCCCTCCAATACACAACTCCGACAATAACAATTATTCCTGAGGGTGGCAACAACACTGTTGATTCAAATGCAAAATATACTGTCTGGGTACATATTCATATTCTGCAGGGTAATTTAACAAACCGTAATTCTGTTTATTCCATCCAGCTGCAATGCTCCTGCACTGTGTCTATATCTGTGTACATATGTATATTCATTTACTGCTTTGGCTAACCAGTTCTTATCTTATTGACTATTGCTCTGAGTGCTGCAATCCCTGTGTTGCTGCAGTCCTGGAATTTCCCCATTGTGGGACTAATAAAGGCTTATCTTATCTTTTTTTTTTTTTCTCATAGACTTGTAATTTTTTTTTTTGAGAAATTTGGGACTTTTTCTCATATTTGCAAATCTTTTCTTGTAAATTTTCAACTTTTTTCCCTACAAATTTTAGGCTTTTGGCATATATATTTGCAAACTTTTTCTCTGAAAAAAATTGTGACTTTTCACTCATAAATTTGCAATTGCTTTTTTTGTAGACTTGCAACTTTTTTCTCATAAATCTGTAACTTTTTCTCATCAGTTTGCAACATTTTTCTTTCAGAATTGTGTCATTTCCCATAAATTTATTCTCAATAATTTGCATTTTTTTCAGATACATTTGCAACTTTTTTATGAAAAATTTGCATCGTTTTCTCATAAATTTGCAATTTTTTCCTGTAAATTTTCAGTTTTTTTCTCAGACTTTTAATTTTTTTTCTGAAAAATGTGTTGCTTTTTTCTTCATAAATTTGCAACTTTTTCTGAAAAAACTGACTTTTTTTCTCATATACTTGCAAATCTTGTACATTTTCAACTTTTTTCCTGTAAATTTTCACCTTTAAAATTTGCAGCTTTTGCACATAAATCTGCCAACTTTTTCTCATAAATTTGCAACACTCATCTGGATGCTGGTTCATTTTTCTAGTTCTGTGTAATTAAATAGTAATTTACAGCTTTTTTAAAATTTTAAATTAACATCTTTTGTCATATATTTGCATCTTTTTTTATTGCAGATTTGTATTTAATTTACATTTACAGTATACATATGTACCTCATGCTAAATTGGTGAAAACCCCCATCCCCTTCATTAAAAAATAACAAATTGCCCACTCCTGATTTTAGACCATAAGAAAGCTGCAGACTTTGACTCATCTATGTTTATATTTGGATATATTTGCAGACATTTACATTTAAATACTTTTATGATAATATATATTATTATTTTGACGACAAAAACAAATTTCCTTCTTTGTGTTTTCTGGGTTATCCCTCCAGTCTCTTTCTTTGTTTATCACAGCTCAGACATTTCAATTAGGGCCTGTGTGTGTGTTGCTCGTGAAGCAGGAGCATTTCGGTCAGCCATGTCTTACCAACTGATAGATAATCAATAGCATGACGAATCGGCATGAGCAGCCGCACATCTGCCTTTATATAGAGAACATCCAGGATCTGCAGGCACATGCTCTGCTTCTGTTTTGACTCGTGTGTCAAGAATTGCCTTTCTGGGCAGAGAAATGAGACCCACATGCTGAACTGCCATTAGTGAAAGTTATTACACACAAAAAAGCAATACAAGTCCCAAAAGGTGCACGAAAAAGCAAAGTCCAAAGACAAACACTGAAGAAAAACTTACAGGTGAAGATGAATCCAGGTAAACTCACCAGAGTGGAATTGGGCTCTGGGGGCGATGAGGAAGAGATATTAACAAGACTGGCGCAGTGAGAGAACAAACAGACAGTCTTTAAATAGTTGCGGAACATGATGAAACAATGAGAGGCGGGTTTGTGCTCCATGAGCGGGCAGGTGACCTAATAAAACAACAGCTCACAACTATGAAGACTAGGGAACAGGCAGTGAGACGAGGACAGGGTTGGAGTGTCTGGAAGAGGAGGTAAGGAAAAATATAAATCCTGAACTACAGGAAGTGACAAAATAATACTAATACTAAAGACATAAATAACTAACAGAACAATAAACCACTAAGAAGACATCATAACTCAATACACAGGAAGACAACACAAAGCTGGAAAAATACAGAAAATATTCAGAAATAAATTAAGAGATTGAGCCCGGGAAAACACCTCTCTCAGCCTCATGACAGAGCCCCCTCCCCACCTTAAGGAGTTGATTCCCGACACCCCAAGGTAACACCCAAAGAAGAAAAATCCCCCCCACCCCCACCCCCGGAAAAAAAGTATAACAATAAGCCACCCAGGTGGGAGGTGGGGGGAACAGGATTAGGAGCGAACAAAAAAATACAAACTCCGCTCATGACCCGCACCCATGCAATATCAGACCCCTGGGTCTGATATTGGTCGGGCGGCTGGCCGAAGTCCCAGACCTGACAGATGGCAAGGTGGTGCACCGGAGAATAAGGGCCACCCAACCCAATGGCACAGTCTGTCAGGTGGCCGACCAGAGATCTTTAGCCACCTGGATAGGAGAGATGGCCAAGAAAGCAGCTCCCACACGGGGAGGCCCAACAAAAGGAAAGAGAACTGAGGAGGGGGAACCATGACTGCATCCGGCACAGGAGGGGGGACTACGACGGCATCCAGCAAAGGAGGGGGGACCACGACAGCGTCCGGCACAAGAGGGGGAGCAATGATGGCGTCCGGCACAAGATGGAGAGCCATGATGGAATCTGGTACAGGAGGGGGAACCACGACGGCGTCTGGCAGAAGAGAGGGGACCACAATGATGTCTGCCAAAGGAGAGGGGACCTTGATGGTGTCTGGAGAAGGAGAGGGGACCACGACGCCCTTGGACTGGCCAGCAGCACCCTTGGTGTTTCCGGACAGGGACATAGTAGCACCCATGGTGGCTCTGGGCTGGAGCGGAGCTGCACCCGCTGTGGATCCAGGCTGGAGCAATGCAGCACCCACAGTTTCTCTGGGCTGAAGCAATGCAGCACCCGGGGTGGCTCTAGGGTGGACCAATGCAGCATCCACAGTGGCTCCGGGCTGGAGCAATACAGCACCCGCAGTGGCTCTGGGCTGGTGTAACACAGTATCTGTGGTGGAGCAACGCAGCACCCGCGGCGGCTCCGGGCTGGACCAAGGCTGCACCCTCCATGGGCCCGAGCTTGGCCAAGGCTGCACCCTCCATGGGCCTGGACTGGGCTAAGGCTGCACCCTCGATGGACCCAGACTGGTCCAAATCTGCACCAACAGTGGCCCCTGGGCTGGGGCGTAACACCAATCACAGTCCCACACTGGAGCACAGCACCCAAATTGGTCTTAGGCTGGGTCGCAGCACCCACGACAGTCCCCGACTGGGACACAACACCTACGGAGACCGGGACTGAGGTGGAGCTGCACCCACAGAGCACCTGTGATGACCTATCCGGAGGGGGAGCAGCACCCATGGAGGACCCGGGCTGGGCCGAAGCTTCACCCACGGAGGTCCCAAGCTGGGACAGAGCATCCTCGATGACCTCAGTGGGGGACCCATGGCAATTTTGGGAGGTGAGTCTGGACCCACGGAGACATCTGGCAAGAATGGTATTTCCTTGGCGACCCTGGGGGAAGACTCAGAAAGAACGTGCAGATAGACTGGGTCAGGGTCACTAGCAGTGGTGGAGCCTGGCGAGATGAGCGCAGGTGCAGCTGACGGCTGCACCCAACTCTCCTCAGCAAGAGTCAGGCAAGATCTCTTCAAAACAAAGAGAAGAAAAACAAAGGAGAGCACTTGCTTGAGCTTGAGCTTTACCACCATCCAGGACTCCGTCGATCCAGACGATGGCTGATTGGGCCAGGTCCTCTGGAGGTCCAGCTCCAACTTTGCCGCGGTGGCCCCCGCAGCAAGCATAGTGGTCAGTGTAGTCCTGGAACCTCTCATCGATGTGGCCCATGCATGTGGCTGCCCTGCGTGGCGACAGGAGGTTTGCTCCCTGCTGGTGCTGCTTCCTGTTTAGCTGAAATCCGGGGACTCTCCTTAGTCTGCTCAGGTGTCAGCTTGGGTTAAGCACTTTCCCTCCATCCATAGTGTGGCTGCGGGACTGGAACCAGGTCCTCTAGAGCCGCAGGCACCTCCATCGTCCGGTGGTTGAGTTGTGGGGCCATCGGACACTCAGGGGCAATAGGAGGAGACACAGAGAGAGCAGGTAAAGAGTATGTAGCTGCAGCAGACAGTGAGGACTCAGGGGACGGCACAGCCTTAGCCTCACCTCTGGGAATCAGACAAGGTAATTCATGTTTAAACGATAGAGAATGAAAAAACACTTGCCTGTTTTCCTGGGGCGTGATGTTTTCTGCTGCAGCTGGTTTGCAGTCATCCCCCTCTGTGTCTACGGTGGATGTGGGCCCCTCAGAGGATCATGGAGGAGCCCCCCCTGCAGGCACAGAGGTGGGGGGAGCCAGGGGAGAAATGGCCAAACCCTCAACAGCGGGAAAGAACACTGAGGAGAAGGGGGAGGCAGCAGCTCTGGAAAAAGTAGATGCTGGCGAGGCAGCCAGAGGGGGAAATGGCACAGAAGGCACTGCTGCAGAGGGCTTCTCCCTCATCGAAGGAGGGGCTGCTGACAGGGAGGTAGAAATGTTCTTCCGCCAGCCCGGAGCTGGATGACAGTGTCTCAGAGCTGGTGATGCGGGAGCTGGAGGCGAAGCTGGCGAACAGGGAGGGAAGAAGGACATCTGCCATGGAGAGTGCCTCTGCGTTGGCTTTGCTCCACTGGAGATGGCCCCATCGTCAGCCGGGGAAATGACCACTGAAGCGCGGAAACCGTGGACAACAGTTCCGCGTATTGGGAATATTTCCACAGGCCGGGGTGTGCCTCAAGGATCACCACTGCTCCATTTACCCTCTCCCAGGTCTGTTTGGGTTTGTGGGCAGTGAGAGCTTCATCTACAAAACTCTGGATGAAGTCGGCAGCCCATTCCTCGTCCAGTCTCAGGGACCCCACTGCCGATCTCCCTGTAGTTGGCGGAGACCGGCACGCTGGGGACATAATGAGCTCCAGGTGGGTGAAACACACACACACACACACACACACACACACACACACACACACACACACAAAAAAAAAAAAAAAAAGCAAAATCCAATAACAACAGCAGCTGGGTCTGAACTGGCGGCAGTCTTCTGTCATGAATTGCCTTTCTGGGCAGAGAAATGAGACCCACACGTTGAACTGCCATTAGTGGAATTTATTACACACAAAAAAGCAATACAAGTCCCAAAAGGTGCATGAAAAAAAAAACAATGTCCAAAGACAAACACTGAGGAAAAACTTACAGGTGAAAATGATTTTAGGTAAGCTCACCAGAGCGGAATTGGGCTCTGGTGGTGATGAGGAAGAGATATTAACAAGACTGGCACAGTGAGAGAACAAACAGACAGTCTTTAAATAGTTGGGGAATATGATGAAACAATGAATGGCAGGTGCGGGCTGCATGAGAGGGCAGGTGACCTAATTAAACAACAGCTCACCCTTGAGACAACTAGGGAACAGGCAGTAGATGAGGATAGGGTGGGAGTGTCTTGAAGAGAAGGTAAGGCAGTCATGTCATAAAGAAAAATATAAATCCTGAACTACAGGAAGTGACAAAATAATACTAATACCAAAGACAAAGAGTTTAGGCGGCGTGAAAGAAATATAAGACAGAATAATAAAGAGCGATGGCAAGAACCAAGCAGACCGCCCGTAAAATCTACTGGAGGAAGAAGCCCCCCAGGAGACAGCTAGCCACCAGGGCTGCTCGGAGAGGCGCTCTGGCCACCGGCAGAGTGAAGAGGCCTCGCCGTCACAGGTCCGTGGCTCTGAGAGAGATCCGTCGCTACCAGAAATCCACGGAGCTGCTCATCCGTAAGCTGCCCGTCCAGCGCCTGGTGAGGGAGATCGCTCAGGACTTCAAGACCGTCCTGCGTTTCCTGAGTTTCGCCGTCATGGCTCTGCAGGAGACCAGCGAGACCCACCTGGTGGTCTCTTCTTCGCTAAGGGGGTCACCATCATGCCCAAAGACTTCCAGCTGGCCCGCTGCATCCGCGGAGAGAGAGCTTAGACTTTCTGCTGCACATCCACCAGCCATAATGCTCTGCACTGTGTCTATATATATACATTTATAGTAATATGGACATATGTTTGCTAGATGTTGTTTTTTTTTCTTGCCTTCTGATTGTTGCTCTGAGCGTTGCTGTCCCTGTGCTGTTGCAATCCTGGAATTTCCCCATTGTGGGACTAATAAAGGCTTATCTTATCTTATCTTATAAATAACTAACAGAATGAAACCACTAAGGAGACATCATAACTCAATACACAGGAAAACAACACAAAGCTGGAAAAATACAGAAAATATTCAGAAATGAATTAAGAGCCTGAGCCTGGTAAAACACTGTGCTCAGCCTCATGACATTGTGTCCCTCCACTCTGTGAACTGCTTTTAGTCATTTGATAAATATAACTTGCATCATTAGATTCACAGTGAACACAATGGCTATGAAAGTTCTCCAAACACTTACTTTATAAATCTGTGGCATTTCAGCTCATGCAATCAGGGCCACATTTTTACCATGGTGACACACACACACACACACACACACACACACACACACACACACACACACACACACACGCACGCACACACAAGAATAGGATCCATGCAGACTTATTTAGAAGTGCCAGGTGTAAAGAATTAAGTCTAAGGCAATTAATTTACGTATAGCATTTATTCCCAGCATTGCTCTGGCACATTCACCTATGCAGGTCCGGACAACATGCCGGGACGTGTGCTCCGAGACTGTGCGAGAGAGTTGGCGGATGTCCTGACTGACATTTATAACATCTTCCTGAGTCAGGCCTTCGTTCCCAGATGCTTCAAGGCCTCTATCATTGTACCGGTGGCAAAGAAACCAGTTGTGTCCTGTTTGAATGACTATCATCCTGTTGCACTGACACCAATTGTGATGAAGTGTTTTGAACGGCTTGTCAAACCACACATTACAGCCTGCCTCCCTGCATCACACGACCCGCTCCAGTTTGCATATCGTTCAAACCGCTCAACGGAGGATGCTATAGTCACCACCCTACACTCTGTCATCACCCACCTGGACCAGAAAGACACCTACGCCAGACTCCTGTACATTGATTTCAGTTCAGCATTCAACACCATTATTCCCCAGAGACTGATGGAGAAATTACTCCTTCTTGGTCTGAACACCGCCACATGTCTCTGGATCCTGGATTTCCTGACTGAGAGACCACAGTCTGTCCGGGTTGGAAACAACATCTCCCACTCTGTCACGCTGAGCACCGGATCCCCTCAAGGCTGTGTACTCAGTCCACTGTTGTTTACACTTCTAACACATGACTGTGTATCCAGACACGAGGGGAACCAGATTATTAAGTTTGCAGACAACACCACGGTGGTGGGACTTATTCAGAGGGATGAGGAATGAATGCACAGGGAAGAAGTGAGAGACCTGGAGGGCTGGTGCAGGGAGAACAATCTGGTGCTCAACGTGGACAAAACGAAGGAGATGATTATCGACTTCCGGCGGTCACAGCCTGAGCACGTCCCCCTCAGCATCGGCAGCCGTTTAGTGGAGAGAGTGGAGAACATCAAGTTCCTTGGAGTGCAGATCTCGTAGGACCTGACTTGGAGCAAGAATTCCTTGGGGATCAGGAAGCGGGCTCAGCAGAGACTGCACTTCTTGAGGAAACTCAAACAGGCCTCTCTCCCCATCTGCATCCTCAGGACCTTCTACAGAGGTGTGGTGGAGAGTGTTCTGACGTACTGCATTGCTACATGGTACTCCAGCTGCAGTATGTCAGACAAAAAAGCCCTGCAGAGGATAGTCAAGGGGGCTGAGAGGGTAACTGGAGTCTCCCTCCCCTCTGTCCAAGAACTTTTTCAGAACCGTTGTAGGAGCAGGGCACTGAACATTGTCAAGGACCGTTCTCACCCTCTGCATAAATACTTTGAACTTCTTCCATCTGGTAAACGATTCCGGAGCATCAGAGGCAGAACCACCAGACTGATCAACAGCTTCCTTCCACAAGCTGTCAGGATGCTGAACAGTTGACCCGGAATCTCTCATACACACTACTGCACCTATGGACATTTTGTATATTATTTGTATATTATAGTTAGTTAGTTTTTTTCCCAAGTATGTCTCATGGATGTGTGAATGGATGGGGGGGGGTGGTGGAGAGGGTGAAGCTATGTGTGAGTGTGTCTTAAATCATGCTGCTTCTATTTATATGGATGCCGAGAGAAACACAATTTCATCTTGCCTGCACTACAGTTGTATGTACAGCAATATGACAATAAAGTTTGATTTGATTTGATTTAACTGATCTGCATTTATAGTTCTTGCCTGAGGAATGCATGTTTCAGGGTCAAGAAAGAGATAGTGCTCATAGAAGTCTTTATTCTGTGTCTGGCATTACTTCGTGTCCTTTCAAAAATCACATTTTTCCATTTGGTGAGTTTATCATGAATCTTCACATTTAAACAGTAGGTGGTTTGAAAGGGGATGGGGGGGGGATGCCATGCACCAATTCTAAGCAGAAATACCAAAAAAAACCAAAACAAAAACAATCACATAAATTTTCAATTTTTTTGTTAAGTTTGCAACTTATTCCTATAAATTAGCATTTTTCCAGTAAATTTATAATATTTTTGTAAAAAATTTGCATTTTTTTTCTCAGAAAATTGTTACTTTTTTCTCATAAATTTGCAGCATTTTTCTCATAAATTTGATTTTTTTTTTCCTGCGCCGTTACTAAATTTATCTTGATGCTTGTTAGATTTTTATTCTATGTTATTTCTTATTTGCCAACTTTTATTATGGCTTTTTTTCTTTATGCATTTAGGGGGCAGTGGTGGCCTAATGGTTAGGGATGTGGACTGGTGAGCAAAGGGTCAGGGGTTCGATCCCTGGACCAGCAGTGACATAACGCACGGCTCAGGAGACGCACACACACAGGCTCAGAGTAGTTCAAATAGTTTATTAACAACAGGAGTGTATGAATGTGTGTCTGCGGGATGTAAATGTATTGGTGGCGGCGTCTGCTTCAGGCACAGAGGCAGGAGACCGTACAGCCGGACAACCCTATGGGAAAAGCACAAGGAGAAGGGTGACGGGCACACACCAACACAGGAGATATATGAGCAAGAGAGGAGCTTACTTGGATAGGACAGATGACTGGCACAGCAAGGGACGAGGTCCGGTAGACAGCCACCTGGAGAGCCCGGTGCAGCAGCGAGGAACAGGCGATGGAGAGGCGTTGTCCGCCGCCGGGAAATCCACCTGTGCACATGGGGAGCAGACTTGGAAGGGAAAGGAGGTAAGGTCTTCTTACCAGAATGATCAGCTGAGGGTGAAAGGAACTCACAGCGATGCATAGGGAAGTCTGACGGCTTCAGGCCGAAGCTCAGGGCGGGGCGGCTTATATCCCTCGCCGCTGATGATGTGCAGGTGTGCGTGCAGGTGGCGCCGCTGATGAGCGGCGCGGCGTGACAGTACCCCCCCCCTCTAGCAGCGCCTCCTGGCGATGGCTTCTCTGGGTGCGCTCGGTGGAAATCAGCGATGAGCGACGGGTCCAACACAAACGACGAGGGTACCCACTGTCGATGTTCAGGCCCATAGCCCTCCCAGTCCACCAAGTACTGCAACCCACGACCCCGGCGCCGGGAGTCCAGGATGGAGGCGACGGGCCAGGCCGGATGGCCACCAATCATCCGGGGTGCGGGTTGCGCAGCAGGAGGAGGGCAAAGGGGATCGGAGACTGCCAGCTTCACCTTGGACACGTGGAAGGTGGGATGGATGCGGAGGGAGGGGGGAATAGCTACACGCACAGCCACCGGGTTGATGATCCTGGTGATGGGGTATGGACCCATGAAGCGCTGTGCCAGCTTCCTCCTCTCGCCCTTTAAAATCACGTCCTGGGTCGACACCTAGACTTGCTGACCAACTCTGTACGCCGGGGCAGGTCTTCTGTGCCGGTCCGCCACGGCTCTGTTGAGCTCCGCCGTGCGTAAAAGCGCATTGCTGACGCCCAGATGGAGCGTAACTGCCTGAGATGCGCCCGTACTGAGGGGACAGTAACCTCACTCTCCTGCGCCGGGAACAGCGGAGGGTCGTAACCCAGGGACGCCTTAAAGGGGGACATCCCTGTAGCAGAAGAGCGAGCGGTGTTATGGGCGTATTCAACCCAGGCGAGGTGGTTACTCCAGGACGTAGGTTTGGACGCTGTTACACAGCGGAGCGCAGCCTCCAGCTCCTGGTTGGTCCGCTCACACTGCCCGTTGGATTGGGGGTGATGGCCGGAGGAGAGGCTCACCTTGGCTCCTAAGGCGTTGCAGAACGACCTCCAAACTTCTGAAGAAAATTGGGGCCCTCGGTCCGAGACCATGTCCACCGGAATCCCATGCAGCCTGACCACGTGTTGGATGAGGAGGTCCGCCGTCTCCAGGGCAGTTGGGAGACCTTGTAGGGGGACGAAGTGGGCCGCCTTGGAGAAGCGGTCCACGATGGTCAGGACGGTGTCGTTGGTGTTCGAGACTGGGAGTCCGGTGACGAAATCCAGGGCGATACGTGACCAGGCCCTGCCAGGGATGGGCAGAGGCTGGAGCAAACCCGCTGGAGGGGCATTACCCGATTTGTTGGTGGCACACACTGGACAGGCCCGGGCATAGCGTGCAGCGTCCCTCCGCAGGCCCGGCCACCAGAAGGACCGCTGGAGGAGGTCAATCATCCTGGAGGAGCCAGGGTGGTAGGTGAGCTTGGACGTGTGTAACCAGTGGATGACCTCACCCCGAACCGTGGATGGCACGAACAGCCTCCCCTCCGGTCCGCCGCCAGGGTCAGGTTCCACTTCCTGCACCTTCCGGATCTTGCTCTCGATGTCCCAGGTGACGGCTCCCACGACGCACGACCTGGGTAGGATGGTGTGGACCGTGTCCTCCGACTCCTCAGGGGCGAATTGCCTAGAGAGGGCGTCGGGCAGGCCGTTCTTGGAGCCAAGCCTGAAGGTGATGGTAAATTGGAACCTGGCGAAGAACAAGGACCAGCGCGCCTGGCGGGCGTTCAGGCGCTTGGCAGATCTAAGGTACTCCAAGTTCTTGTGGTCCGTCAGGACCACGAACGGCAGGTCCGCCCCCTCTAGCCAGTGACGCCACTCCTGTAGCGCGAGCTTGATGGCGAGGAGCTCTCTGTCACCCACGTCGTAATTCCTCTCCGCCGGGGACAAGCGCCGGGAGAAGAAGGCGCAGGGCCGTTTGATACCGTCGTCTGGCGACCGCTGGGATGGCACCGCCCCCACTCCTGTGTCCGAAGCGTCCACTTCCACGATGCACTGCAGCGCAGGGTTGACTTGGCTAAGGACCCGGGAGGAGGAGAACTCCGCCTTCAGCGCCTGAAAAGCAGCCGCGGCCTCTTCGGTCCACCGGAACGGGACCTTAGGGGACGTGAGGCGGGTCAGCGGACCGACGATGGTGCCAAAATTTGGGACGAAGCGGCGGTAGAAGTTCGCAAACCCAACGAACTGTTGCACCTGCTTCCTTGATGCAGGTGTAGGCCATTCCACCACCGCCTTCACCTTCTCTGGGTCCGGAAGCACCTGGTCGTGGGAGATGATGAACCCAAGGAAGGATGTTGTCTTCGCGTAAAACTCACACTTCTCGGCCTTCACGTATAATCGGTTCTCCAGCAGTCTTTGGAGGACCCGCCTCACGTGGACCTGGTGCTCGTCCCTGGACTTGGAGAAGATGAGTATGTCATCCAGGTAGACGAACACGAAAAGGCCGATGAAATCCCGGAGGACGTCATTGATGAGGCGCTGAAAGACGGCTGGAGCGTTGGTCAACCCGAACGGCATCACCAGGTATTCGAAGTGGCCGTTCGGGGTACGGAAGGCTGTTTTCCACTCATCTCCCTCCCGGATCCGGACGAGGTGGTATGCGCTGCATAGATCCAGCTTCGTGAACCAAGTCGCCCCCTGGAGGGAATGGAAAGCGGTGTCCATGAGGGACAGGGTGTAACGATCCTTCTCCGTTATGTCATTAAGGGCACGATAGTCAATGCAAGGACGGAGGGATCCGTCCTTCTTACCGACGAAGAAGAATCCTGCCCCCACAGGTGATGACGATGGGCGGATTATCCCAGCACTCAGCGACTCCTTGAGGTAAGAGTTCATTGTCTCCTTCTCCGGCGCCGATAGACTGTAGAGTCGTCCAGAAGGTAAGGGTGCCCCCTGGCGGAGATTGATTGCGCAGTCATAGGGCCTATGAGGAAGGAGAGACATCGCCTTGGATTTGCTGAATACCATACCCAGGTCGTGAAATTCTAGTGGCACCAGGGACAGGTCCGGGGGCGCAGCGTCTGTAGGAGAGGGAGAAGCGGACGGAGAGCAGGCAGCGGACTGTAGACAGGTGCCCATGCAGAACGTGCTCCATGTCGACACCCCGGCGGACTTCCAATCCAGAACGGGGTTGTGGAGGCGTAGCCGGGGATACCCCAGGATGATGGGCGACACAGAGTTGGGCAGGACGTAAAAGGTTATCTCCTCCCGGTGGTTTCCAGAGATAATAACCGGGACGGGGATGGTCTGGTGCGTAACTCTCCCAAGGGAGGCACGAGAGAGGTTGACCAGGGAGATAGGGTTCCTGAGTGCCTGACAGCGGATGCCCAATCGGGTTGCCAGGCTTTGAGAAATAAAGCTGCCTTCCGCGCCGAATCCACCAGTGCGTGGGTGAGATGCCCAGTGGGGTTGTGGCAGAAACGGATGGGCAGCTTCAATTGTGTGAGAGAACTTAACCGATTGACGTCCGCGAGGCCCCCTACAGTGACTCGCGGACCCCGCCGACTGGCCTTCCGTGGGCAAAGCTTCACCGTGTGTTGGTCATCTCCGCAATACATGCAGAGATCCAACTCACGGCGGCGTTGTCTCTCCGCAGCGGAAAGCTTTGTCCAGCCCGTCACCAATGGCTCCGACTCCTCGGGGCACGATGGTAGCGGCGTCGCCAGGGGGCGAGCTTGGAACAGGCGCGGCGAGACTCCACGAGGGCGAGAAGAAGACGACTTCCGTCCCGAGGAGCGCTCTCGCAGCCTGTTGTCCAAACTGATCGCTAGGGATGTTAGCTCCGCTAGCGTCTCAGGGATATCCCGCCCAGCCAGTTCATCCCTCAGATCATCGTTGAGACTGCGGAGGAAAAGGCCACAGAGGGAGCGTTCCTCCCAGCCTAATTCCTCCGCCGCTACCCGGAAGTCGACCGCGTAGTCCGCTGCCAACCGGCTTCCCTGCTGGAGGGCGAGAAGCCGATCGACCTGGACCGTCTCGGTAAGAGAATGGTCAAAGACCTCCAGGAAGCGTCTCACGAATTGGTCATATGTAAGGGTGGCATAACTGGGCCTCGCCATAACGGCGTAGGTCCAGGTTAATGCTCGCCCCTCCAGGAGATTCCCGATATAACCAATTCGGCTATGATCTGAGGGAAAGTCCCCGGGCACACGGTGGAAAACGGACTCACACTGCATTATAAACCCCCGCGCTCCGCCGAGCTTACCGCTAAAGCGGGCAGGGGTTGGAATGGGCGTGAGCCGAACCGGTGCACCCGGAGCCTGCTGGACGGCCACTGGAGCAGCAGGAGCCGCGCCACCCTGACGAGCCGGGGGGAACGGCTGTTGGGGGTCCAAGCGGCCCAATCGGTTAGTTATATTTATCAACTGATTAAAAATCACCTGTTGCTGATAAGCTATCTGATCCACTCGAGCCTCGAGAGTGGTAAACCGGTGTGCGAGCCCGCCGTCTGCCGAGCCGCTCTGCTGAAGCCGTACTGACATAACGCACGGCTCAGGAGACGCACACACACAGGCTCAGAGTAGTTCAAATAGTTTATTAACAACAGGAGTGTATGAATGTGTGTCTGCGGGATGTAAATGTATTGGTGGCGGCGTCTGCTTCGGGCACAGAGGCAGGAGACCGTACAGCCGGACAACCCTATGGGAAAAGCACAAGGAGAAGGGTGACGGGCACACACCAACACAGGAGATATATGAGCGAGAGAGGAGCTTACTTGGATAGGACAGATGACTGGCACAGCAAGGGACGAGGTCCGGTAGACAGCCACCTGGAGAGCCCGGTGCAGCAGCGAGGAACAGGCGATGGAGAGGTGTTGTCCGCCGCCGGGAAATCCACCTGTGCACAGGGGAGCAGACTTGGAAGGGAAAGGAGGTAAGGTCTTCTTACCAGAATGATCAGCTGAGGGTGAAAGGAACTCACAGCGATGCGTAGGGAAGTCTGACGGCTTCAGGCCGAAGCTCAGGGCGAGGCGGCTTATATCCCTCGCCGCTGATGATGTGCAGGTGTGCGTGCAGGTGGCGCCGCTGATGAGCGGCGCGGCGTGACAAGCAGGATCAGATCTGTGTGGGACAGATAACATAGCAGTGTTTTCACCACCCTCATTAACCCTACTGTGGTGCCCTTGAGCAAGGCCCTGAACCCCAACTGCTCCAGTGGAGCTGCTCAGTGGCAACAGGTCAGTCTGTGGTTGTACTGGGCAGCTTCCTGATGTGAGTGTGAACAGGGTGTCCTTGAAAAAAAAGAGGTTGACTCTCAATGGAACTACCCAGCATAAATAAAGGTTAAAATAATAAAAAAAAATGTATATTTGTATCCTATTTAAATTCACATGTTTGTACTTTATGGTAAATTGGTGAACACCAACCATCCGCCTTGCTAAAACATAATAAATTGCCCACTGCATATAGGTAACATGGTAATAGTGCCTACAGTATTTGCTTACATGCATATTCCCCCCTCGACATCTCTTGATTTTCACCACAGTAGCAGTCATGGTTGAAGTGCTCCATTCCACAATTTGATGGGGCATTGATAGAGACTTCAAAAGCCCGGGGCTTTTGAAGTGTTTCATCTTTGTTTTACTGATTCAGTCAGCGCAGCCCTTTCTTAGCCCAACTAGCATTTGGTATTCAAAACCCATAAGTGCCTGTCTTTCCATTCACGATGCCTTGACCTCTATAAAGCTCTGACATTTTAGTCAAATAACATGGGCTACCATTTCCTGTTTCAACACTGTGACACCCAAATCAATGTGGGTTAAAGATACAATGCGTGATTTATTCATCCAGTCTAAATGAATGGTAGGCTCATTTTCCTGAACATAGAGGATGAAGCTCAAGTGGGGAACGTGAACAGAATTGGTATGCTCGAGATTTTAATCAGCTTTGACTGTCAGAGTGGTCTGTAATAAGGGAGTAAAATGTTACATGCAGTAGAGGGACATAAACTGTTGATCAGTAGGTGATTTGTATTTTTTAACATTCACCATTTAGCATGAGGTGCAAATGTATAAATGTTAATTAGGTTAGGAGAAAAAAGTGCAAAGATATACTAAAAGAAGCCATTTAAAAAAAATGTGCAAATTGCAAATTAATTACACAGAATGAGAATCTAACCATTATGGTGAGCATTGCAAATTTATACGAAAAAAAAATTTTGCATATTTTTGAGAAAAGAGATGAAAATTTATTGGAAAAAACCTGCAAATTTATGAGATTTTGGAAATTTATGAGGAAAAGTTGGAAATTTATGAAAAAAAATTAGCAAATTTCTGAGAAAATGTTTGGTTTATGAGAAAAAAGTTTCAAATTTATGAGAAAATTTTGCATATTTATGAGAAAAAGTTATAAATTTATGAGGAAAAATCTTCAAATTTATTAACAAAAAAATAAATTTCGGAGAAAAGGTTGAAAAATTTATGAGAAATTTTGCAAATTTCTGAGAAAAAGCTGGAAATTTATAAGAAAAAAGATGAAAATTTACAGGAAAGAAGTTGCAAATTTAAGATAAAAAAGATTAAAAAAAATACTGTAAAGAAGTTGCAAATCTCTCAACAAATGCAAATTTATGAGACAAAACTACAAATTTATGAGAAAAAAGTTGCAAATTTATTAGAAATTTTTTTTGCAAATTTATGAGAAAAAAAATGTAAATTTATGAGAAAAAAAATCAAAATTTACAGGAAAGAAGTTTCAAATCTACCAGAAAAGTAGATTTGGATTTGGATTTAATTTATCATAAAATGTTGCAAATTCATGAGAAAAAATGTGAAAATTTATA
Source organism: Pholidichthys leucotaenia (assembly GCA_020510985.1). Classification (NCBI taxonomy): domain Eukaryota; kingdom Metazoa; phylum Chordata; class Actinopteri; order Cichliformes; family Pholidichthyidae; genus Pholidichthys; species Pholidichthys leucotaenia. Next base: position 410,702,721 of record CM035841.1, on the reverse strand, counting down.
GGAAAGAAGTTGAAAATATTTCCAAAAAGTTGCAAATTTATGAGAACAAGTTGGAAATTTATGAGCAAAAAAGCTGTAAATTTACAATAAGAAGTTGTAAATTCATGAGGGAAAAAAAACTAAAATTTACAGGAAAGAAATTGCAAATCTACCAAAAAAAGTTGCAAATTTATTATAAAGGGTCCCAGATGGCTTGTTGACCTCAAACATTTGTGCCCTGTGGGGGTTAGTGGCGCTGTCTTGCCTGCTTGAGGTTTCTGGGGTGTGGGAGGGTGTTGCTGCGACTGGCCGCCCTCTTTGCATGTTTCCTGACAAACCACTCACGTGCACACACTTATTTTGTGCGCTCTCATATACACACACACAGACGCACCAACATAAATGTCTCCCTTTACCAGGTGTGGATACCAGACTTGTGTTGAGACCTCTTTGGTGGAAGAAGCAGTCTGTCTTCTGTTTCTTTTAGTTGTTGGTTTGTTTTTCTTTATCTGTTTCTCTCCCTTTTCTTTCCCCCTCCCCACACTTCCTTTCCCCATTCCCCATCCTGTCGGGTCCTTCATGGGTAAAATTATTTAATTTATTTAATTTAATTTAACTTTATTTAAAATAATTTAAATAAAGTATTAAAAGTTACTAGAGGAGGCAAAGATATGTACATAGATATGTACTAGTACATAGATATGTACTGTATAAAGCTCCTTTTGGCAAAGTAAATCTGATTTGGCACAATAAGGGTAGCAGATTTCGGTTCTGCTAACCTAGCTGCCTGACAGGACAAGAAAAACAAAAAGGAGTCCCATATTTTTAAAATTTCTTTGAGATCTGCTTCAATGGCAACACCATGTTCATGGCTAACATTAGCTTTTAGCTAAATCTGCTAAACAGCAGACCATTGCTAAGTGAGGAGGCATCGGGTCAAGAGTGTAATAAACTATAATAAGATAAACTTAAATAAAATATGCACATGAAATATATGTTCACGAGTTGGTCGGTGATGTGGCTGGAAACACTGTCTGGTGGGAATAGATAGGAATGTATGGAAAATAGATGTGAACAGACATCTAGCCACTATAGGCTAGCAGATCTTATAAAAGTTTGACCTCAAAATCAGTGAAAAACCGCAGCTGTGGCCGCTCAGACAAGCTAAGTAGATAACTAGCTAACATTAGCAACCAAATATATGTGGTTCCTGCCATAATATAAGAAAATAAGACAGAATGGCTCAGGATTTATCATCACCCATCAGCATGTCCATGTGGGGCCCACAAAAAGTTAAAACTGGGCTGTCTTATGGGTCCCATGTGGGTTTGTTCATGGATTCCATGCTGGCCCCATCTGTCTTTGCCCACCTGGACTTTACCTATTTACCTATTTTCAACTTATTTTCTCATAAATTTGCTATTTTCTTGTAAATTTATGACTTTTTCCCCCTAATTTGATACATTTTTCGTGAAAATTTGAAACTTTCTTATACATTTGCAACTTTTTTTTTTTACTTTAAGCTTGCAACTTTTTCTTATAAATTTGTGACTTTTGTCTTGAAATTTGCCAACTTTTTTCTTGTAATTTTGGGACTTTCTCATAAATTTGGCACTTTTTTACTGTAATCTTTCAACTTTTTCCTCATAAATTTCTTACATTTTTCCTTGTAAAGTTGCTGTTTGTAAATTTGTGAGTTTTTAACATAAATTTTCAATATTTTTCTTGTAAATTTTGAACTTTGTCAAAAAATATTAATTTTATTTTACTTTAAACTTACAACTTTTCCTCATAAATTTTGGAGTTTTTCTCATACGTTTTCAGTTTTTATATTTGTTAATTTGCAACTTTTCTAATTTCTTCCTCATAAATTTGTGACCTTTTTCTTGTAAATGTCCTAAATTTTTCATGTAAGTTTGCAACCAAGTAATGTTACATTTTTTTTTCTTCTAAATTTGCAGTGTTATTCTCCTAATTTTTTTTACTGGTTTCTCATAAATTTGTGAGTTTTTTTCTAGTAAATTTGTGACTTTTTTCTCATAAATTTTCTCTCTTTTAATTTTGGTAAATTTGTCACTTGTTTGTTATATATATGTTCACTTTTTTCTCATAAATTTGTGCCTTTTTTCCATCATTTTATCTATGGCACAAGAGGTAGTGAAACCTGCTCACCTTTATTAAATCCATGTGGGGCCTAGGTGGGTTTAAAGCAGCTAAGCAGATTACCTGCTTGCCTGTACCACAGGTAAGGTCCATGTGGGCAAATACAGATGGGGCCAACATGGAACCCATGGACAAACCCACGACACAACAATCCAGGAAAAAAATAACAAATATAGGCCAGTATGATGTGAGCTGTATTATCACCTGTGGATTAATGAATGAGCAGGGATCACAGATGTCTATTAGGGTGACTACAGTTTACAGAAAAGAGTTGAAATCTATGGTTAGGCCACGAGCCAAGCTGAATGACTGAATGAATCTGAATGAATGAATCTTTATTTCGGATAGATTAGATTAAAAGATTAAGGAAGAGAATAATATAACAAAGGGAAAAAAATCAAACAAGGTCAAATTAAACAATAACTCTTCCGCTCTTCCGGCGCCACACGAGTAGGCTGCCCTTTGCAACAGCGGATCAATTTCTGCCTATTTCTGTTACTATCTGGCTCTCTTGCCAGTCTTTATGATCCAGCGTCACTTTATTCCATCCGAACACGTAGATCGCCCAAATGTCTCCTGATTCAGCGGACGGAGCCACTGTTTCTGGCAGGAGGCAGTATAACAGGGACCAGATGCTAGCACTCAACCAGCCCATGATGCTAACGCGAAAACTCGACATACCGGGAGAATTAAGACGGAAACAACGTGGGTGTCGAGCTGGAGTAAGATGGCGGGCAAGGAATATAAGGTACAGACCCGCCCTCCCATCTGTCATTATGGGGAATGTACGATCGATACTTGGAAAGACAGATGAACTAGCGGCTATCTCCCGCTACGATAGCATATACCGGGAGTGTAGCCTGTTCCTGTTCTCAGAGACGTGGCTAACAGGACTAGCAGCAGATGCTAACATTGAACTGGACGGTTTCCACGCAATACGGGCAGACCAAACACCAGACAGTGGGAAGGCACGGGGCGGTGGGGTGATGATGTACATCAATAACAACTGGTGCAGACCGGGACATATCACGGTTAAGGAACAGCACTGTAGCAAAGACATTGAATTGCTAGCTGTTAGCATGCGGCCTACATATCTCCCGAGGGAATACTCACGCGTGATCTGCATTGTTATTTATACAAATCCGACGGCGAACACTGGGACAGTGTGTGACGTCATCCACTCAGTAACTGCCAGGCTACAGATAGAATACCCAGATGCTCTTCTCCTCATCTCAGGCGATTTCAACCATATTTCACTGTCTCCCATTATACCCACATTTACCCAGTACGTATGTCACATGCCACGCTAGAGACAATAAAACACTGGATTTATTCTATGCAAACACTAAGGAGGCATACATCTCATCACAACTCCCCCCACTTGGGAGATTGGATCACAACTTGGTTCATCTCCTGCCGGTGTACTAACCCCTAGTGCACAGACAACCTCCGGTCATGCGCACAGTGAAGTTATGGTCTGAGGAGGCAATGGAAGCTCTAAAGGACTGCTTTGAAACCACTGCCTGGGAGCAGTTCTGCAATCCACATGGTGAGGACATCGATGGCCTCACTCACACCATTACGGACTACATCAGCTTCTGTGTGGACAACACCGTACCCACCAAGACCATACGGTGTTGCTCGAACAACAAACCCTGGATCAACCCTGAGATAAAAACACTTCTGAGAGAGAAGAAGAGGATCTTCAGGTCGGGGAACAGGGAGATGCTGAAGTCCGTACAGAGGGAGCTGAAGAAAAAGATCAGAGAAGGCAAGGACAGCTTCAGGAAGAAGATGGAGGACAAGCTGCAACAGAGCGACATCGGTGGGGTCTGGAGAAACCTTAAAACCATCTCTGGGCTCCAGAATACCTCCTCCCAGGCCATGGGGGGCAATGAGTGGGCGAACAATCGGAACCTGTTTTTTAATAGGTTTGACCAGCCACCCTCCCCCCCGACTCCACAACAACCACTGCTGCCTCTAATGACATCGAGTCCTGCTGTCCACACCCCACTCCACCAACACCCCCCCCCATTCCCAACACACAGCCCCCCAACCTGACCCTCACTAAGACCCAGGTGAGGACGGAGCTGAGAAAGATCAAGGCGAGGAAGGCGTCGGGACCGGACGGCATCAGCGCAAAGCTCCTCAAGTCCTGTGCAGATCAGTTATGTGGGATTGTGGAGCTCATCTTCAACCTGAGCCTGAAGCTGGGGAGGGTACCACAGTTGTGGAAAACATCTTGTGTGGTACCTGTACCAAAGACCTACCACCCCAAAGACTTGAACAGCTACAGACCAGTGGCCCTGACGTCCCACATGATGAAGACCCTGGAGAGACTGCTCCTTGCTCACCTCCGCCCCCTGGTGGGACCAGCGATGGATCCACTCCAGTTCGCCTACCAGCATGGCATTGGGGTGGAGGATGCAGTGATCTTCCTCCTTCACCGTTCTCTGTCCCACCTGGAGAAGCCTGGGAATGCGGTGAGGATCATGTTCTTTGACTTCTCCAGTGCTTTCAACACCATCCAACCGATGATCCTGAAGGACAAGCTGCTGTGCGCAAGGGTGGACCAGCTCCTGTCATCATGGATCCTGGACTACCTCACTAACCGGCCACAGTTTGTGAGAACCCAGGACTGTGTGTCTGACACGATCATCGGTAGCACCGGGACCCCCAGGGAACGGTTTTGGCTCCTTTCCTGTTTACCCTTTATACTGCGGACTTCTCACACAACACAACACACTGCCATCTACAGAAGTTCTCTGACGACTCTGCAATTGTCGGCCTCATCTCCAACGGAGATGAAGCTGAGTACAGAGGGCTTATCCAGGACTTCGTGGACTGGTGCCATAGGAACTGCCTCCAGATCAACGCGAGGAAAACTAAGATGCTGGTGGTGGATTGCCGCAGGCAAGGACAACCCCTCACAGCACCAGTAAACATACAGGGAACAGACATCGAGATGGTGACATCCTATAAGTACCTGGGTGTTCATCTGAACAATAAACTAGACTGGTCACACAATACTGACGCACTCTACAAGAAGGGACAGTGCAGGCTGTTCTTACTGAGGAGACTCAGGTCTTTTGGTGTACAAGGGGTGCTGCTGAAGACATTCTATGACACTGTGGTGGCATCAGCCATCACTTTTGGAGTGGTCTGCTGGGGCAGTGGATTTACAGCAGCCGATAGGAAGAGACTGAACAAACTGATCAAGAAAGCTAGTTCTGTCCTGGGGCAGCGCCCTGACCCAGTGGAGGAGATAGGAGAGAGAAGGATGGTGGCTAAACTGTCATCTCTGCTGGAGTCCGAGTCCCACCCGATGCAGGACATACTGAACGCACTGAGGAGTTCATTTAGCAGCAGACTACATCATCCTAGGTGCGCAACCGAGAGGTTTCGCAGGTCCTTCCTACCTACGGCAGTCAGACTTTATAACCTAAGCAGGGCTGCTTGCAGAGAGAGCAAAAAAACGTGACGACCTAATAGTACTGAATGCAAAAGACGCAATAGACTTACACAATGCTCCCCTCCAGTATATACAACTAGGACAGTATCGGTCGCTACGGAGGGTGACAATATGTATGGGCACATATTCATACTATGTAGGATAACTAAGTAGACGGTTATGCTGTTTATTCCATCTCACTACAATGCTCTGCACTTTGTATATATATTTATATATTGATGTGTATGTACACTACCGTTCAAAAGTTTGGGGTCACTTAGAAATTTCTTTATTTTTGAAAGAAAAGCACTTTTTTTCAGTGAAGATAACTTTAAACTAATCAGAAATACACTCTATACATTGCTAATGTGGTAAATGACTATTCTAGCTGCAAATGTCTGGTTTTTGGTGCAATATCTACATAGGTGTATAGAGGCCCATTTCCAGCAACTATCACTCCAGTGTTCTAATGGTACAATGTGTTTGCTCATTGCGTCAGAAGGCTAATGGATGATTAGAAAACCCTTATGCAATCATGTTAGGTCTGCAATGCTGTAATTGCTGCAAATGGAGGATTCTTTGACGAAAGCAAAGTTTGAAGGAAAAAATTATTATTTCAAATACAAATCATTATTTCTAACCTTGTCAATGTCTTGACTATATTTTCTATTCATTTTACAACTCATGGTGGTAAATAAGTGTGACTTTTCATGGAAAACACAAAATAATTGTCTGGGTGACCCCAAACTTTTGAACGGTAGTGTATGTATATCCACTGCTCTTATTTATATCTTCCGTATCTTCTTAATTATTGCTCTGAGTGTCGCTATCCCTGTGCTGTTGCAATCCTGGAATTTCCCCATTGTGGGACTAATAAAGGCTTATCTTATCTAATCTTAACTCCTCGGATTATACAATTCAACATAAGTTATCCAAAATGGGTGATGGCTGAAGCCGCAGCTTACTATATTGCCCACCCATGTTCCATCTAAGAAGTCAAAAGGAAAATAAAATAAAAGTGATTACAAATCAGAACAATGCCAAGACAAAACGTGACAAAAAACTAAGCAACAACACAACACAGACTCGATATGATAATCTTTATGTGATTTTACATGTCATTTTGTACATATGTTTGGAGTATTTCTTCCTTTAGTTTTTGTTTAAATTGTCCAAGCGTTGTACATGATTTTAATTCAGGTCCAAAATCGTTCCACAGTCTGACTCCTTGCACTGAGACACAGTGTTGCTTGGTGGTAGTTCTCACTGAAGGTTTTTGAAATATACATGTTCCTCTGAAATGATATTGTTTCTCCCTTATTTGGAACAACTTTTGGATATTTGTGGGCAGTGATGGATTCTTCGCTTTAAACATTATTACTGCAGTTTTAAAATCAACCAGATCTTTCAACTTGAGAGCTTTTAATTTAAGAAAAAGTGGGTTTGTTGATTCCCTGTGAGCAGCTTTGTTTATTATTCTAATAGCTCTCTTCTGAAGCAAAAAGACTGGATATACATATATTTGTTTTATATGTATTTCCCCATACTTCAGTACAATATATCATGTATGGGAGTATTAATGAATGATACAAAGTATATAGTGTGGGTTGATTCAGCAAATATTTCATTCTGTGTAGTATTTTTTTTTTTTTTTGTTACTTATTTGTACCCGTAGGTAGATTTGGTTTGCAGTCTGGTGACAAGCCACCGGCTGCTGGTCGCTGCGTGCGCGAGCGCCCTAAACCTACATGTTTTTGGTGTGCGGGAGGAAACCGGAGAAATCCCGGAGTAAACCCGCGCAACACGGGGAGAACATGCAAACTCCACACAGCTCACTGTTGGTCGAGGGCTGGGATCGAACCCACGATCTCATGATCCCCGCGATCCCCCAGCTGAGGGTAAAACTGTGCTGCCACAGTGCTAAACCACTGCACCACCGTGCAGCCGTGTGATTGCGTATTGTGATTGTGTATTGTGATTGCTTTGGATATTTCACCTTTAATATAATTAATATGTGTCTTCCATCACAGTTTATTATCGACTATTACTCCAAGAAATTTAATTTCAGATACCCTTTCAATCTCTACACCATTTACACTGAGTTTAGATACTAAGTTGTTGTGATGGTTGTTAAAAATTGTAAATTTTGTCTTACTTAAACTGAGCATTAATTTGTCTGAATCAAACCACAGTTTAGGCTTTCCTAATTTCTTTCCCAGTGTATTCAAAAGTTGTTCCAAATATCTTCCACTGCATAATAAATTAGTGTCATCTGCAAACAATATTAAATCCATTTTTCCGAAACTTTACAAATATCTTTTATATATATATATATATTGAATAGCAATGACCCCAAAACTGAACCCTGAAAAACTGAACTGAACAGTAAGCTAGCTGTACTGTAGCTAGATAAGCTTCCATGGCTCAGTGGGAAACTTCCTGTTCTCCTCTAAGGAGAAGATGAACCAGACTGTTCAGGTGGAAGGTCTGCATCAGGTCTGGAAAGTAATGAAAGTGCAATCTACTTGAGTACATGTACTAGAGTAATTGCAACTAGTTGTTATGGAGTGCCTCTGGCAGCAAGGATAAGTCAACTCCTTAAGGCAGGTAGGTTTAGAGTGCAAAAAAGGTTTATTAACAGACACAAATAAAGACAGCATGGGGACTGCAATCATACAGATGACAGCTAGGCTTAGAAGGCTAACCTATAGTGCGTACAATAATGGGGAGAGGAACGTCCCGTGTCTTGATACCACACAATCATACATAATGTTGCTGCACCAGGTAACAGAAAGTGACCACATAAACAGAGAACTAATAATTAACTAACACAGGATAGCTGAGAACTAATTAGGAACTAAATGATAATGTAAGGGAGAGGAATGGCAAGACAGGAAAAAACAAAGGAACCTTCCAAAATAAAAGCTGAGCTAAACTAAGGAGAACACGGAAAACTAACAACAACAGAGTGCAGTGATATAAATCCAAAAAAACAACAGCAACTGTGGACATGGTCAGTGGCAATGCCCAGATCATGACAGTTTCTACCCACAGGCCCATGAAGCTAGCAGTATAATAGCTTGTAAAGTAGTGTCACTATACATGGGTGAAAATATCTTACGCTGTAGATTTTCACAGATTAACTAAGCTACAAATCTCTGCTTTTATCCAAAAATCTCTAAACGTTGTCAGCTAGCTTTGGCCGGTGCAAACTGCGACTGATTTTGATGGTCAGAAGAGCAATTTGCTTTGAAAGCAAAGCCAGCCATGTCGCTAACAGAGCCCCCTGAGGGAGTGCCATGTTGGAAGTACTGACTGAGGCTTTCATGCGCCATCCAGCAGCTAAAAGCTCTGGATGAAATCATCTCCCTCTCCAGATTACACCGTTCATTACATCTGAAAAGAACTCAGCGTGGAAAACGAAGAGAGGAAATTTTTTTTTAAAAAGACAGAAATGATCTTCCTATTGTGTATTCATCTGATGCTGCAGGGCGCGCCTGTTGGTAAATGCATGGACAGAATGACATTTAAGTGAATGCCTGAGATGGAGGCAGAAGGCGAGGGGAAAAGAAAGGGATGAATAATAGCAAAAGTAATGCATGCAAAACAGTGGGACAAATGAAACACACTGAGGGAGAATAGTGGAAAGAGCTCATTCAGTTTTCATTCAGAATCAGACATTTTTCATCTTTTCTTCACAATGCGCCTCCTCGTTTAGGTCACAAAGTCTCCTCATTTTTCATCCTATTTTCTTTCCAGCGTGGCCTTCTCCTAATTTTGTCTCATTTGTCGGTTTCACCCATTCTTATTACAATAACCCCGCCACCGCACGCACACTTCCGCTGATTCCCTCTGAAAAATTAATAACCCTTTCATTTTATAATTTCCACGGTATGAAAGAGTCCTCTCAGTTTTATTGTCAAGCAGGACTACAGCTTTGAATGATTCTTTTCGAAAGAAATCAATGACTTTATTAGTCTGCAGATTTAAATGTGGGTGGTTAGCTGGATCCATTCATCTAGTCTAGTTATTGGCAGCTCTTAACTCATTACTCTTTACTAGTTTAGGTATCATTCTAACTTATTTAAAGGACAGTGTTTTGCCCTTTGGACTTCAGTGTAAAAGAAAAAGCAGAATGAACTCACTGTGTTTGAATTTCCGGCACATTTGGATTAGCGAAGGTATTGCTTGTTTAGGTTTTTAGTTTAATGTTTATTTGAAAGGGACATTACAGACTAATAAACATTAATACAAATGTAAGTATGCCAGATTCAGCAATACTGCTAATTTGCATCTGTAGTCCCTAATGTGCTAGTGACACCAACACGGTCAATAACACATTAGCTTAGCTGCATAACCATGGTTTCTTATGATTATATTGCACTCGGCCATCTAAATATGCCTGTTCTCGTCTGGTCCATTAATCCACAATTGATTTTACACATTTAATTGTTCTTGTCTATTTGTTGCTCACAATTATGTGAACTAGCTCTTGCGTGTATTCATTGTTAGTCACACACTTCTACTGTGTGGCTGTGACAGTATGACTGTTATTTGAGCATGAGATGCACTAATGTAAAGTTCCCATTCACAGATATACACAATGTTTTACACCTACCACATCTGCCTAGGCTAGCGTTAAGGAGAATACACACTAGCTGCTTGTTACCTTTATCCAGGTGTCTGCCCTACTCAATATGAAAAAGCACTCAGCACATGACCCTGTAGCTAAATGCCTTATCAGCCACACCAGTTAACAGTAAATTGTGCTCTTTTTTCATTGCTAGATTAAGATTTAGTCACCTTGCTTAGGCTCCACGGACACGTACCATTTGTTACTGGGCTGAAAACAACCATTCAGAACTAAAGCTGGCAAGCTTAAATCATTTTAAAATCATAGGAAAAACCATAGTGGAAAAAAGAACTGTAACTTTAATTGCAGGATAAGAACTTATTTAGAAAATTGCTGGGGGCTACAGCTTCAACAAGTAGAATCAGCAAGAATCAGCATTAATTCACTCAATAAAAATTTAAAATCAAATCAAGCTACAATTGTAAAATTACTTGAAATTACCTTAAGGAGAATAGAAAAATAGTGGGGCCATTGCTGTGTTTCTTCTCTATCAAGGTTTGATTACAGTCAGACAACTATAGTGGCATACACACAAGGCTCTTGGTCTCCTTTGCTTACCAGGGAGAGACACACTTTTCTCTGTCACTGTATATTGATTTATAACTTAAGGAACATGTTGATAAACAACTAGATGAGACTCCTCCTGTTGCTATCGAGTAGCTCAGTCTCTCTTGACACCAGGGAATGAGTTTGTTAGTCAAGTTAGCTCAATGAAGCAAGCACAGTTTTTAATGTTTATTTTCTATATAGAGTAAAAAAAAAATAGGATACGGTACCCTGTATAAGCCTGTGTTGTTTTTTTTTTTGTTTTTTTACATATTTGGACATATGGCTATTTAATATCAGCATTTAAAATACTGGGAGATTCATGTAATGCAACTAAAAAATTAAAAATGAATTAAAGACTTTTTTTTTTCAAATTTTCCGTAAAATATAATTCAAAACAAATAGTGAGGAATAAGTTAGGATACCCCCCCCCAATCTTTTTTAGGACACCCCCACATTCATTCCCACCGAAAATGAACAAAATAAATGTTAAAAAATGCAAATAAAAACAAAAACAAGGTTAGACATAGATATGTGAACATTTCTTAATAAAGAACTGAATATTTAATGGGGCATCCTAATTTTTTCACATGACTGTTTTCTATTCACCCCAGTGGATATTCCAGATGGATTATTAATACACAGTCTTAATTCTTAATGTTTTTTCCATGGTAGCCTTGTAATCTCACCATGAACTAGCCTAAATTGGCTAATGCCAAGGCAACATTGTATGTGGACCTTGTGGTATTTTGGTCAAAGTATGTCAAAGCATTGGGAACCAGTGTTGGAGGTCTTGGCCGAGTCCAGACTTGAGGCCAGCTTTTTCTGGCCTCGGCCTCATCTCAGGAGGGTAATGATTCGGTCTTGTCCTCGGCCTCGAGACCTATTGCCTTTGTAACTTGGCGGAGGCTGGCTCAAGGCTATGCAATTTCAACATTATTTTTCTATTTTTCTAGATTCAATTCTACTTAAATGATTTTCAGATATTACTTTTTGATGAATATAAATCAAAATCCACCTCATAATTTTGGGAAATGTAACATTTTTTGAAATCTGACAGTGCCCTCCCCTTCCCCACCCCCGCTGAGGATTTAATATCACCAAGCCCGTTCTTTCCTGGCTCCTCGCTGTCAG